>NC_051165.1:251432858-252032858 GCF_013339725.1 Rhipicephalus microplus
ATGATGTTTGCACCAGTCACATACCTTCCCCATTAATTGGCGTTGCGTAATACCGAGTTTGGTACATGTGAAGCTAGCGAAACGGCCATGAGCGCATCAACAGCGTAGCGTGTAGTCGTGTTGTTACATGACACGCATGTCAGGTTTATCATGTTTGCACTAGTATCATACCTTCGTCATCCATTCACGTCCCGTAATACCTAATTTGGTATAAGTGAAGCTAGCAAAACGGCCGCCAGTGGATCATGAGCGTGGCGTGTAGTCATGTTGTTACATGACACACATCTCATGATTATAATGTTTGCACCAGTCACATACCTTCGTCATCCAGTTGAAACACAAAAGTGTTAAGCCCTGCTTCACGACACTTCTTGGGTGGACTAGCTGGTTGGTATCTGGCGCTGTGTCCTATCTGTTCACTGTCCCTTATTTTTCGATGATCTGCCATAACGGTCAACTCTTTTCTTATGTAATCGTTCCGAGTCGGAATTCTCCACTGAAATAACTGGGTGAATCCAAAGAGAACCTCCAAGAAATTGTAGCGTTTCTGGCTATTATAGTGATATATATCTTTTTACAATAATGCAGTCAGGGGGACTTTATATGCGTTTGTTTCATGTGCCGATGGGATGCGGCAGTCTGCGCAGTTCAAAATACATGAACTCAACGTATTTTTTCAGGCACATTTAGGGTAAAACAAAGCCCATTTTCGAACTTTCACTCCTTAACCATAGAAACGTCATTATGTTTACACGCATTGATTATGGAATTTTTTTGAAATTTCGCAAATAAGAGTGCTCAGAAAGGGCGACCATAAAAAAAGTTGCATGTCCAATCAAACGAAGTTATCCCAAACAGCAGCCTCGACAGATTGCTTATGTCAAGTCAAAGTTAGCGAACTCGCACACACGCTGTCGCATGCGTATAGCCACAAGTAGGGATTCTGAAAGCATCAGCGCCAGCATCAACCCGGATCACACTGATACGTTTTCCGTGCACATACATTTTGTTACCTCTTTCGATTTTTCTGCTTCATTTCGTACCTCTGTGACAGTAAAAGCAAATGAGCTTTCGCAACGCCAGCAGCACGCTAAACATCCCTTGTCGAAGCGTTCTTTGCTCGCAGAACACACAAGAAGTTTTCCGAGTAGGTGCGTCAGCACTGCATAGTGAATTCTCCGTGGTCTGATTAACCCCACGCGTTTCCAATCACCTCGGGCCACCAGTGGCAACGAAGAAAGAGGCGGCCTCTTGACTCGAGATCGACAAGACGCGGCTTTCAGACTTCGCCGCACTTTCTTCCGCTACTGCCCGTGTCTCGCTAAACGAATTCTGTTTCTTACTACGCTGCCCGATTCTGTTCCTACATTGCGCCTTCAAAGCGTTACCCGTCGCTGCTTACGGTGAAATCCTCTTGCCAGCCAAGCTCCGAGCTGTTCTATTGTGTGTGCGCCTGCAGTTTCTTCCAGCCCGGGGCTCGACGACCAGCGCTCGCTTAGCCGAATAGGCCGCGAATTGTTATACGGGCACCGTTTATTTACAGTTGCCGAGCGAGGAAATGCTGTCGTCAAGACGAGACTTGCACCGCCGGCAAGTTCGCAGAAAGAAAGGCGTGCTAATTAG
Organism: Rhipicephalus microplus; assembly: GCF_013339725.1. Classification (NCBI taxonomy): domain Eukaryota; kingdom Metazoa; phylum Arthropoda; class Arachnida; order Ixodida; family Ixodidae; genus Rhipicephalus; species Rhipicephalus microplus. The sequence goes on from NC_051165.1 coordinate 251,434,482, forward strand.
TTGGTGTCAATGGGTCTACGTAGGCCCTTGTCTGCCTTCTACCGACATTCCCATCACATTTTGCTGCATACGGCGCCTTACGCCGGCATGTTGTCATGCGAACAGGCAAAAAAATTTTAGCCGCCGGGAACGCGGCTCGCGTTTGCTCTAAAAAAAGGAAGTAAGGAAAGACAATGAAAAGCAAAGTTCCACCACGCCTAAACGAGAGTATCTGCAGAAGCAGCGGAAATTAGAGCCGCAGAGAGGAGCGAAAAGAAAGCAAGGAACGGTGAACCGGCGCCGTCCGAAAAGACAAGACGGTGGGCGGAGGGAGTAGCGGATCTCGGCGCGCTCACCCAATTTGCGGTCCATTTAGTCGCCAGCGCAGCGGCGCACAAGACAAACCCTTCCGCGTAATTTAACAGGCTGGACACACACGGAGATCTAGCAGAAGGACACAAGACCACGCACAAGCAGTGGGCACGCGCTGCGCGGTCGCTCGACAGAGTCCACCGCGCGTGTCAAGTAAATACACTTACGGCATGCAGAAAAGAACCGCCGAAAATGACAGAAATACACTAGGGGCAACGAAAGAGCAGCTTTTTTTTTCTGTGCCACAAACAAGACACGTAGCCAGCGGCCAAGGTTTCATTTGATGAGTACGTGCGAGTGGTCCGTTGTCGAAAAAGAAACTGTTCGATGCTGTTGGTACTTTTGTACCAGTCCCTTTTAGCTAGCCCAGCGAACAGGTCGCAAAATCTAGAAGCATAGGCATGGTTTTGTTACCAAATCAGCTGATCTATAACATGGATTTCTCAGATATAATTTCTTCAGTTCAATAGTGATTACTATTTACGCTGTTATGTATTGCATATAAAATGCTGCGTTATGTTGCTTGCCACGACCACATGGCTCTATACAACTAGTGCATGTTCAGCACAATTAAATAAATAATCGCTCACTGGCAGGTAAGACTATGAGCAAGCACAGCTTATCCTTTTGGTGATGGACCGTCATTTCATTCATGTATCACGCTGTCACATATAACTATTCTTTCTGTTACAAAGTATAAACTATGTGCCCATAATGCGTTAACTTATTAGCTATAGCAAACGTGTGCCTAATAACCAAGTTCGGTGCTATTAGGTGGAAGTACAGTTATAGAAGAAAATTCGCTTATGAGACCTAATTGCTTTATAGTTAACGTTTTCACCAGGTGCCCGGTTCTAACTCCAGGCGACGAGAACTCAAAATAGTCGCCAGTCACGTAACGTGACTAATACCTTAACTTCGCAATCGCTAACTACGTAACGATCACCACTGCGACTGAAAAATGCAGATGGGGCAGCATTTTGCGCAATGCAAGCCACTTCGGGCTTCTAAAATCAGGTCGCCAGAAAATGCCTATTACTGTCAGCTGAATTGTAGAGGCGCCGGAGGCGTACATTTTCGAGGCATTTTTCTCTGCTGCTGTTTCTCGTTTGACCGGAATTCGGCCTGTGTTGGTAATAACATAAGAGAGCGTGCATTTTGCGCTGATTCGTGGCGACTCTTTCCAGTTGCCCACACTATCTTCCAGTGTTGTGCACAACACGCGCGTGCGTGCACATGCACACACAAACACACACATACACACAAAAACGCACACGGACACAAATGCACACGCACAAACGCACGCATACAAACAAACACGCACCCACAAACACACACGCGCGTGCCAGCGCACGAAAAGAAATAGTACAACACGGCCAATTCTTTCTTGTTTGAGCTCATCGAGGTGGCTCGACACATGAGACTGCGGTCGTACCCAATCTAGTTTTGCCGCTGTTGTCGCAAACATTCGCCGTCTCTGGCTCGCAAATGAAGACAAACTTCTTCCAATTTCGGCTGCTCGTACTGCCGCCCGCGTGGTTGTCGCGACCGCAGAACATGCTGTTCAAATAGGCGCCTGGCGACCACGTCTGAAATTTCTCTGCGCCCAAACGTATCCATGTTTGTTTCCATTAAATAGAAACTTTCTATTCCCTTGCTTCTGTAATATACTGAACCCTGTATGCAATGTAAACAGCACAGAATTGGGCCACGTTTTTGACGTAATAAGGAAGAAGAAAAACGCAATAGGTAAGTGCTCTTAAAATACCGCCATGACGCAAAATCTTGATGGGAGCCGACATATGTAAAGAACGTAGTGGGATAATCAGGGTTAACAGTGGAAGTGCCTCACACTGGCTGGCCGAAGTTTAGATAGGATGACCTATCTTTTTCAGAGGCGCAATGTCATTCTTGGCATGTTACATTTAAAAAGGTTGATGGAGACGCCATCTGCTGTTGGTGGCGCGTATACCTGCTGGTATTCGCTGTTTGAAAAGCAAAAAAAAAAAAAAAACTAAAGCAGAGGAGTGCTGTCCTCGCTTCCCTGCAAGTGAGGTGGTAGTGATTCAAAATTGCATCGGAGAATGGAAACAAAAGAAGAAAAAAAACGCAAAGTTGGAGCGGTGTGTTCAAAAAGTAGTGGCCGCGTCCGACGCGAAGAAACGAAATATCTCAAAACTTCGGAGCCGGCAGACGGTCGTTACGTATGGCTGCCACAAAAGGTTGCCGTACGATGGCTGCGACGTCTCTTCCAGTACGCCTATGAATGGGACGCACCGCAAGAAAGCAGTTACAAACAAGGGGAGAAGCAGGTGGCGTACTTTTGAACGCCAAGATATCGAAGGTAAGCGATACCGGATGGGGTTCGAAGAGCGCGTGTTTAATGGGGAAGGTCATTGTCAAAAATATGCTTTCAGTATCCCTTTAGGTGGCACGCTCAGTGCAATTGATTAAATAATATGGCGGCATGTTGGCTGACGAAAAGAGAAATCGATTATGCAAAGGAATGAGCAACTAGGAGAGGATTACACACACACACAAAGGAGAGGGGGGAGAACAGGCAGAAATGGGGGGGGGGCGTAGTCGGGACGTTACTGCAAAGAGACGGGGAAAAAAGAAGAGAGGAGAGAGAGGAAAGACGCAGGAGACTTTCTGGGTTGGCAATGTCCTTAACGATGCGCGGTAGGAGTGGCTTTTAGAAGAGAGGAAAGAGGAAACAAAGCAGTGGTTTAACCGTTCTAAGAAACGGAAACTTCGTAGTTGTATATAAACGCATTCATATCTGTAATTCTAATTGAAAAATTGAAAGACAACATTAGTAGTACGCTATGCGGGCTAGGAGTGCTTCAATGTTGTACCGGTTATGTCTATTAGAAGGTTGAATGTATCTTCTCTCTGTAACTATTGCCACAAATATGCCATGGCTTTCATTGATTTTAAATTGCCACGTTCTACATTGATTTCTGATAAGTGTAGGGACTCCAATTTGTGTATTAAGTATGATTCCATGTATTTTCTCTCTTGTGGTGACCGGAAATTATTTTGCAGAACGTCAAGCTTTGCTTGGTCGAAATTGTGGTCTTGTTCAATGAAGTGGCCGGCCACTGCTTTTGGTAAATTGTGTTTTGTGTCTGCTTGGTGGACCATTCAGTCTTACGTGAATCGGCTGCCCAGTTTTGCCTATATATTGTTTTCTACAGATGGCACACTCAAGACAGTAGATTAGGTTGTTTGAAGTGCAGGTGAACCTCGATGTCATCTTGTGAACGTAATCAGATGTTGTGTTTTTACGCTGGTAGCCGACTGTATGTGTTTGCAGGTGGAGCATCTGGGCCAGTCACGGGGACCAGACGTTGTCCCACTCTTTGTTTGCGTAAACAAGCAAGTATTTAAGGTTAGCGTTGCGTCTGTAGGCCACTTTAGGTGGTTCGGGAATGATTTTCTTAAGTTTCTGGTTGCTGGTTAGAATTTGATAGTATGTTGTGAGGATGTTGGTTTTGTTAGGAAGTGCATTAGAAAACTTTGTAGTGAGGAGAGGTGCAGTTGCTCTTGTTGTGCTTTTGGAGCGTGTTTGGAGCATGACTGTGTTGGGCTTTTGGAGCGTGGAGTCGCTTACCTTCGACATCTTGGTGTTCAAACGTACGCCGCCTACTTCTCCCCTTATTTGTAACTGCTTTCTTGGGGTGCGTCTCATTCATTGGTCTACGGGAAAAGACGTTATCACTATCGTAGGCAACCCTTTGTGGCAGCCGGACGTGACGACCGTCTGCCGACTCCGAAGTTTTAAGCTATTTACTTTCTTTGCGTTGGACACGGCCACCATTTTTTCAGCACACCGCACCAACTTTGCATTTTTTTTTTCTGTTCTCCGAAAACAATTTTGTATGACTACCACCTGACTTGGAGGGAAGCGAGGACAGCACTCCTCTGCTTTATAGTTTTTCTTTTCCTTTTCAGACTACGATTATCAGCAGAGACACGCACCACCACTAGGAGATGACGTCACCACCAACCCCTTTAAAACTAACACGCCAAAAATGACATAGCACCTTTGAAAAGATAGGTCCTCCTATCGAAACGTCGGCTAGCCAGTCTGGGATACTTCCACTGTTCACCCTGATTACCCCACTACGTTATGACGCAAGAAATCTCATTATTCAGTTTTCTCCTTAACATTTGAGTAAAGAAAACAATTTGGCGACGTTGACTACAATACGACACACAAAATGGAAAGCATATTGACCACTGACTATATTTGCTATTTATTTGCATAATTCGTAACTATGTAGCTATATTCGCCCCCAATTCATATAAGGCAAATAAGCTCTCACGAATCTCTCTAAATGAAAAATTGAAAATGCAAAAGGCAGGACTGCGTTTCTACCATTTTTCAACGATATCAAAAAAGCAGTAGTCGACATTCATGATGCAAAGCTGCCTTGAAAAACACACCGGGTTGTAGAGCTGCGTCCTAAATTGTGCTTTTAGCACCATGTAAAGCTAGCAGATCCGCAGAGCTGTTTTTACCGATCCACACAGGCATACACGCTTTTCTATACTCAGCAACAGCCGCCAGGTGCCGCCCATAGCAGAGAAAACTGAGCCGCTGGTGTGCTATGCACATTGCACAGTGAACGACGCTGCACTTAACAATGCAAACACACCATTTCATAGATAAGAAAAGCATTGATTTATGCGCAAATAGTTTTTTTTCCAGTCCCTGTTTTGTCACGCTAATATTCGTTTAAGATGGTGCACGAAGTTTCAAAAGGGATTGATACGCACATGCAGCAGGATTATGTATATCTGCTTGTTCTTTAGAGCACACCTAACAGCAAACGATTATTCAATAGCACTAGTCGCTTCACCTAACGGTTACCATGGAATTTTATACTTTTGTAGTACGCTAGTCTCACGGCTGAAGGTTCAAGCATCGATCATCGGTACTTCTGCTAATAAAAGCTGCACATCGATATGTCAGCAGGCGCATAAATTATGCAAGCCGTAGCAACGTGCTTTAGTGTTTTAATCGGTGCACAAAGAACTCTCGTTTGGTTGCCTTAGAGTAGAGGGCACTTCCTCGTCCACTTTTGCGGCAACTTTCGGGTAGCTTCCGATGCAGCCCCACTGTTTCTATATTACACTGTGCTCAATCGAGATTAGGCGTGCTATTAGTGAGAAGGCAAATGTAGCCTGCTTTATATTGGCCAACAAAAAACTCCATGTTTTCTTAGGCGGTAACAGTCGTTGGCACACGTGCTGGCTTGAGAAAGTCGTCAATGGCCATTCTCACGAAGCATAGCAGGAACATATATGTGAAGATTTGTGAAGTAAAAATTGTGTCTGCTGTAAAAGCTCCATTTTTCAAACTTGTTTCATCCGCACTTTTATTTTAAAGTTTACTCCAGCCAACTCGAATTATATAGGTATTTCAATTTTCTTTCCAACAGTTTTATATATATTTCAATTTTCTTTCAACAGTTTTTTCAACAGTATTTCAATTTTCTTTCCAACAGTTTTATAAAATATAGGCGAAGTTAAATTTTGCGCGCTCTTTGAAATGGTCTCCGGTTAAACGCAAGCAGGACTGCGCACTTTCTTTTTCTTTTTTGCAAAACCATTGCGATTCAGTGTATTTCAGTGTGTGATACAAAACCAGCAAGACACCAAATTTGAAGCCAGTCAAAGTTGGCAATTTGGTGAGAAGGTGATTCATCATCCGTGTATACTGCATGGCAGAAAACACGTAGGTTTATCCCCGTCTGCTTGTCGTCCGAGTTCTGTACCGCGCAGTATACATTGAACATCGAGCACGTTTTCATTTCTCATTGGCCAGCGGATGTCACTAAATGTCCCGCGTCGTGGTTCGGGCCCATATTATTTTACGGAATGTTTGAGCTTAGGCCCTTTTTGGGAATACGGTTCTTGAACTGAAGATGGAATATGTCAGAACTGTATATTACTTTACTTAACTGGGCTTTTAAAGTTTCACTTTTCTGACGGTAGATAACGTGAAACGCAAATAAAATACAAGTTTAACAAAGTTGCACTTGGTTTGCTACCCTACGTTTCGCAATGAAAGTTAGGAAAGGAAAAAGCAAGAGCGAAAGCAAGTATGCAACAAGTGATACACGCACACACCTATATCCGTGTTCACGCGCAAAACCAGAAGTGTTGAAACTGCGAGATGTCACATCGTAGGGTTTGGCCTTGACTGTTTCATGAAGTATAGAGTTCAATGCATAATGCTTAGAAAGGTTTGCAAGGGTTGGTTCTATGATATCCAGGACTTGCAGTGCGCTTCGAGCTAGTGCGGTTGCCTCATCATACATGTCAAGGACCTCAACTCAGCAGTGACACGTAGGTCTTCGTCATAGAGTCCGTCACTGGAATCTTGCACCGGCTATGTATGCGTGTGCAGTATTGGTGATGACGGCCACAGGACATAAATCACAGTTTTTATATAGTAGTAATAGATAAGGTTTACCGTCCCAATACCATATTATGATTATGAGAAGCACCGTAGAGGAGGGCTCCTGATGTTTACACCATCTGGTGTAGTCTATGATATTCCGCGTATCCATGTGAAGGTAGTGGCCAGATACTGCACCAGAGTGGCCAATCCTTCTTTGGTGAGGCAGTGCGTTACTAGCGGAGATCACCGCTCAGACCGAACCCCGGCTTTTTTATTGTGATTCCATCATCATGCAGATAACGTTTTTGTTTAAAGTGTGGTGGGGAATTGCGCAGCACCGCGATTCAAACCACGGACTTCTTGCATGCAAGGCTGATATCTAACCACTACGTCATTCTTACTGGAACAAAATGGTGTCGATGGCATCATTGTCAAAATCAAGAAGAAATGGTTATGATGTGAGTGGGCCACGTAGCGGGAAGCCAAGATAATCGCTAGTCATTAAGGATCACAGAATGGATTCCAGAAGAAAGCAAGTGGGTAGAGGGGAGACAGAAAGTTAGGAGGGCAAATGAGAATATAAATTTTGCGGTTGTAAAGTGGCAGCAGCAAGCACAGGACTGAATTGACTGGTGGAACACGGGAGATGCCTTCGTCCTGCAGTGGGCGTAGTCAGGCTGATGAAAAAAAAAAGATATTACGATTGCGGTATTGGGACGCATTACTGACATTTTTTTCAGACACATTCACCAGAAGCGGACTCAATGAAAAGCCGGCTTTCAGGCTCGCTCTTTTAATCGGCAGAAGCGAATTATCACCTGACGTTGGTCGGACGCTTTCATTGCAGATTTGCGAAGGTGCGCTGACATCGCATCGTACACGAAACTCTAGTATTTCGTCGTCACCAAAATGCGACCGCTGTGGTCGGGATTGACTAAACATCAACTTAATGTTTAGAAATGCGCCTACTCACCCAGCAACGCATTTGATTGACTCGAGATTGAGCCTGCTACTTTAGGGTCAGCATCCGAGCATCATAATGGCTACACCCCCGCAGCGTAAGTACACTTTTATATAAGAATTTTGGGTTCACACCAATGGCAATGTAGAAACTGGGTCAATGCGAGCACAAGGTAAGCGACTGCGTTGCGGGGACTCTGGCTCAATTAGGCTCAAATTATTCTACATTTCTTTCTAGTATGATATATTTCGTCTTCGTTCTTCCAAGAAGGCCCCTGAAAAATTTAACGTAGGTTACCCAACCTCATGGTTTTTTTAATGACTGCATGAAGCAATTTATGAAGCCAGGAATATGTATTTCACTTTAGTGGGACAACAGTCGGCTTGTATAAACATAGTTATCTGTGTGTATTTCGTCGTTCAGTTATGTCGAAGTGGCCACCGTTCAACGATAACGCTAATCACCATCTTTCCATGCATCACTGTGCTTGTCTTATTCACTTGTCATAATATTGCATTGCCATATTGGGGCAACAGCCATTACTTGATAATACATCTGGCACACCCACAAATGAAGCCCTTATGGCTGCACGCATGTCGTAATCAGCACTTAGTTTAATCTTGTGTGTTCTGTTCTCGGATGCAAGGCCAGGCACTGCATTTACTGATCTGAGCAGCAGGGTTTGCGGTTTGGACTTGTTATCGTGATGTTTAGTCTGTCCCAGTAAAAACCGATGTTCGCTGGTTGCTGATAAACTTAAAGGTTACTTTAAAAATTTGACGCTTGTTTAGCCATCATCGTAACACAGTTGTAAAAAATAAAATGTTAAGACTGCCTCGAGTTCAGTTGAGGCGAACGCGAAAAAAGTACGTCTTCCTTGCATAGGTTTGACAACCCACTCATGAGTCGTCACTCATGAGCTCGGGCTCACATAGACACAGATGATTGATTGATTGATGTGTGGGGTTCAGCGTCCCGAAACCACCACATGATTATGAGGGACGTCATAGTGGAGGGCTCCAAAAATTTCGACCACCTGGGGTTCTTTAACGTGCACACATATCTGAGCACACGGGCCTACAACATTTCCGCATCCACCGGAAATGCAGCCGCCGCAGCCGGGTTTCGATCCCGCGATCTGCGGGTCAGCAGCCGAGTACCTTATCGACTAGATTACCGCGGCTGGGTAAGACTCGGATCTAGCCGTGCGTCTTAGTGTGAGTGAGCCCGGGTGAATAATACTTTAGTGAGTTTGGGTCTGAGTGAGCTCGGCTGAATGATATTTTCGTGAGCATGAGCCTAGGACACAGGAAGCGGGGACACAGAAAGAAACAAACAGTACCAAGCACGTACTACCGACAATGCGTTGATTTATGCGGCAAAAACTATATACGCTTTTCCCATAAGAGTAGGGGAAATATGATGCTAAAACAAGCCCGAGCCCTACTCTACAGCATACTCAACGGTGAATATATCTAATCGCATATATGAACGCATTGTTGGTATAGTCAGCGCTTGGTTTCGTTTATTTCTTTCACTGTGCCTGTTTTTTGCATTGTTTCTTTGTCTCTTCACATTGTTTCTACGCGTTATTCATACAAGAAAGCTTATACAATCGATGTTAATCAGTCAATACTCTCTCTGGATTGTTCTCGTACCAACATAATGGCAGTTCTACAACGTTAGTAGAAGTACCGCCAGAGGAGAAGTAGGGCAGCTTCATTTTTCTTCTTCTACGAAAGTTTTGTTTGTTGCCGCTCATAGCAGAGATATTTCTTCCACCAGTAAGGGGGTAAGAACCACAAAAAAAGTACGAGAGAAAGAAAACCTGCAATGGTAGGAACCTGTACACCTTCACGCCTCAAACGCAATGTGCCTTGCGCTAAGACCAGCTCTGCACGCTAAATTACACTCAGCTCTTCAAGCCAGCATCGTCATTCACTGTCTTTTGCTGTTACCACGACTGCACCGACGGCATTAGTCACTGCCAGTTTCCCGGGGCAGCAGAGCCGCGTGTTCACTTATTTTTGTTTTTGTCGTTTTTTTTGTCTGGTTTGGCCTAGGTTGGGCGCTGCTCACTTCTCCATAGGTTACACCTGGCGATAATTCTGCGCATGCCAGCTCACCTACGCTCGATACATTCTGCTTTTCTTCCCTCATCAGCTGTCTGTCTTGGTTGTAGCCACTCGGCTTTCTCACAACAGCGAGAACTACATGATATCGAGGCTGTTCATCTTCCCGTGATGATGTAGCAGGCGCTGCTGCTTTTAGGAGCGAAGCTTCTTAGCGAGTGGGCTGAGCGTCCCGTCGTAATCGTAAATAGCCACCTCTCGCTGGCCGTATAGGGCGGTACTTTATGTATAAGAAAATGCATATATGCTGAAAAATTCAAATGGTACGATACTAGAGGACGTTACTTGTAGTTTGATAAGCAATAAAAATCCCAACTTATCCAGAAGTGAATGATGAGTGGGGCGAAGCGTCCGTCATTTCGTCCGTTCGTTCTTGCGTCCGTCTGTCCATTCGTGCATTCGTCCGTGCGTCCGTCTGTCCGTGTGGCCATATGTCTGTCCTCTCGTTCATCCATCCGTGCGTCCATCTGTGAGTCCATGCGTCCGTCCCTGATTTCGTCCATGCATCCATTCGTCCGTGCATGCGTCCGTCCATGCGTCCGTCCGTTCATACGAACTTTCGTTCGTCAATCCGTGCGTCCGTCTATGCGTTCATTCATTCATTCGTCCGTCCATCCTCTCGTGCGTCCACCCGTGCGTCCATCCTTCCATGCATCAGTCCCTGCGTTTGTTCATGCGTCCATCCGTCCGTCCATCCGTCAGTCCATCCATCCGTCCATCCGTCCGTCCATTCGTCCGTACATTCGTGCGTCCGTCCCTTCGTTCGTCAATGCGGCCATCCATTCATCCGTGCGTGCGTCAATCAGACAGACAGCGGACGGCCGTGGTCAGCGGATGATTCACGGTTCGCAAACAAAAATTATGATACGCGGAAGTTTTGGGAAGGAAAGTACAACTCCAGTCACGTTCTAAGCATTTACATGTTATAATATAGTGGGTTGATAGGCTTAAACCCACTAGAATAAAATAAAATATATTTCTTGCGAACATACACAAAATTTGTTCTTCATTAAATGTTTGTAAGCTGGTTCTGACCTGATGCAGCATTTGCAGCCTTCAGAAGGCGAAAGGGCGGTTGGCCTCCTTGCCTTACTTCATTTACTGTCACTTCCATTATAAGCTTCCATCTACCCATGACTGCTGCCTTTTCTTTTCATTGATTTCATTCCGTTATTGGCCCTAAAAGGCAAATTGATTGACTGCTCTCTGAATGAATCTTTCTTATTTCTTATTAAATGGCCGACGACATTCTTTGCGATGATTGTCGTTGCGAAGAAATGCTACCACACATTCTGTGTTACTATCCTTGATGTAATGTTCACAGACGGTCCCTAGCGTCATCTCTGGATCACTTAGACAATAGCCCAATGCCTGTTGAAACCATCCTTAGGTGTCGTCGATAGACGACATCGCAGCTGAAGGCGACGAAAGCAATGAAGGCACTACTCAGGTTTAAAAAAAAAAAAGCGGACTTGGACAAGCGCCTGTAACAGGGATATTGCGTACCTCGCATGTCTCACTAACTGTGAATGACCGTGGGTGCAGTCTAATGTGCTGTTGTTATCTGTTTTTTCTCTCAATCGTTTAATCTACCTCACCCTCTTCCCGTGTGTGGGGTAGGAAATCAGTTCCCTGAACTGTTTAACCCCTCTGCCTTTCCTTTTCTGCTATTTCTCCTATCTATTGCTGTTGGCCTATTTTTTGCAGGTATCATCCTTCCTTTTGTTTTAAATTCATCTCCTAGAATTTTCAGTCACTCAAAAGTCCTATGATTAAGGAATTCAAATATAGTTATCGAAAACCTATCATTTACTCAGGAAGCATCAAACGCGGCAAGAAACAGAGAATCTCTACGGTGCGTGTACAAATTCGCGCGTATTTAGAGCTCTAATACATTTGTTCAGCTTCTCTCGGGATATTTTAGCAGCAATATAGCCTCATCTAGAAATTAAAAAAATATTCTCTGAAGCTTTCACTTGAGCAACCATACTATTATCACCATTCATTTCTAGCTCGCTAAGTTTGCTCGAATTGTAGCTTATTGGTTACAGTAAGTCATCACATTTACAGTAAGTCATCAATTGCTTTATTGTGTGGGCGGAGCTTAAAACATTTCCTAATAGTTTTTCGTACTGCACATTAGATGACGACTTTTTAACAGTCCATCGAGCGCGGTTATGCATAGGAAATCATTGTTGTTCTACATTATTCACGTCATATACACTTTTGATAAAGCGTGTTCTGGCTTTCTTGGTCGAAGGTGTACGAAGGCGTACGCCTATATTTTTACCATAAATCTCTTCATCTGACGTCGGAATGTGCTCTATTTATGAAAATACCGCGTACCGGCGTTAGATGTAAACAAAGCACGGTAAGCACTGAACTGTTAGACGAACAGTTAGGGCCCCCACCTTAAACAATTCAGGATCCTGGATCATAATCCCAAGGTTCAAGAAATATATCTATTTCCGTATACTCGCGGAAAAATTTTCCCACATGTGAAACGATAAGCTGACGGATTACGCCGATGTTCCTGAATGCAAGTTATTATCAGCATAATTTATGGCAAATTAGTTTTATCTAGTTTCGTAATAATCACACTTCAAAATACAGGTGCTCAACATCAGATTGTGAAATGAAGGCTTAACTCAACACTAACAGAAAGTTATAAATATAATAATGAACGCAAACACCTAGCAGTGGTACAGATATTTCTAACTGAACACAGTTTATCCAAGTCTTTTCGACAGCATCAATTTATTACTATTTGTAGAGAGGCTCTCTGCTACAATAATGAAGTGCACTCCACAATGTTCGCAGGCACTACGAGGGTAAAGTAAGGTGTTCTAGTTGTCTACTGTTGTTGGTCATCGTTTTACTATACCGCTTGGCAAAAAACGCGTCTTATTTGAAATTTATTGTCTTACATTCACTACGAGTTTTACGCCAGCAGTATTAACCTAAGTCAAGAAAAATAATTAAGGTCATTAAGTATATATGCCTCAGTTTACTTCACCGTAATTATTCGATAAATAGCACTGCTGGATGAGAACGGGTGATGCGTCGTGCTTTTTTTTCATCGTAAGTCTAATAAACGGTTCTTACAAAGTACTGTGCCGTGCCTAGGCCGAGAAACCATAACAACTAGTGTCCAATAGGTGCTGCTCGCGCTTACCACCAACAGCCTTCAATTCATAATATGTAGCCACATTTCGTGACCAGTCATAGCATACGAAACCTTCTCTACGTTGCCTTGCGCGAAATACTATTACATTGCTTAAGTTCAGTATATAATTAAAAACGCACCACATTTTTTGTATTGCCTAATCATCAAAACTTGCGTTTCGAAATACCGCATGGTATATGCCTTTGCCACATTCAAAGTCATGTTGCAGCCACACGAGCCCTTCTACAATTCTTGAGGGCAACATCACTGTGCGACCACCTGTGAAACCAGCACAGTGTGTGTGTGTGTGGTGTGTGTGTGTGTGTGTGTGTGTGTGTGTGTGTGTGTGTGTGTGTGTGTGTGTGTGTGTGTGTGTGTGTGTGTGTGTGTGTGCGCGCTACGTACAACGTGCGTCTCCTCCCCTCTCTATCTTGTACTCCCGCTTTCCCCTCTCCCCATGTGTAGTGTAGCAGACTGGACTTGGTCTAATTAACCTCCCTATGTTTTTGATATTCTTTCTCTCTATCTCGTGTAATGGTGGTGCACTTTCTACAGAAAAAAAATGCAGATCACGTTTACTAATTTTGAAAGGCGGCTTGCTAGGCATCTTCGCCACATGCAAAGTTACCTTGCAGTGGTGCACCCTCTACAGTAACAACTGTAGCACATGTTCTATTTTCGGCAACTGAAAGGTTCTCTTATTTTCTTGCAGTGTCTTAGTGTCCCCTTGGCTGCCACAAATGCTTTACCATATTTGGTATTCCTACTTATACAATTAACTCGAGAACGTAGGTTGAGGGGGTGCAAGTATAGTCAACAGCGAATATTTGCGGCTAACGAGACATAGTTATTCGTATTTGGTTGCGCGTGCGTGGTACTATGCGTTGCGGTATTTACACCATTTTACAGTGTGTTGTGAATTGATTTTGTAATAAATATTAAATATGAGTAATATCATATTAATTGTGAAGCATTTCCTAGCGAACTTCGGCGACTTTTAGCGTATCTATCTATCTATCTATCTATCTATCTATCTATCTATCTATCTATCTATCTATCTATCTATCTATCTATCTATCTATCTATCTATCTATCTATCTATCTATCTATCTATCTATCTATCTATCTATCTATCTATCTATCTATCTATCTAGCTGCCTACGACTGTTGGCTCTCCTGGCCGTTTCAATACTGGTATCGGTGCCAAAATAGGAATGACATAACGTGACGGTATAAAGAGCATAAGTGACTAGTCATAACATGAAAATCACGACATGTATGACATGAATGTTATCATTTACATTTCATGATCTTGCTGCGCTTGCGGAAGTTTCGTTTGCACGACATGTCGCAAAACTGGTATGGTATGAAATAATTGCATGACGAACACAAGCGACAGGCCCTAACATGAAAATCATTACATGAGTGTCATGTAACAAAATTACTACATACCACACTCACAATACGCTCGCGGCCGTTTCACGAGCTTCGCATATACGAAATTTAGTATGACGGGACGTGAATGGATGACGAAGGTATGTCAGTGGTGGAAACATGATAATCATGAGATGCGTGTCATGTAATAACATGACTACATGCCACAGTCACTGAAGGCACCAATACACATTGACGTGACCCCGCGCGCTTACGTGCCGGCGTTCGTTTCATCGCTTGAAGAGGGTGATGCCACGCCAGGCGGTGATCATCCTGCCATATGCCCGCAGGCACGCGCCGCTCTGCGTCGCTTTGACGCATGCACGTATGAGCGCGCCCGTCGTCTCTGCGTCGCGAAGAGAGGCAGACGGGGCGCTGTCGGGGTAATGCCGTCGGCGCAAAATGCAGCATGTCGCAGTTCGCGCCGGTTGCCGCCAGGCCGCACCGATGGACACTGCTCGCGCCGGTCCCGTCGGGCGTCAGCCTATAGAGTGCACGCGTTTTGAGTCGCTGTGCCCAGCGTGCGCTAGCGTCTATGTTACGTCGGAGTATATTGGGCCCACGATGCGCTCACTGCCGTTTCGCTAGCTTAACATACACCAATTTTGGTATTACGGGACGTGAATGGACGACGAAGGTAAGTGCCTGGTGTAAACATGATAATCATGAGATGCGTGTCATGTAACAACATGCCTACAAGCCACGCTCATGTTGCGCTCGCGGCCGTTTCGCTAGCTCCACATATACCAAACTTGGTATTATGGGACGTGAATGGACGACGAAGGTATGTGCCTGGTGTAAACACGATAATCATGAGATGCGTGTCATGTAACATGACGACAAGCCACGCTCATGTAGCACTCACGGTCGTTTCGCTAGCACCACATATAACAATTTTGGAATCATGTCGCGAATGAAGGACGAAGGTGAATGACATGTTCAAACATGATAATCATGACATGCGTGTCATGTTAAACACGACTATATGCTACGCTTATAGTGCGCTCATGGTTGTTTTGCTAGCTTCACACATATCAAGTTGGGTGTTCCATGACGTCAATGACTGACGAAGGTATATGACTGGTGCAAGCATAATAATTCTGACAAACGTGTCATGTAAAACATGACAACATACCATGCTCATGATAGGCTCGTGGCCATATTGCTAATGATGATTTGATATGTGGGGTTGAAACGGCCCGAAACCACCATATCATTATGAGAGACGCCGTAGTGTAGGGCTCCAGAAATTTAGACCACCTGGGGTTTTTTAACTTTCGCCCTAATCTTAGGTACATGGGCCTACAGCAGTGCAGTTTTCCCTTCACCGAAAATGCAGCTGCCACCACCAGGATTTGATCCCGCGGCCTGTGGGTCCGCAACCGAGTACGTTAGCCCCTAGACCACCGCAGCGGGGCGCCATTTCGCTAGCTCCACATATGCTAAATTTGGTATCACGTGACGTGAATAGATGATGAAGGTAAATGAAACGTTCAAACATGATAATCATGACATGGCAGTTGATTGCGGCATAATTCACCCCCACCTCCTAACGTTGTACTGACCTTAAAGTAACACTCAAGCTTCCTCATTAGTGCTTCAAATACCATCGATTCCGACTGTACGTCGGATTTGACAATTTTTTAAACACGCTGTTCTTTAGCGGCTCTTAATCGCTCAATGCACATTATTTTTCTCTTATATTTCTGACTGTCATGAACTTGCTTTGAGTATATGAGCCCTTATTCGTTATGCAAGTTTAACACTTTTTTGAATGCAGGCCAGTGCGCTCAAAACTGTCTGTTTTGTTCGTTTCTTGCGCGCATTTAATAAATCAGTCAGTATGGACGTCAGTGTACGACACAAAAATATTCATATTGTGTTGTGACTAGACAGAACATGACAATTATTTATTAATGAAAGATACTTCGTACAGGGCGGATCTTTATGTCGTGAAACAAACACCACTTTTCGCTGGTTTAAAAACGTTTGTCTGAACTTACTGATTACTGAGGTTGAGATACGAGACATCTATTGTCTCTAAACCACTTTGAAAAATGCACGAACATGAGCGTGTGGCCGCTGTTCTTTTCTTTACGAGCCAGCTAGCAGCAGCAATTTCCAGTGAAATAGTACGGCAAAGCGGAATAGAACGGCTCCTTTTCTGCGAAATAGTCTGCGAATGATATCTCTCTTCTATAAAAAAAGAGTGCACACAATGCGGTACATTGTAACACGACCTTTTTTTTCAGTTAAAGACCTCCTCGTTGTGTGTGAGCCTCTATCGCGTTTTCTCGATTCGGCTTCAGCTTGCAGTGGCGTTCACCTTTACGGGGTGCCATCAGCGCTGAAGTCTGGCCTACACAAGCCGTTTCATTTTCTTAACCTTAGTCCAACCTTTCTCTATGTCTTCTTTTTTATTCGCAGGCACCAAATTTAAAAGCCACGCATCCGAGCACTAGAAGGACGGGAACAGGGCGACGTAGAAACGGGTACAAAAGACCGTGCGGTCTATCGGAGCTTTCATCTCTCCAAACTATCCCCGGCTGCACCGGTCTGCGAAGTTTCTTCTGTTCCCTACCCGGGTTCAGTCGCCTTTTCTTTTTTCTCATCGTGGCAGCAGAGAGTGGCGTGTCTGTGCCTCAAACAGAGAAATAGAAGAGAGTAGTGAGGGCGAGTGTACGGTTTCAGAGAGAGAAGGTCTTTTGGTATCGCCATCTAGCGAATGGTCTCGGACAACAGATCCCCAGTTGCGAATCACAGTCGCAAGTCTCTCTCGCACACTACGCGTCTTCCATTCTTGTCTCTCTCCTTCTAGTGTCCTGCCTCTTATCTTTCATAAATCTTTCTTATGGTGGACCGGTGCTGTGACCGTTCTTTCCAATTGTGGCCGTATACAATGGACTGCTGCTTGGCTGCCGCGTCTCGCAGAGACCATGGAAGCGGTTGTACTCGCTCTCGCCGTTCTCTTCTACTCTATTCCTTCTAAGCGATTCCGAGCTGCGTATTCTCATTTCTTCGTCTATTCGTTGAGTCTGGGCCTGTCTGCCTGTTTGTAGTTTGCCCTTTGTGCCCTTGGAAACACGGCATCGTATCGAGGCCGCTACTCGCAGCATGCCACCTTATTTCGCACTCGCGCTCCCTCCCACTTGCTAGCTTTGTACCTCAGTGTCTATTTTTGTTTAATACGAGGGCATGAAACGAATAAATATGATGAATACAATGCCAGGAAAATGAAAATCGACACAAGTTTACTGTGGTACTAAAACACCAATGTCCCGGTTAGGAAGACATTGGCGCTGTGATACTGAAATAGTCTGAAGAGTTCAACAACAAGTGAATATTAAGTAACCCAGAGCTGTTAATTATTCAAAAAGTGAATGGTATCACTGACTCCCCAAAAACATCCTATTCGTATAAATAAGCCAGAACCTAGTTTTTAAGGAGGAGGAGGAGGAAAGTTTAATCGGAAGGACAGGGAGGTTAGCCAGTTCTTAGACTGGCTGGCTACCATGTACTGGGGAAAGAGGTGTGGGGAATAAAATATGATAAAAAGAAATGTTGCGAAGGGAGAGAGAGAAAGAAATTACAAAAAATAGCGGCGGAGGAAAGGCAACATCAAAGAGTATAAGATGCTAAAGTCTGTCTCTGAGGCCAGTTGTCCGCAAAAACGTAGCAGAGCTTTCAAAGCATTCTGGGCTGAGGATGGGCTCGGCCAATGACCCAGAATCCTTTGTACCGACGAAAGCCGATCATCCAGTCTATCCAGAGCTGCAGTCAGTTCTTGTCTTGGCGCGTTGAAATGGGTGCACTCACATAGAAGGAGCGCGATGGTTTCTTCGCAGCTGCAGTACGTGCATGTAGAAGAGCTGGCCATTCCAAGAGTATGCGTTCGTGAAGGCCACTCCAAGCCGCAGGCGGCATTGAAGAGTCTCCTCAGCTCGAGATATCTCTGAGGGAAGACAAAGCTGCAGATCAGGATCCAAGTTATGGAGGCACGCGTTTGTGAACTCTGTTGAGTTCTACTGTACCTGTGTGAGATCAGGTGCAAGCGAACGAAGTCTTGTAGCTGCGTCGGTTCTTGAGAACGGGATGGCTGTGTATTTGGTACCATCGTGTGCATATCTAGCGGCCTCATCTGCGCGGTCATCTTCATATATACCGCAATAACCTGGTATCCACTGATACACTATGCTGTGCTGTTTCTCGATTGCTTGGTGATGAAGAAGCCTTATTTCAGCTACTAAGTGCTCATTAGGTCCATGACAAAAGGGTGAAATAAGACATTGAAGAGCTGCCTTCGAGTCCGAGAAGATAGACCAAGTTCCCGAAGGTTCTTCAACTATAAACCTCAGAGCTTCAAGTATGGTGGCAAGTTCTGCAGCTGTCGACGACGTCAAATGCGATGTCATGAATTTAATTGTTATGTGCCTCGCGGGAATAACCACCACCCCTGCTAAGCTTACTGTAGACACAGAGCCATCCGTGTAAATGTCAAGGCGTTTGTTGTGCTTCTCTTGCAGGAAGAGTAATGTGGCCTGTTTCAGGGCTAGATTCGACGACGTTTTTTGTTTTAATTTTGGATGCCAGGAATTCAAAGAAGGGCTTCGAGTGAGTGTAGGCACCACAAGGATAACGGCGGCCGTGCTGCATGCGTGAAGTGCAATGGAATCACTGCGCAATGCTGAGCTACAGTTGCGCTGAAGGCTGAGTGGAGCCTAGGAGTTCCAAATGAGGTGAGGTGAGGTGATGTGATGGAAGCCGAGCAAAATGTCTTAGGTGCATTCTCAAAGCGTCTACGTGGATGCAGGCGCTGATTGGATAATCAGTTTTTAAGCCTCGTGAATTCCTCATTACTGTGATGTTGGGGTCGGTATTAACCATCTATTTTTGCGTCCTCCGCTAATCAGAGGTCTTCCACAGACATTAAAGAATGGCTAGCTGAATCCAAGCAGCGCCAGCAATTTTCTATTTCATCGCACCAATTTGTAGGCTGTCCTAGTACCCCATAGTGTAATAGCACGAATGTTTTCTTGAGTGATACATTGAGTGGTATGGAAGGTACCCGCGCATATTGCTTGGCCCTTTGCTTAGCCTATATTATCCTGCTTTTTACTAATTGCGAGAAAATAAGCTGGCTGTGTTGTGTTTATGTTGTGTGTCAAAAAATAAAGCCATTGTATAGCCGTAGTACTTAAAAATCAAACTTATTTTCTTTAATTGAAACTGTAAACAAGGGCGTACAAACTGTCGTTAAAAATATGAGAAACTTGACATGAGAATACCGCATGTAAAAAAAGCCCCTTTTAACTACAAAAAATGCATAATACTTTTTGTTCAGTTCCTTAAACTGTTGGTAGAAACTCTTTGACCTAATCAAATGCCTCAACTAAAATAAATATGTGAACACGGAGGTGTTAACACGTATATTAGACTCACTTTTTTGAAACAAAGGTACGTTCTGTACAGTTCAAAAAGGGCATTCTTACCCTTTTTTTGGTTTCGAAAAACCTAGAATACATTAGTGCCAACATTGTTTTCACAGCACATCTTTGTCAGTGCAACAAGTACGAGACGTTTCACTTGTACACCTCACCATTTACTTCTTCAGAAGTTTTCCATAGGCGCAAATCGTTTAGAGTTATCGCATTTAGTTGAGCGCAGACATCTGTGGAGCGTATTTATAGACATGGAGACATGCTTGCTTCACGTGAACGTGAGGACGGCTTTTCGTTCAAGGCAAAAAATTTATTAGAAAATTAGTATGCTGAACGTGCGTCACCTAATTATCTAACCTTATAAAATAGACCTTGTAAACACGTTGCAAGATAAAATGCAACTCTATTTACTAATATCTACAGATCGCCTCTTCTGCACAATGCAAGTATGCCACACTTCATCTCCCTCGCCGCGGTGGTCTAGTGGCTAAGGTACTGGGCTGCTGACCCACAGGTCGCGGGATCGAATCCCGGCTGCGACGGATGCCTTTACGATGGAGGCGAAAAGAATGTAGGCCCGTGTGCTGGGATTTGGGTGTGCGATGGATGCCTTTACGATGGAGGCGCAAAGACGGATGCATTTACGATGGTTCACACTGCCTTCCTGATTGGCCCACGTTTGACCTACCAACTATGTAATTGGGCTCATGTGCTCAGATTTGGGTGCACGTTAAAGAACCCCAGGTGGTCGAAATTTCTGAAGCCCCCACTATGGCGTCTCTCATAATCGTATGGTGGTTTTCGGACGTTAAACCACACATATCAATCAAATCGCTTTGATTCTAACTTGTTCATTTTGTTTCTAACTTGTGAATTTTAGTAGTTAGTGACTCGAAACCCAACACGATCTCTCTTCGCACAGAAAATCAAACAAGGCCTTATGGAACTTTTTGCGTGGTAGTGGCCTGTTAATTGGGCTATAGCATCCCCGTTTTTTTTGTGCGTCTACTTTTCATTTTCTTGTTTTCTCCCATTCCCCCACCCCATCGAGCTGGGTAGCGAACCGGATACAATTCTGGTTTGACCTTCCTGCCTTTCTCTCAATTTGTTCTTTCTCTCTCTCTGCAAGTTTCTCAACTCTTCATATGCCTAAGCCATGCTAGCAATGTGGTTTACTTGTAGTATCCGTACTTCGATAAATGTTTTAATGCTTGCCGTCGTCTAACGACGCATTCGTAACCGGCCCTTTATAATCGAATCAATACGAGCGATACCACACTCTGCAACTTTTAATGCGTGCGTAAGACGCATGTCAGTTTCAGTTTCTAAGATTTATTGCTCTGTTTTAACGCTAAATCAACGACATCACGTGTTACACTGACAATACGCTGAGACTGCGCTGAAATTTATTTCTGACGAGTATTAGCGCAACTTCTGTTAGCGACTCTGAAAGGCTGACGCAAGTTCATCGAGGAGTTGCTTCCATTGAGATTACCAAAGAAAAGAAACTATCAGTTCTAGAAACAAGGGCATTGCTGGAGACGTAATGCCATCCTATGTGCACCTGTGGCCTGTTCTGCCTGTGTGCGAAGATTATGTTCCCGCGAACGACCGGCGCATGTCAGTGCAGAAGCAGTTAATGGCGCTGCTAAGTTACTGTTATAGCAGTGACCGTGTCTGCGCCAGCGGAGCGTGTCCAGGTGAACGACGCGACAAAAAACGATTTGCCGTTGCGCTGTTTCGCCTTGTGCTTTCTCACCGAGTTATTGTAGGCCATGCCTCTTTCTCAAGCTGGAGATACCTAAGTGGACGCTCACTATCAGTTCCTCCTGTTGGTGAGCTCCACCGTAAATAATGGAGAGGTGTGCTACTCGGACTATAACACTCGCCTATTGTTCTAAATGCACACTTGTTTTTATATGCCACTTCGGCGAGAAAACGGCGAGTGCGTTCACCTGCCATGCAAGTGAGGCAACCCTAAAGAAATAAACTTATCAATCATCAGATTACTGATTGATAAATGGCGTTTAACGTCCCAAAAATATGATTGTGAGAGACGCCGGAAATTTAGATCACCTGGGGTTCTTTAACGTGCACCCAAGTCTGATCACGCGGGCCTACACCATTTCCGCCTCCATCGGAAATGCAGCCGCCACAGCCGGGACTCAATCCCACGTCCTGCCCATCAGCAGCCGAGTACCTTAGCCACAAGACCACCACGGCGGGGCATAAAGGCATAAAACATTTGCACTCGCAGAGTATATATACCTTATGTATTAACGTGAGACAACATTAGGCCAAGTTCATCTTGCTGTTTTTCTTCCCTGTTGCTGCAATTATCATCCGTAACTTCCCTCCAAAAGCATTCTGCCCCTGATGTTGGTTCGCACTGCCTTCCTGATTGGCCCACGTTTGACCAACCAACTATGTAATTGGGTGAACTCATCATGTGATGTCGTAGTAACGTCATGCGGATATGCCAAAGGTCATAATTTTTTTTTCATTGCGCATACTCGTGCCGACGGCCAGTTTTCATGTTTGACGGGGCATATCTAAAATTATCACTCTAAAAACATTCTTAGCTGTAATAGGTTCCTAACCTGAGGCCCCATGTCATCAAGGTGTACGACGGAATGGTCTACACGCGCAATAATGCAGAGTATGAATATATTGAAAGGACAAAAGTCGCAGCACAGGTGTTAAAACAAAGAAATCAAAAGTTTAATGACACAGCCGCGCTTACGGACACCTCCGTTAACCCGGTTTTGTCAGTTTTCCTAAGTTTGAAAAGTTTCTTTCTTCCTGTATTTTATCATCTTTTTATCGCTTTTTTGTTTTCGTATTTATTTTTATTCATTAATTTCTCAATCATTATTTCTTATCTATTTCTTTATCCTCTCTTTTTTCCTTTCTTTCTGCGCTATGTCTTACTCTCTCCCTGCATCCTTTTTCTCCTCCTAACCATCTCATCTCTCCTCTCAATCACTTCGCTTTCTAACCTCCTTGTGGCACAATACCGTACAAAGCTAGCTAGTGTGTCTGAATAGCGGAGAGTTCAGGACGCTCACCTTTGGATCAATGGTACGCGATTTTGAATCCTGAGTCATGAAGAATTTAGGCCCTTCTCTTTTTAAAATATATTTCTTCCTGTCTGACTCTGTTTCTTTCTCTTCTATCTCTCTCTCTCTTTGTACTGTGTTTCGTACTAATCTGGGTTATTACAGGCCGCAGCAGAGAAATCGGTGCACGTCTTTTACAAGCGAATCAGACGACAAATAAGAGCTCAAAGAGGAAGAAGACGAAGAGAGCGCATGCCGGTCAATAGTGATGATAGTTTGGTGCCACAACAGTTTTCGCTCATGTAGAACAGCATCCCTCTTCGAAAATCTGAAAGAAGAGCGTTTTCTCTCAAGGCTTTACTGAATTGGTTCGTAATTGGGCAATAAGATCAACCTCTGAAACAACACGCAACGCCGACGTGCAGCATTATACATATAACAAAAATTCCGACCAAGCAATTTTTTTTTCCTTTCTGAATACCTGATATTGTCAGGTTGATGACTGGCTGTTTGTCGCGCCGTGGAGGAACTCAAGGTCTCACAGTAAGATGGTAAGTTGGGCCAGTTGGTTCACGATGGATCCTAACCAACTTGCAAAGAAGTTCACGGCTGAAAGTCTCGCCGCAGCCCTTAACACCAGCCCTTCAGATGTTCACTTTAGATTTATTGTTCCAGAAATACAAGACTGTACCCACGTCTATACCGACAGCTTTGTCCCGCTGAAGCGTTCAGCAGCAATGGTCGCGATTCCAACGTGTGCAGCAATTATCAAATCCAAGGCACCTCACCCAAGAACATCAACGACAGCAGAACTTGTAGCACTTCGCACCACGCTGCATTTTATTAACCACCAAAATACGAAACAATGGACAATCACCTGCAACTTTAAGGTGACAATGCAGTCTCTTCGGTCAAGCCTTCACCGTAGTCTGCACAACAGTTGGTTTTTGAGACGGCAGAAATACTACACCACATAACACGCAAAGGAAACCACATTATATTTCAGTGGCTGCCAAGTCACTGTGGAATTGTCGGTAATGAACGGGCTGATCTAGCTGCCCGTTCAGCCTATAAGAAGACCACGACCTATCAATACCCCTCTTTAGTACTCTTGTTGTTAGGAAGCTCCGCTCGCTTGCGAACCGATGTTGCATGTCTGATTGGAATGAGTCGCATTTTATGCATACAGTTTTGCGTCCCTTGACCCTACATTAGGCTTACGTCTTCCAGCAAGACTCTGGAAAAGCGACGCTACTGTTCTGAGTGGACTGCGGTTTGGCATTGCATTTATTTATGCGTATGCGTTCCGCAGAGGTATGGCTGACGCTGCCACTTGCGTACACTGTGGAGATGAAGAGGTGATTTAACATCTTCTGTGCGACTGCGCGAAACATTGCACACAAAGGAAATCTCTTTCCAATACACTCAACAAGTTTGATGACCTGCTTCTGTCAGAGGAAAGAATACTTCCCCTTCGCCCAGACTCAACGTCGCAGAAGGCTGCGCAAGTAGTACTGGGCTTCTTACGAACTACTGGCCTGTCTGAACGACACTGAGTGGATCGTTTTCGTGTGTGTGTTCCCGTGTTTTGTTCTTACTTGTTTTTATCTCTCTTCCTCTCTTTCAACCCCCTATTTCCTAACACCAGTACAGTCTAGCACATTAAATCTTAGCACCTGGTTAACATCTCCTTTTTTTCTTTCCTTTTCTTTCTCTCTCTCTCTACAACCCCGCCTGAATTTCATTTCAAACACGCATTTTGATGATCATATAATGAGACGTTCCTCTAGCCGTTCTAAACGATTACGAATGACAGAATGAAGACGCCGGATCAATGCTATTTAAAAACAAGGTTTCAATGAATGCCTCAACTATAGGTAATGCCAATACTATAGCAGTCTCCTTGTTTGTGCACCATTTGCATACATACCAAAAAAAACCGCTCTGTGTGGTTTTTTTTTTTACATTTCTCGTCTGTGCAACGTTGCGCGAGGTGTAATTTAGGCGTCTAAGTGGCTTTCTGCATCTTTTTAGGGCTCTAACATCCCCTATTATGAGCACTACTATAATGAACTAGAAGTGGGAGTGGGACGAGCGTAGAGCAAGCAGCGGCGATGAGGCGGCACGTACGGAAATATTTGTGCGCGGTGTAGTGGCACCGTTGCGCCTTTTTCCTGAGGCCTCCGCACAGCAACGTGAGTTCTGACAACAGACACTGACTACTGTAGTCACTTGTGCGTAGAATTCCGAGTTATATAGGAAAACCTCGGTGAAACAGTTTATTGTTTTGCACCAGGTTTTAAAATAGGTATAGCTGAGCGAGACTGCTGACTAAAAAACGGGGTAATCAATGGTACCACTCATAAGATTTGTAGTACACGGGTGGGCAGTATCGCGATGCTGTATTATTTCAGAAATACTTTTGAGCTCGTGAATTGAGACATATAAAAATATATTTGTATCGCAGTAGTGAAATACTTTTCCTATGTATAGAACGTATCGGAATACTGTGAAGACCATTTTGGTATTTAGAAGTTTTAACATGAAGTTGTCCTCGCCTACAATGATAGGCACACTTTTACGTATCATCAGTCTTGAATCAAAACTCAAACGACGCTGTCTACTGCCAGTATATTTTAGAAGCTGCTCTTATTTTCGTATAATTAGCGTAAACCTTCTCAGCAGGACAGATCGATCGTGTTTTTAAAGTAAGAGCATACCTTACCCCACATAGGTGCCGTTTCTTAGTGAGTCTAGGGATACGGCTTACTTGCATTTTATTATATCAGCAGCATCGACAATGTTACGGTACACAATGCACATGCGCAACATCAACACGCATGTAACTTAAAAATATTTCATTGTCTGTATTTTTGCATTTATGTGTATTCCTGTAATCGTATTCCACGATACTATTTTGTATTTTTCTAATATTACTTTCGTAATATCCCGTTATGCCATTTAAAAATGGTTCTCAGTAACGGTATGTTCAGGCTTCCAGCACGTGTATTACGATATTTTCATTTTTATTTTCAGAATACTTTTATGAGTATCTTTGCCCAGCTCTGATTTGTTCGCATTCATAAACGCTCTTCAAATTATGTATGCTTAATGTTTCATTGTCTCGGAGCTTTGCACGAACAGCATTTGAAAATGTGTGGCTCTTGTGTTAAACTACTCCCTCTGCTCAAATGGCATTCTACGTGACTCTCACAAGAAAGAAACAAACACGAAAATTATTTCGTTGATGCCTTTATGAATCGGCGCTTGTACAGAGAGCAAAGCATATTATTATAAGCACAGCTGAATGACCTAGAAGCCGGAGTTTGTGTTCCCACTTATAGTTTTTTAAGAATGTCTTTGCGTTCATTAAAATAATCTGATCCAATATTTCAGTTGTTTATCTGTCGCTTGGGGGAGACGCTCTAGGTGCCGACCAGTGCGGACGCGCGAAGATCGGCTCCTGCTTTCAAGAATGCTTTCCTGTGGTATTCACGAATTTGTCGCCGAGTTTTTACTCTCATCGTGTGCCTAAGTTCTTAAGAAATCAGCAGATACCAACTTTGTGCCGGTGAGTGGACTTTTAAACCGTTTTTTGGGACATTTTTGCACGGCAACGCCACCGGGGGATTTAGGCCTAACCAAGGAGGCGATTGTCGCCGATGCGCCGGCCCGGCGCCAACGCGACTCAACGCTCTGCGCGTTCCAGTATCTGCAACTGAAAATGGAATACCAAGTAGATGGAGAGGACATCTCTCCAGAGGATTGCACGGAAGAAATGGGTTGGAAGGAAGCCGAAACGAGACGCTCAAGGAATAAGCAAGCCGCGGTTAGCGTTCCTGCTGCCAAGGGTTCCACCGAGGCCGGCGTTGCGGGAGACGCTCGAGCCAGTCGTAGTAGGTATGACACCAAGCATACAATCGTGCGAGCTGGACGCATGCCGCCACTACCTAAGGACTTCAGCAAAATTGTGCTACGACCACGTGGAGGATTAAATATCTCGAGAATTGGCACTGGAGCCGTGGCAGACGCGATAGTACTGGCGGCCGGCGTCAAAGAGGAAGAGGCCATGCAGGACATCATCTGTTCCAACTTGCAGCAGAACATTATGGTGGCAAGCACTCCGGACCAAGACAGAGCTTCAAGATACCTCAAGGTCAAGCAAATTGACATTGGAGGCAAAGTTTTCGAGGTTAGCGCGTACGCTGCGGTACCCCACGACACTTGTAAAGGAGTGATTCGCGGGATCCCCGTAAGTGATACTCAGGACATTTTGACCCGAAAGATTGTGAACGCGAACAACCCGCTCGCGCTGCAGGCGAAGAGAATCAAGGACACCGGGACAATCATCATAGCGTTCGAAGGACACAAGGTGCCCAGATTCGTGAGATATGGACCTTCACTTTTGCAGTGCTCCCTTTACCGCAAGAACATCGATATTTGTTACGTCTGCGGAAAGCTGGGACATCGGGCTGACGTCTGTCCGAACCCAGCTGAAACAATCTGCAGAGGCTGCGAAATCAAGAACCCAGATAGCCTGCACCAGTGCAATCCAAGATGCAGGCTGTGCGACGGTCACCATCCCACGGCAGACAAGGAGTGCAAGAACAGGTTCTTAGTGCCATACGTCGTCAGACGCAGACGTTGGGAAAGATCGCGAGCAGCCGCAGAAGCCCGGGACGCATCAATCACATCGAGTCCAGACATCAATGACAAGCAGCTTATTCCAGCCTACGGGACCCAGAGCATCCAGTCTACACAAGAACAGGAAAGGCGGCCCCACTCCAGGGGGAGGTCGCGTTCCAGAAGAGGTTCTAGACCCAAGGCCCGCTCCCAATCACGGGGGCGCTCGTGTTCTCAAGGTCACCATCAGGGTCGGGATCAGCCTGGGCGGCACCCGAACGGCCAGCTACCTGGCGTTCAGTTCGAGATCACGGCTTCACATCCGGGGAGGACGCCTGCAGTTACTTCGAAAGGCGGCTGGGCTGAGCGAGTGCGCAACGGCGGGGCAGAGGTGATGACAGGTAAGCTGCCAGAGCATGATAGAATTGCACAGCTAGAGCAAGAAAACGCGAGACTTACAAAATCAAATGAGAGGCTATCAGCTGAGTTAAAGGAAATAAAAATTCTTCTCACTAAGCTAACCAGCGCGCAATCTTCACAGCCAATGCCTCAGCCAGTTGATGTCCCTGTGGCTGAAAACGTGGGGGACTCGAGAACCGCGAAAAAGAGGGCAGTCATGGCAGAACACGTGGAAGCCAACCAAACGACCATGTCAGATATGAAAGAGGTGTTTGACACGCTCAGCAAAGTAGTAGCCAATCTTAGCGAGCAGATGGGTAGGCTACAATCAAGCGTGGCGGCACTGGAAGAGCATATGACTTTGCGCATTACAAAGCTCGAAGCAGATCTGCACAACACAGCAAGGCCTCCTCATGCACCAAGCTCACCCCTTCGGCCACCAATACTAGTGGTACCAAACCTGTCGACAGGTGCAGCATCAGGCTCTGGCCACCCATGTAATAACCATGATGGCAGCGCTACGTGAAGCATTTCGTATCTGGCAATGGAACTGTAGAGGTTACCTTAAAAAGAAGGCAACCCTGCAGCAGTATATCAGGAGCAGCCAAGAAAAGCCTCATATTATATTATTACAAGAGACCCTTTCACCGCAAGCAACGTTGCCTGGATTCCGGCCTGTAATAGGGGATACTGAAGGGAGGGGAGTCTGCACCTTCGTATGCAACAAACTAACGCACGTAACCCATGACCTCAAGATAGAAGCAGGCCGATTGGAACACGTCTTGGTAGAGATCGTGCCGGGTACCAGCAACCGTCAGAGCATTTTCATTCTTAATATATACAGCAGTCCAAAGGAACAAAAGCAAGGGTTCAAGACGGTTCTAAAGAAAGCTGTTAATATCGCCGGGGAATGTCCACTCGTCATAGCAGGTGATTTCAACGCCCCTCATCATACATGGGGTTACAAGTACAACACTGGGAAAGGAAATCGACTTTGGCAAAGCGCCAGTGAACTTGATCTCACCCTAATCACAGACCCCAGCCTACCAACAAGGCTTGGTACATCTTGCTGCAGGGATTCCACCCCGGACCTTACATTTGTAAGGAACATCAAGAAGCCCCAGTGGATGAACCTTGCTGTAGACCTAGGGAGTGACCACTGCATTCTTGTCACTACCTTCTCCGTGGAGCGTAAAAAGCAGAGAGAATTCCACTTCACAGACTGGGATAAGTTCAGGAAAATAAGGATGGAAAGGGAACAAGATGGCCACAGACAAGGCTTGGAGCAGTGGGTCAAACAGATTAAAGATGACATCAAATCCGTCTCCTCCACCATTACCACAGATCTTCCGGTTGAAAGAATGGATAGCCGGCTTGCTCATCTTCTTGAGGCAAAGCAAGCACTACTCAACCGTTGGAAGGGTCAGCGCCTGAACCGAAGGCTGAGGAAGAAGATAGCTGAGGTAAACAGATCAGTCGAGGAACATTGTCGCACACTATCGAGGCAGCAATGGGACGAAATCTGCAACTCCGTCGATGGTCAGATGCGCAATGGCAAGACATGGAATATGTTAAAGCATCTCCTCAACGAAAACACCACCAAAACAAATCAAAAGCATGTCATCGCTCGAATTTTGCATAAAGAGATAGGGCGCACTACAGAACAGCAAGTTGTCCAGCAGCTCGTGCATAAGTACCTCCCAATCAAAAGAGGATTGGCACCACCAAGTAGACAGTACCAGGGCACGCCAAATCCAGGTCTTGAGGGCGACTTTAACATCGAGGAGATCAGAAGAGCCTTGCATGATCTCAACGGCAGGTCGGCCCCTGGTCCGGACGGTATATCAAACAAGGCCCTGCGTAACCTCGATGACGATTCAATTGAAACCCTGAGGGATATGATCAATTCAGCATGGAAAGAAGGCAGGGTGCCAGAGCAGTGGAAGCTGGCCAGCACGATCCTTATTCCTAAGCCAGGAAAGCCCCCTAACTTGGACAACATGAGGCCAATATCCTTGACATCATGTATCGGCAAGGTCGCAGAACATGCCATACTGCACAGGATAAACAAGTACTTGGAAGATAACAACATATATACACACAATATGGTTGGATTCAGGGCAGGGCTATCCACACAAGATGCATTGAAGCTTATCAAACACCAGATCATTGACAATGAAACCAGAGACGTGAGAGCCATTCTGTGCCTAGATCTAGAAAAAGCGTTTGACAACATCCACCATTCATTCATACTCGAAGCAATTTCCAAGCTTGGTCTAGGGAAAGCCTTCTATGACTACGTATGGTCCTTTCTTACAGATCGGAAAGCCGTGATGAAGATTGCAGATATCGAGACCGCAGAAATCGAACTAGAAGCAAGGGGCACGCCACAAGGGGCAGTGATTTCACCAATGCTGTTTAACATTGCCATGATTGGACTGTCAAAGAAATTATCGAGCATTGAAGGATTGAAGCACAGCATCTACGCAGATGACATTACCATCTGGTGCACAGGTGGAAGCGAGGGGCAGATTGAGAGCGCTCTGCAAGAGGCGATTGACACCGTAGAAGACTACCTTCGCCCTTCCGGGCTCAAGTGCTCCTCGAGTAAGTCAGAACTTTTGCTTTATCGGACTGCACGCCGGGGACCAAAGCCCAGGGGATGGAAGCCGTTAAACCAGATAGACATCCATCTCCGTACAAATCAAGGGGATGCCATCCAGAGGGTCGACTCCATCAAAGTCCTGGGAATGCTGATAGAGTCTACCGGCGCCAACAGCAAATCTATAGCCAAGTTAACTCGGAAAACAGACAGTGCGGTGCACCTCATACGCAGAGTGGCCAACAAAAGAAATGGGATCAAGGAAGACAACCTCATCAGGTTGATGCATGCGTTTGTTCTAAGTCACTTCACATACGAGGCAGCAATGCACAACTGGTCAAGAGCAGAGTCCGAGACACTGAATGTGCTCCTCAGGAAAGTTATCAAGAAGGTCCTGGGCCTACCCATACATACCAGCACCGAGCGTCTGCTTGAGCTTGGCATACACAACACGCTCGAAGAAATAGCAGAAGCCCAAGAGAGAGCACAGTTTGCAAGGTTATCTACTACAAGGTCGGGGAGAATGATCCTGCAGGAGCTGGGCCAAAACCCAATAGCAATCAGACGCAATTACAATGATATCCCTGACAACATCAGGGGGACTATCACGGTATCTCCTATACCGAGAAACATGCATCCAGAACACAACGTCGGAAGAAGAGTAGCGAGGGCCAGGACTATACTTCGTCAAGTCTCAAACGAGGAACGAGGGGTCGCATTTGTTGACGCGTCTTCCTACGCCAATGGGAAAGCGTTTGTGGCAGTGGTAGTCGATGGGGCTGGCCATGTCGTCAACTCAGCGACGGTCAGGACGAAAGACCCAATCATTGCGGAACAAGTGGCCATCGCCTTAGCACTCAAGATGGATAACATTGAAGTGGTCTACAGTGATTCCATGGCAGCACTACGGGCGTTCGCCAAGGGGACGGTCTGTGAACAAACGCTAAAAATACTGCAAGGCAAGAACATAACACATCATCTTCTGAGTTGGTTCCCAGCTCACCTTGGACAAATCAACGATTCCCCTCCCAATCTCAACGAAGCAGCACACGAGGCGGCGCGAGAACTCTCCAACCGCGCCTCCCCGGGGATGCGTTCTAGCGGTGAAGGGGATAACCGGGAAATTCTTACAACATATAACGAGCTCACTAAACATTTCTACCTGTCTAGAAGGATTTTTCCTCCACCTCACAAAAATCTAACCCGGCCCCAAGCACTTACATTAAGGCTTTTGCAAACGCGGATGTACCCTACTTTGAAAATGTTACACATCATGTACCCTGACCTATATCCAAGTAATCTTTGTCCACATTGTGGGGAAATAGCTTCATTAGAACACATGCTCTGGCAGTGCACCAAATTCGCTCATTTATCGCCATCACCTCTGCCAGATGGGAGGCGGCAATCCGCAGCTCATCCTTGGCAGATCAGCTCTGGGCTGTCCACCAAGCCCGCGAGGCGGCTGAGGAGCTTGGCATCTCAGTCCCCACGTGGGAGCTGCCCGCAACACAGTGATCTGTGTTTTGGAGGACCAAATAAAAGTTTATCCAATCCAATCCAATATCTGTCGCTTGCACAGCATTGGCTGTGCGAAGCCGCATTCGTTCTTTTGTGTAATCACGTACAGTTCCAAAAACTTTCTCACTTACAGGCTTGGGGAATGAACGCTGGCGGCGGCGAGTCAAGACGTGCTCGCGTCGGCTCCCGGATTTTGCCAACTTTTCTAGCATTTTGTCGTCGAGTATCCATGTTTATTTGTGCAAATCTTTTCCGCGAAGTTATAAGGACCACGCGGACACCCTCTTTTGCCACAGTGAGTGATTTTTCACCATTTTACGGACATTTGTGTGCCTCCGTCGGCGGCGTCTCACCTAACGAGCACTTCGGAGACCAGACCTAGGCCTAGCTCAGCTAGGTCACCCAGCCGGCCTCAGGGGTGGCTCGGCGCCACTCGTCCGTTACCATGATGGAATATCCAGTAGAGGGAGAAAACATTTCCCCGGAGGAAGTCACTCAAGACCAGGGATGGCAAACTGCGAGCGCCAGAAGAGTTAACGCCAAATCGCGGGGAGGTGGCCCTAACGCCGCGGCAACGCTTTCGGCGTCCCGTGGCGACAAGCATAGCGGCGCAGCGCTGAAGTCCAAGATTATTAGGGCAGGCCGAATGCCAGTTCTTCCCAAAGAAGACACCAAAATCGTCATTCGACCAAGAGGTGGACTGAATATCTCCAAAATTGGAGCGGCTGCGGTGGCTGACGCTATACTTGCAGCCGCTGGCATCAGACCCGATGAGCTCTCACAAGACACTCTGTGCCCGAACTTACAGCAAAACATTATGGTGGCCAGCACTCCTAGACGGGAAAATGCCGATCGATACTCCCGCCTCAAGCAAATCCGCATCTCGGGCAACATCCACGAACTCTGCGCGTACGAGACTGCCCCACACTCCACGTGCAAGGGGGTCATACGTGGCATACCGTTGCAAGACGACCCTGCGTAGCTGGATGGCAAGATCGTTAACCAGAAAAACCCGCTCGCACTGGCAGCTAAGAGAATTGCTCAGACGGAGACTGTGATCATCGCCTTTGACGGGCACCGGGTACCGAATTTTGTCAGGTACGGAACGCTCCTGTTGAAATGTTCCCTATATAGAAAGCAAGTGGACGTATGCCACGCCTGCGGAAGACTCGGGCATCGCGCCGATGTCTTTCCAACACCTAGCGACATCGTCTGTCGGGGATGCGGCCTTCCAAACCCTGATGAGCAGCACCAATGCACCCCAATATGCAAGTTCTGTGGCGGTCCGCACCTTACTGCCAGTAAAGAATGTGCGCATAGATTCAAGACTCCGTACATTGTTCGCCGACGACGCTTCGAGCGCGCCAGACAGCAAGAGGAGCTCCCCCCGCAGTCGATCCTTCGATCCTCCTATTCGCAAGCCTCATGTAGCCCTAGCCCTAGGGGAAAACGACGCTCGCGCTCGCGAGGTCGCTCCATGAGTCGACGGGGCTCCAAAAGCCGCTCTGCCCCAAGATCACGACCATCATCGCCTTCTCCAGCGCGCTCCGGCAGCAGAGGCCGCTCCACGTCCCGCACCCGGAGCGGCTCGTCCAACAGGCCAAGATCCAATACCCCCTCCGGTGGTAAAGGCAAGTCCTATCTAACGTGGGCCGATAGGGCCCGTGGCAACCAAGCGCAGGCGTCCAACTCCCAGGACTCGCACGACCCGCGTCTCACGAACGAGCTCAAAGAGCTTAGGCGTGCCAATGATAGTCTTAGAAAAGAAAACGCCCAGTTCAAGCAGGAAATCAGTCGGCTAACCACCGAGATAGCCGAAATACGAAATTTGGCGCTCAAACCGCCGGCTCCTCCGGCCGCCACGAGTTCGTCGGCCATGGACACGGCGGAGGCTCCCCCCAAGGCGGGTGCAGTGAAGCGTCGCGCCCTGGATAGCTCAAGGGAAGACGAGACTCTGGAGCTCCTTTCGGAGCTCAAGAAGGCCATCTTCAACATACAGTGAGGCCTCTCTCAAGTACAATAAATGATCGCGCACCCCCAGCTGGGTCTGGTCGCCCTCAGCGAGAGAATACTTAGACTGGAGGGGACCCACCACGGATTTTTGCCAAGCACATCGACAACACCAGTCCCAAACTTGAACAGTGTCATTGCCCCGCCGACAGAGGGTGCCATCCTGCAGGCGGCCCTCTCGAAACCCATCCCCAAGCCCAAACATGGATAACGAAACTAACGTCATAACAATGTGGCAGTGGAATTGCGCATGGTTCGTCAGCAAACGGGCGACCCGGCGACAATACCTAAAAGGCATAAAGGATAAACCCCAAGTTATCACCTTGCAAGAAACGATCACATCATCACACATCAGGCTCCCTGGTTTCGTCACTGTGGCTTCCACTGAAGGGGGAAGGGGGGTGGCCACTCTGGTCAGTAAAAGGTTCACGTGCATTCAGCGAGACCTCGGTCCAGCGGACAATGGGGTCGAGTACGTCATGACGGAACTCCTAGTCGACCCCCCTAAGCGGTGCTTACGAAGGAACAGTATTTTCATATTAAATGTCTACTGCAGGCCCAGCGTACACAGAGCGAGGGCTGGTGGTCTTCTGAAGAAGGCCGTGCATTTTGCCTGCTGTCAACCTCTTGTCGTCATGGGGGACTTCATTGCCCAGCATCAGGCGTGGGGTTACCTCACCAATACGAAGAAGGGTAGAGACATATGGCTCACGGCAACGGAGGAAGATCTGACACTGGTAACCAATAAGGACTTCCCAACCAGGAGAGGGAACTCGGTGTGCCGAGATACAACCCCGGATCTCACCTTTGTCAAGAGTCTGGAAAACGTCAAATGGACCAACACAGCTATCGACCTCGGTAGCGATCATTGCATCATCGAAGTGCTCATAGAGGTTGCCCGCAACAACACGCGGACCTTTAAGTTCATCGACTGGGACTTGTTCCGAGCCAACCGCTCCGAGCGCGCCCTTTCTCAGGATGCGGACCTAGACTCTTGGTGCGACGGGTTAAAAGAAGATGTGGCCAGCGCCACCAAAGAGGTGACAACCGATCTGGAGGTGGACAGGATGGACAGTAGGCTCGCGCATCTGTTGGAAGCCAAGCAGGCACTGCTCGCGAGATGGAAGACTCAGCGCCATAACAGAAGACTGCGCAAGAAAATGTCCGAAATCAACAAAACGGTAGGAGATCATTGCAAGGTCTTATGCAAGCAGCAATGGGATGAGCTCTGTGATTCTATGGAGGGCAAACTCAAGACCGGTAAAAGCTGGAGACTCCTCAAACACCTACTGCACGACGGCAACACCAAGTCCAATCAGAAGAGAGCTTTGGCGAAAGCTGTCCATTTGGCCACCGACTCAACTCCAGATGAGGCGATCACGGAGAAGCTCATAGACAAGTACCTGGCGGCCACGGACGATTCGGTACCTCCCCAGTTTCCCGACTACGAGGGGCGCGACGCGCCATCGATGGACGAGGACTTCACCGTGGCTGAGGTCAAGCGGGTTCTCGCATCCCTCAATAGCAGATCCGCCCCTGGGCCAGATGGGGTAACCAATAAAATGCTCAAGCACCTCGACGACGACTTGATCGAGTTTCTTACAGACAAGATCAACGAAATCTGGCGCAGCGGTCTCATTCCCAAGAGCTGGAAAGCGGCCTGCACAGTACTGATACCCAAGCCGGGTAAGGCACCGAGCATCGAGAATCTTAGGCCAATCTTGTTGACGTCGTGCGTCGGGAAGGTGGCCAAGCACGCCATGCTCAACCGCCTCACTGACCACCTCGAGTCTAACGAATGCTATACCCACAACATGATTGGCTTTCGGTCGGGGCTCTCGACTCAGGACGCCATGAAGCTGATCAAGCACCAGGTCATTGACTCCGGCTCCACCGACACCAAGGCGATTCTTGGATTGGATTTGGAAAAGGCTTTTGACAACATATCACACGCCTTTATTCTCAAGAGCTTGTCTGAGTTTCACGTCGGCAAGCGGGCGTACAATTTTGTGCGCTCCTTCCTTTCGTCGCGGTCCACAAGACTGAAGATTGACAATTTTTTGACCCACGAAATTACCCTTGGGCCAAAAGGGACACCTCAGGGGGCGGTGATCTCCCCGACGCTGTTCAATATCTGCATGATCAACCTGTCGAGGGCCTTGGACAAAATCCCGAACATTAACCACATGATCTACGCAGACGACATCACCATCTGGTGCCTCAGCGGATGTGAGGGTCAAGTCGAGAGTGCTTTGCAAGAGGCCATCAATGTGACGGAGCGCTATCTCATCCCCACCGGGCTAAGGTGCTCGCCCGCTAAGTCCGAGCTCTTACTGTATAAGAAGAGGCCCAGAGGCGGTTCTCACCGGTTTTGAAAGCCAGCAATGGAAAGCCACATTACGTTATTCACCGGTAACGGCTCCCCAGTTCCACGGGTGGACACTATCAGGGTCCTTGGAATGTTTATCGAGTCTAACGGAGCCAATGGAGCCGCCGTCAAACGCATTTGTTCCAAGAGCGAAAGCGCCCTCGGACTGATTCGAAGAATCGCTAATTGGCACCGCGGAATCAGGCAGGACAATCTGATCCGGATTATCCACGCATTCGTGCTATGCCACCTCGCTTATTCGGCGGCTATGCACAACTGGCTCGTGTCGGAGCGCAACAATATCAATGCCCTAATCAGAAGAGTCTTCAAGCTGGCCCTTGGCATTCCCGTTCGAACGCACACGGAAGACCTCCTGAAGTTGGGAATCCACAACACGTTCGAAGAAATTGCCGAAGCCCAAGAGTTTGCACAGTTTGTCAGACTGTCTGGCACCCCAGCGGGTAGAGCCATACTCGGCATGCTGGGACGAAACCCCACGGTTGTCGGTCCTGACGCTGTGAAGCTGCCCAACGACGTAAGATCCAAGATTCAGATTGCGCGGATGCCGCGCAATATGCATCCAACCTACAACGAAGCACGAAGACGAGCCAGGGGTAAATCTCTGCTCGCCAGTGCCCGCTTGGACAAGGATCGAGCCTACTTCGTCGATGCTGCTTCGTACATTCAAGAAGAAGCCTTCTCCTCAGTGGTCGTCGACTGTGATTGCAGAGTCATCAGCTGCGCTACCATCCGCACTTCTAGTTCCAGCGTTGCAGAGCAGGTTGCCATTGCTCTTGCATTGACGGACGGTGTACATGACACAATTTATTCAGACTCCAAGGCCGCTATCAAGGCCTTCCAGATGGGCATGGTGGCTCCCCAGGTCCTACAGATTATTCAAAAAGTCAAAGACCTCAAAAATCACTCATTGGTCTGGTTTCCTGCGCACCTTGGAACCATTGAGGGTGCCTCGCTCAATCCCAACGAGGAGGCGCACTCGGCTGCACGAGGTTTGACTGACCGTGTGCCGGGTAACGCGTCATCTCCTGGGCGACCTGAGCCTCTCTGCTCGTACAACGAGATATGCAAGCACCACTATCTGTCAAGAAGACTGCTGCCTCCACCACACTCCTCGCTATGCAGGGCCCAAGCTGTTACTCTCCGACTGCTACAAACAAACACTTACCCGAGCCCTGCGGCACTGCACACAATGTACCCTGAACGGTTTCCAAGCCCGGAAAGCCCCCTGTGTGGTGGTTATGCGGACTTCGAGCATGTACTGTGGGGCTGCGCCTCTGCCGGTCCCCCTTTCACCCAAGAGGAAATGAAGCGACTCATTAAGGCCCAGGACCAGACCTCTCAAATCCTGGCCGTCCAGAGGGCCCGCGCGAGGGCCGTCAGGTTTAACCTGATGGTCCCCGAGTGGGCCTAACCAGGTGACGCTGAGTTTACTCGCGTCTATTGTGGACCGAATAAAGTCGTTTCACTCACTCACTCACTCACTTACAGGCTTGTCCAAAAATCTCACG
Organism: Rhipicephalus microplus; assembly: GCF_013339725.1. NCBI lineage: Eukaryota > Metazoa > Arthropoda > Arachnida > Ixodida > Ixodidae > Rhipicephalus > Rhipicephalus microplus. The sequence goes on from NC_051165.1 coordinate 251,472,487, forward strand.
TCTTTCAGCATTCAAGACAACAATTTATTCTCCTTGTGTTGACAAAATGTACGATTTTGGCAATGAGGGACTCAAGCATTAAATTTGAACATATCGCATTCTTCATTTGAAAGTGCGGCAAACAAGCGCCCACTGCGGTACGCTTCACGATGGATCGATGGAGGGATTGATATGGCTGCACCCTTTAGATCGAGCGGCGGCTAACGCCACCAAACCGTAATACCTAGTGAACCAAAAACTAGATTTACCTTTTTTAAAGACAATAGTCTTTCTTGGGGTCCTTCGACGCAAAACTTTTAGTCTGTCTATCTGTACATTTGTCTGTTTGTTCACCCTTAACGGTACTTTAAACAGAACCAAAGTTGCCAAGTGACACTTCAAATAGCAAACACCATGCATCCATGCGCCCACCAATGTGGCTCAAGGTTTAGCGTTCATACTTGTGCGATTGTCACTTACAAACCACTTATCAAGCATATCTGACGTACCATAACAACACGTGAATATTTTGTATGTGCGTCTTTTACTAGAAAAGGCATACATAAGCAATTTTAAGCACCATAGCGCTTATCACGTGGCGCTGAGCATGCAACGCTTGCACGAAAAAGCGAGTGTTTCTAACGCTTTGCTAAGACGACACGGTGGTGACACCTACCCGTCGCCTTGCGTTCTGCACCTTATTACCTCTGAGACGGGCGCGCACGCTCGTTTCAGAGCCGTGCGTTTTGTTTTTCAAGATAACTGCCAGATAGCACTCATGTCTCTCGTGTGACGTGCCTTGATGCGCTCGTTCGCCTCCACTGCATGCTCGAAGCACTCTAACGCAGCGCCTCTAGGATACCATTCATCGATTTTCTTGCGCAGAACATCAGATAAACGTTTTCTTCACTCTCTCCAGACGCAAGACTTTCTTCTTTTGACGACATTAACTAATTAATATGCAGATATGGGCCCATTTTTTCTCTTTAAATTGAAAGGTTGAAGACTGGTACTTTGCAGTGAAGGGTTTAATTTTCACTCGTGCTTTCAATTTAGCCACCAATCGGATAACCGCCTTCTAGTTAATTCTACCCGCTTAAAGTCTATTTTGATCTCTCTGTCAATAAACCCCTGTGCTTTGAAAAACTCTGCGCCATCATTCTGAACTATAGGGTGAACCCCTTTGAAGAACATTATCAAGTGTTCGGCAGTTTCCTCCTCCTCTCCACACGCACTGCATACCGTGTCTACCCCTTCGTGTTTGGCCCGATATGTCTTGGTTCGCAATACCCCCTTCTTCGACTCAAAAACAGAACTACCTCGAGTATTATCAAAGATCCTTTCCTTTGCAATTTCCTGCTTGAAAGTTCGATAGATCTTTAGTGCAGACTTCATCATGCCAATTCTCCACACATCGGTCTCAGCTTCCTTCACTTTGTTCTTAACCGATAATTCTTTTTGGTTTGGCCCACTGCTGTTTTCTAAGTATATACCCGTCAGTTTTCTGGTTCACTTCCTCCATTTTGTATCGACATTCTTTATGTACATGTAGTTAAAAACCTTCCTAGCCCAACGCTCCTCCCTCATTTCTCTCAATCGCTTCTCAAATTTTATCCTGCTGCTCAGCTTCCCTGCTCTAAAATGATATCCATTCCATATCAACTTGTACTCCCTGATTTGGTGTATTCCCGTGAGCTCCTAAGGCAAGCCTACCTATTCCGCGTTGCTTAATTTCTAATCTTGCTTGAACTTATGATCTCATGCACAAGACCACATTGCGGACCGTCAGACCAGGAACTATGACCCCATTACATATTCCTCTCAGAACATCATACCTGTTGTAATTCCGCAAAGCCCTATATTTCACCACTGCTTCATTCCTGTTACCTTTAGTCGTCACGGATATTTCGTGTTCCCTTGGGTACTCGGTCCCATTGCCTATCCATACGCCCAGATATTTGTACTTATCTGATATCTCTAGCATTACCTCCTGTATTCTAAGCTCACTACCTTCATTATCATTAAAATCATGACTGATGATTTTTTCTTACTGAATCTGAAATCTAACCTTTCTCTCTCATTACCGCAGATGTCCATCAATCTCTCCAAATCTTCCTTGTTGTCCGCCATTAGCACTATATGTCTGCGTATATCAATGCTGGTAGTGCCTGTTCGATGAGTTTTTCTTGTTTGACGAAAGAGAGGTTGAAGCCAAGTCCACTTCCCTCTAATTTGGCCTCTAATGCTTGTAGGTACGTCATGAATAACTAGGGTGACAAAGTACACCCCTGCCTGAGCCCCCGTTTTACCTCTGTGGGCTTGGATACCTGTTTTTTCCACTTTATAACTACCTTGTTACCTTTATAGATATCCTTTAAAAGATTAGTGACTCCATCTTCCGCACCCAGTGTGTCCAGTATTCTCCACAAGTTCCCTTGAACCAGGCTATCGTACGCTCCCTTGATATCCCAAAACACTAATAGGGGTCTGTGTTCATTTTCTTCTAGTTCGCTGCCCTGCGTCAGTGAGAACAGATTGTCTTCCAACCTGCTGTGTTTCCGAAACCCATTCTGCAGTTCCCCCAGCACCCCCTCATCCTCTATTCATGCCTGTAGTCTTTCTTTTATAATTTGCATCGCCAACTTGTAGGCCACTGATTCCACTGTTATAGGACGGTAGTTCTTTATATCAGCTTTGTCCCCCTTTCCTTTTTAGATCATGCTCATCCTGCTAAGTTCCCATTCATCGGGGACTTCATCATGGGTTATTATTTTGCTCCCCGCCTCTCTCAAATTTAGCTTAGACTTCTCACCCAATGTCTTTATCAGCATAATCAGAATGCCATCTGGGCCTGTTGATGTACTACTGGGAACCCTATTCTCAGTCCTTTCCCACTCTCGTTGTGAACATGGAGCCATTGCGCCACTTGATTCATCCTTGTCTTTTGTGGTGCATAAGGTACTTTTATTTAACATGTTTCTGTCACTCTTGCTTTTACACATTCAATAGCTTCACCCCCTACTAGCCTAGCACCTTGAGCTGTAGTTATAAACCTCTGCTCTAGACTCGCCTCATTTCTTATGGAGTTTGGATGGTCCCAAAATTGCGCAACTGCCTTTCTATCCTTTTTATGTACTTGTGCCAGCCACTGAGCCCGCTTTATTTTAATGTTTTTATTGATCAGAAGCGATGCTTCCCTTCTACAGCTTAGAAAGATGTCCCTTTTTTTTTCAACATCATCTGTTGGTTCACCCCGCTGCTTAGCATGTCCGTGTTCCCTAGAGGCTTCCCGACGTTTTGCTATGGCTCTCCTAACTTCCTATGGCTCTCTTAACTTCACGGATGGATGGATTGATGTGGCTGTGCCTTTTAGATTAGGTGGCAGCTAACGCTACCTAGCCGTAATTATTATTATTATTATTATTATTATTTTTATTATCATTTACATATTGCTTTGAAGAAGTAAACAGTTACCCAAAATTAAATATTATATTTCCCAGCACTTCACATAAACATGATTTTGTGTTTGTGTAGAGAACATGACAACGAGGATAAGAAAGCAAACTGCTGTAGCCATTGTTCTAGAAGCGAATGAAATGAAGCGGGGGAACTGTGCTCGTTCCTAAATGCGTGCCGCAAGTGGCAACTGTGATAAAGTGGTGCACATGAATGACAAGAAAGCGCAATATGTTGGAATAATATTATTAATTGCGAAGCATTTATTTGCGCACTGCAAGCACTTTCGGAATCTATCTATCTATTTATCTATCTATCTATCTATCTATCTATCTATCTATCTATCTATCTATCTATCTATCTATCTATCTACCTATCGAGCCACCTACGTCTGGGTGCTCTCGATGATCACCCGCTTAATTTGGGGTAAATCAAATTTAGTATGGGAGGGTTAGATGGTGTGACCAATATGACCAGCTGGTCATGACATGAATATTGCCTAAAATCTCATCGCGCACGTCGCCAAACACTTACCGCCAGATACTCGCACATACCCGCGAGTGGGCTATGCCGCAAGACACTTCATATCTACCCAGGAAAGGCGAGAACACACATAAGAAACCTAAACGCGTTAGCATTGAGAAAAAGCTTGCATCGGCTGCGCTTACCCGCCGAATTGGAAAAAAAATGTCATGGTTCCAGCAGAAATCGACCCTCAGCATTTTGTGTGGCAACCAAGTATTTTACCACACCATTACGCTGAGTCTCACAACTGCTTTTCAAGTAAATCGTAATGTTCGTGATGCATGAATCGGGGTTGCACTGATGGCTATCCAAATTAACAAACATTAGATATTAACTTCTACGATACAGCCATCTCTTCTGGTTAAGTTCAGGTGTAGTTAAGTGCAATGAACTAAAGGTGACTGACATTTTATACCAACCAAGGAACGGCGCAAACAGACAATGGTTTTTTTAATCGGACAGGGTTCAGAAAAATCATTGGACCTCCACGAAGTAAATGGTGATGTGTGGGTGTATGAATTGGTCCTAAGGTCCATGATGTCTACGTTGAAGTCGCCGACTAGAGTAAAGGACGGACCGATGAATGGACGGATGCATGGACGAACAGGCAGGTGGACGCATAGTTGAATGCATGTACGCTCGAACGCACGGACAGACAGATGGGCGGGCGGACAGATGGAGGGATTGTTGGATGGACGTGTTGGGAGATGTACGTATGAACAGATGCATGGACAGACGGACAGCATGGGTGATCATGCATTGTGCTATCGTATTGCTGATTACACATAAAATCGGTTGTTTGCTCATATGAGTTCACATTTGTTGTGCAGATGTCCAGTTTCGGCGGGGGGTTTGATGGGCGTGATGGACGCCAAATAGATCGGCTCTAACAAGCTTCGCTCCTAAAAGCTGGCAGTGGCAGCGTTGAACGGACAAGCGCATGAAATAAATATAGTTATTTCTGAGTTACAATCATTCTGAGTTACAATCTGAGTTACAATCAGCTATACTACAGAGCTACGCCAAGTCTCAAAACTGCTTTTAAATTAGACCGCAATGTTCGTGAAAGGTCAATTGGGGGATGCAGTTCTAGCTATCCGATTTTATAAACAGGACTTAAGTACTCTTGACATACCACTGTCACGTCGGATTGACGACAATTGCAGTGAACCGCCATCCACTGAAGCTCATTTGTCTAGATGTGTCCATGGCTGCCATCCTCGATGGCACAAGCCCTGCATATAAGCTTACCGCTTCTCCTGTTGCTATTACCCATGTTGCAGTTGGCATTGTTACACAGCATGAAACATGCGATTGATTAACTTTTGTCTAACTGCAAAACATTTGTACATATCTCTCATGTCATTTCGCAACGTTTCGCTCAAAACTTGAAAGTGTGGCAGCTTGGGCCACTTGGTATGACATGACGATAGTTATAGCGCGTCAACAGAACGATGACACAGATACCTTTGTGTCCTTCGGGTCCTTCTTGTCTCTGTGTCATCGTTCTGTTCTAGCGCTATAACTATCGTCGTTTCACTCAAGTTAGCAGAGCTCGGTGGGCCTGATCACACCCCGAGGCATTTCCTTCTGTGAACAGGCAACCGTCAAGGGTGTCCCATTACGGTGGTCTAGTGGCTAAGGTACTCGGCTGCTGACCCGCAGGTCGCAGGATCAAATCCCGGCTGTGGCGGCTGCTTTCCGATGGAGGTGGAAATGTTGTAGGCCCATGTGCTCAGATTTGGTTGCCCACTTAAGAACCCCGGTTGGTCGAAATTTCCGGAGCCCTTCACTACGGCGTCTCTCATATTCATATGGTGGTTTTGAGACGTTAAACTCCAAAATTAATCAATCAAATAACTGTCAAGGGTCGTGAACAGAAGCCCAATAAATTCATATTCTTTGTGAGCAGTGCTCGCTGCCTAACAAATATAGGTCATTCTGAAATTATGTGTTGTATTGTGCGTTGTATTTATGTGTGTAATTATGTGTTGTAGTGTGAAATTTTGTGTTGTACTGCCACACGACGAACATATCATACTGCATACACGGCCTTGACAATATAACTCTTCGCGAACTGAAACAGTACTAACTATTATACAGAAGGGCTCTGTACAAACAAACGATTCATAAGAAACATCACCTTAAATATAAGTTATTTGAAGAAACGAAATATTATTCAGTAACTTTCACTTATTAGTCGCTTGCCGAAGATAAAGCAATTACTTTACACACTCTTCATTCCTTCGGTTCATTCTTATACAAGATTAAACAAATAAGCAACTGTTGTCTACGCATGCATTGCTGTTGTTTTCACAGGACGTCGACACTGAATTATTTCTCAAATAAAATCAGGGTATCTGTGTCACATGTTATACTTTGTTTATGATTTATTAGGGTAGAAACACACAAAAAAGACAGCGACTTGAAGCCTTCTAGAAAGATGAAAGTGCCTCCGGCAACCAACTTTTCGACAAGCCCTCTTGATGGCGGTGGAGGCACCAATGTCCACAGATGTCCTTTATTCGATGTGGGCTAATATCTTAGGTCCGCTAAATTGACTGAACACAATTTACCTACACAACATCCTTGAAAATTTCTGTGGCACTAATTCTTCGGCGAAATCTTACTCGAATGAAACTGAATAGGCTCACTGTCCCGGTGTCCGGCTTATCTAACTGACGCGTATAAAACCGGGCTCCAGCCTAGTGAGCAAGCTTCTGCAAATCATGGCCTATAAAGACCGCCGCTAATGCTTTTCCTTCTTCTCTCTGTACTGCCACTGAGCACCTTAGGCGTAAACGCCACCTAACGGTCAGGCCTGGGCATGCGTTGCGAGCCGAGAAAGCAGGGTCCACGTTCTGTTTATTTCTTATTTTTTCTCCACCTTGCCATCAACTCTTTCCCGGTGCGCACGGCATCTTTTCCTGCGTCCGCCCTTTCACGTTTGATGGAGGGCGAGCTTTCGACCGATCCATTAAAACTTGCCTTGCCCGCCGTGAGGGGCTTTACCACATCGCCTTTCTTTCACTTTTCTTATTCCCTCTCGCTCACCTCACCACTCTTCTTCGGTCGTTCCCCTCATTCTTTTTCATCACTATTCAATCCTCGAGATATCTCCTTCATAATCACTCCTTCTCCTCGTTTCCTTCTTTTTCAGCCTGCTCCTGGGCTTTGCTTGGAACTTCGAGACCTTTAGCCCTCTGTCCCCCAATTGGTTTTCTCCTAGGCATTCGCATTTACCGACACCTTCCCGATTGGGCGATCAAATGCACGCTCTACGGCGCGCTTCCCTAAACATGCACCCTTCAACTGCGCCGTGGAGCCATAATAATATAAAAGCCACCGCCGTTGCGCCGAAAGGACATCAAACGAAAAGGAGATCGCACGTCTCGGTAAGAAGGATGGCGGAAGGGTATTATTGTGCCGCCCGTTGCGCTGAATGATGGCTCGAATAATATTGCACGGAAATTAGGACCGCTTCGCATCCATAATGCATGTACCCTCTCCTCCTTCGGCAAGATTCCTATTGCCTTCTCGGAAGCCTACAAACAAGGACCGCCCCAAACAGGCAGTAATCTCTCCTCTCGTGACGCGAGGCATGACGCAGAAACTTTATTAAGGAAACTGTGGACAAAAAAAAAATGATCGAGTGTCTGTATTGCACTCTCGTTATGCAGCCCTCCTCATGAGTACTCAGAGAAATTCGGATGTACTTCGAAGACTGAGCCAAAGGTGGTGCTCATTCTGAGCATTTCGTCTAAGGCTCACTCTAAAGAGAACTTATTTTTTGTTCCGCAAAGTTTCGAAATCTCACGCATCAAAATTATGAGGACTTACGCAGTAATTACTCTTTCTTCGAAAACATTCTGTAGGGGACCCTAAGAAAATCTGAGTGAGCTGTCATGGTAGTCGCTCTCACACGTCGGTGGTCATGTCCCTTGGTGTATTCTGTAGATTATCATTGTGCTTCATTGCGCTACCGAAGCTGATCTAAGAGGCCGCGTAGAAGTAAGCACGTAGTTGAGATTCGCTCCACCAGATGTCACAATGATCTCAGCTGCTCACAAGAAAACTGTTGTATATTTCAAAGAACTGGTGCAATTGTATGTCATCAAAGTATAGTGGCAGTTAATTGACCATTACCTTAAGAAATTGTATAGTAGATAAAGGAGTTTAACAGTCCGAAAACCGTGACATAGGTTACCAGGGTCACCGTTGTGGAGGTCCCAGAAGTTTTGACCAGCTGATGAAGAGAAAGAGAAATATGAAGGAAAGAGAGGGTTCGACCTCCAGAGGTTTTTTAAGGTACAGCTAAATATAAGCAAAGAGGCATCGAGCACTTCGCCTCGTTTGAAATGCGGCGGCCACGGCCGGTATTGATCTCGCAACATTCGACTCAGCAGTCAAGCACCATTACATACCTTCTTGGTGCGTGTATCTTAGTAAGCTTAGGCGGTGACAATTTTACGTATCCTATATAACTTTGCGCTTGAACTATACCTATCCATATCATTGCAGCTTCACTGACAATTGGACTGGTTGGTACTGATTCTTGACGTTAGTGCTGATTCTTGACAACACACACACGGACCCCGTGTCAATTTCTTTCGGGTCCTTGCTGTGTCTTGAGCGGAAAAAAATCACATACCACCTTTGTTGAGAAATCTCAAAATTGTCGCCTTTGAAGTGATTGGAAGAGAAACAACAGTCACTCCGTTAGTGTATATTCACCCGTACCGTTAAAAGGCGACGTCCATCCTGTCCAAGAGCTACACCCGACTTATCATCAGTCCTCGACTACACGCGCGCTTTATCAACTGTTTTCACCGAGGCAAGCACCACTCAGTGAAGCTTGCAAGTTGCTTATTCCTCGATGCTTGCATCACCGTGTCGAATATGGTAGTGTGTTTTCCGGTCGCATCCGCATTGTGACTCAAAGCACGAAAGGCGTCCATCGATTGTTATCGATCCTGCTGGAGGGCTCGCGTGCATGAGGCGGGCCGGAAGCGATATCAGCCGGGCATTGCTGCAGAACCCCGTGAATAAACTGAAGGGGAATAACCGAGGATGATGTTGGGAAGACATTATTTACACGGCATTCGGCTGTTACGGAACACCACTGATGGATAGCGGTTCAAAGAGCCTATGAGATAGTGAACACAAGATTATTCCACGAAAGCAAGTTTGGGTATAGGAAGCCAACAGTTATTTTTTATTATTTGTTTCTTTTCAGTAATAATACACCCCAGAGCCAAGTTTAACTGTGGAACGCTGACGTAAGACGTATTGGCGCCGCCATTTCCAGAAGAGTGGTAAGTTGAGTTGTCTCTAGTATTCGAATGTTGCACTAAGACTACCATTCAACAACAACAGGACACATCTAGTAACCTATCACTTTAAAAATATAGTGAATAGTTCATATTTTCCGTCTCCCTTTAGCTCTTTCTTAATGTATTTAGTTCCGAAGTTGGCCGACTATATAATTTTATAATGTAAATGCAAGATCAAAAGTGGTAGCAAGCATCGGTACAGAAGCAGTAAGAGCAGGCCGAGTATATGGGCAGCTTCACAGCAGTAACCAGGCAGTCCCAGCTCGCGCCTCGCACCAACGTGTCTATGTCGTTGCGGTAGTGGGAATTCTTCTTCACTACATATCGTCCCCCGTCGGAAAAAGAGCCATCCTGGCGACTCACGGAGAACAGGGTACGAGCGCATCGTAATATGGTTTCAAGCGCTGTACGTGAACGGTTTCACGACCCCGAAAGCGCTGATCTGTGGATGGCGTCACGGGTTCAATGATGTAGTTAACAGGTGAAGTCTGCGAGACAACGCGGTAGGGTCCCTGGTATTTTGAAACAAGTTTCGAAGAAAGGCCTGTAGAGACAGCTGGAACCCAAAGCCACACAAGGGTGTCCGGAACAAAGTTAGGGTACGGGTGGCTATCGTCACGCCGAGATTTTTGTCTCCATTGATCGGTGGTTGTGAAGGACTGGGCGAGCTTACGGCATTCCTCGGCGTGGCGGGCAGCTTGAGAGATGGGCGTAGACTCGGAGGAATCGGGGTAGTAGGGCAGATTGGTATCTAGTGTGGTGGAAGCGTCTCGGCCATATAACAGGAAAAATGGCGAAAAGCCCGTAGTCGCCTGTGGAGCACTATTGTAGGCCTATGTCGCAAAAGGCAGAATGAGGTCCTAATCGCAGTGGTCTGAGGCAACATAGTTAGATATCATGTCACCAAGGGTACGGTTGAATTTTTCCGTCAAGCCATTCGTTTTGGGATGGTAGGCGGCGGTAGTCCGGTGAATGATACGACATTCGGTAGGGAATGCGTTGACGACATCAGAAAAGAACACACGTCCTCTGTCGCTGAGAAGTTCACGCGGTGCGCCGTGATTGAGAATTAAGTTCCGCAGGAGAAAACATGATACGTCGCTTACTGTGGCAGCAGGTAAAGCGGCTGTTTCTGCGTATCACGTCAAAAAGTCGACAGCGACAACAATCCAATGGTTTCCGGAAGCCTTGAATGGAAGAGGCCCGTACAGATCGATCCCAATGCGGTCGAAAGGCCTGGCTGGGCAAGGGATTGGCTGGATCGGACCAGAGGTGTGATGAGGCAGAGCTTTCCGTCGTTGGCACTGCGGACATGAATGAATGTACTTGCGCACAAAGGTGTACAAGCCTCGCCAATAAAACCAGGAGGAAAGGCGAGCCTATGTTTTGAAGATGCTCGCATGTGCACACTGAGGGTCAGCGTGGAAAGCTGAACATATTGCAGCGCGAAGATGGCGAGGTATGACCAGTAACCACTTTCGGCCGTCAGACTTGTAATTCCTGCGATAAAGGAGGTCATCGCGGATCTCAAAGTGAACCGCTTGACGGTGAAGTGTTCGAGAAGATGGAGAAGTCGACGGGTCTGAAAGGAATAGTCGAAGAGCGTTGATCCAGTCATCTTTACGTTGTTCAGACGCCATGTCGCAGTTTGCTGGAAACGCAACTGTTTCGTCCACGGCAGATAGACAAGCATAGCTTTCCGATGATACAGGTGAACGCGATAGGGCGTCGGCATCAGTGTGACGTCGGCCAGACCTGTAGACAACACGCATGTCAAACTCTTGCAACCGCAAAGCCCAGCGAGCTAAACGGCCGGAGGGGTCCTTCAACGTGGATAACCAACAAAGTGCATGGTGATCGGTGACAACGTCGAAAGGGTTACCATATAGGTACAATCTAAATTTACCTAGAGCCCAAATAATTGCCAGATGCTCCTTCTCTGTTACAAAATAATTCTTCTCCGCTTTCGTGAGGATACGGCTTCCGTAAGCGACTACGCACTCCTGGAGTCCTGACTTGCACTGCGCGAGCACTGCGCCGAAATCAACACTGCTTGCGTTGGTGTGTACCTCAATCGGAGCAGTCGGGTCAAAGTGGCTCAAGATTGGTGGTGAAGTTAACAGGTGGCGCAACTATTTGAAGGCATCATCACAGGCGGGTGACCAAGTGTAACTTTTCGAGTCATTCCATAAAAGTTCAGTCAAGGGGGCGGTGATCATCGCAAAATTCCGAATAAAGCGGCGGAAATACGAGCAGAGGCCAAGGAAGCTGCGTAGATCCTTCAGAGATGAGGGTTTAGGGAACTCTGCAACTGCCTGAAGCTTGGTGGTGTCAGGAAGAATACCGTCTTTAGAGACAATATGACCGAGGATCGTGAGCTGACTTGCGCCGAAGCGGTACTTTTTCAGGAAGAGCTGGAGGCCTGCGTCAGTTAGGCACTGTAGTACTTCATCTAGCCTGCGGAGATGCGTGGGAAAATCTGGCGAAAATATAACCACGTCATCTAAGTAGCACAGGCATGTTTTCCACTTCAGGCCATGCAAAAGATTGTGCATCATACGCTCGAATGTTGTGGGCGCGTTGCAAAGACCAAAAGGCATGACGCAGAATTCGTAAAGGCCATCAGGTGTGACAAAGGCCGTATTAGGCTGATTTTCAGTCGCCATAAGTACTTGCCAGTAGCTGCTCCGTAAGTCAATAGAAGAGAAGAACTCAGCACCTTGGAGGTTGTCAAGGGCGTCGTCGATTCTCGGTAAGGGGTAAACGTCCTTTCGAGTTATTTTGTTAAGACGACGGTAGTGAACACAGAAGCGAACCGACCCGTCCTTCTTAACGAGAACGACTGGAGACGCCCAGGGGCTATTCGAAGGCTGGATGACGCCACACTTGAGCATGTCAGCTACTTGGTCACTAATAACCTGACGCTCTGTCATGGACACGCGATAGGGTCTTTGACGCAGTGGTGCATTGATGCCCGTGTCGATGCGGTGACACACAGCTGATGTACAGCCGAGGGGACTACGCTGGCAGTCAAAGGAAGAACGGAACTTGTTCAGGAGTCGTAGAAGCTGAGCACGTTGCGAAACAGTTAACGTGTCGGCGATGGAGCTGCTCAGTATGTCAGGTTTAGTAGTTTGCGGCGAAGAGGCACAGGTCAATACAGCGACTTCTTGTTCGGCGAAAGAACCAGTCGGCATGTCAGTAATTGCTGAAGGGTCGAGACTGTAAACACGCCCGACGAACTCTCCCCGAAGTAGTGTTACAGGACATGACAGAAGACTTGAGATGAGCAGTCTGCTGACACCATCATGGAGTTCCAAAAGGGCATGAGGTAGCGGCGAACACTTGCGACAAACGAAAACGGCAGATGACGTGAAAAGGGCACTTGACTCGGCGAGCGCGTTGCAAGACACCAGGCAAAGGCAAAAGTGTGCGGTGGTATGATAACGTCTTCAGCAACAAATAGTTTGTCCCCAGTTTCAACAGCGTCATGTAAAGTAGCGTCGCTAAACACTTCAAATGCCACCTCAGCGCGCGAGCAGTCGATGACGGCCTTATTAGCGGAGAGGAAGTCCCAGCCCAAAATGAGGTCATCGGAGCAGGAATCCAACACTAGTAATTCGACGACATAGATGAGGCCGTCAATCGCAATGCGAGCAGTACAGGCAGTGGCCGGCGTGACGTGCTCTGCACTTGCTGTACGAAGCGATATACTTGCTTGTGGCATCATAACTTTTTTGAGCAAGCGGCAGAGTCTGGCACAGATCATTGAAACGGTGGCCCAAGTGTCGACAAGAGCGAGTGCAGCGATGCCGTCCACATATACGTCCAGTACTATCGTCGGTGAAGAGAGAGGCCTTGGTCTTTTCGCGGGTGTCGCAGTTCCTGCCTCTGGAACTGCGGCAATTAGTTTTCCCGCTCCGGCGATGAAGGACGACGACGCACCGGCGATGGCGAGCGGCGGTCAACATGAGGGCAGTGGTCGGCGTACGATGATATCTGGTAGGGAGGCTGAGGGCCTGTGAACGAAGGACGTGGTGGCACATAAAGGGCAGGTTCGAAGCTCTGGTGGTAGCTCTGATGGTAGACAGGGACGCGTCGACGGCAGTATCGCGCTATGTGGCCAGGTAGGCCTCAGGCAATGCATATTGGCCGATTGTCGAGTGTACACCATTGTCCACTACTCTGGAGGGACCTTAGTTGAGCGAACCGAGGATTGGGTCGCGGTGACACGGCTGATGGCAGTGACGTAAAATTTTGAAGAGTTGGTCAAGCGGCCACTTCAGTATAGCTTAAAGGTGCATTTACCTCGGCACAGGCAACAGGGGTCGGTGACGGTGAAGTGTCACGGGCAGATGGCAGAGCTGCGCACACTTGCTCCTGGATAGCCTGGCGAATGTTTGCTGACAGAGGTGACGGTGATTGGCCAGCTGTTGATAGGAGCGATAGCTGACGAGCGACTTCAGCACAAACAAACTGCTAGATCTGCGATATCAGGGACTCAAGGTCGGAGGTGGTAGTTAGGTGGTTAGGAGTGTGTTATCCGGGACGTTAGGGCATCGCGTGAGAAGACGCTGTCGTCGGAGCTCGTCGAAACTCTGACACAACTTGATGAGCTCAGAGAAAGTGACAGGGTTCTTCGAGAGCAGCAATTGAAAGGCGTCGTCAAAAATGCCCTTCATGATATGTCATACCTTGTCACATTCCGCCATCGTCAGGTCGATACGCCTGCAGAGGTCGAGGATGTCCTCGATGTAGCTAGTGAATGTCTCACCAGTTTGTTGGAACCGGCTTCTTAGGCGTTGTTCTGCGCGAAGTTTGCGTACACCAGGGCGTCCAAAAACATCTGCGAGGCAGGCTTTGAAGGTCGTCCAAGTGGGGATATCCGCCTCATGGTTTCTGTACTATAGCTGGGCAACATCCGTTAAATAAAACATCACGGTAACAAGCTTCACATGATCGTCCCATTTGTTAGTAGCACTGGCTCGTTCATAAGACTCCAGCCAATCCTCAACGTCTTTCTCGTCAGTGCCGCTGAAGATGTCGGGTTCTCGCAAGAGCTGGGCACCGGGACAGCCCCTGCGTGGCGAAGCCGGTGGGGGTGTGAAGACAGGGTCGTCAGGCATGATGAACGGCAGCTTTCGGCTACGCAGTTCCTGGACTTTGGAAGACCGCAGCAGTCTCCACCAAAATATAATGTAAATGCAAGGTCAAAAGTGGTAGCAGCTTTGGTACAGAAGCCCCAAGAGCAGGCCGAGTATACGGGCAGCATCGCAGCAGCAACAAGGCAGTCCCAGCTTGCGCCTCGCGCAAACGTGTCAATGCCGCTGTGGTAGTGGGCGTTCCTGCTCACTACACTTTATTTCTATACAGGCAGTGAAAATAAACGTAAGTGTTAAAAAAAGAACAAATCAAGATATATTCACGTATGTTCTTGTCGCCTTTATACACATAAGCGCAATTTCGCTTGTAGAGCAATTTATTTACGTGGCATACGTTGTGGTTCAAGTCTCACTCGCACGGTTACTGGAACGACTTGTTCATGACGTGTTCTCGACCTGGTGCGAGATAACTGAATATCACTCGTTTTATTGAGAAACTAGTGTGTGTGTGTGTGTGTGTGTGTGTGTGCTTGTGTGTGTGTGTGTGTGCGTGTGTGTGTGTGTGTGCGTGTGCGTGTGCGTGTGTGTGTGTGTGTGTGTGTGTATGTGGGTGTGTGTGTGTCTAATTCATGCTGCAGCAGCAGATCATTCTAGATTTCACTGTAATACTTAAAACATTAAAGACGTAGCATTTCTTTCCTTATTGTAGGCAATTAGAGCATCCATCTATCTATCTATCTATCTATCTATCTATCTATCTGTCTGTCTGTCTGTCTGTCTGTCTGTCTGTCTGTCTGTCTGTCTGTCTGTCTGTCTGTCTGTCTGTCTGTGTGTCTGTCTGTCTGTCTGTCTGTCTGTCTGTCTGTCTGTCTGTCTGTCTGTCTGTCTGTCTGTCTCTCTGTCTGTCTGTCTTTCTACCCGCTTACATCTCAGTGCTTTCATCGTAACCCTTTTAACTTGTAGTAACTAAATTAGACCATTTCGCTCTAAAGGGAACTGTGTGTGGATGCGAGGCCGTGGAGAGATTCTTCGCTTAAACGAGAGCTGGTGTAGTTGATTGAGAGCTTGTGCTGGCGCTAGCCCTGACGCCGGTGGAGGTGTCAATGCTGGCACTCTTCACACCGTTGTGCAGAAAAGATGGAGGCGCGTGCGCTCCGTGATTTCATTCCACAGATAAGTGAACTAGAGCATAATTCTAGTTCACAATAACTACGGAACTGCCAAGGTGCCCCCAGCGGAGTATGCAGTTGTCGCACCATGCACCTGTCGTGTGCGCCGCTCCGCAGAGTAGAGGATTCCTAAAAGAAAAAGACTGTTCACTCTATGGGCTCTCGAACATTCCGAGTGGTGGAGAGGGTGAAGCGAGCGAGATGACACTCGGCGAAGGCTGACAGGCTAGAGATAAAGGGAAGTCAACGCGCGCGCGCTTCGAGGGATGGCGTGACCTACTTGGCACCGTCCCGACATTTCTGGCAAGGGTAGCGCGGTGTGGAAGAAGGGACAGCGTTACACAGGTTAGTCAAAGAGCTGCTTCGCATCTAAAATTAATGGGGGAGGGTAAAAACGGTTTGAAGAATGCGACTCACTGTCCATGACAGGAATAATGTCACAATACCGTCGCGTACGTCTTCAGACACTTTCCGCCAAACAGCACATACCCGCGGGCGGGTACGTGCCACTGGCATGCGGATATGTGCAGCAGGTGTTTGACAGTTTATATATATCCAGAATCTGTGAGAACAGACATGGGTAACTTTAACACTTGATCGTTAAGAAAAAGTGGACATCGGCATTGTTGCCGGGACGAATGCAAAGAATAATGTCATTGTCCCAGTAAAAAGCAAACCCTGAAATTCGGCGTGGCATTCAAGTATTCTACCATGGAGCCACGCTAAATCTCGGAATACCTTTAAATAGACCCTGATTTTCGTGAAACTACAGATGTGGTTGCAGTGCTGCCTTTACAATTTTAGAAACATCCCCAACATACTCCCACGATACAGCCGTCATGTCGGGTTAACATCAATTGTAGTCAGGTGTCATCCATTTAAGTTTATTTATGTAGCCGTTCCCAGGGCTATGATGCTCGTGAGCTGCAGTGGTTTATATAGGATTACTGCTCCTGGTGTTGCTAATATCCATGTTGCTGTCGGCATCGTTACGAAACTGTAAAGAACTGGTGATATCAAACATATACTGCTGTTTAACGTATGTCTGCTCGTGCATTTGAACATATCTTTAGCGCGACCTCGTAATGTCTCGCCTATTAAAAAAATACAACGAAGTCATCTGCGTGGGATCTGGCCATCTTATTTCAAATGTTTCATACTACAAGCGCAGCTGACCACCATAAGAGATGTTGAAGATAATGAAGCTGCTCAAATCAGGTCAAGCGGAAACAAAATATTGTGATGGCTTAGGGCTACTGGCATACTTGTGCGCGAGCCGAATACACGCATAACTTGATGTACCGGATTTACTTTTTTCAAAACACCTCAAGCAGTCTTCACGCGTTGCAACTGAAATAATTTATGAGTTATCAAAGTATTTCAGAGAAAAGTACTTCAGCAAAGTACCTCAGCCACCACTCATGCTGAGCAAAGGAAGGAAACGGTATAGGTGTGTTTGGTTTGAAGAAAAGGCCTGCACTTGTAGTGTGAAATAGAAAATGCAAGGGTACCATATTAGTAGCATCTGGGATATTAAATCCCCAATTCATGACCTAAATATGAGGGACGCTGCAGTGGCGGGCTCTAGAAATTTCAGCCATGTAGTGTTCTTAACCGTGAACTGATGTGGCCCAGTACATGGATCTCTACCAGTTTGCCTCTATTGAAATGACACTGCCGAAGCAGGGATTTAACCGGTGACTTCCGGGTCAGCTTCCGAGTGCGCCAATTGCTACTTCACCACGACGGACAAGACGCAATAGTAATGTGCTAACGAATTCTTCTATGTCATGCGTTTTATTGTTCCTAGAATTTATACTCATTGACTGCGAGACGTTGTATCTGTCACACAATTTTAAGTGCGAAGCAGTTCTATAGTCGAGCTTTTCATGTCCGGTATCCATTATAACGCCATGGGCATCACAGACAGATATGGGTCACAGAAGTTTGCGTGCGGCCTATCATAAAGCTGTCACCATTATAAACGCGTGTGTCCCACGTTGGTTCAATCTAACTACCCATCACTGGTCTTCTAAAAGGGAAGAGGGCAACATTCAGCTCAACAAGTGGCGTGCGCGTTACTGTAATCCTGTCACAGTGACGAGATGCTTTGTTTCGGTAAAATGTGGTGGCTATACTACGACATCAAAGTCGTACAAATAGTATTCAATTCAAAAAGCACTGATTGAACATATATGAGGTACCTGCGAAGCAAAAATGTGATAGCCGGGTGACGAAAAAGCCCCCTGCTTTGCTTTTTCATTACGACCCGTGAAGCAGAGCTATTTGGTACTTAAATGCGAAGGACTTCTTGGAGAACTTCGACGACTTTGATCGTATCTATTTATTTATTTAGCCGCCTACGACTTTTAGCTCTCCTGGCCGTTTCGATAATGGTATCAATACGAAATTTGGTATGGCATAACGTGACTCTATGAAGAACATATTTGACAAGTCATAACATGATTTGTCATGATTGTATGACATGATTGTATGTCATGAATGTCATGATTTCATGGCCCGACAGCTCTTGCGGTGGTTTTGTTCACATGGCATGTTGCAAAACTGGTATGGTATGACAAGATTGCATGGCGAACACAAGCGAAAGACCCTAACATGAAAATAATGACATTCGTCTTATTTAACAATATGACTACATAGCACGCTCATGATGTGCTCACGGCCGTTTCGCTAACGTCACATTTATCAAATTTGGTATTACGGTACATGAAAGATTCACGAAGGTATGTGACTGCTGCGAACATGAGAATCATTAGATGCATGTCATGTAACAACATCACTATATACCATGCTCATGATGCACTGGCAGCCGTTTAGCTAGATTTGCCTATACCACTTTTGGTACCACCGGAAAGGAATAGACGACGAAGGTAAATGACAGGTCCAGACATTATTATCCTAATATGCATTTTATGTAAAACATGACTACATGCTACGCTCATAGCATTCTCGCAGCCGTTTCACAAGTTTCAGATATACCCAAATTTGTTATTACGTTACGTTAATGGACGATGACTGTAAATGACATGTTCAAATATGATAATCATTTTATGGATTTCATGTAAAACATGACTACATGCTACGCTCATAGCATGCTCGCGGCTGTTTTGCTAGCTCCATGTATACCGAAGTTGGTGTCAGGTGACGTTAATAGACGACGAAGGTAAATGAAACGTTCAAACATGATAAACATGACGCGGAAGTCATGTACATCATTTACCTCCACCTGATAACATTGTGCTGATTTTAAAGTGATCGATCAACCTTCCTTATTCGTGCTTCGCATGTCATCAATTCCGACTGTAAGTGGGATCTGCCCTTTTTTTTTATGCAAAATTTCACGTCATTCGTCCTTATAACTAATCTCTTCAACTTGAAGTCAATTCACTATCGTAATGATCAATAATGTTGTCTCGGGTACCCTTGGAACTATATGTAGCATACGTATCTTAAGTCGAACTGATCGCAGTGACTGAAAAAGCTCTCCAGTAGTCGTGTGAACTCTATAAAGAAAGAAACCCTCTAGTCGAGGAAGCTACCTCAAACTAGCTTTCAGCTACCAACAATATATTTCAGTCGATATAGATGACCGGTGCTCACTGACCACTTAGCTGCGTGTCTGTGCTTACCGGTATTTAGTTTTTTTCACCACAGTGGTCCTTTAGGTGCTGCCAAATCCACGCAACTAAAAAGACGCGAAATATTTTCATTCATATCTGTATACAAGAAAACCCACCCGAATTCACCATCACTGCTGTTATCTTGCTTTTATTTTTCAAAATTTCATTCAGATTGCCTTTTTTATTGTTTTATTTTGTGGGGAAAAGAAAGTGGAACTGGCTCAGAGATATCCCACTGGAGGCATGCACTCTAGCCAAAGTTCCTTTCACAATATCGATTAAGAAAAAATAGTGAGGAAAAAAACAAGGCAGGGCTCATACAGGCGAGAAACTTCCCAAAATCCTGCGCTGTGGGCTGTCTGAATTTTTTACTCGTCAAACTCACGTCAAGTAGAGATGTCTCGTTTTGAATCCGCTACCCTTCTTCGGTGTATAAATGCAACGGCACACTTCAGAAACAGCTTTCTTTTTTTTTCTCTTCTTTTCTGCGCTATTTTTCTTTTATTGACATATTTCAGAGCATTCCTCTTTCTGTCCCCGGCAGCCGCTTCTTTTCACGGGTAAGGAAAGCAAGCCCCCCCTCCTTTCGACTTGCTGACAGCTGACAGGTACCTGTTTCTTTTCTTGCCGTGCGAAAGTAACGCGAACGAACGCGAGTTGCATTTAGTATCGTTTCTTTTCTCTTTCTTCCTAAGGTGCGAACGGGTAAAGCCGATGCGATATGAAAGTTTCAAATCATTGATGGTGGTCTATACTACATAAAAAAAACGTGACATCTATTCCTCGTATATGGCATATATTATGCATCAAACAGCATGCCGAGTTTGCTTGGGCGGCTTTCCTTAAATGAACTCCGTGTTTCATCTCGAAGACCGACATCCTGTAGTCGGGGAGTTTTCTCGGGAGCGAATAGACAAGACAGGTTTTGGCCTTGTACCCGTTTTTTTCCTTCAATTTCCCTTTTTTTTCTCTCACTCTGGTGTAGTTCGTTCTAAACTGGTACACATTATTGAACTTGACAAAGGACTCAGTTTGTAAACAATACATTAACACCTTATAGATTAAATTAGTTTTTGAAGAAGTCAAGCAACCCGCCGTAATCCCATACAAGTGGTTAGGTTAGACTCTGCAGTTGAGTTTTTTTTTTTTTTCATTCGGAGAATAATCCTCGTGTTGATGAAAACAAATCGGCGGAAAAGTATACACTATAAAGCCCCTTTTTGCGAAATCGCCGGTCAACATAAAACAGACAGGCGGTGCTTGAACTATGCATTTTGGACATGAATGGTGCCTAATTTTGATAATAATTGTCATCAAGGAGGAGAACGTGTAAAAGTTGACTAATAATGTAGCATTACAAGAACCCCTTTGTCCATATTCCGTCGCGTGTACTAGGACTGTTTTTCTCTGGCCTTCAGGTTATGCATAGCCGAATCGATAGTATTTTAACAATCTGCTGGCGCTATTGTGTATCATTACCCTCTTCGAATGAACAAATTATTGTCTTGCACGTTAATGACCAACTCTGATTGTGGATACATTCCTTCATCTGGAGCCCTGCACTTGCCTGATTCAACAAAAAAAAAAAAAAAAGCTGAGCCACAAAGTGTAGCCCCACCGCGGTGGTCTAGTGGCTAAGGTACTCGGCTGCTGACCCGCAGGTCGCGGGTTCGAATCCCGGCTGCGGCGGCTGCATTTCCGATGGAGGCGGAAATGTTGTAGGCCCGTGTGCTCAGATTTGGGTGCACGTTAAAGAACCCCATGTGGTCTAAATTTCCGGAGCCCTCCACTACAGCGTCTCTCATAATCATATAGTGGTTTTGGGACGTTAAACCCCACATATCGATCAAATCAAAGTGTATTCCTGGCATTTCAACGGTACCGTGAACATAATTGGAGGCGTCGTAGATATATTAGGTAATACTCAATAACGCATACAATTTCGCGCACCTTCTTTTTTGGGAAAAATAGGTTGCATAAAAAAAGTACTCCTTGCACTAGCCATAAGAAACAAGCGAAACTCGAAACCCTACTGAAGTAGGCAAGCCTAAACGACGAGGAGCCATGGGCGTTTCTCAAATATTGCGAGGCGCTATACGGAGGGGGTAAAATATATATTGACTCTATTTTCTCGGGACGCTCTGCGAGTGCGGGCTGGTGGAATGCGAGGGATAACCGAAAGGGTGTACGAGGGGAGCAACATCCCCCATCCAATGGTCCCATCGCCACGGCAGCACCAGAGGCATGGCTTTATTATACTACTGGCACCCCTCCGTCCCCCCCCTTCCATCTAGCTCCCACTTTTTCCTTATCCAGCTACGTTCTCCAAGAACGCGGCATAAATCAGCTCGCGGCCCTTTTCAAAGGGGGACGCCACCTGACTCGGCGACTTGAATGTGTGCGAAAGGGATGAATGGTTATAGCTTATAATGAATCTTCAACTGCGGTTTCCGCCGTGGCGTAAGAACAGTGAAATGAAAAATGACTTTGTAGCGGGCTATATATCTCGCGTCGGCCCCGGTAGCCGACCGTTTCTCGAGTGGCTCAATTCAGCCCGGCTTCTCTTAGAAAGTGA
Organism: Rhipicephalus microplus; assembly: GCF_013339725.1. Classification (NCBI taxonomy): domain Eukaryota; kingdom Metazoa; phylum Arthropoda; class Arachnida; order Ixodida; family Ixodidae; genus Rhipicephalus; species Rhipicephalus microplus. Next base: position 251,494,267 of record NC_051165.1, read on the forward strand.
GTGAAAGAAAGAAAAATTGGAAGCGAATGAAGTTGAAATATTCGTAAAATTATTAGCACTATAACTAAGTGTACGCGGAAAAGTCATTCGCGTCGAGTGTCAGTCTTTTTTTTTCTGTAAATTTATCTTTAGCTCCTAATCGCTCTTAATCACCAGGCGCAAGACTGTTCCCAAATGACTTGGTCATCTGTACTTGGTGAGCATTTTTCAGCAAACGACACTTCTCCCGCAAACTAGCGGGAAGTATGACATGAAAATTAATGCATAGAATACAGCCAAGGAACCGCTCTAGTGACATGCCTTGAACCAATGATGGAATAAAGTACTGAGCTTGGCTTTCCGTACTAGTTAAGCTCGTTAGCTAAAGTAAAACGTCATGAACATCCAGATGTATCATTTATTCAGCATTTTACGCACAGAAGGGCAAGCACGTAACATTACTAAATATATTTTCTAACAGAGAGTGTTTTCATCTGGTGTATGTCAATGGACAGAAGAGTTTTGATACACAGAAATATAAAGAATTAAGTAAAGTGAAAGACGGTGAACTGGTTGAATTGAGTGCTGTATGGTAAAAACTATTATTCTGGTATGACAAAAAGGGCGATTGTAGTGATAGCATTTACACCTACTGTTCACACTAGGCATCTGGAAGGAGAGGATTCGCAATACTGCACTGTAGCCAGGATACTGTCGATAGCGGGCCCGATTCGTGCTGCTCTTTTCTGCACGGGAAACGATTGAGCTAGAACGCAGCTGGCGAAAGACGTCACTTATTCGACGCAGAATCGATTTGTTTTGATGACCGCACCATTGGACGCATCCAAGCGCTCATGTTTTTCTATCTCATCGGAGCTACGAGGTCATGGCGCTAGGCGTGGCCATGCACTTGATTTCTTGCTTGTCCGTATTATTTTAGGCATCAACTCTCAACGTTGATTCCATGGAATCGTCGCCACACCTTACCGGGCTATAGTCTAAAGGACTAACCAAGGAGCTTTTGTTTTGATCTCAAGGCTGATGGCGACGGAGAGATTCTCGCATCTAGGCATACTCTCCGGCCTTTTGATTGGAGTTTTTTTAATAATAGGCACTGACGTTGTACATGCAGATACTACAATGAGATTATGAGGCACACCGTAGTGAGAGACTATGAGTTAGTTTTGGTCATCTGGGCTTCCTTTACCATCACCTAGCTGTAAGCACACGCATGTTATTTCATTTCGCCTCCATTAAAATTTGGTTGCCACAGACGGGAGTCGAACCTGCAGCGTCGGCCTCGGCAGTGTTGCACCTCAGCTTGCAAAGCTAATACACTATACGTTTGGTAAAACAGACCTTCTGTTTGTACCAACGGTTCAGAGTAAAAAATCTAATACTGCTTGCAAATATTGAGAAGCTACGCTTTGCTTTATTACGCCAAGCGAGAAAAAGTTGTATTTTGGTTACCATTCGGGATTTCTTGGACGCGCGCGGAAGTGTGGCGATCATAAGTACAGTTAGCAATTATTGAGTTAGTGAAACAGAAGAGGCGCTTTGCACGAGTATGTTTTATTAGTTTCGCGCACCAAATGCTTTGCGAAGCAGAGTGAGCCGCTCCTGATCACTGACCCAGTTCTCAAAACTCTCAGCGGCTCTAAAAAAAGCCATCTCTAAAGATTTAGGCGAGAGTTGTTCAATGCCAGGACCGAGCATCCTGCGGCTCGAGGCTGCTAAAACCAGCGTTAAGAGAAACGAAGTTGATAATGTTTGCAATGTAAGGTCCTTTCACCAGAAAATGGAATGTGAAACATGATCAATACTGAACTACTGGCGCCACGAGGCAGCACTTTCCTATTGAAACTTACACATAGCAATAGCATGGCGCCTTGTTATTAGATACCCTAAGTCAAATTCGTACTCTCTTTGGGCTCTTTTCCCGTGATCAACGGACGTGTAGTGACCGATTAGGCTTTAATACTGTGTTTTTGCAAACATAAAATGCTGACAAAACTGTTAGCTTCTTAGCTTAGCCACAGCTCATAGAGAAATACAGAGATACGAATAGTTTGGACGCGCCTCAAGTGCCGACGTGCCAATACTCAAATATGGAAGATTCATTTGATCACATGAGTTAACAATTACATCACCCACGCAGCCTTGGTAGCGTGTTTTGTCCTTACGATTATCTGTTCAATATTTAACGTACGATTAAAATAGCGTGCTCAGCGAGGCGTACCTTCGAAGTGTAATGGCTGAATTCTTCCTTTATTTTCATGCCCCCTTGAAGGGCTGTAATTATCGCGTGACGCATAGCTACACTGTTTTTCTTCCAATTCTGAGCAAACATCGCCGTCGAAAACATTCTGCTTCCTCATCCTCGCAAAGAACTTTACGCGTTTGGTGTGCCTCGCATTATTCTGGGCAGTTTCATTCCATATTTCGAAGCTGAAGCCACACATCACTTGTAGGCGCTAAGGAAGCACTTGCAAAAGCGTGCGTCATCCCTGTCACTAAAAGAACTATGTTTTTGCCGATGGTATGTGTACACCGTTGCGTAGGAGCACCCAAAACCGGCACTTTCAGGGAGAAAATGTATGGACGTCCAACGGGTGGGTGCGAAACTGCCAATCACAAGTGAACGGTGCACGCTATTTCCTCATTTACACCCCTCCACACGAAATGACGAAGATGGGAGGGAAAAGCGTTCGCGCACAACTGCGTAGCCAGACTGGATGCGAAGGGGCTCCTGTGTTGGCGCAAGTGCAGTTGCGTATTTTGTACATCGCACACTTCCTTTGATTCATGTGCTTTCCAACATTACGTTTCGTTGTGTGCAGCACTAAATTTTCCGTGCGCACGCGGGACCATCTCATCTATACCGTCAGCCAGTTTTATCCCATACTATTACGTGCCAGTAGTAGCACTTGTCGGCATTTGTAGAAGAAAAAACTGAAGCTCTAGGAAGACATACAGAAAAGAAGTGAAGAAAGAGGGTGATGTCTTACTGCTTCTATGCGCGCTCACCAAAGAATTTTTTCAGACCAAGCTAATTTACTGTCCTTGGTGGCTTAGTGAATTTTGCACATCAAAGCTGAGCACGAGTCTGCAGCGTCAGTTACCACTGGACACATTGACTACCACTCATGATATTCAAAAACTATAGCATCTAGCCCAGCATGATATGGCTTCTCAAAATACATGGGCTCACTCCGCGTAACCTTGCGCTTGAACTGCTGTGCGCAAACTGTGTTGATCCAGATTGACCAAAACCCAGATTAGTTGCTGCTACACGATCACTTTTACTCGATCAGGCGCGATCAGAATCAAGATTATCGCGATCCGCGCATCGCGATATGCTTGAGAGATCGCGACTTTGCTGATTTTGCTGCCGTTTTGCTGACGTTTCAAATCATCAGTGCTCGAGAACCTAGGCAGTTGAGCCAAGGTCTACCACGTTTGACGCAGTATGTCCACTTCTGCTCCAGCGTACTACCCTAAGAAAATGTACTAGGTGTTCTTCCGTACTTCGAAATATTAATGTATAATCGTGTACAACTCCTTGCCAACTCCGAGGGATCTCTTGCGTACGTAATCTGAAAGCCTATACCCATTCGCCCACCTGGCGGCATCACGCTTGTGTGGACAACAGTAACGGCATGCTTGGTCGTTCTGTGGGTATTTTTTTGTGTCAGAGGACTGATACTAGGCCAAATATATTCCAAACCAAGAGGGTCTTCAAGCATCCACCTGGCTTGCGGAGTTTTCGTTCACGCCCCGCAGCAGCCAACAAAAACCAAGTTTCATCCAGTATAAAAATTTTCTTACTAATTTGATTATTCACAATGTTCGCGGACTTCAAAGGCATGTTTATTCAGAAGCAATTTTTTTTCTTGCGGCACCCTAGCACGGCCTCAGCTAAGCCTCGACTGCTTACCTGCATGTCGCGGGATTCAATCCCGGCTGCGGCGGCTGCATTTTAGATGGAGTCGAATATGCTGTAGGCTCATGTGCTCAGATTTAGGTGCACGTTAAGGAACCCCAGGCGGCCGAAATATCCAAATCCCTCCAGTACGGCGTCTTTCATTATCTTATGGTGGTTTTCGACGTTAAACCGCACATATCAATACAAATCGTGGGGTGCCCTATGCAGTCACTAAGTTTCAGAACACAACTGTGAAACGAACCTCTATTTCAGTGTCGGCATCCTTATTTGAGTTTTTCTGGATACTACCCTTTTTAATGTTTTGTCCGGTTTCTAATATCAAATATGTTTCATAAATTATCGACATACAAGATACAGGAAAGAACGCCTGCGAAACGGAAATGTTAGCTGACATTTTGTACACTACTCCCCCTATCCCACTTCCACTTCTACCTTCAGTGCATCAGCCCTTGCGCTACAAAGTTTTATGACCGCGTCCCACTAGCTGAAGTGAGTTTGCGAACCCTGGCGTGGAAGACAAAGCCTCTTAGAAATTGTCATAAGCAGACAGCATGTTCACCACGGACAAGGTATAGCTGACAAAGTAATTGTCTTCGGTAAGAACTACACAGCCTCAATTTTTTTTTATCATGGAGTCTGTTTAACTGGAAAGCACGTCCAGTCTATAGGCAGTGTTCGTATCAGCCTTTCCACCCGTAGCCAGTTCCGATACACCCAAGCCACGTGTCCACACCCAAACTGGTGAGCATCGCGCAAAGAAACCTTGCTTATTACAAATCGGGGTTGCCGGCATTGTGTGGGTGCCGTATTACCATCACGCAGCGTCATTACCGAGCCATCGGAAAGGGTGGGACGGTCTCTGTGCATCACAATGGTCGAGGGAATGTGAGTGAGTGGACGGCACTCACGTGCACCGCACAGCGACGGGAGCGGAACGCATGGGATGCGCCACACGCCCGGTGGGTCCCCTGAATACGTAGTGAAGAAGCCATTGTGATTACAAGTGGTGTGGGCGGCCGATGGTGAACGAGGCAGCGGGCACTCCCCTTGCGCAGCGATAGCAATTTGGTGTAGCGCGCGCTGCTTTTTCCCCTGAGAATTCGGACCGCTGTTGTGCCAGTATTCATTCCATAACATACTCCCCTTCCCTCGTGACTGGCAGCTGAGTGAGGTGAGTTAATGAACGGAGCACCGTAAATGACCACCTCAACGTGCCGTGCCCGCAAGAGGCGCGTTCGCACATTTTTTCAATGAGAATATAGAGTGGGCACTGGGATCGAGATGACCATATTTATCGTTCATTGTTACTAACTGTTGATGCTCCTGGGCTTTGCGCACCACGTGATTCAATGAAACAGAAACAGCCGAAGCATAGACGAGTAAGTGATTCCTTAATCGTATTAGCCAGTAGCAACACTTTCAAAGATCTACGTTACAGAAGTATTACTACGTACGACCATGTGCCTGATTCGTTGTCTTCACTACGACGCTTTATAGAAGATTATCCGCAAGGGCGGTCTAGCAGATATGGTTCTCGACTGCTGAACCGCCGGTCTCGGACCGAATCTCAGCCTCGGTGGCCATATTTTGGTTAGTGGTGAAAGTGCTTGAGGCCCGTGATTTAGGTGCAGATTAAGGAACTCGAGGTGGTCAAAATTTCCTGAGCCCTCCACAAGAGTATCTCTCATAATCATATATGATGGCTTTGGGATGTTAAAGACCTACAATTAATATTACATATATAAGGCCTCATGAATTAGATACTTCGAAACTATAGCGTAAAAAAGAACCTTGAGACATCTTATTGTGCACTAAGCAAAGCTTGCTGTTTTGCAAAACGCTATCAGGTTTATCATGCTTGATTATCGATGGTCAGCCGGGATACAGCAATGGGCGCTTCAGTGACACCTTTGTGAAGGCATACATGTTGCGTAGCTCGAAGTTTACCCAATATTTCTGTCATTACCTCAATATAACTCACTGCTAATAGTGCATTATTAGCGATATCGCCTTCCTCTGGAATTGTAATGTAATCATCTGCGCATTACAAAACTTACGTCTGTAGAAATTTCGGTTGTGCAGCCAAGCGAAAAAAAAAAGGAAGTGGCATAGCACTGACTTTCCTTAGCTACGAGCATCGACGACCTCTACGCTAACTTTTCCAACATCAACGCAACCATGCCATTCCCTACGAAGTTACAAATCAATTCACTTGCTCAGAGAGACCACAAGCTGTGTTTCTTTATGATTTGTAAAGATTTGTGCTACGTACACACGGCACCACAGCCATCTTGTTTGCTCCGGTAGGTCGACAAGTTGCTGAGGACGACAGGTCACTGCCCCGGCATGCTAAGATGAATGATCTTTAGCCAGGAGGTGAAGCAGTGACTGTTCTGAATATGAGGCGGAGTGATGCGGAGTTTCCCTCCAGTCGAGCGTGCATTCGTGCTTCAAACTATACACCGTATAGTCATGTAGCTTGTGCAACTCTTTGCCCAAGTGTATACGTCTGGCTGCACTGCGCTACGGGCCGCAAACGCGAGCCTGCTTTCAACGTGTTCTTTCATGCATGCGAGCTACTCATAATGTAGGCTTCTGGATGGTTCTTGTGTGGGCGGGCTTTGCCTATGGTAGGGAAGCGTAAGTATCCTTCGATGTACATGTTCTGCTGAACACATGAAGCAAGCTTTCTCGGCAGGTGCTTCTTGAACTCAATACCTTGTTAAGGCAGTGTACGATATACGGTAAATGTTTCCCAACCAGAAAAAATGTGTTTAGAAATCTGGAATTGTAAGTGAGTGCTCTCTTCCTCACAGAGATATATTAAAGACTGCGAGAAATTCAGAGTGTATCTTTAATGTATGTGAAAAAGAGGTTGATGGGGAAGTTGAGATTGTAGCAGCCCACCAAAAATGAAAGCGAAAAGTTAGTTCCCGCGTGAAAGCAGTGCCTATACTGAATAGTTGGAACACTGCCACTGACATGCACGTAAAAAAAAGGGGGAGGCGTGTGTTCTTTCAAGTTTCATTAGGAAACTGCTGTTTAGAATGTGCTTCACTAATATTACCGTCGCACATGAAGGTCAAGAACATTTTGGTAACATAGTACACCTCACCGCGAGTATGGGTCGACCGTTCATTGCGACAACACCCGAGGAGCAGCGCGCTTATGAAGAATACAAACAAGAGCAGAGATGAAGGTGTGCTAACTATCAGCGATGTAAGAAAGTGTCTGGACGTCTAAGAAGTGCTATTCTTTTTATAAAAAAAATTGACTGTTGTTTGCTTGACTGACTGTACAGACCAATTGATATTTAATGTCTCTTCTGGTGGTTTTTGTTTATCCAATCCTATTTCGTCGCTTTAACAAGTCCTTAAAACACTAAAATTAGCTGACAATGAGTGCTCGAGGCGTATGTGCATGTGTTACTTTTGTATGCTTCTATATTAACACTGGTTTTCGCCGAATTTTACTACCAACACACCCACATAAGTATCGACCTAATACTTAAAACAAAACAAAACAGTTACTTGTATGTTCAAGAATCTGTAGCGTACGAAAATACTCCTGGCACGCTTCTTTTAGTTTGGCTGGCTGCCGTTATATTCTGTAACGATCACCAATGACGCTGTCTGGTCAGCGGGCCTGCAGCTTGTCCCCCGAAAATCATCGCGGTCGTCTTCTGTGGCGCCATCCGGAGCACCGCCGGACGGTCGTTACAGAAATTGCGTGTGCGAATAAACAACCGGCGGTGATGCGCGCACAGCCGGCGGACGAGAAGGTGCGCGGAAGCTCGACTGTGCCCATTGTTGGCGCTGGCAACAATGGCGCGGTCTTCCTTTGTGGACGCCGGTCTTTGGTCCGGCTGAACAATGGCGCAAGTAAGAGAAAAGGAGAAACGCCCCCGTTTCCGCCGCCCGCGCGTCGCGACCCATTACGTCCTTATCGCGTAGACACCGTGTTTCTCGGTGTAGCAGCCTTCCTCCAAGGACTATATGCGCCGCCGTTGCCGCGGCTTTGAGTGAGAATGGCGGTAAAGACGTGACCCGTCGCGTCGTGGCGTCTTCTCCCACATTGGGACATTGATGCGTTGTTGGGCTCGATGTATAATTGCGGCCGAATCAAGGTGCTCGTTCGAACTATCGAACTGTTGGTCATTATTTCCAGGCCGTATGACCGTATACACGACACTAGCGCGTCATCTTTAAGGGCGACACTCGTTCGACGCAGATTGGTGGCGCCATCTCGAGGACCGTTCACATTGTCTTTTTTTTTTCTGTTATATGAAAAGTGCCTGGGGTGCGCTATGTGTACTTCACTCACTGAAACAAAACTTAGGGACTCCACGCAGCACTGCACTGCGTAATTTTACCGTTACTGTGAAAATGAAGTATTTGAAAGAGCGTGGTACGGCAGACGTCATAATAGTTGTAAGAGTTTTAGGTCCCGAAACAACGACAGGATCGTAAGAGACGACATAGTGGAGGAGATTTGGAAGTTTCGACAACGTGGCGTTCATTAAGGTGAATCTTAATCTGAGCACATGATTGTTTAGCATTTAACCACTATCAAAATCTGGCTGTTGTGGCCGGGATTCGATACCGCGACCTGCGGGTCAGCACAAGACAACTGAACTCAAGCTGTGAAATTTCGCAAGTCTAGGTAGGCGTTGCTTCGATACTTCGGCTGTTTCATGCATGTGCCAATGAAGTTTATGTCTCGTGTTATCGGTCTGTTTAAGAGGTCTGTTCAAGTGAGACATAACAGAGGTCTGTTTAAGTGAGACATAACAAAATAACAGTAACTTTTTCATAAGAACATCACGTTTAATGGAGCGAATGATAAGGAGATAGACAATGCATTTTATCGCAACTTTTTTAAAGGAAGAAGTGAAAAATTAAATCCGCATAGTTTGTTCATTTCAAAACGCTTTTAAAAGGCGCTTTCTACAGGCACCTGTTCTGGTAATCTGAACGTCCATTCACTTTTGCAGCGTCCTTTCGTTGCAGGGCAGTTTCGTATATAACTCACTGAGGTACATATTAAAGTTATATATATTCAATAAAGGTCTTGTTTCTGAGAGATAACGTTCAAATTGAAGCAGGTCGCAATACGTTCCCTTTGGTGATTCTTTCCGGGTGCAGCCTTTCGGAGCGCATGGGCCTTCTCCAGCACGCAAAGTATGGCATCCCAGCAGTGGCATAGTTGTAGCCAAGTGCAAACGATGCATGCACTCAGGAGATCTTTGCAAGCATTGGACGAACAAGCACATCATCTTTGTTCGATGAGTGCGCGTTTAGCCTTCTGTGGATCTCGGCGTGCCTCGGCCAAGGGCACGACTCACAAACAGGGGACTTGAGCACCTTGATCACCACCTTTTTTTTTTTTCTAGTTCACGTTTAATAGCGCAGGTTCCGCAGGCGTGTAACCTCGCGCGCAATGCTCGTACTTCTTAAATCCATAGAAGCCCCGCGCCTCCGCGTCGTCGTATTCAGAACCATCCACCGACGCGACCCCTCTCGTCCGCATAGCCCTGATCTCCGTAGCGGTTCTCGCAGTACCCCGCGTGTAAGCCGCCGTCAGCACCGTCTTCTTATTATTCGGCACGGCGTCGTCAGGGAACGCCACTACGATGGCTCCCGGCTTGATGGTCATTGGCCCGTACAAAATGATGGCCGTGTAGCCAATGAAAGCAATCACTGACATAGAGTAGCCAGGTATCCACAAGTACACGATGTCGAAGTTGAAGCCCAGCACTACCATGACGCTGCCACCGACGAAGAGGAAGAAGGCGAGTATGAGTGCGAACTTAGAGCGTCTGTTAGGTTGAAATTTGGCCGGCTTGATCTTTACGAGCGATTCAAAGTCCTTGAGGTCAAATCCAGACGGCGGCCCGGTGACGTTGGTGAACATGATGGAGGCGGTGTAGATGCCAGCGCCCAGGGCCATCGCGCACAATCCGGCTAGAGTTCGGTAGTGCCTCTGCGACGCCACAGCCAATCACTGCGAAGGTGCCAGCCCGCTGCGAAGCACAAAAATGCGATGGCCAGTACCAAGCCGACTCGTCTGCGAGATGCCGTATTGCGCCTTGAGCGGATCCTGCATGCTGCGTTCTGCGGGAGACAAAATGGTCAAACAAAAGAACGCGTTTGCATCAAGGAATGAGTCAAGACAAATGCCGTAACAGTACTGTTGCGAGCATACATCAGTGATATTGTTTTAGGCAGCTGTGTTGCTGCTTTCTAAATTTTAGCAATTGGTGCACTAAGTGTTTGCGAGTGTATTAGCGATCTCGCTGAAAGCTGTACTCCTACCAAGCAGCAACTAATTTGGGGATACGCATTATTTTACGACTTTTCTCTGTTTATGTACTGTCCACCGGCAGCTGAATGACGGCGAACTTTTCGCCATTTAAAGAAGGTTCTGGCATCTTGCAGAGAAAATATTTGGTGACGCATGTGTTGGAACATATAGTCAGCAAAATTAACTTCTGAAAAGTGGAATCAAAACTGAGCTTCAGCAGCAACAAATGACTCGAAAATTATACAGTTTTTTTTGTTGTTGTTGGTTGCGTTCCCAGTAATTGCTAAAATTCCAGGTGAAAAACTTGCTTCTGAGTGACCTTAAAACGCGTGCTGCACAAACTTGAGGAATAACTTTCTATCTAATTCTTTACTTGTTTTTTAAGCCTACAAGTTAGCTGTGCTTCGAGCGCGCCAAATGGAACCATCAGCGTCTATCGCTGACAAAAGACGATAGATGTTGTAGCTAGACGTCGTTGAGATGGTATCACTTCGCACGGATCCCTATTCTTGTCGAGCTCTTTTCGCATTCAAGCAGTCGAGTTCCGCATACGCCATTTCCGTAATTATACTTTAAGTGAGCTGCGTATCTGAGAGGAATATGTAGATACACAATTTCAACAATATCTTGACTTATACTAACTTCGCAGCTGCCCCTCTCTCATTAAAAAGCTCTCAATTTCGCCATAGCAGCACCAAGTGAGTGTGCGTGCCTGTCTATTAACAGCATGTCAAGCCCTTCACTCTGAGAAATACTTAGAACTTATTATTTTGTGTGACATTTGGGTGATGTGCAAATGATTGCCATTAACGAAGTGAAATTATCGGAAGCCGATATTTGCGTTTGGAGTGGCCTCGTTTTAGCCTAAATTAAAATGAACGGCCCTCCGGCTTGCTCTCCCGCCCCCTCCCAGAAGCGTTTTTATTCCACTGCTTAAAAAACAATTGGTATCAGTCTCAACTACCCACACACTAAATACACGTCAATGCTCCTTTGATACTCCTTAAGCATGGCGTAATGTTTCTGATGTATACGATCTCGTTTATCTGCTGCCTGGGTCTTCCATAAAAAGCTCTATTTAGAAAATTTCACAACCTTTCTTAGAACGGTTACTCATATCATATGCAGCAAACTTCACGTTTTAAAGCCGTGTCTGTAGTGCGCAGAACACGCACGAAAACGTCGCAGAATTCATTAGGTCAAAATATTGACGATGGATCGGCAGCTACTGTAGGCTAATGGAGAAGATGTGGGCTAGATATATGAATTGATTTTTGTTGCTCCAAATGAAGTGAACCCCTGGCTAGGACACGTGTCTCATCAATGATAAATTTGATGCCCACTTGCACGTGAGTTTTGTATCCGTGCCTATAATATGGTAATTTCAAGCTGTATAATCTGAGTACTCCTCAGTATCATGCAAAAAAATACACGAAGAAGGGATGAACAATACAAAAGAATACAAAGGAAGTGCATAATTTGGGGGTTTCGAGTTCGAGCAAGTGTCTTGCTTTCCCCATATGATAATCAATAAAGCCGGTCACTATCTTTGGTTTGTTCGTGTGCCTAAATAATTCAAAATAGCCACGTAGAATGTACTTTCTCTTCAGAGTGACTTGTATATTCAATGCTTGCCTAACCAGTCATTGTAACCCTAGCGTGTACTTTATGCAAAAGTAGAGTGAGTGATTTTGTGCCGTGCCTTTCTGCAGTAATTTAACATCCCCCTTTCTTGCCAAGTTCAAACAGCGCGACTGAACACTTGGGAAAGATGAACACACACAGTGCTGTTTTACACATCGCATGAGGTCGCATGCAAACTCATGCGATGTGTCTGGCATTCTTTGGCCATATTTGGCAGTTGGGTGATAAGAGTCAATCAATAAATTAATGATTCAGTCAATCAATCAAAGCTTTGCGCGTTCTACATAAATTGGCTACAGTGCTTCTAAACCTAAAGGCGTCTCCTTTATTCTGCACAAATTTCTTTTAATGCGCCACTATTCGTGTCACTACGATTCGTACCAAACTCAGCGTACTGCAAGTTTCAGACCGGTTTGAACAGCATCCAACGCATTTAAATTGGTCAGAGTGGTCAGTCTAACCATTACATCGGAAGGTACCACTAGTACAGTATTACTCATTGAACACAAAGTTATTCAGTCACTTGACGCACTGAATACAGTTTGTTGCTGCCGCTCTCAGCACTGTGTTTGTAGCTGGAAACGTTTTTAAAACATGACTATTTAACGAAACATCCGAAAAAGCAGTGCTTGAGCTAGTTTATAAAGTTAACCTAAAATCACGGAGAACAAACTTTTCCGCTTTCGGAACTTTTCAGCTTCCTTGTCGCTGATTACGCTATAGCTTCGCAATACACTTCGCAATACCTTCAAGATACCCGCCACCTAAAGTAGCTCCTACAAGAGGAGGCTGCATGGCCGTTCAATTTACTCACAGTGAGCGCAAGGAAGTACGGCGACTTGTCATGGCGTCGCGTTTGCCGAATGCTCACGCGGACGTTGAGGACATCGGCTACGACGGGCCCTGTCTGTGCCCAGACGAAAAACCCCAGCTGCGAGTAGCCATAATGTTTTCACTTCGTCTTCAACTCATTTGGACGCTAGTCCCATAGAAGTCGATTACCGTGGACTAAAACGAATATTGAAGTTCAAGTGTGGGATGACTATTGGAATGAACGGTAAAGCATTGAACGAATGCAGATGTTATAAAAAGAAATCACAAACGTTTTTTCCACCAAACCAATTTTTTCCAGTTTCTTCTTTTTTAGAACTCACACAGGAAAAGACAAAGAAAATCATAATTATGGTTCTCGCACATAAAAAATACCCACGACATGAGATGAGTAATTAAGAATCGTTTTAATAATGTAATTCATTTACGAGGTTACATGCGTTATGCGTTTTTGTACCTCACCAAGAAGTTGCCAAGGCCTGCAGTGTATCATGAAGCATTTGGGGCCTTCGCTTTAGAAAGAAAGGCACGCGAGAACCTTAAAAGTTGGCATTTTGTGCATCACCGTAAATTGCATTCAGCGTAAGACGCATGCTACCAGAACCTTTCGTGCAGAGGCCCCGAGGACATATATGTCCAATACAGTTTCATAGATCCTGACCAACAAAATGGTGTCAATTCAGGAAATTCAAGAGGTACATTCTTTGAGAAAATTATGACGACATATAGTAGTAGACGGGCTCAGCAGGCAGGTGTAATTTATTCTAGTGCAGAAGTGCCCTCCCAAGACCTGCGTAAATATACGAGATTTTACAGGAGGGCTCGAGATTGTGCTAGTCAAAATGAAAACCAGCCAGTTGAACAACTGAAATCAAGATATGCGTCATTACTATGAGACGTTGCGCTGGCTACAGTGCCAGCGTTGTTCTTGCATGCATACAGAAATAGTGGAGTAAACCATTAGTATTAAAAAGTGGGTGTGATGTATACAAGTGCGTTCGACGCCCACGTTAGCCAGGCCTAGGGGCACAAATTAATCGTGTTGTTTTTATCGCGTCTTATCGAAGTGTGAAATGCACTGATATTGTTGCATGAGTTGAACGTCAAACCTAGAGCTGTTATCATTTTACATATAATAAAAAAGCCACACTCTTATCAGACTATAGAGCGACACACAGCGGCTATATTCGTAATCGGTAGTCATGCTTCATTAGATGGGTGTGACACATCGGCCGTGCGTTTTGATTGGTTCGAGTGCAACACGTGACCTAATTCATGACTGCACTAAAAACTCGGACATACGTTCCCAATATAGGCCCCACCACCGTGCGACTATGAATTGTAAACGCACTGATTATACTTCATCAGATACAAAATACCACATCAGCTGCAAATTTATGTTTTTAAATAAAAAAAGTGTGAAAACATTTTTTCACATTTTCAACTTAGAGCGCTGCACAACGGCCATCAGGAGGCGAGTATTCTAGTATAGATCAATACTTTCCTCACCGCGCGCGGTGATAGTAAGTGGCCTTTGACCTCAGTGGGAGAGTGAAATGCGAAACGGCAACGTTTGTTCTCCTCGTCTGCTGGTGTTTAAAAGTTTAAAGGCTAATAACTTGCGTTGCCGTGTTCCGATTTCGATTATTTGTTTTGGCATTCGTCTCAACATTCAGCACTGCACAAACTCCAGTGTTGCAGAATGCAGACGAAAAAACGTCGCCGGGCCTTTTTAAGACAGGACCTTTCAACTCACTCCCACTTCTTTGCCATCGCATTTCTACAGTTCATGAGAACTGAAGCTCTCATCACTTGCTTTTTTTTTTACAGCTAAAGCAGTTATGAGATCACACCACAGGTAGCGCGCGGCGCTTTAGTTGGCCGCCGCCGCCGCCAGTGTTCGTAACCACTATCGCACGAAACATGAAAGAAAACTCCAATAAAAAACACGAAAGACATGTGGGAACAAAGTGGAACTCACACCCGGGTCCACTGCGTTCCAGATCAGCATTATACCACTGAGCCACACCGGTGCTTCAGACTCGTCCACAAATTTGCCTTAGGTAGGCTTGATGTTGGGAAAGAAACCGCGATAATATGACTTTTAGTGTTTTATAACAGGAAAAGAACAACCAGGCGTCACACAATTCGAATAGCATAGCGAGTGGGTCGTCCAATGCTCCAAACCATTACAAAACCTCCTTCTTGGTCACGAATTAACAGTGGCGCATATTATCTATGGCATCGTGGGTAGCCAGAAAGTGTGCTTCTATTGCATTTACCCAAAGAGTGTTTACAAAAAGCTCTGAAAGGCTGCTTTTCAAATTATCGCATTGACTGTGCTGCGGGTTGCGCGCAGGACTGGTGATTTTTTTATTTAATTTCGAACGCTTACCCTTAGGTATACCAGAACATGGTGTCGTATAGATAATGTGTCATATATATGTTTTTTGTACGTAACTGCTCTGATCACATTTGTAATTACTGTGAAATGTTGGTGTCGTGTCTGTTTATAGACGCAAGTATTACCAAATTCAGCAACCAAGTTTCCTTTTTTCTTGTTTTTTTTGCTTATTACTTAGTTTTAGAGGCCAGCCGCCTCGTGAAAAATATTAAAATGCGAGATAAGTCACGTTTTTTTGAAAGGTTTTGGACAACATTCAGCTCATGCCCCGTTTCTTTCGTAAGGCTTATGGAAGACAATATCCGAATTTATGCCTGCTTCTACACAGCTTTCTCCAATTTGATATTCTTATATTCGTTTTCCTCGATGCCTGGTGGAAAACTTGAAGTACATCTTATTCGCGTGCTCGCATACTTATTGGTTATATTTTTTTTGTTCTTTGCACAATCTTTTCTTGGCGAAAAGCAAATAAATACGCTTTGAAAGTAGTTTTGCCGTTCAATATAGCCTTGGCCTCTTAATTCAATAGGAAACTATTGCTATGTTTTCAAAGAAATAACGAAAAAAATTAACACTCACAAATTGAAAATGGTTATCTCACTATGAAGAGACTTAAAGCCGTTTGCGCAAAAAATAGCAACACAGCATTTTGGTACAGGTAGCGTTCATACGAACTTATCTGGCACACATTACACTGAGTGCTCAATTGGTTTTACAGCGAAAGCTGTTATGAGATCTGAACGTGGGTCACCTGCGGTGTGGTATATATAGTTGTCCGCCACCGCTGCCGCCGCCGCCGGTGTCCGTAACCACTATAACAAGAAATAAGAAAAAAACTTTAATATAAAGAACCCCAATGACCCACTGAGATTTGGACCCGGGTCTACTGCATGCCAGCTCAGTATTCTACCACTGATCCACACCAATGCTTGGAACTCGTTTCTAAACTGGCCTTAGGCAGACTAAATGTCGGGAAAGAAATCACGGTAATGTGAGCGTTTCAGAATATCAAAGGAACCACCAGGCATCACATAGTGGGAATTGCGCAACGAGTGAATCGTCTAATGCTCAGCCCATTAGAAAACTTGTTCTTGATCACCTATTAACTGTGGCGGATACAACTCCGGCCATAATTTCTCATCTTCGTCAGCCAATGCATAAAAAGTTGCACATTCAATCAGCCACAGGGCACCACTTTGCGTATACTTCCAACAAACACGTATCCCTCACCTGCCCGCTTTCACCTCATATTCCCAGACGTGTACACAACCTCACACTGCCGGTGCTGCGGCACTCACCCGGCTATGCTTCCGCACACACACATGCTCTGGGATTGCCCGGCATAGTATATACAGACACACTAACGCCACGACCCTTTCGTCTAAGCTCCATGAGGCTCTGCAGAGCCCCGCTCTTTACGACCAAACCTGCAGGGGTGACCCAGCACGCCCGTGAGGCAGCGTCGAGGCAAGCCCTTGACGTCCCCTCATGGGAGGCTTAGGCCCGGCCACCTAAACCTGCTGGTTTCTTATAATAAAGTTTATTCCTCCTCCTTCTTGGCAAGTGTGTAGCGGATACCACGCTTCTTCGAGGAATGACGAAGGATAGCATTGTGAATGCTGGCCTACTACACAAAAATATGACTATTTATGACGTAGTGGGTACCCAGCAAGTGTCAGCAGTTACTCAAAATAAAAGGCTCTGAAAGGCCGCTCTTGCAGCTTTCGCTGTCACTGTGCTGCGCGTTCAGCGCAGGCCTGTCTTTTTGTAGTAATATACTACAAAAGTAATATACGCGTCTTATATAGTAATATACTTGAAGAGCAGCACACTACGTTCGATTTGTCTGACGTCACGTGCGCATGCAAGGAGTGACATGGATCGGGGAAAACACCGAATAATAGCATTTCATTTTCATATATTCTTCCAGGTAGTGGTGCTACTTCGAGGAATTATGTGCGTAAAGTGTCTTCATGACTTGCTTGTCTTTCGAGACAAGAAAAAAATGGGCCGCATGACTTTTTAGGGGCGAAGCTCCTTAAGGCGTGGGCTGAGCGTCCCGTCGTAATCATACGTAGCCACCTGTCGTTAGTTCTTGAACCGGCCATAGAGGACAGTACTTGTACATATAAAGAAATGCATCTACGCCGAAAAATGCAAATGGTATGATACTAGAGGACGTTACTTGTAGTATGATAAATAATCAAAATCGCAGCATATCTATGGAGTTACTAATGATGAGTGGTGCGAAGCGTCCGTCAGTCTATCCGCGCTTCCATGCGTCCGTTCGTTCTTGCTTGCATCTGTTTATCCATCCATCCATGCATCCTCTCGTGCGTCCTCTCGTGTGTCCACCTGTCCGTCCCTGCGTTCGTCCATGTGTCCATCAGTCCGTCCTTGAGTCCATTCGTTCATCCGCGCGTCTGTCCACTCGTGCATGCATCCATTCGTCCATCCGAGCGTGCGTCCATTCATGCGTCTGTCCCTGCATTCGTCCATGATCCGTCCGTTCGTTCATCTGTGCGTCAGACAGACAGACGCGGCCAGCGAATGACTCACGGTTTGCCGATAAAACCTCCCGAAGCTTTGCCCTATTTATCATCATTCACTCCGTGGATATGCTGTGATTTTTAAAGACGATAGTCTTTCTTGGGGACCTTCGACACAAAAACTTTGGTCTGTCTTTCTGTCTGTACATTTGTCTGTTTGTCCACCGTTACCTGCGAATAGGTTACTCTAAACAGCACCGATTGATAGCCCTAATGGCCAACACCATCCGCAGCACCCACCAATGTTGCTCAAGGTTCTTACGTGTGCGATTGTCAATTAAAAAGCAATCATTGCGCATATCTGAGGTACCATAACAACACGTCAATGTTTCGTATGTGTACCTATATACTATAGAACTCACATACAAGAAAATCTAAGGACCGTAGCGTTAAAAACGCTGCGCTTACAGTGTGACGCGGGGCTCAAAAAGGCAAGTTTTACCAACGCTTTGCTGAAAACGACACGATAGTGGCACCTGCTCGTCGTTTGCGTTATACACCTTATCGCCTCCGAGAATGCACGCATCTTTCTCCGCAGGCACGCAGACCTTCATTCGCTTTCGGGAACAACTGCCAGATAGCGCTCGTTCCCCTCCGCTGCACTCTCGAGGCACTTTAATGTAGCACCTCTCGAATACTTACCACCGATTTTCTTGCGCAGAACATCAAATAAATGATTTGTTCACTCTCTCCACACTCAAGACCATCGTCTTTTGACCACATTTGCAGTTTACATGCAGATACGGGGCCAATTTTTTCTTCTCCGTTTATTTGTTCCCCGAAATGCCCATGAGTTCCTTGTTTCACAGCATGTAAACTTTCGTTCAATCCCTTTAACATTCCTTAAGGCACGTTAAAAGTAATATTACTGTGACCCACTGACTGAAGTTTATTACGTTGCCGTAGTTATGCGAAGTTTGAAGTAATCTGTCAAAAAGAAAATACCGGAAACAACGCCATCAGCAACCATGCTGTAACACATGTGCCAGTCGTTACGAATAGCTTTGCAGCGTGCGATATTTACTCCTGCAACCGGAATAACAGATGAGGAGCACGCACGAACACTAAGGTTTTCGGTAACTAGCACATCAAGCGATAACCAGGAGCCCATTTTGAGACGGTCACGTACTCGCTTTATACCCTACAATAGCAAGTAGGCCATGGTCCACCATCATACCATAACTATATAGAAAATATATGAGTTCAAAGCAGCATGGCAGAAATATCCGAAATTATCGGGATGATCGTTGCTCTAATTATGGCTGTACTTTCATGCAACTTACTTTATTTCTTTGTGCCTTTTCCGGTAGCCGATTGTGACCATATCCTGAGAGCGAACTACTGTTAGAGCGTTATTCCATTTTACGCACTCCTCGATAAATTTTATCGCTGCTTCTCCTGGTATTAGTCGGCTCCCACGCGAGTATTGCTAATTTCGAGGGCTAGTGTGTTTCTACTTCTACACAGCTTCGCCTACTAATGGAACCTAGCTCTTCCTCATTAATCTCTGCATTTATTGGTGTGTCTTTTCACTTATTTCACAGAGCTTCTGATAGGCCCTAGACTTTCACTGTACTGCCATTCGGCCACGTTTTATTACCGTGCCTTTACATGCTACAGTGTCGTGGCAATCGGTCCCTTCGTCGGGAACTTTGCTGCTGCAGGCGAGCACTTGTACAATCATGCGAATAAGCCTTGTTACGAGGGGCTATAACATTTGAACGAAAAACATTATGAAGGCGAAGCATTCCTTTGCGTATTTTTGTACGCATATTCGCTTTCTAATACTTTTAGAAACTGTGTACGAATACACAGTCTCTGAAGGCTTCCGCCGTATTTGGCAATTTTCAGTAGCGCCACAATCTAAAAGCATCGTGGGACGGTATCATTCCCTCAGCCCTTTGGATTGCTCTATTCGAGAGCGTAGAGGCTTGCTTCGTGCATGCAATTAACTTTCCGTCTTTGCTTTTGTTTACCCTGTATATCACTTACTTTTCATGTCACAAAACGACGACATTACATTGCTTGCTTTGTTGCCATGACCGCTGCAGAGATGCTCAGTGTGATAATTTGTTTGGAATGACAAAAATAACGTTTCGTTTTGTAAAGGAACGTGCACCAAACTGTAATAGGAATATGAAAGACACTGGATTTGTGGGGTTTAACGTCCCAAAACCACTACAATGATCATGAGAGAAACCGTAGTGAAGGGCTCCGGAAATTTTTACCACCTGGAATTCTTTAACATGCACCCAAATCTGAGAACATGTCCCGCCGCGGTTGTGTATAGTGGCTAAGGTACTCGGCTATAACCGGCAGGTCGCGGGATTGAATCCCGGCTGGGGCGGCTGTGTGCTTGTGTATGTGTTTAACTTCTGACTAGTTTCCTCCAGCCAGATCTTTCTTTTGAATATTGGTGATTGACGTATTTAAAGGAACCCTCCAATTTGCACGAACGAAAAGCAGGAAACATGCCGTCAAAGTTGCTTCCTCAGTTTGATTGACGTGAAGTTAAGACCTCCCATTCTTCCTACTGCCATATTATAGCAAAACTATGCCGCATGCGAGTATTACCATATCTCCCGCTGAAGCATCGCTGATGCCGAGCGTCTAACGCGGGATTTTTCCCCCTTGTCTGCGGTAATTTACATGTTAGGAGATTGTGCTGTCCAATATGACACCATGAGAGACATTAAATAGCTGCGATTTTTCGGAACACGTAAATCTGCTGTGGTTATGAACGGTTTACACTCTATAGCATTTAAATTTAGTTTCCAGACCAGGTAATAATAGGTGGGTGAATGTAGCCACACCGGCCACAGTCAGGAAAGCGGGTCGATAATAATCGACTGGGTAAATTAGTGAGCTGAAGTACAGATTATTTTAGTCGGAGAATATAGCCCGTCACTGACAGCCGAAGGTTTGAATTGAACCATCTCTGTCAGTGTATGTTTCATTCATTACTAACTCATTCATTGTCAGCGTCTGGGAATAGGCGGACAGCTGAATGCATACTTCGTTGGTCGCTTGTTTATACTGTCCAATCTCTCTATCTCTCTCTCTCCTATTTCTACTTCTTTGTAGTTCAACGTTCTTAACACCACGACGCTGAACAGCTACCTACCCTCCTCCGGAGCCTATGCCTTGCTTCAGTAGAAAACGTCACTCACAGTGCCTAAAATTAGCTATAGGTAGCAAAAGAAGTCACGTCATCTAAAGACATGTTGGCTTTTAAAGAGTCTCTCTTCGGGACTGTTGACGGAAAAAAATTGGTCTGTCTGTCTGTCTGTCTGTCTGTCTGTCTGTTTGTCCGCCTTCAACGATACCTAAAATGGCACCAAACGGCCGACCCCATCCACAGCGCCCACCAATATTGCTCAAGGTTCCGCGTTCACAGTTGTGCGATTGGTAATTAAAACAATTATTGCGCATATCTGAGGCGGCTTAACAGTTTGCCGATGTTTTATATGTGTGCCTTTATACTAGAAGAGGCGCACACAACTTACTTTAATGGCTGTAGCGTTTATCGCACTGCGCTGACAGTACAAAGCAATATTCAAAAAGGGAAGTGTTTCCAACGCTTTGCTACGATGACACGGTGGTGGCACCTGCCCATCGCTTTGCGTTCTACACGTTATCATCTCCGAGACAGGTGCGCATCTTTCTCCGCGGGCGCGCACGCTTTCGTTTTTGAAGATAACTGCGAGATGGTGCTCGTGTCTAACGTGCCTGTATGTGCTCGTTCGCCTCCGCTACATGCTCGAGGCACTCTAACGCAGCGCCTCCAGAATACCATGCACCAATTTTCTTGCGCAGAACATCAAATAAACGTTTTGTTCACTCTCTCCAGACGCAAGACTATCGTCTTTCGACGACAATTGCAGTGTAACATGCAGATTAGTGGTCAATTGTTTGAACTCTCTGTCTTCTAATAATTATCTCCCTCTCTTGGTGGCCACTACAGCTTTCCTATGTTTCAGTTCTCTGCTTGAATTTGTCTGCAGCATCATGCGGCACAAAGATTAAATCCCGCCAAAACAAACTCGTGCTTGAAGTTCAAACAGCTGTAGTATTGTGTTTGGTACGACACGTGCTTTATCGGAGCAACAAACGTCACCCCGTCTTCTCTGTTGTGTCTCCAGGCGACCCATTCTATTGCTATCCATCACACAAGAGCAATACTATTTCCTCCCACGACCGTTTTCGTGCGCATGCAGGCAGACAGTCGCGCCCTGCGAGGGATGTCAATTCAGTCCAGAAACTGCCTCACTTCCGGGCGGCTTTCTCTGTTTTCTTTTTATACATACATAGTTCCCGAAGAATTGAACTTCAATAAAAGTCATTACCTGTTCGACATAGGGCGCACGTTTCCGTTTTATGTTTCGCCAAAGTTTCAATCCATAGCTCAGAAAAAGCGAAATCATTCTATAGGCCCCTCGGGACAATTCCTGTTAAAAGTGCAGCAAAAACAATTCGAGTACGGCGAACAGAGTACGCCACACAGGTGAAAGGTTAGTTCGGTGTTTTCGTTTTGTCTATACACTCGTTCCGATGTTTTGCCTCTTAAATATGCTACGGCAGCAACCACACGGCCGTCGTGGCCGTAACTGAGGCGACCGTTCCGAAAAAGGCACAGCGCATTCGTTGAGTCAATCTCTTGATTCGCACAAATGCTCGGGCCGTTTGTTTCCATTTTGTGGAGTCCGTGAAAAACCAGATTGGGGCAGAAACGAAAAGCTTTGAGGGCGTTTGCCGGTGTGTGCGCTCAAACAAACAAGCATTATGCTGTGACGTCTCGGGCACTCTTGCCCTAAAATAAAGACCCACTTCCCAATGGAATACGGAGGACAGACGCACCTCGGTGATTGCAGCAACAACAGCTGAAAACACACAACCAGAACTGTGGAACAAAAGATGCCTCTTCAAGGACGCAACGGGGAAGTAAGTGAATTAAAAAAAACTAAATTTGTTTCCCCATTACGATTTTGTTCTAGTAGACGAGGAGTGAATCGTAGCGAACAAAGAGAAAAAAAGTAAGCAACATAACGCGCTAACAGCGCCAGCTTGCTCTCCGTCTGAAGCAGCTTATAGACCGGAAGCAGCTTTTTCTGTATTTGCATAAAAAGCGAGCATCGGGGATTGGCTTCGCGGCGCTCTTGAGAGCTGCATTTGTGCCAGTGCCATGTAGTATTTTTTTTGCTGTCTTTTTTCTAGTGTGGCTTGCTTGGTATGTAGCGTAGCAAAGTAGCACTCTACGGATGAAAATCGGCAACAAGAAGACGAGCTCTGCGTCGTGTGAGACGCACTAGAGTGTGAAAAAGAAATTCACCATGAATACTTTTTTGCATTAAAACCCGCGCCACGATCCGCGCCGCTGAACAGTCATCTTAGAAAAGGGGTGGTGCACCTCGATTTCATCTAATCGGATGAGGAGTCTTGTTTAAAGCTTGTTTTCGCGGCGACCGTATACAGCCGTGATTCTTCGAGCACTTCCATCGGCGCTGTCATTCATGAAACGAATAGGAGACCTTGCTTTCGAAACGTGCGGCGTTCAGGGCTATAGCCAAAACAGACGAGTACATGGTTGGTGGAGTCGGGGCGCCGTATTCGGATCAGTTGGGAATCAGGGAATGGTAGTTTCCTAGTTTACAAACCCGTAACAAGTACAATTAACGTCACCGGACGTCGACCGACTCCTTTGGCACCGGTGAGGAGAAGGTGAGAGAGAGAGATAAAAAGAGAAGAATGGGCTGCGAGAGACGTAGTACGGCTCCTCTGTCACCTCCGCTCGCCTCGAGGGCGGTGTCGTAGCTGTGCATGGCAGCCTCCCAAAGTAGCGAACAATTAGGATCAATTAAATGAAGGAGTGTATGAAGTTTACACGTTTTTAGGTGGTAAGTAGACTGGTAAACGGACTTCATAAAGAGACTTCTAAACTCATAGTCTCAAACTCGATGCCTTAGACGCAGGCGGAATGCTTGAGGCTTGCGTACATAGATTATATGCGCATCAAAAACACCAAGGGGTCGAATTTAGTGCAGCCCTCTATTCGGCGTCTCTCATATTCCTATCCTCGTTTTGAAAAGCAAAGCATTATTATTATTATTATTATTATTATTATTATTATTATTATTATTATTATTATTATTATTATTATTATTATTATTATTATTATTATTATTATTATTATTATTATTATTATTATTATTATTATTAAGGGTAGCGGCAGGATCCGCAACGCGGACCTCGGCGATCAGCACCGATTTTCCAATATACCTACAGTGAGCCTTTCAGTCTGTAAAGCTGCATTCATACGACGTATGAAATCGCCATTAGATCCTGTGAATTGCGTAATAAGTAGTCATACGTCAGAGGTTCCCGCTTCTCCGCTTCGGTCCGCGCGGAGCGATTCCCGAAACACGAAAGCCCAAATCACATTTAGAAGTGTGGCAGTTTGGGCTAGTCGGTATGACATTACGATAGTTATAGCGCGTGAACGGAATGACGACAAAGACACAAAAAGAACTCGAGCGCTATGTCCGCTCGTGTCCTTCTTGTCTCTTTGTCGTCGTTCTGTTCTCGCGCTATAACTTTCACCCAAATCACAGTGAGGATCCTCGGGAAGCAACTCTGAAGACCTTGCTTGTAGCGTGAATTCTCCTTTGTCGTGTGAATGCTGGCTTTGGATGGAACGGAATCACGTCACATGCCACGTGAGTGATTCTTCTTCGATCACGCCCGCCGTGTGAATACAGCTTAAGTTGCGCCCAGTTCTAGCAACAATAAATGGTGAGCATCCCTGCTAGCTGACTCATATCAGCATCAGGCGGCTCTGCCGGTGGAATCCAGCTCGTTAACTCGTCATTAGACGTTCTTGGGACATGCTTGACGAAGAGTCCAAACGAATAGGCTTGCGTGGATGTAAGTACAGGGAGCCTGAGTAGGAAACCGCGACATGCCTGTCAATTAATGTTCAGTTCAAATAGTAACGTTTCTGTAGTGCGTAGAGCGTGTGAGTTTGTAAGTGCCAATGTACATGCAGCGAAGTGTTTGTCGCATCTGTGTTGTAGATGGGGTAAAACACAACCATGTCACCAGTGCGGCCATGTGGGAAAATAAATATGTACGGTAGGTAGGGTGCGGAAAGTGTGTAGATCGCCTTGTTCGACGCTGAGCGCCTGCGAGAAAGCCTTCACTTTAGCGGGGATACATTGTTGACCAGTGAACATGGCCAGCCGTCAGCACCTGGCCATCTTCATTGGTGATGTTCTACATTCTCATTTTCACGTTGAGAGGTATATGAGAAGGAGCTGTATGTTATCACGAAGAACCCGCTTCAGGGGGTTTGTTTGGGGCATTTCAGTGCAGAGGGCTCGCTTTAGGTGTTCAGTGCATTCGCATTATTGAAGTACATATAGCAAGGCAATACTGAAAAATGTTTGTAAGAGTAGCGATAGAGATGGCCCAAATTTATGACCATTATTGAGAATTGAGACTTCTACATTATACAAAAAGTAATTTAAACATTAGAGACACATTGAGAACAATCAATTTAGCATCAATTAATGCCACCACAAGCTTTCCACTATGTTGTGACAGTGTGGGGCCACCTCTGGATCGGGATTGTAATTACATATTCTTCATGCGTCGTCAAAAGAAGTGGCGCGCTTATGTGCATAACTTGCGGAATCTTTGAATTTCAAGTCTAGCATCTGCTATTGATCGATCCTGCACGACATCCAACAGGCGCGCACTAAACTAAAGCGGGACCGTAACAAGTTTTTCAGAGAAGAAAACTCTCAATGCGGCCGTCGCTACCATAAAAGCCAATGAGTTAATTGTTAATGGGGTAAAGTAATAACTAAGCATATATATATATATATATATATATATATATATATATATATATATATATATATATATATATATATATATATATATATATATATATATATATATATATATATATATATATATATATATATATATATATATATATATATATTCAATTGCAAGGAAAAATTCCGATGATGTACCTTACCGGTGCTTCGAAACAACGAACCCTCGCTCTGCAGCGGTACTAAGTTAGTACACACAACCACCTGCCATGTACTTGCCGCGTTTCAAGAAGATACCTATGCACATCATTTACCATTGACGATACACAGATCTCGGAGGAGCTTGAGCGGGTTTTTTATTACGCCAATGCTCTTATATTTTATTTTAGTTCGAAAACTGCTCGGAGACGCACGCTAAAAATTGGCCCCTTTATGTCTTAACTCGTGATGAGGAAGGAAAAAGAAAGCAACACCTGGAACACCTATACCCTTGGGTCAGACGCCACCACGTAAAATAAAACACGGATGGGTCGCTGCACGGGCCACAGTTTCAATGAAGAAAAAAAAAACGCAGCATGTCCGCGGAGTAATTATGATGAGTGCGGTGAAGCTTCTGAGGGTTTTATCCGTAAACCGTGAATCATCCGTCCGTCCGTACGTCTGTCTGTCTGTCTGTTTGTCCGTCCGTCCGCACCGTCTGAGTGAGTCATCGAACTAGGCGGTAACGCACGAGCTAAGAAGGACAGACCGATGGCTTTAGGAGCTTCGCCCTTAAAAAAATATGTAAGTGCATCGGAATACCTTTTGTAGACACTTGCAGCGCATTGCTCAAACTGAGACGTAACAATTGGGCACTGGTCAGTTCGCAGTAGTCGTGTGTATATATGTACGTGTTCTTGTCGGGCATCCTTCTCTGGGCTTCAGTGGTGCGCTAAAATTATGGAGCTGCTTGTCGTTCTTCGTGTGATATTCCCGTTTTTTATATTGCATTCATTGATTCACCCTTGCCGCAAAACTGTGACTTTTTTCTTTTTTGAAATCTATATGATGGCATGCACCTGTACTCAGAGTGCATATTTAATGTAAACGCAACAAGTAATCTTTCCGTTTCCGTCTTTTCTCTGTTATTATCTTTTTCGTTCTTTTTGGTACCGGTTATAGGGAATAAGGGACTGTTATACCTCAACAAGCGAATCGCGATAGTCAACAGAAAATATTTATGGCATCGCTGGGCAGCTTGCAAAGCGCCGCTGATCACACGAGACAGGTGTTATTGTTACTAATATTTAATATCTTTCTACTCAAATTTAATTCGCAGTTTCCAACTTTCATGTATACAGTTTACATGAGCTTCAGGGAACTTTATTTTTTTTTTCAGAAGAAAAGCAATGCGACGGCTTCATGCGGACATGACCATTATATCGACTACAACGCCGTGCTTTACTCGTTAGTTATTACCAAAACAACTAATAGTTTCGCACTGCACTTCTGCATCGCCCCCCACAAAGACGCACTTTCGATAGTCAAGAAGCACGACTCAGAAAGCCGTAAACTAAAAATTTATGAGCTGACAGCTGTGCAAGATTGTTAAAGAAAGCCGTTTCTCTTAAGTGTCTTTTTTATTTTTCCGTAGTAAATTCTATTTTTCTGATCCTATTGTTTGTGTTATTGTGCGAGAAGCCTCAGCAAAACCTAAAGATTTCCAATGACAGCAAACAAATATATCTGAAACCGTAGAAATATAACAACGGGAGAGGAGGGGCTGAAATCTTCAGTGATGACTGTAACGTACACAGAAGCTGATAAAGTTGCAGCACGATATGCACCAACAACGCATTTGCAAGTTTGAAGTTTCTCTGTACTTCAGATGAAACATCAGTTGGCCCTACACAAAAAAAGATAAAGAAAGAGAGATAGGAAGAGAAAAGAGAGGCTTTGTTAGCGTTTTTAAACATTTTTAATCTTTTTCCTGTTTTGACAGGGATTACACACACATTATGCACGCACCACACACACAGATAGAATATATATATATATATATATATATATATATATATATATATATATATATATATATATATATATATATATATATATATATATATATATATATATATACGCATAGATAGATCGATAGATCTGCGAGCTTCGGTGAGCTCAACAGAGGTTTGCTAAGGCACGTTGCCGGGCTAGTTGGTTGAGATTCATCATTTTCACTGGTATAGCGCACCACGACAAGGACACACACGAAGGAGAGATGCACACACACACAGCGCAAACTTGCAACTAATGTTTTATTTGCGATCACACACGCTGTTTTATACAACAGTAGACCGATAAAACCTGGATAATGTCACGCCAAGAATGCAGCATAGCCCATGCACGTGTCATCACCGATAGCGACAATCTACACTAGCCCGTCAAAATGAAGATTCCAGATACTTCTTTTCTTTAGATGATAATGCTATGGAAGCCACACTCACACATTTTTCTTTCATTTTGTCTATTTCAAAAGCTTCAATAATTTCACGTGTGGTTCTGTCACGGGCCTTAAAGAGTATACGGGTGTTTTGGAACATAGGGACGCAACCGCACCTCTGACAGTGAAGGGTCAAATGACCACATACAGCTCTTTCTACATTGTACTTGTGCTCCTTTAGTCTTTCATTACACACCTTCCAGATTGGCCTATGTATTCGCAACCGCAAGTCAACTGCAAGTAATCTTGAAGGCCTGGTTAGATTGATCGAGAAGACAAAAAAAGTGGATCTTGATATATTTTTCACGGCAAAGACGCATAAAGTTGAATGCCCTTTCAGAGTGATCATCTCAGAGAATGAATCCTGGCAAAAGTGCATCGCGTTATTTCTACAAAAACATTTGAAGTTGATATCTCTTGACGACCCCTTTTTGGTGAAAAAGTCGGAACAAGTACTAGAATTTCTTGCAGGCAAGGAAAACGCAGACCTTTTAGCTTTTTTGATCGACGTTAAGGACCTTTATTACACCCTTCCTCAGGCAGAGTTGATGGCGTGTGTATCGGAAGGTATAGACAGAGTAGGAGGAGTTGATTTTCAAAATACTGCCGGTCTGTCGAGTGATCAGTTTTTAGAGCTCCTTTACTTTTATCTTAACTCGACCTATGCGACGTGGAAAAGAAACACTGTAAAACAAAAGAACGGGATATGTATAGGTTCCTGCATAGCCCCGTACCTGAGCGACCTGTTTTTAGCAAAACGTAACAAGGTCCTTGACGAACGCATGAAGCACACTGACGTTATTGCTGTTTTTAGATATGTAGATGACTATCTGATCGTTGCCAATAATGATCATAACAATTTTGACGCAGTTTTCACTGAAACTCTAACCATGTTCTTCACAGCGTTATCTCCCTTGGTGCTGACTTATGAAGTACCAAATGACAATTTCATAAGATACCTTGACCTCGGGCTGTATTTTTCGCCAGCAAGAGTATGCTGGAGCTATGAACCGCGAGGGAATAAACCGGTTCTTCCGTTCACGTCCGCTGATTCAAAAACGGTAAAGCGTGTGGTGGTAAAATGCTGTTTTCAGAATTCACTGATACAGTCGTGCCACCACAAGCTTGATGAGAGCTTGTGGGCTCAAGCAAAACGTTTATGGAACTCTGGCTACCCCTTGCACTTGTTGACCGCTGTCGCCGAATCTATAAGCAGGAAAGGAAGGGCAAACGGCAAAGACCAGGCAACCACCACTAAGGCAGGCAAGGTTGCTGTAGTGCCTTACATGCATGCCATTTCTCATAACTTGCGAAGGATAGCAAGGAAGGCGGGTGCGGATGTAGTGTTTTCTGCTCCCGAAAAGTTGCAAGGAATGTGCAAAAAGGTCAATGCAGAAAGTAGCGGGAAACAGGATTGTAAGATTAAGCACCGGGAGAAATTTGTTAACTGTTGTTGTGGTGTTGTCTATAGCACTCCTTTGACTTGCGGTTGCGAATACATAGGCCAATCTGGAAGGTGTGTGAATGAAAGACTAAAGGAGCACTAGTACAATGTAGAAAGAGCTGTATGTAATCATTTGGCCCTTCGCTGTCAGAGGTGCGGTTGCGTCCCTATGTTCCAAAACACCCGTATACTCTTTAAGGCCCGTGACAGAACCATACGTGAAATTATTGAAGCTTTTGAAATAGACAAAATGAAAGAAAAATGTGTGAGTGTGGCTTCCATAGCATTATCATTTAAAGAAAAGAAGTATCTGGAATCTTCACTTTGACGGGCTAGTGTAGATTGTCGCTATCGGTGATGACACGTGCATGGGCTGTGCTGTATTCTTGACGTGACATTATCCAGGTTTTATCGGTCTACTGTTGTATAAAACAGCGTGTGTGATCGCAAATAAAACATTAGTTGCAAGTTAGCGCTGTGTGTGTGTGCATATCTCCTTCGTGTGTGTCCTTGTCGTGGTGCGCTATACCAGTGAAAATGATGAATCTCAACAGAGGCTTACCGAACAGGAAGATACTCAAAGCATGCTGTGAATTCGAACCTTTCGAACTCTTCAGCAACTTGCTCCAATGATACAAGCGCCACGTGAGACCGGGAGGCACATGCGGTGTTGTCGGAAGCTTACCGGAGTGGCAAGAAGCAACGCGGCAGAAAGAACCACCTCTCCTCATTTCCTTTTTCTTTTTTTCCGCACCTTTCGCTGAAAGCTTGAGGCATGGCAACCAACTCGAAGGACCTGTAACTCGACCTGCATTCCTTCGCGTTCGGGCCACGGCAAGCGCAGGGTGGTTGCCAAGGGCAGCGAATGTCGATACCTTTTTTTGCGGTGCATTGTTGCTTTCGTATTAGTCTTAACACTTTGTTTTTCAGGTCAGTCGGTAGTCGTCGTTCCTGTAATGTAATTTTTTTAGTTTTTCCGCCAATCTACGTACACATAACGGTGCTATCCCTCTTGCATTTTTTCTCGTATTTATTTATTTATTAAGCTAAATAATTACTTAGTTTCTTAGCTCGCTATATTGGTACTGTGTAAGTTAGTTAGTTAGTTAGTTAGTTAGTTAGTTAGTTAGTTAGTTAGTTAGTTAAAAAGGTGTTTTTTGTTATACCCAATATTAATGATATCGAATAGACAATCATGCCAAAGAAAAGAAGTACATTTAAGAGTTCTTTTTGTGAGACACAATATTATTAAGATTTAATGCACACTTGTGTCAAGTGGCATGATAGTCTGTTAGATCTCATTAATTTTGTGTCTAACAAAAAAAAACAAGCACGTAAATGCACTTCTTTCCTTCATTCTTAGCAATGTCATGTCTCGTTCTGACAGACTTGGGGCCTTCAGGTAGTATATGAGTAATTATTGCTCATCTGCCAACTCATACTAAGTTCACAGACTACGAGACGCCAAACAGACCCAAAGAAATGTTCCACACTGACTGTCATGCCTATTGGCCACGCTCCCACAATTAATTTACATGTACCCTGTTAACTGGACGGGGAGATGGCCGCCGTGGTAGCGCAGTTGGTATAGTATCGGACGTGTTATTCAAAGGTTGCAAATTTGGTCCATGCCCACAGCAAATTATCGTTTAGTCCAATTCTCTTTCTTCACATATGCAGTACGAAACTAAAACATGGCATATTGTGAAACGAAGGACACTTAACAAACTTAGCAACGTGTGCAAAAAAAAAAAAAACTGAGTGCCTAAGGAAGAATGGGCAGACGTCGATTCACAAAATCATGCGCCTGGAGAATGTACCCACATTTTGTAAAGTCATGCAATGGCGAATCTGATACACGATGGTGGGAACATGTTTGCTGTAAAAATATCCAAATATGCACCTCTCCACAACTGCCCGCAAACCTCCAGGAATTACACAGATCAATGATGCACATACTACGTTGACTCACAAGTGCCGAAATAATGACATATGTCATGGTATTTGAGCACATGCTCTTCCTAATTAATGTTCACTAATGACAATATAACAATGCACAATCCCGTACCATCCCGAAAAAGTGTTTGTTTTTCATTCACACTTGTCTAACAGAAAAAGTAGCCCCGCCGCGGTGGTCTAGTGGCTAAGGTACTCGGCAGCTGACCCGCAGGTCGCGGGTTCGAATCCCGGCTGCGGCGGCTGCATTTCCGATGGAGGCGGAAATGCAGCCGCCTCCATCGGAAATGGCCCGTGTGGCCCGCTCCATCGGAAATGGCCCTGTAGGCCCGTGTGCTCAGATTTGGGTGCACGTTAAAGAACCCCAGGTGGTCAAAATTTCCGGAGCCCTCCACTACGGCGTCTCTCATAATCATATGGTGGTTTTGGGACGTTAAACCCCACAAATCAAATCAAATCAAATCATCAACAGAAAAAGTACGCTGTTTATTAAATTGTATATATTACTTGACCAACAGGACATATTTCTAATATAAAAACCAATGACAGCACATACATTTCTTAAACCGGAGCAAACACAACTTGGAGCCTCCTCGACGTGTAAGATTTCTGCTACTTTCCTCTATATTAGATTTCTATTCAACTGCATACCGTTTCTGGTTTTTTATCAGGCTGAATACTTCATTAAAGATGTGCTGTTTAACGCATAACAGCTTCTTGATGCAGGCCAAAAGCTAATTAAAGTGGCTTTGGTGAGCTATTATTATCTGTTGTTATAAAATAACCATCTGTTTTCAAAGTAGGTAATAGGTTATTTGAATGCTATAGTAAATTTTCTCGGAAAAATGTTAACAAATTTGAACGAAATGAACCAGGATGATTAACAGGTGCAGGTAAGCTCTCCATTGAATAAATTACAATATATTTGGCAATACTTGGCACTAACCTGTGTGCTTAAGAGACATATGTATATGAAAGGAGGGGGGGTCGAAATATTCAATACTCGTATCATGCTTTTTAAAAGGCATTTGCATCTTACACAGATAACAAGGTGCTCTATAAATCTCATGGCATTATGAAGAATCAATATGCATTACGCATGCTTTCAGATTTCAGCGTTCGTTGGCGCAGCCCGGCGGCAACCGGCGTGAAATTCGATATGCTGCATTTTGCACCGATGCGCTACCCAGACAATACTGCATCTCCCTCTTTTTGTGACGGAGGGACGCCGGACGCGCTCAAACACGCATGCGTAAAAGCAACGCAGCGCAGCGTACACCTGCGAGTATACGGCAGCGTAGAGTTTCCCAAAATGAACTTGAGGGCACTCTGGTGCTGTGATCGTTCAGCGACCATGGGAATGATGGGTAGTACACACATTTGCTTAGTCTTCGTACTTGCGGGCGGTGAATCGTACTTGCGGCTGCGTTTATTGCTGTGTTTCAATTTTGTTTTGAAAGAAAAATTCACCCCTTTTGAACTTCGTGACCCTATTTGGAAAGGTAATTCGAAAAAAATAGGGTGGTGAAGCGCAATCGCTGAGCATTTGCTAAATTTTGTTTTGTGAGAAAACAGCTTCAAGCTACACGAACACACACAGAGCCAAAAGCTGGCCAGAAGTACGAAGTTTAGACAAATGTGTGTACTACCCATCATTCCCATGCTCACTGAAGCACCGTGCGTTGCAGCTCCCATAGACACTAGCGCTAGAGTTCCCTCTAGTGTATATTAAGAAACTCCATGCACGGCAGGACAGGCGCCTGGCGTAGAACCAGCTTCGTGACGCGACGAAATGAACGCCAGCGAGCACGCGCACCACGTCACGTCAAAATGTATTGGCACCTTGACTGTGGAATGTAGCCATGTTCTCACATGACATGCATCTCATGATCATCATGTTTGCTTCAGTCACATACCTTCGTCATCCATTCACGCACCAAAATACCAAATTTGGTATACGTGACACTAGCGGAACGGCCGCGAGGGCACATGAGCTTGGCATGCAGTCATGTTGTTACATGACGCGCATGTCATAATTTTTATGTCAGGGTCTGTCACTTGTATTCGCTATGCAATCATGCCATACCATACCACTTTTTCAACATGCCATGTGAACGAAACCACTGCAAGTCAGGACCACGAAATGTAAATCATGACATGCGGGACATACATGTGATGATTTTCGTGTTACGACTAGTCTAATATGTTTTTCATACAGTCATGTTATGTCATACCAAATTTGGTATCGATACCATTCTCGAAATGGCCAGGAGATCTAAAAGTCGTAGGTGGCTAGATAGATAGATAGATAGATAGATAGATAGATAGATAGATAGATAGATAGATAGATAGATAGATAGATAGATAGATAGATAGATAGATAGATAGATAGATAGATAGATAGATAGATGCTGCCAAAGTCACCGAAGTTTGCTCAGAAATACTTCGGATTTAATAGACTGGAGGTACGTTTACATCACGTTATTGCTTTCGGCCAATAGCAGCGCCGCAGTTTTCCTATACAGCTCCTGAGATATTAGAGAGTTTTAGTATGGCGTACGCTGCATACATGGCGGCGTTGCGTACGTAAGGACGCCACGTTCTGCGTAGTGCGCATGCGCAGACCGCAACGCGCACGTATCGCGTTAGGTGCGCAGCCGCTACGTACGCACGCATGAGATGCGTGCGTGCGTACGTATGAGGTGATCGCACCGCTCTCGAACAAGTTCGCGACAGCGCGAGACTTCGTTTTGCAAAACGGCGGCATCGAAGGCAAGCACCGACCGGCTCTGTGGCTTAAAATATGGCCATAATTTGGCTATAACACTTGGATTGGCTCACATTGGCTGTCAACAACACGTGCTTCTATTTTGATCTACCAGATGGCGCAACACGCTTCACGCTCATTACGTACGCGGGTACTACGGCGTACTAAAAGCCGATTAGTGGCAAACGACGCCACGTAACCCAAGGCGCTTGCGTGATACGTACGTAGCACCATTCCGCAGTACTAAAACTCTCTATTATACGGAAACACGCAACCCGGCCGTGATCCCACGTCGCGGCAATGTGGACAGCGCGCCATTACTTGCGGCGCGATCACGCCGACGGGCGGGACGCCGCCGGGGCATGCTTCCCACTAGTGTGCGCGTACCTTTTCGGCCGTTGCCGGCGTTGCGGGTTAGCGAAGCCGATGGCGTTCGCGAATGGCGACGTTGCACCTGGAACACCAGCGAGGTGCGAGCCAGGGAAGCCAAACGCAAGCCTCACTTGTGGAAGACCAATGACGCCCAAGAGGTGCGAGTCAAGAACGCGGATCGCGTTCGAGAATAGAGACTGCGTGCGGGTAACACCGAGGAGACGCGAGCCGAGGAAGCCAAGCGCAAGCGTCTTCAACGCGTCCCTCCTCCCGTGTATTTGCGTTTCAAACAAACGTTTACTGCGGTGAACGCTACAACGAGTTTTGCTTCAAACTGTTTTTTCAGCACCCGCGTCGATGCCCGTTCCAACCGGGTCAACCCCGTGCGCACTGCTGCTGCTTCGCATCCCATCAAGGCTTCTTTCGGGGAGATGATCCATAGTTTTAAATGCGAAGCATTTCATTGCGAACTTCGGCGTGTTTGGGCGTATCTATCTATCTATCTATCTATCTATCTATCTATCTATCTATCTATCTATCTATCTATCTATCCATCTATCTATCTATCTATCTATCTATCTATCTATCTATCTATCTATCTATCTATCTTCTTATGTATCCATCAAGCCGCCCACGACTTTTAGCTCTTCTGGCCGTTTAGATATCAGTATCGATACCAAACTTAGTATGGCATAACATTACTGTATGAAGAACATATTTGACAAGTCATAGCATAAGAATCATGGCATACATATCATAGTTATGATTTACATTTATTGGTCCTGCAGCTCTTGCGGTGGTTTTGTTCACATGGCATGTTGCAAAACTGGTATGGTATGACATGGTATAACAGAAGTGACAGACCCTAATATGAAAATCATGACATACGTGTCATGTAACAACATGGTGACATGCTACGCTTATGATGCGCTCGCGGCCGTTTCGCTAGCTTCTCATATACCAAACTCGATATTTCGTGACGCCAATGGATGACGAAGGTCCATTGGTGCAAACATGATAATCATGAGATGCGTGTCAAGTGAGAACGTGACTACATGTCACGGTCAAGGCGCCAATACATTTCGACTTGACGCGGTGCGCGTGCTCGCTAGCCTTCATTTTGTCGCATCACGCCGGCGTTGCCATGCCAGGCGCCGGTCCAGCCATATACTCGCAGGCGCGCGCCGCGCTGCGTTGCTTTGACGCATGCGCGTTTCAGCGCGTCCGGCGTCCTTCCATCACGAAAAGAGGGAGACGCAGTGTTGTGTGAGTAACGCATCGGCACGAATTCAGCAGGTCGCATTTCGAGCCGGTTGCCGTCAGGCCGTACCGACGGACGCTGGTCGCGCCTGGCGTCAGACTATCGAGTGCTCGCGTTTTGCTTAAGTATACGTCGATGTGCACAGCGTGCGCGCACGTCAACGCTACTTTGGAGTATATTGCGTGCTTCATGATGCGCTCGTGGCCATTTTTCTATATATATATATATATATATATATATATATATATATATATATATATATATATATATATATATATATATATATATATATATATATATATATATATATATATATAATGTAGTGGGGAAGAGGGAGAGAGACCGTATCTAGTTGGAGCACCTGAAAGACGACTACGACGAAGAGCTGAGCTCGTGACATTGACTGACGCCTCTTGAACCAGACAGTTGGTTTTATTCAATAAACCCCCTTATATAATATATATATATATATATATATATATATATATATATATATATATATATATATATATATATGTATATATATATATATATATATATATATATATATATATATATATATATCAAATTTATTGTTACGTGACGTCAATAGATGACGAAAGATATGACTGGTGCAAATATGACAATCTTGAACATGACAACTCAACATACCATGCTCATAGCGTGCTCGTGGCCGTTTCGCTAGCTCCACATATACTAAATTCGGTATCACGTCACGTGAGTAGATAGCGACGGTAAACGACACCTTCAAACATAATAATCATGACACGGAAGACATATACGGCATCATTTACCTCTACCTCGCAACGTTGTGGTGATTTTAAAGTTACATATCAACATTTCCTATTCATGCTTCGCATATCATCGATTCCCACTATACGTGGTATCTGCCATTTTTTTAGGGGCGAAGCTCCTTAAAGCGTGGGTCTGTCCGACCGCCAATGTATGTATTAGTAGTAGTAGTAGGTTGACACCGGTGGTACATACCCGATCTAAAGCGGATATGTGCCACAGCTGATGCGAAATGGGAGATGGTGGTACTTGGAGTGTTCACTAGATGGACGCATGGACGAACGGACAGACAGACTAGCAGATGGACGCACAGACGTATGAACTGATGGACGCACGAACAGACGCACAGATGGATGGACGGACGCATGGACGGACGCATAGATGGACACACGGAGGGTCACGTGGACGGATGGAAGCAAGAACGAACAGATAGATGGACGGAAGCACGGACATGCTGACGAATGCTTCGCCCCACTCATCCTCATTCACTCCTCTATATGCTGTGATTATTTTTGGTATAGCTGTGATTTCCAGAGGGGTTTTCCCAATTACTGTGACACATGTCTGTTTGCAAGCGGACGGTCTCTTTATTTTCATAGAACCACTTCTTGATAATGGTGATTGAACCCACCTCTTTGACACATAACGTTTGAACTTGCCAACAAACGCAGTCTTCTTAAAGAAAAGAGGGAACAGCACCAAAGCATATAAAGAAGAAATATTCATTGGAAAAACCAAAGTGCATACCTCTGTACGTGAGCAGGCGTATATGATGCAACATCGAGTGAAATCAACTCCGACCCGTATACTGAGGCTTCATTTGGTACTTTTGATGAGGTTAGAAGGGCCATGTCCAACATTACTCTAAAAAAACAAAGCTGCAAAATGTGGTGGCGCAGCATATTTGATGGGGGATATTCAAATTTTAAGCGACAATTCATACAGAACCTTCAACTGTAGGAGTGAACGTTTGAGATGTCCTTTTCGGACCCAGTGGAGTATTTATAAAGATACCGAGCTTTAGGAACGTTTTGCAAGACAGCAACATGGCTCATCTCATACGTGGTCTAGATAGTGCAAATTGAAATTACTCACATTAATAAGATTTTCACAGTATGTTTGTAAAAGACAAGTGATAACAAATAACAAATAACGATGTCGAGGTGCCCTGGCAACGTTCGAGTTCTTAGTTGAACAAAAATTTTTTCTTGCTTTCTTGTAAACCACATTACCATCCGCAAAGAACCATCAACATGGCATACAGCTGAAACGACGTGCAGAAGTTTGTTAGATGTTAATGCTTTCGTGAGTTCAAATAAAACACAATGCAAGACTCAAGATATATTTTAGTATGATCTAATCAAAACGCTTTTCCGAATATTTTATACTTTTTCTGAAACTCGATATGTCTTACACCAAAGCTTCTATTTTTTATTTTTTATTTTTGGAAAGGTTGCCGATGAATTTCACTTGGTTGAACGCATCGCTAACATTTATCCTTTGCTACAAGGACGTCGAGAGCCCAGCCAGAAATTTTTCTTTGCGGACTCGTACGAGAATATTTAGCGCGAAGCTAACGCTGATTGCTGTACTGCACCACACAGCGCTCATCTCACACACAGGCCCAACGCGCTTTTAATGCTTTCTTAACATCATAATACTACAGCTGTAATCTGTCATTTTCGTTACTTCTGGCATTTTCTTTTCTCACGCCGCTTGGTCTAAATCAAATTTTTTCTTAGGAAGCGAGTCGAAGTTGGCCCCGCCTTCTCAGAGCCATCTGCGCCTTGTAAAGTTTCACCAAATTTGGGCGGAGAAAACGAAATGAAGATAAAAGGCACTGCTTAGCGACCGTGAGTGTCGATGCCCACTGTCGTCTTCAAGGAAGACGGAGCATCGAAATGTTGTGACTTGACAGTGTTCTTCCTGCACCGCTTGAAGTTTTCTTGTAGTACCTTCTTTTTTTCTAGTTCACGCTTCAGTGCGGCGTTGGAGTGGTCTAGAGAGAGCAGACACGACGTTGTCGACAGCCGACTCATGCGGGTGCTTGGTTACGCTTGCGAGTGCAGCGCCACCCGAGGAAACTAAGAAGCACAGAAATCCCAGTAGAAGCGCTGCGTACAAGTTACGCCTTCCCGACATCAGACAGCTATAGTGTGAGTCGTTACTAATCTTCTCCGAGGGCCAGGCACAAGGCACAAGTATAAGAAAGAATGCTTTTATAGATATGCTTGGTTTTTGATTACGGACATATGTGGCGAGTGAAACAAATTTTTTTATGCGTACGTAAAGGCTTTGTGAAATTTGGCATATTTCTATAATGCTATGAAATGATCTGGTGCTTTGTGTTTATGTATTTCAAATAGTAACAATACCTTGTTAACCGAATTAAATGCGGAATCATTAACGTTCAGTATTTGCAGTTTTGAAATATTTGGCACCACCTTTAACAATCTGAAAGCTTCATCAGCTATAGGACAAAAATTAAGACACCTACACTAGTACGTGGTGGTCGCATATAGAAAAACACATGTTTAGAAGTGCATGCAAACTATTTGAATTTTATTCGCAATTTATAAAGCTCTTAACTTTACTGCGAACAAAAACATTGCAGGAAAGAAAAAAAAACGGTGCATCTAATCAAAGTGCAGCAGTCTGCGACCACTGCCTTCATTCTAGCTGCCTCCTCCACTTCGAAACTTTTCAGCAAATGTCGAATTGATGGCATGGTTTAATGCGTGCGTGGGTGAAAACGCATCCAAGTGTCTTCTTCTTGATTCCACGTTCCATAGGCTCTCCAAACAACCAGAATCAGATCATTAGGGTGCAGATCGTTCGAAGGGAGGTACATTACCCAACCGCGTCGGAAAAAGCCAAAGTCCAATTTCAAACTTTTATTGCTGCTTCATTACACTCCCATTCTACCACCAACCCACCCTGACCCTCGTTTTTCTTACGGCCGTACTGATCGCCGCTCCATGGCTTGCCTTTACAGCATTCTCATTGATCCTGTCTCTTCTTTTCATTCATCCTGCCACTATTGCATAATGCCTTACGGAGCTCCGAAGCCGGAAGCTATGGAAGTTGTAAGGCGACCCACCCAATCGAGATAATCTAGTTGCTCGTATTCTGGTTGCAGAAATTGGAGAATTTTTATTAGCATTGTGAGTCTCGTGCGCTTAACTTCATCGCTATTTGTTGAGTGTTGTACTTACATACTTGATTGCAGAACCCAATAAAATAATCTCATGACAATGTTACTTTGTTTTACACTGGTGATTTGAGACATTCAAGCTAAAGTCAAACCAAGTTAAGATCATGCAAATCATCTACATTAGAATATTCATTGTTGACCTCAGTATATTCGAATTGTAATTTTCAGAAGCAAAGCTTCAGCTCTTGTATTCTTTCTGCTAAAGAATTCGCTAACGTCCTTGGTACTGCTTTTTGACTAGCTTCATTTGGAATTTCTCTCACATTACTGAAAAAAATAATCGTGATGCCTTGCAATGAGACAGCTTATCGATTAACACATCTAGGTTTTCACAGAAGCCAGAGAAAAAAATCATTTTGTTTCACTCGGTTCGTTGTCACTAGAGGAGTAAAGAACATGTTAGTATCAGTGTGATCACTTTGATCACAAAGGTTGAAAATTAGAGCTCGGGTGATTGGGGTTGAGGGTTACGACTTATATTTGCTGGCAAAGCTGCTTTCAGTCAATTAAATGCTGTGATTGTTATCAATCCCTTACGGGAATTACGTCATGCGTGTGTAGTTGGCACACACACACGCATATATATATATTTATATATATATATATATATATATATATATATATATATATATAAAGAGAGAGAGAGAGCATCGAACGCGTTATTCGAAAGTCGTAGGTTCGATTCCTGCTCACGGCTGGTTATTATTTCACCCACTTTTCTTTCTTCTTATACACATTACATTTGTTCTATTAACTTCTCCTATACATTCCTTGGCATTATTGTCTGTTAGATCGCATATATATATATATATATATATATATATATATATAATTAAGCAATAAAAGAGCACACTTACGAAAATTTGATAGTTGTTTACTCTACGTTCCGGCCGTGGCACGGCCGAAACGTAGAGTAAACAACTATCAAATTTTCGTAAGTGTGCTCTGTTATTTCTTAATTATATTTGCAACCGACCCACAGAATTTCTTTCATATATATATATTTATATATATATATATATGTATGTGTTTGTGTGTGTGTGTGTGTGTGTGTGTGTGTGAGTGTGTGTGTGTGTGTGTGTGTGTGTGTGTGTGTGTGTGTGTGTGTGTGTGTGTGTGTGTGTGTGTGTGTGTGTGTGTGTGTGTGTGTGTGTGTGTGTGTGTGTGTGTGTGTATTGTGGCGAAGCCTTCAAACAGTGGGTCGCCTTCTCGCCCTTTTCGTAAGAAGAAGAACAGCTCGGGCAGAGAGTCGGTCCAATGTAGCGTGAACGGGCGCGCACACTGTGCCCAGCGATCCAGCGTTAGCAAAACGCGAGCACCCTATATTCCGACGCCAGGCGCGACCGGCACGACCTTGGTCCGTCGGTGCAGCCCGACGGCAATAAGCGCGAAATGTGACATGCTGCATTTCGCGCCGATGCGTTACCCAGACAACACTGCGTCTCCCTCATTTCGTGACGGAGGGACGCCGGACGCACTGAAATGCGCATGCGTCAAAGCAACGCAGCGCGGCGCGCGCCTGCGAGTATTATATGGCTGGACCGGCGCCTGGCGTGGCAACGCCGGCGTGGCGCGACGAAATGAACGCCGGCGAGCACGCATACCGCGTCACACCAAAATGTGGTTGCGCCGTGACTGTGGCATTAGTCATGTTCTTACATGACACGCATCTCATGACTATCAAGTTTGCCCCAGTCACATACCTTCGTCATCTATTGACGTCACGTAATACCAAACTTGGCATATTTGAAGCTAGCGAAACGGCCGCGAGCGCATCATGAGTGTGGCATGTAGTCATGTTGTTACATGACACGCAAATTCGTCATTATCATGTTTGGATATGTCATTTCACTTTGTCGTCCGTTCCCGTCGTGTAACACCGAGTTTGGTACATGTGAACCTAGCGAAATGGCCGCGAGCGCATCATGAGCGCAACATGTAGTCATGTTACATTACACGCATCTCATGTTATCATGTTTGCACTGTGGCAAAGCCTTTGAACAGTGGGTCGTCCTCTCCAGCGCCTTCTAGTGGGTCACCCTTTTTATAACAAGAAGAACAGTTCGTGTAGAGAGTCGGTCCCCGCATTGACTAGATCAGGTACATTAAATTCCCCTATGTGCATTTATTGTAATCAAGAGGAAACAATCAGTCATTCTTCATTACATTGTCGCCGTTTCGATTTATCCGGGCAAAGCATACTAGCACCACCTCTTCAAATACTGGGCTTGCAACCTGATCTTCTTTCATTTGGAGCCTCTACACTGAGTTTCAGCCACAGGGATGTTTTATTCGCCGTTCAGGAATACATCACTGAGACTAAACGATTTTCTTGCTAAATTACAGTCTCACTATTTTTCTTAATTTTTTCTGCAAACTTGATATCGACATTTCAAATCAAAATTAAGTTGCAAAAGTCTCGTAGGGAATGACGCAATGCTGAAAGTATAGGGCAAATTCACCTTATAATCGGCCAATCCCCTCCTTTGGGTACGAGCCATTTGCACAGGGAAACAACAACAACAACGACTGTCACTGTCGTGAATCATCGCCGAGTGTCCGCGAATAAACGTCTTAAGAATTTTGTGGAGGGTGCTGTGCCCTTCTAACACCTTTCGGTCCACATTCGATGCCCTTGGAGCTTCGATCCCGTACCGTGCCTTCTACCATGTACCAAGACGCCGCTCATCAAACGCTTCCTCCTGCGCCGACGCCATGTCCCGCTGTTCCCCGCATCCACGACCCTCCTGTTTTTACCGGCGCGGATGGCGCCGACGTCGAGGACTGGATCGCCGTGTACGAACGCGTGAGCATCCCCAATCATTGGGACGAGGCAGGTAAACTCAGCAACCTTCGCGGCTGTGGCCGGCATGTGGTACAACAACCACGCATCCGATTTCCCGACTTGGTCAGCTTTAAAAGCGCCATCGTCGACGTGTTCAGCCGTCCTGCCGTTCGTAAGCTGCAAACCGAACAGCGTTTACGTGAACGAGCACAGCATACCCGTGAGTCCTTCACAAGTTACGTCGAGGACATCCTTGACTTGTGCAAGAAAGTGGACGCGAACATGTCAGAGGCTGAAAGAAGCACGCATGTTCTAAAAGGCATCGCCGACGATGCCTTGATCATGCTCCTCGCCAAGAACCCTCGCACTGTGGCAGAGGTCATTACATTATGCCAAAGTTACGACGAGCTGCAGTGGCAGCGCTTGATGACCCGTCAACCGCCATCACATGACGCTGATCTCACGGCCTTACCAGCAGTTCCTGACCACACAACCTTACTCGCCAAAATCAAGTCGTTCTTGCGTGAGGAAGTTGGCCACCAGGTCTTTTTACTGGCTTTTGCTTCCCCGCAACATGCTAAACAGCCGTCAAGTACACTTCTGCCTCCCCTCTGCCGAGCCATTCAGCAGGAAATCGCGGAGGTCGTTCCTGAATACCACCAGCCGCCTCCTGTATCTGCGCCACTCAGCTACGCCCAAGTTGTCGCCAGGCCGCCAACACCGATTCCTGTGGCTGGCCCCCTTAGTTACACTGAAACCATCGCCAGGCCCCAGGCCTTCGGAGAAACTATGCCACCTACATACGCCGACGTCATCGATGTGACCCGAGTGTCGCCCACCATGCAGTCATATCAGCAGCCGGCACACCCATCGCGTTCTGCGACATGGATGGGACCCGCGAACCAATGGCACACTTCTGACAATCGCCCCATCGGCTTTGCTTGTGGTTGCGTCGGTCACGTACCACGCTATTGCAATCGTGTGCAGCAACCGCAGGTCGCCTCCAACTTCCCAGCCAATCAAGCCGCTCTTAAGAACAACTGCCGCCTATGTCACCGTCGTCCCGCTCAGCTCCGTCTACTCGCCGTTGACCATCTCCGTGACGTTCACTCACTGTCGCTGATGCGGCCACGTCCATTCGAGGGCGACCAGGAAAACGAGTCGTCGCAGTTCACGAGGCAAGGGCTGCTATGCTGTCGAACTGCGGAAGCCCTCAGGAAAGCCCATCGAACGTGATAAACGTGCATGTTGAATGGTGTTCGTGCATCTGCCCTTTGTTGATACTAGAGCCGCCGTATCCACCATGGACGCAAAACTTAGCCGAATACTGCGGAAAGTGAGGACGCCACTTTCCGGACTCTCCCTCCGTACAGCCAGCGACCAAAGCATTTACCCTACAGCGATGTGCACAGCCCGCCTCATGATTCAGGACGCGATGTATGCCGTCGAATTCATCATAATTACTTCATGCTCTCACGACTTCATCCTAGGATGGAATTTTCTCGCCCGCCACGACGCCGTCATTCATTGCACACCAGCACAAATAGAGCTAACACGATTCTCTTCTTTGACGCCGGATAGACAATCCATCTGCTGCAAGCACGTTACTCCTCAGAGACGACACGCAAGTGCCTGCAAACTCGTCCGTGGCGGTGTCGGTCTACTGCGCAAGTCTTTCCGAGACTGCTGCACTCCTCTCGCCATCTCATCGTGTTTTCATCAGAAAAGGCTTGCTGGTTCCTTTCGCGACCGTGCAAGTCACTCACGGCAGCACCGCTATTATTGTTCTGAACTGATCTCCGTAGAGTGTTACGTTGGTGCGAGGGGAATGTCTCGGCAGTGTGGAACCCATCGAAGACGCATAAGTTATGGATGAACCCGATGAGACGAACTGCCCAAGTTCTATACGCTTAGTGATGTTTCTACAACTGCTTCATCATCCAGTGATGTATTCGGTCTCCTCCATTCCCGACAACCTTACGCCGTGCCAGCGTTCCCAGCTTCTTGGCCTGTTGAAAGAATTCCGCTCTTCTTTCGATGTCGCTTAACCTTCTCTCGGCCGCACATCCACCGTTACGCATCGCATCGACACAGGCGCACAACCACCACTGCGGCAACGTCCATATCGCGTATCTCCCACAGAACGCCATGTAATCAAC
Source organism: Rhipicephalus microplus (assembly GCF_013339725.1). Taxonomy (NCBI): domain Eukaryota; kingdom Metazoa; phylum Arthropoda; class Arachnida; order Ixodida; family Ixodidae; genus Rhipicephalus; species Rhipicephalus microplus. The sequence goes on from NC_051165.1 coordinate 251,538,990, forward strand.
GAGCATGTCGACGACATGCTTCGCCGTGATGTTATTCGACCCTCTAGCAGCCCCTGGGCGTCTCCTGTCGTTCTCGTCACGAAGAAGGACGGTTCTGTGCGGTTCTGTGTGGACTACCGACGCCTCAGCAAGATCACTCGTAAGGACGTGTACCCACTACCGCGGGTAGATGACGCGATTGACAGCCTGCAAGGAGCCGAATTCTTTTCATCCCTCTAAAGACGCTCAGGGTACTGGCGAGTACCTATGGCTGAGGACGCTCGACCGAAGACAGGTTTTGTCACCCCCGACGGCTTCTATGAATTCAACGTCATGCCGTTTGGGCTGTGCAATACACCCGCCACCTTTGAGGGCCTGATGGATACCATTCTGCGTGACCTGAAATAGCAAACGTGCCGGTGCTACCTCGATGACGTCGTCGTTTCGCTCTGGACTTTTCCACGCATTTTAACGCCTGCGGCATGTTTTAACGCGTCTGAGTCTGCAACTGAACCTAAAGAAGTGCCGATTTGCCGCTCGGCAGCTGACAATACTCGGCTACGTCTTATCCAAGGATGGAATTTTCCCTGATCCAGTCAAGCTTCGGGCCGTGAGCGAGTTCCCCATGCCGACATCTATCAAGGAACTGCGCAGTATTGTAAGGCTGTGTTCCTACTTTCGGCGCTTCATTCGAAACTTCGCGACTATCATATCGTCGCTGACGAAGCAACTCAGAAGTAACGGGCCTCTCCAATCATAGTCATCACAGTGGGACGACGCTTGCATAACGCTCCGTCGTTTGTTGACGTCGCCTCCCACACTCCGCCACTACGACCCTACGGCCTCTACAGAGGTACACACGGACGCCAGTGGTGTCGGTCTCAGCGCTGTCCTTGCGCAGCGCAAATCAGGGTTCCGTCGTGGCGTGTGCAAGCCGCAAGCATACAAAAGCCGAGACTAATTACACCGTCACTGAGAAAGAATGTCTGGCAATCGTATGGGCCCTTACAAAGTTCTGACCTTAATTGTATGGTCACCCATTCAATGTCGTCACCTACCATCACGCACTATGCTGGTTGTCGTAATTGAAAGATCCTTCAGGCTGTCTCTCCCGGTGGGCACTTCGCCTGCAACACTACGACATCCACGTGCTGTACCGCAACGGAAGGCAACATGCTGACGCCGATGCCCTGTCACGCTCTCCCTTCTCTGACGACAATGATCACAACTTAGCGTCTCACCTTGCCATTTCTTCCTTTAGTATTCATACCATTGCTACAAAACAGGATCAATGGATTGCCTCACTAATGAACTTGCTGACTGATCCATCCACTCCATCCACTCGCGCGTTGCGTCGTCAAGCCCACCGTTTCGCCGTTCGCGATGACCTCCTCCACCGACGCAATTACAACAGTGACGGCTGCCAGTGGCTACTATAGTCATAACCCACAGTCTGCGCTCTGACATATGCGAATTCTTTCATTCTGATCCGCAATGTGCGCACTCCGGGGTATCGAAGACTTAGGCCCACACAACGAAACGTTCCTTTCCTTTGACCGCGTCCTCTCCTTACGTGAGGCTTCCTTACAACCAAGTACCGACGGAGGAAGCAAGCGTACTCTGAAAGCTCCCTTAACCCGTCCTCGCGGGAGGAGTGGTTGCCGCGCTCCTGCGTTCGAGATTATCGAATACAAGCTTTGCTCCCAAGCGTTTATTCTGTAAAAAAAAAGTTGGATCACCACATCACTTCCAAATTGAAGTGTTAATATAGAGACGCGTGTACGCTTTCTTCCAACTACGATTACTGAATGTGAAAAGCCACCGTAGTCGAGCGCAAAACGTGGTGCATTCTAGCAACACTGCGCGCCGTCGTGCCTGGCACCGTGCACGCACGCTCGCCGCTCGTGTCTCCCCGCAGAGGTGGGGTGGGAGGGTTGCCTCGAAAACGAAAACATCACGTGGGCTAGCTGTGAGGCGAAGCGCTCGTTCAGGGCAAGGAGCGGACCTAAGGGCGCACGAAGGTAGCCCCAAAGCAACCTTAAGCTGAGGAAGCGCCAAGGAAGCCTTCGCCGAGGGCTCCTTAGTGAGGAAGCTTTCAGAGTGACATAAGGCGGCCTCACAAAAATGAAGGCTTCCTCACTGAGGAAAGGAACGTTTCGTTGTTTGGCCCTTACCACCGCATTCGCCAACGGTAATTTTGGCGCGGCATGTACCGCTACGCGCAGAAATTCGTTCGTTCCCGCATATATTGTCAGCACGGCAGAACTTCAACGCATTTGTCGCTGGTAACTCTGCAATCTCTACCTTGCCCTGCCAGGCCGTTTGGGTGCGTTGGAATCGATTTGTATGGGCCACTTCCACTAACGTCGGCTGTCAACCACTGGGCCATTGTCGTTGTGAACCACCTCACGCGATTGCCGAAACTGCCGCGCTCCCCGCGGTTAGAGCGAGCGATGTGGCCTCCTTCCTGCTCCAAGGATTCATGCTGTGACACGGTCCACCCCAAGAACTGCTCAGTGATCGAGGCCGCGTGTTCCTGTCTGAAGTCGTCGAAGCCATTTTCAAAGAGTGCAACGTTGTTTACTGCAAAACTGCTGCTTACCACCCGCAGACAAATGGCCTCACCGAACGCTTCAACCATACGCTCGGCGACATGCTCTCCAAGTACATCGCCGCCGATCACACAAATTGGGATGCCATTCTACCCTTCGTGACATACGCATATAATACCGCCCCTCAGAGCACTACTGGCTTTTCACCTTTCTTTTTATTATATGGAAGGCACCCGTCGCACACCATCGACACGATACTTCCGTACAAGCCAGATCCGTCCGAGTGGGCACCTATTTCTGCTACAGCCAAGCTTGCTGAAGAGTGTCGAGAGCTTGCAAAGAACTTTACTGCGCGTGATCAGAAGCGGCAAAAAGGCACTCGCGCTGACACCAGCACTACTGCGCCCACGTTCCTCCCTGGAGTGCTCGTCTGGCTCTCGATCCCTACCACTGCAAATGGCCTATCTTCAAAACTCTTGCCCAAACACGAAGGTCCCTACCACGTCGTCGAGCGCACTTTCCCTGTAAACTACTTGATAGAACCCATCGAACCATCTTCAGACATGCGCCATCGAGGGCGCGACATTGTCAATGTGAAGCGCCTCAAGGCCTACCATGACCCGCTCATAGTAACTAGCTGTTAGGTCACCAGGCGGCTCCCTTTTCTTAGCCAGGGTAGTTGTGACGAAGCCTTCGAACAGTGGGTCGTCCTCTCCAGCGCCTTCTAGTGGGTCGCCGTTTTCGTAAGAAAAACAACAGCTCGTGCAGTGAGTCGGTCCCCGCATTGACTGTCGCTGTCGTGCACCACCATTGCCGAGTGTCCGCCAATAAACGTCATAATATATATATATATATATATATATATATATATATATATATATATATATATATATATATATATATATATATATATATATATATATATATATATATATATATATATATATATATATACATATATATATATATATATATATATATATATATATATATATATATATATATATATATATATATATATATATATATATATATATATATATATATATATAGTGTGTCATGAAAGACACTGGGGCTCCGGCGCGCGGATAGCTAGAGCAAGGAAGATAAGAACGAAGTTAGAATAAGAACAGCTGGCCCAGGATCGGGTGTTGTCTCTTGTTCTCTGTCTCGCTCATTACAATGGCGCAGTCGACGAAGAAGGAGTCTTACGTCCCGGCTTCGTCATCCTGGACAGGCGTGACAAGCGCCGCTTGAGGACGGCGTCAAGGCCTCCTCGGCAGCTGTTAACCTGCCGCCACTACCACCACCGTTCGGGGACGGCGTCAAGGCCTCCTCGGCGGCTGCAGTACAGGTTACCGGTACCATTTCACAAGGGACGCCGTCCACGCGTCCTTGGCTATGGATTCTGCCGTCAGCGCAAGCCGACAAGTGAACCCTCTGCGGGAAGCCACCGGTACGTGTCTTCGTGGTTCGTCGGCAGTGTGGGCTTCTCCATCCAGGAACGCCGTTCACGCTTTGGCGATGGAGTCAGCAACCCGGCCGCCGCTTCAGCTGCCCATTAGACCATCAGTGGACGGTGTCCATGCCTCCTCTGTGGTACCAGGACATCACCCAATGGACACTATGCTACCACTTCGCGGCCGGAATACGCACGCGCTCCCGTCCTTTGGGAATGCTGTTCAAGCTTCCCACGGCCTGCATTCCCTGTCCGGTACTCTTCCAACACATGAGCCGCCAAGAAACGCTGTTCATGCTTCCTTGGACGTGCGTGTCACCACCGTGAGTACTACTAGAACCACTTACTTCACGGACGCGAACCAAAGCGGTTCAGAAGCCTCGTGCGAGAGTGCCGTGAAACTGCGGCGTACCATCGCACTGCTCCGCGCAGCGATTATGAGACTGACAGCGTTGATCGCCGAGCGAGCTCCTACAATGTTGCCAGCATTGTGTGACATTAACGCAGTGTTGGATGTAGCTGCCTCATACGACCTTGAGGCAAGCACACCGGAGCAACGCAGGGAGCTTCGGTCTTCTCTGATCGAGCTCTCACACCAGCTCGACTGCTTCGCGTCGGTGATCTCTGCGTTGCCACCTGCCACCTCACAATCACCAGCCGTCTGCGAACTACCGGAATTCCACGGGGTCCGGAACGACGCCGACAGCTGGGTGGCAACCGTCAATGCGATAGCAATGCGCGAGGCCTGGGCGGAATCTCAGAAATGGACCGTGGCTGTAGACCGTCTTCAGGAAGGTGCAGTGGCGTGGCACCGGTATGAAGGTTGGAAGCAGCAGTCATGGGCGCAGTGGAGCTCCAAGCTCGTAGCTGCCTTCGGCCGGACACTCTCCGATCTCCCTTCCAACACCCAGTTCAACCTGACCGGTACTGAGGATGGAGTTCAAGAAGGGTTCCATCTCGAGGCTCCAGCTAAGCACTCCAGTTCTCCACATGAGCTTCCAGACTCGTCGCTGGTACCGGACCCAAATTCGTGTCAGCCATCGGCCACCCCGTCCTCTTTCGTGGGGGGAGATACAGAGGGGCACAGGGTAGCTGGACCCTTCGTCAACGCGCCCACTACCATCTATCGAGCTCAAGTGGGGCGGCAGCTCGATGTCTCATCGCAGTCCTCCAGTCTGAAAACAGGCAACAAGACCACCCTCGAGCCTCAGCATTTGGCATCGCAGCCTGTCCAGAACGCCGACAGCAATGACGACCAGTGCCCCAAACTGTACCAACGGAATTGCCTGCTAAGCGTGCTGCGACCGCTACGAGATAGCCATGGTCACCGACCAGAGTGTTCGACAGCCCCGCAAGGCCAGTCATCGCGTCCACGAGAGGGACCCCACAGACGCAGCCAATACGATGACAGCTTCACAGAATGTCCTGCCGCAGATGCCAAGACCGGCCGTGAATTATGTTTCTGCCACACATCACAGAAGTTGCGTACCCACTCTCGACACATAGTCGAGAGTTCGACGGAATGCCGTCTGGTCAGGTAAAGGCATTGTTGAATAAAACAGGTCACTGACTAAAGTCAAACAAAAGAATACAATTTTTGTTTGACTTTGGTCAGTGACCTGTTTTATTCAACCACTCTCGACACCAGCCAAGGCACCTAGCGCGCCTTTTGGGATACGCTTTCGGCAACCCTCGTCCGGCGTTTTACGTCAGCCGCTGATTTTGTGGCCCGTCCGAAGCGCGCTGTCAGGTGCGTGTTTAGCTGCTTCCCACAGAAAGTCTCTGCATGGCCGAGACCAACCACAACGATGCAGCCAGTCTCGACCTCCCGATAGACTTGTGGCAGACTCCGGCACCCAGTTCCAGCGTGGTCGAGGCCGACCCCCGAGATGCAGCCAGTATCGACTACCAGATCTACTTCTGGCAGATACCCGGACCAAATCGCAGCATGGCCGAGAGCGTCGGCCGCAACGGGGCAGCCAGTGCCGGCCGCCTGAGTCCACAGCACTTTTTCAAGAGACATCGTGGCGTGCAAAAAAGCGACCGGCTCGAGGCAGCCAGTGCCGTCCACCCGAGACGCTTTCCCCAGATCGTCGCTCCATCTTGCATTGTGGTCCGGGCTGACCACCACGATGCGGCCAAGCCTGCCCACCAAAAACTTTGCCGCCAGCTCCGCGCGCGCGCAGTCATGGCCGAGTGTCATGACCAAGAAAGACACTGGGGCTCCGGCGCGCGGATAGCTAGAGCAAGGAAGAGAAGAACGAAGTTAAAATAAGAACGGCTGGCCCAGGATCGGGTGTTGTCTCTTGTTCTCTGTCTCGCTCATTACAATATATATATATATATATATATATATATATATATATATATATATATATATATATATATATATATATATATATATATATATATATATATATATATATATATATATATATATATATATATATATATATAGGAGCAGCGCTTTGAGATAGGTAATAGTGCACTTGAAGTTGTAAAAGACTATGTATACTTAGGGCAGGTAATAACCGCAGAGCCGAACCACGAGATTGAAGTAACTAGAAGAATAAGAATGGGGTGGAGCACATTCGGCAAGCACGCTCAAATTATGACAGGTAGATATCCACTATCCCTCAAGAGGAAGGTATATAACAGCTGTATCTTGCCGGTACTTAGCTACGGAGCAGAAACCTGGAGACTTACAAAGAGGGTTCAGCTTAAATTGAGGACGACGCAGCGAGCAATGGAAAGAAAAATGGTAGGCGTAACCTTAAGAGACAAGAAGAGAACAGAGTGGATTAGGGGACAAACGCGGGTTAAGGATATCATAGTTGAAATAAAGAAGAGGAAATGGACCTGGGCCGGGCATGTAGCGCGTAGACAGGATAACCGCTGGTCATTAAGGTTAACTAACTGGATTCCCAGAGAAGGGAAGCGGGTTAGGGGGAGACAGAAGGTTAGGTGGGCAGATGAGATTAAGAAGTTTGCGGGTATAAATTGGCAGCAGCAAGCACAGGACCGGGTTAACTGGCGGAACATGGGAGAGGCCTTTGTCCTGCAGTGGACGTAGTCAGGCTGATGATGTATATATATATATATAATGCGTGTTCTCCAGTGCCGATTGAGAAAGACACGCTAAACTTTGTGTATCTCTGTGCCACGAATTACCAGTTTGTTGTATCGATCTTTGTGATGTTTGCTACAGCGACCGCACAACTTTCGCTCCATTACCCACTACATGGCAAACGGTATCAGTGAATTATTAAAGAAGTAAATGAAGCTACCTGGAAACTGCCATTCCGAAAGTGCTCCAAAAACTGCGTTGTCATGTTTGCTGTTGCTTTTTGTGTCTAGTTTTTGTTTCTTGTTATCTGCATAACGGCAAGAACGTTGCTTCGTGCCTACTGCTTGAGACCACGCCACTTCGATTTCCCTGTTTTTCAATACTGGGTTGCGCTTTAGCTATAGCGCTGCACAGTTTTGGCTTATAATGTCGTGTTTCTAAGTCGCCGGTGTTTCCCTTGACAACGGACAAATCCTTTCCGTGTTTTGTGTCAAAAATATGGGCAAACTTTACACTCCACGCTAGCAGTGGTATAAAGTGTAGGCTTTTTTTCTTTTGTGGGCAAAAATACACTTAATGGTATGAGTCTTCTGACATCGAAAACGTTATGCAGCGCATGGCATGTATGTTCGCGTATTTGATGGCCTATTGTAGAGGATGCCACAGTTGAGAAAAGACAGCAGATAATTAAAAAGATCCGCCGACACTTTTTCTCTATCTCTGTGTCATGGTTTTCAATGTTAAACAATAAATCAAGGTAGTTAGTTGAAATGTGATGCCTGGTTACACCTTTTACTTTGTGCTATATTTAATGATGGTAGGAAATGCAGTGAATATGCAATGGAATATTCACAAACATCTTCTGTGGTGTTCTCAGTGACGTAGGGGTCAGTGACTCTGATCATTACGGCACCACAAGAGGCTCAGAGAAGCGTAAACCCTGGTCGCATACAGCTGCACGCAGCCTATTTCCTCCTCGCCCTTTTTTCTCTTCTTCTTTACTGCGGTGCACTCTTCTTCGCGCGAATATGCCATACCCACGTTGCAAGAATACTTTATAGGTGAGCGAACGCCGCGATTATCCACTGTCCGATAATTTTCTGCTTCGCTAGGAGCCTGGGAGATGGCGCTACAAACTTTGCCCCAGCTTCCCCTCCCCCCTTCTCGGTGTAGTAAACCACTTGATGTAGTAAAGTAGCGGTGCTCATTTATCGTCACCACAACACCCTCGCTGCATCGTCAACGCCCCCCCTTATCACCGTCTTTATCGCGGCGCTGCTCTAAGCGTGTCGCGTGCTTGATATCGCACCATTAACCAGTTTTCTCGGATTCGGAAACAACCGCTCACGTGCCGGATACGCTTTGCGGAATTTGCCAGCAGCCCGCCATGGTCCTCAGTCCGGCGAGCCATCTATCGGCACGCCGCGAACGAAAACATAATCGGTCCCTCCCCGCCAAGCACTCGCTTCAAGTCGTTCTCTCACCTAAAGGTGCACCGTGGCTATACCAAATAGTTACTCCGCTATTCATTACTTTGAGACGCCTACGCGTCGCGGGTATGCTGACTGCAGCAACCGAGATATGACTTTCGTGTTTATTGATAAGGTCAGCGCAGTTAGCTTTCACAAGCCAACCTTCTCTGAAGCTGCTTCGGAGGAGTAGCGTTACCACGTTGCCTCACTCCTCTGAAGCCGCTGCCTTCTCGGGTTCATGTCACTATTCCAATTGTGCTCCTGTTCCGTTTATTAAAGACGATAGTCTTTCTGGGGTCTTTCGACGCAAAAATTTTGATCTATTTGTCTGTCCATACATTTGTCTGTTTGTCCGCCCTTAAGGGTACCCCAAACGACACCAAGCTATATTCCAAACAGCGGACCCTATTCGCAGCACCCATAAATATTGCTCAAGTTTTAGCGTTCATACTTGTGTGATTGTCCATTGAAAAGCAATTATTGCGCATATCTGAGGCACCATAACAACACTTCAATATTCTGCATATGTGGCTTTATACTAGAAAATACACACATAAGTATATCTAAGGACCGTAACGTTTATCACGCTGCGCTGATAATGCAACGCTTGCACGAAAAGGCAAGTATTTCCAACGCTTTCCTAAGACGACTTGGTGGCGGCCACAACCCGTCACCTTGCGTTCTACCCCTTATCGCCTCCAAGACAGGCGCGCATACCACGCGCTTCGCTTTCCAAGATACTTGCCAGATAGCGCTCATGTCTCACATGCGACGTGACTCGATGCGCTCGTCCGCCTCCACTGCACGCTTGAGGCACTCTGACGCAGCACCTCCAGAATACCATTCACTAACTTTCTTGTGCAGAACACAAATAAATGTTTTGTTCACTCTCTCCAGACGGAAGACTATCGTCTTTATACGACATTTGCAGTTTAACAAGCAGATACGGGGCTAATTTTTAGGGGCGGAGCTCCTTATAGCAGCACCCGTTCGTCCCTCGTAGTCGTAGAAGTAGTCGTAGTGTGTAACCAGTCTTACATTTTGACCTCCAAGGTGGTGCTGCTGAGAGATTTCTTGTGTGCGTTGTTGAACAATAAAAAATTCGCAGCGTGCGCGTTAACTAAAAGCCGAATTATCCTGTCTCTCATTCCCCCTTAGCAGCAATTGGCATGTACATTAAGCACTATCTGACAAGAAAGGGTTGCTACGTTATACTCGCTGGGCATAACCTCCTTGGTTTTAGAAAGGTTTAGCGAGCGTTGGGCCGCAGTGACACGAATGCAGTGAACTAGTATATACCATGAACTCGAGGTGGTTAAAGGTGGGAAGTAGACACGACGCGCAAGCCGTAAAAAAATGGCAGCATATCCACGGAGTGAATGATGGAGAGTGGGGCGAAGAATTCGTCCGTCCATTCGTTCTTGCTTCCGTCCGTCCATGCGTCCGTCAGTGTGACCGTCCATGCGTCCATCAGCCCGTTCGTGCGTGCGTCTGTTCGTGCGTCCGTCCCTGCGTTCGTCCATGCAGCCGCCCCTGCGTCCGTTCATGCGTCCATCCATGCATCTGTTTATGTGTCCTTTCGTCCATCTATTCAACACTCCAAGTACCACCATCTCGCATCTTTTCATCATATATTCCCCATATAGAAGCACCGCCATCCAGCGGACATTCCAAGGACTAAACGAGAGGTGGCACACGCACACTTTCTTACGGCTTGCGCTTCGGGTCCACTTCCCACCTTTAAGCACCTCGAGTTCATGGTATATACTAGTTCACTGTATTCATGGCACTGCGGCCGAACGCTCGCTAAACCTTTCGAAAACCAAGGAGGTTACGCCCAGCGAGTATGACGTAGCAAACTTTTTCAGTCAGATAGTGCTCAATGTACATGCCAATGGCTGCTAATGGGAAATGAGAGGCGGAGAATTCGGCTTTTACTTTCTTACGGCTTGCGCTTCGAATCTACTTCCCATTTTTAACCACCTCGACTTCATTCATGGTATATACAAGTTCATTGTATTCATGGCACTGCGGCTCAACGCTCGCTAAACCTTTCTAAAGCTAAGGAGGTTACACCCAGCGAGTATAACGTAGCAACCCTTTCCTGTCAGATAGTGCTCAATGTACATGCCAATGGCTGCTAATGGTGATCGCAGTCTGCGCGTTAACTAAAAGCCGAATGCGCTCCTGTCTCTCATTCCCCATTAGCAGCCATTGACATGTACATTGAGCACTATTTTTTATTGTTCAACAACGCACAGAAGAAGTCTCTCACCGGCACCACCTTGGAGGTCAAAATGTTATACTTGTTATATACTACGGGGGACGAACGGGTGCCGCTATAAGGAGCTTCGCCCCTAAAAAGTGTGCGTGTGCTGCCTCTCGTTTAGTCCTTGGAATGTCCGCTGGATGGCGGTGCATATGCGGAGTATATGATGAAAAGATGCGAGATGGTGGTACTTGGAGTGTTGAATAGATGGACGAACGGACACACAGACAAATGCATGGACGGACTCACGGATGGCATCACCGACGAATGGACGCATGGACGGACGCAGGGGCGTATGCATGGACGAACGCAGGGACGGACGCACAGATGGACGTGCGGACGCACGAGTTGACGCACGCACGGATGGGCGAATGGAAGCACGGATGGTCACTCAGACGAACGCATGGATGGACGGAAGCAAGAACGAATCATTCACTCCGAGGATATGCTACCATTTTTTTATGGGCTGGCAAAAATCTCAGCTTTTCCCTAATGATGATATGCTTGTAGGACGAGCAAAGCTGGGTGGCCTTCCTCGTTTTATTATTCTCACTCTTTCAGTTCCTCTCCATTTCTTGTACTGTTTTCTTTTGCGTGTTCCTTTCTATTTATTTATTTCTCTGTTTATTGATTTCTATTGCTCGTTTGTCTACCTTTCTTCACAAAGCTTTCTATTCTTTCTCTCTCCATTTGTAGTTAATCACTCTAATTATTTGTGTCTTTCCTCTTCTATGTCCTTCTTTATCTTCCTTTTTCACGCGTTTTACGTGCTGCACTTCACCGCGCAGAGCTTTCATCAAACCTTCGCGACTGCTGCACTCGATAGTGTTGCTGAATTCTCGTAGCACTTTATTGCATGTTCTGTAGAGCTTTAGGTGTTGAAATCATTCTTCAATATATATATATATATATATATATATATATATATATATATATATATATATATATGTAGGTCATCGCCATTGCAAGCTCGAGGCAACCAGAGAGCCACGCTATTGATCAAAACTGCGCCGAAAAAAAAAACAACTAAAAACTATATGAAGGTCATGTATTGAAAGAAGTTTCTTTAACGCGTCAGATATTGCGTGGCAGAAGCGTGTAATCACGTCAGGCGTCAATAGGTGTGAGCTGAGCAACCAGTTGGTGTTTAAAGGTCCCCTCATTACAAAGTACTCAGACATATATAATAATGATCAGCAGCAGAACCGTCCCCAAAATGAATAGCAGCGTAGATTTGTGTGCTACCCTACGGACCCGTAGGGAAACACGCCGATTCACAAAATAAATACTCACGTTGTAGTAGGGACTTAATAACTGAACTTGCAATGAACAATTATACTTTGAAAGAGCCTATGTTACTTCCACATGCGTTCGTTTTCTTCCGGCACTGTTGAAGCATGCGTCGAGAACCGAAGCAGGTTAGCAGTTCAGAAGGCGATGCGTACGAATTCCGATTACGCTATCACAACCTACTCTTCAAGGCGAAGTTCAACCGTCCTACAATTCCTTTTTAAACTTATTGTCGTGAAGGAGAAGAGGTATGTAGCACTCAGGCTAGCCCATCTCTTTTTAATATTTCAGCTGCACACCAATTTGCTCAATGCCTTACCCAAACAGAAAACAACGCAGTCATGTAGGTTTTCTTACCAGCGCAAACTTTATTTGGCCGAAAACGTCGCAAATATACAAGAATCGTTGCCGTTCATGTACACGTACATCTGCAGCTTCTGGTCACATAGCTCCCTCCGGTTCTGCCCTGTTGGCCTGTCAAAAATGGCGAAATGGCACTCATAGGTTGGAAAAAACTGTAAAGCTTACACACACTCACTTGTCAAATATATTTTGGGGCCCCAACCAACACGCTCCTGACTACCTCCTTTCTGCCCCTTACCTACAAATACAGTTTTCTTCTTTGCACTCAGGGCTCACTCAAACTCAGCAAACTTTTTCGTGACACACGGATACACGCACTCGACAAAGTTTTCTTCAATTGGACAAACTCGGATTCAAGATCACGAAAGTATTACAAACCCAGGCTCACTCAGGCTTAGACTCAAGGCTCGATCAGAATATGAGGCAGTATGAGTAAGTCGACTCCTGGGTGAATTCACCGACTAAAAAATGACAACTCTTAGTCGTCCCATATCAGTTGCCTAATAACGTTTTAAAGAATTGTTTCTTTCCGTCAACAATCGTTCAGTGGAATGTCAAGGATGCACTCACCACTGAAAAGGACACTATAGAAAGATTTGGATCTCTGCTTGCCAGTTTAAAATCTCGAGTTCCTTGCTTTGTAGTTTATGCATTTTCATTACGTTTTTCTTTGAACGACATGTTATGTTTTCTGCTTATCTCGTATTCTCATATTTTATGCAACTGTTTTGCTTAACAAGTCCAGCGGGGGGTGCTTCATTGTGATTCACTTTGCAATGACTTCACTAGAAGTCATCTGTATTGTAAAATAAATGAATAAATATATATAATAATAACTAGACATTTAAACAAAATGGGGATCATGCCTTGCTTAATATCCTAGTATAGACTGCAGTTGACATTATCTAATGTTCTGGAAGTGTATTCTCTAGCAGCTTGACGCAGTATTTTTTTTCTTTGAACAGAGCCAACAACGTCTCATAGGATTTTACTTTCCAGTTGGAACGAAGGGTGACACAGTGTAGAAGCCTAGACCGGGAGAACACTGCCCGAGGTGTGGGACAGAAACAAACGGTACTAGTAAACAACGACGCTGCCAAGCACTGAGGATGCAACGGAGTGGAGAGAAAGCGCCGAAACGCCTTGCAGGACTCGCGGGTACAAACAAAACCATGAGAATAGAGAGACCGCACATAAAAACGAGCTTGAGGTGCGGAACAGTCAGACACGGGTTTCGCGCAGCCCCAGCTCCTTGTCGCTTAATAGCCGAGACGGGCAGCTCCACCGTAATGAGAAACGTCAGAGCCCTCGTGAAGGCCCTTTCCGCGCGGACCGACGGCCGCGGTAAACGGAAACTTTGAGTACGCCAAGGAGAATAAAGGAGGGAAGAGGAGAGAGTGCAAGCGTGAAGAGAGAAATTCCATTTCATCCCTTTTTTCCTGCGTCGCCACGTCCTCTTTCAGACCGTGACAACCTCAAGATTTCGCGTGTCTCGAGGAGTCCTGACAAGCCTTAATTAAAAACAGAGAAATACCCGTTAGTATGAGTGCCACGCACTTTTTTGCTTTACTTCCACTGCCCTTTCAATGCTTCCCTGGTCACACAACCCAATTTTCTATCTGTACGTTCTGATCCTGCTGATTTCTTCTGCTTTTGCACCCTCCCCCTGTGTCACGGATTACGAGTGGCTGCGGGCGATGTACTGAGACAAGACTCCGTTAACAACACAAACCATTTATTAAACACACCCATGGCACAGCCTCTATATACAAATATGCTGGAAAAATATCAATAACTTCAGATTTAAACTCCGCTTACACGCCCATCACCCTACAAACTAAGCCTTCCTATCATAATGCGTCTCTATCATAGTGCGTCGTCATTTGCGGCATCGCATATCAAACCTGCCCATCGCATTTTTCCGCGTCTAATCACCCTTTCAAAGTCCTCCCGTTGTTTGCCCGTACTAATCTTCATCGTCAATCCCCGTTGTTCTCGGCCATCTTTCATTGGAATCGATTACCAGAAGATATTGCCACAATTCATAATCACGATTTGTTTGTAAGCCACTTGAAGCGATTTTTATTATCAGAGCCATGAACCATGTACTATGTGCGCTTGCTTTGTATTCCTTTTCCATTTATTTTTGTTTGTTTGTTTGCTTTTCTGCCATTTTCTGTTACATGCCCGCTCTTGACTGTGTTTGCTCTTGAATTGAAATGTACTCAACACATTGTTCTCCCCCCCCCCCCCCTATGTAATGCCCTTCGGGGCCTTTAGGGTATCTGAATATAAAAAAAAAACCTCAAGCACCTCTACTCTCATAGTTCCACTCATGATTCGGGCCGATCTTATACTTGTAACGGCTGATGATCTTTCTCCCAATGTCCTTCTTTGTCGTGTTCTTGTCGGGGTTCTCGGCCTTCTCTACGAACGTCGCCGTCCGTGCCGCTGCCGACGTGGTCACCCGTCATCATCGTCGTCGCCTGATGTCGGTGCTGACGTCACGGAGGCCTTTGAGGCTAGGCCTAGTGGCGCCAGGCAACACCCAGTGCTGCACACTGACGTAGCTACCCGGGGACTGTCTTCGGCGGCTAGCGGGACTAGCACCAGGAACGTCGGCGCTTGCTGTGCGTGGCTGCTGCATCCAGAGCAGCCTCCGAGCAGGTCTCCGTCTACTTGCGTACCGAGCAGGTCTCCGTCTAATTCTCGGGGCGCCCGCGTCACAGGTTGCCGAGTCGCTGTCCTAACGCTCCCGTTCGCCAGTGCGCGTGCTGGCGTTGTGATCTTTCCCTTGCCAATCCACTTCGACAATGCCAGCGCATCGCTGCTCGCACACCGATCGCCGCTCGCGTCACACGCCTAAGGCCATGTGGTACGGTGCGCGTGCTCGCGCCATTTCCATTCTTCCCTGCTCATCATCATCTTCTTTCTTTTTATCTCGTGTGCTGGCGAATGTGCTGTGTTTATCTCTCTTCCCTCTCTGCTCTCTATCTTTCATCTCCCCCATCCCCCCCATGCACAGGGTTGCAAACCGGCTGCCTATAGGCTGGTTAACCTCCCTGTCATTCTTTTTCTCCTATTTTCCTTCCTTTTTCTTTCCTTCTTTCTTACTGCGGGCTCCTGCTCGTGACACCCTGCCATAATTCGGTGTCGTGTGTGGGTTCGTATGTTTCATTCCCCATATCGTCTCATCAGAAATTCACTTTGTGACAGGAGACACATCGGGTGGGCTAGGGCGTATAATATAGGAAGGGCTGCCACTGAGGGAGAAATCATTAAGGCGTTAACTAAAAAGATGTTTAACTGGTGGCATAATGGCAACAATCTGATTTGTTATTTCAGTGCTGAAAACGCTGACTCATAGCTCAAAACTTTCTTAAGTTGAAGGAAGCGTTCACAATATAGCAAGCGTATAGCAATATAGCAAGCATTTTTAGCAAGCGTTCACAATATAGAATGGCTGTTTTTGTATGTTGCCGGTCGCATCAGCTGACGCCATCGCAGGAAGACTTCGAAATATCCTCGTAACAAGCGTGCACGAATGCATACCTTCCAATGATAACTAGGAGCTATTACCCTCATTTTGCATTGTGGCAATCTGACGTACAATATCTCCTTTTAAATGCTGCCTTCTTACATTTTTGATTGGCTCACGAGTAAGATGCCTGAAAAAGACATGGTTCTTCCTGCCTCTCGCTCAAGATTTGCATTACCTAATGTCGAGATCCAGTATCACTATTGTGTATGCTTTTTCTTACTGTGAGTTTACACTCTTCTCACGAACGAACTAAACTGAGACCTCAGTGAATCCATTCTTCTACAGAGCTATTTTAACGTCACGTCGTCGAAGCGACACTTTCGCAAGAAAGCGAATGCGTATAGGCCAGGTTTGCTAAGCGTGGACATTAACAAAATAAATCTTTAGTAAAAAAAAAACGAACATTCGAAGTGTACTAGCTGTCTCACCAATCTCAACTTTCAAATGTGTCACTCGCGTTTGCGCAATCACCTGTATTTCCGGCTGATATTCGCACGCTGTTCAGATGCTTTTATATAGGGTAATAACAAATGTATCATCTCTTCAGTGCAAGGTCCTATTTGTTGTTCTAATACGACAAACGAAAATAAGAGGGCGTTGGCAATAAACGTTTTCGCGCTCTGATCTCGCAACGTGTTACAGCGAGATCATCCGAGCGAGCTCTCAATTCTCAATATGGTGGGTGGGAGCATGTGCGAAAGAGAACGTAGCTCTTACTAAGGTCGAGTAAGAAGGAATGCGGGAAGAAGAGAGGGTGATTTTCGTCAGAGCATCGAGAAGCCTGGAGGAATCGTTTTCTCGCACGACTACGACAAGAGCGGGGACATTCTGACGAGGGCCTCGGCAAAGAAGGAGGATGAGCGAAAATCGAGAAATGTAAACAGACGCGAGGCAAAGAAACATATCCTTGTACTCGCGCTCAGGGCACTCTGCCTGCCTGCCAAGGCGGGCTCAGAGAACGCTCGGTGAACTTATCCACCTCCAGCGAAGCAGATTCTTCGCATTTCACGGTCGGCTGCCCGGTTTCGATTCTATCGCGCTCGAATTAACACCGCCATCTGTCGACTGCAGGCTTCTACGGGGTCCGATGCCATTTTTCACCCCTAGATGGCATGACGTTATAGAACCCCGTTTTGCTGGTACTTCTTGAACTGTCTCGCTGCTGCTGCTTCTCTGATTCCCCGTCCATGACACGTCCGCGAGGACGCCGTGGCAACGGGATATTTCGGCGTGCTGTGTTTCGCCTTCCATTCATTTCTCTAGTTGTTGCACCCGGGTGGCATTCGTCGTTGCGTATATAACGTTTTGCTAGGATTCTCGTTTCGTATTTGTTTCATTCTGGTCGTAGTAGTGGCGAAAGCCAGCCTCCTTAATATTGAAGGACAGAAAAATACTGTCTGGCCGTTCTAAACGTATATACTAGAAGTCAGGCGCCGCTGGTTCTGTGACGCCTGCGTTTTCAATATGTCGAACGTGTCGAAACTTTGACCCTGTGTTAAAAAAAATAAAGCTGGCTTTTTGGGTCTAAAAAAGATCCTCTTCCTTGTTTCGCCATTCGAGATGGTATCGCTTGCGAACATATAGCCTGGCCCTGCATCTCCTTAAGCCTACTTCATGCTATTGTACAGTTGTTGCTTGCCTTCTTTTTTGTTTCTTTTTTTCACAAAGGACGGTCATCAGAAATGAGCTTACACAAACGTTCATTCTGCTTGAAGTGCCGATCCTCCGAGTCCAGTTCGTTTCATGGAAAAGTTCGAAAACAAAACAAAAAACCAAACATGCAGGATAACCTGACGCACTTTCAATTCCCTAACCTCTACCGAGAAAATGGAATAAACGATACAAATAAAAGTACGCTATGAGTTCCAAAACAGAGGGACAACATTACTTGTGCGCACACGTGATAATGTACAGCGAGCTCCCAAATGGCCCTATGGGAGTGCCAAGCTGAAGACCCTTAGCAGTAGCACTATCCATACATCCAGTGCAAGACAACTTGCGGGAGTGTCGTTTAAGAATTTGCGCTTTTGAAAGCGGGTCTTCAGTCAATCCGATATACTGCTTCCCGAAGAACAAGACGTTCAAACTTAGGCAATCAATAATGGTGAATAACACCGTAACATTGATGATAACCATCTTATCGCAATGACATCAGGCGAACCAGTTGGTTCAAAACGTTCACCGTGGCTTTCCTTGGTGTATTGGCGTGCGTTTTATGCCATACATAATTTACTTTAGAGTTACGATGTAAACGCAGGAAGCGCAGTTACATGACATATTCGGAAGTTCTCGCATTACCAAAAACACATGTCTGCTTGAATCACGCATCAGCTTCAGAGTGTACTAGAAAGGCCCGAGGCACAGGCGTTGTTTTAAAACACATTCCGTGCGTCATTCACGTGGATATGACGTCATGGGACAAGCGAATTCAACCTAAAATAGCTTTATTAAGTTGGAGGAATAACTTAACCTAATATTAGAATTCTCGCAAATAAATCTGCTACCGGATAGTGCACAACAATAAAATCTTGAATTAATCATAGGAAAATATCACGTTCGTATAAATTATATGCATATGAGTACAATAAGTATGTTAAACGAAACGTAAAAGAGGCAATAATATATTTAGCGGTTGCAACATACGAATACTGTGTTAGTCCACCATTAAACGCTGCCTCATCAACAGCATGGGAGAGTCTATTTTCAACAATTCAATAAAAAAATAAGAGAAGACAGCGAATCTGAATCAAAATCATAATCCTCTTTTTTTTTTTCAACATATTTGTTGGGGATCCTCGTGGCAAAAAGCTGTGCGAACAGCTTGACGGGACCTGGGGGCTTACAGAGTGCAGCTTCATATAGTTTTCAAGCGTATTACTGAAGGACGTTGTAAACAAGTAAAACAGGAAGAAAAACAAACCAGTCCAATAAATAGTTCATGGGAAGACAAGAAAATCAATCTCTTGTATACTGTAAAAAATATCGAAACGTCAATATAAAAAGTGCCGCTTCGCTTATTATGAACAGTTTACTATTGTTGTTATGTCAATGCCTTTTATCAGCACTATATACTAAAGCAATAAAAAGTGTTGCGTTTGCATGGGTTATGCAGTATTTCGAAAAGGTTTCTTTGTATTTCACCACCTGGAACAATGGTAGGTGCAGTCTTACTCTCAAGCCGATTTTGATAAATATACAGTGCAGCCTATTAGAAGGTATCGTGCAGTAAAGAATGAACATTTCCTTAAATACTGATGAAAAGTGTTTGATCTTTGCATTACTTCTACGCGCTTGTCGATCACACCAGGTCTGCGAAGCATAGTCGCGCACACGATGTATTGGGACGTTTCACGAAGAATGTGAGCGAAATTACAGCAGCTTTGTTCAGCATCAGTGCGTAGTATGCCACGCACCCATTTAATGGTGAAGAAATAGCGTTCTTAAATATTTGTCAGCTCTTATTTGACACACACACACACACACATATATATATATATATATATATATATATATATATATATATATATATATATTTATATATATATATATATATGTATATATGTATATATATATATATATATATATATATATATATATGGCACTCACTTTCTCCAGAGAACTTTCCTTGGTACGAGAATGGTTGATGGTCGTAATTACGGAGTGGAACAACCACAACATCCATCATCCTTTGCGCGGCTCAATTTGCACGCATTACTTCGGCTATGTTTTTCGTCGATGCTTCGAGAGTGTAATTACAATGAAAAAAGTGCGAAAGCGTGATGTTGAGGAACAGAAAAAAAGTCCTTTATTTCAACCAACAACCACACAGCAAAAAGTTGACGCTGAGTTTGTCACGTTACCCGCTCAGTAGTGCGCTAAGTTCCGTGGGAAGATTTAGCCGCGGAATTTGAGAAACGCAGCCTGAATTCCTGTGTGTTGTTTCAATATAGATATTTGTAGGGAAAATGCAATAAACCTTTTCTGTATGGCGTTCTATTGTTCTTAAGAATTTTTTTTCAAGTCTTCCTCCTCGGTTTAAGGCAAAGAGCTTGTGGCGAAGAGCAGCCGTGTGTGGGACCATCAATCAGTTGGGAAACCACGCAAAAATCTAATTTTACGCCAATTGAAGCAGCTTAAAGCTGTCTTTTAGGAAGGAACGAAGATTGCAAGGGATATATTTTTTTTCGGCAATTTTTATCTTTTTTTTCTTTATTGCCTTCTTGACTACAGGTCAAGCTAATATGACAATCACTATTACACGTTTTTCATGCGTGACAACGCGTCAAACAAAGATATTACATCTTCATTACAGTCGGTAGTCTTATACACATCTCGCACTTTTATAACAGCTTCCACGAAACACTCATTAACGGATAGAACTCTCACATCACAGTGTCTGTACGATAGCATACTACGCCAAACCGAATGAAGACCAAGTACAAATATAACATCCAAATTTTGCACAGAACTATCACAAGGCAAAAAACGAATTCCATATGAAGTAAGAGGTAAATCTTTTTTAAAGTTCTCTGTAAAATGTCCCAAAAGAAAATGGCGTTCTTACAATCAATAAACACATGTTCAATGGTCTCAGGTTTGTTACACAGGAGACAGCTGCTTCCCCATGGTACATACATCCCTCTCTCTTCAAGCAACGTTTTTACTGGCAAGGTTCCCGTATGAAGTTTAAAAAAGAAGGTTTTCACATTGGGTGGTATACACATGTTTTTCACTCGCTTTAGTACGTCATGACCATATAATTTTTCATACCTTGAACGGTACAGGGGCACAGGAAAAACATTCTGTATTAGGTCTTTCATAAGGCGCTTTCTTTTCACATTAGTTAGGTAATCTATCGAAAACCTCGCCCTTAAGAAACGATATGAGAACACAACTTCGCGCAAGAACGGTAACAAGGTGTGTCGATCTCGCCTGTCTGAAGATACAAAGAAGTCAGGCATGTGGTGTAACAGCGTTGTTTGAAATAAAGAACGTAAAAAAGAGTCTCTCTGGTCTCTAATGAGCAGGAAACGTGATATTACTTGGTTAAGAAACAGATGGCACAGAGACAGCCCTCCTTGCTTAACTCGCCGAAAGAAGTTCGTTCTAGATGTTCTCTCCTACGTAGAGCTCCAGATGAACGTGGCGAATATCCTGTGGACTTTGTGAATGGTTTTACGCTTACAACTAAGTACTTGCAAAAGGTACATAATTTTAGCAGCCAGAAATACGTTGCATACAGCTGACCGAGAGAAAATTGATAAGCCACGACCGCCCCATCCTTCAGCGGTCGCGCGCAGTTCTTCAGCCTTTTCAAGCCAAAATGCTTCACTGTCTTGATGCCTGTCTAATGGTACCCCAAGGTAACGACTAGGCGTCGTGAGCCACTGAATATTTCCAAAAGAACTGGGCGTAAGGTCCCAATTACCATGCCATAAACCAATGCTTTTTTTCTTTGTTCATTAAACTTCCACTCGTGTCACAAAACCTTTGAGTGATTTTTAATAACGAAGTGACACGCTCTCTATCAACTGCAAAAAAGGCAATATCGTCAGCGTATGCCAAAACACGCACTTCACATGACTGCAACCTGAAACCATTAATCCCTGCATGGTGAATCACTTTCTGACACAATGGTTCCAAAAATAGAGCGAAGAGCAAAGGACTTAAAGGACACCCCTGGCGCACGGAGGAAAGTACTTGTATGCGCTGTGAGAGTTCTCTATTTACAATTAAATTGGTGATTGAATTTTTATATGCCAATTTAATACCTTTACATATGATCGCACCAAGACCAACGTACTCAGCTAGCATGAAGAGTATATTGTGTGGAACCATGTCGAAAGCCTTGGCTAGATCAATTTGCAACATAGCTACTTTTAGAAGCGCAGCGTCACAATACTCCAAAATGCTCCTGGCAACATGAATATTCGTGAATATGCTCCTACGCTTGATGCCGCAAGTCTGATGTGACCCGACCAACTTGTATATAACTCCTTGCAACCTCCTAGCCAGAACTTTCATAAACACCTTATAATCTACGTTTGTTAGCGTGATTGGCCTGTATCCTGTCACTTTGCGTAAAACATGTTGCTCTTTCCCTTTAGGAATCAGCACGGTGTGCGCTCGATTAAACGATGGAAGCAAAGCTCCGCGATCTAAAGACTCTGAAAAAACCTCATGCAATGCGGCGGCCATATCCTCCTTGAACGCCTTGTAAAAGGCGGCATTAATGCCATCTGGACCAGGTGATTTGCCCATGCCGAGATCATCGATAGCCTTCTCAATTTCCCCTATACTAATAGACATTTCCAATAAATTTGTGTCCTCAGCATCAAGTGTCGGCATTTCTATCAAGAACTCATCTACAAAACCCAGCTCCTTTGGTTCGCGATAAGCAAACAAGTCCTGATAACAGTTTTCAAAAGCTTTCATAATATCTTTATGTTCTTTCAATATTTTACCATTCCATTCTATCTCTAGTATGTCGTGAGCTCGAGCATATGCCTTTTCATCTGACAAGGCTCGCTTTGTCGGGGCTTCACCTACGAGGTATCTCTCAGCTCTTGCTCGTATAATTGCGCCTCTATATTTATCTTCTTCAAGACATTCAATTTTGTTTTTGACAGCCTGCAGTTGATGTGTGAATAAGCCCGGGTTTTCTGCTTCAATATTCACCAAATCATTTAGCTCTGCCCGTAGCTCACGTTCCTGTTTTCGAGCTTGGTACTGCATGTAGCAATCACACTCTATTGCATTCATTTTTATCTTTTGCTTAAATAATTCCCATCTTTCCGTGGCACTCCTTTCTGCGTTTTTGAAAAAATTCTCGATTTCCTTCTTTGTCTTATCTACAAACCCTTCGTGCGTAATTATCTTAGTATTCAGTTTCCATGTTTCCCATACAACCTTCTTTTTGCACTTTCTACCTATCTCAAACAAAACTAAGCAATGATCACTGAAGGAAACAGCATAAACGTCATAGTTCTGACATAAAGGTACTATCTCAGAACAAACATATGCTCGATCTAGTCGTGCGTGACTCGAACCTTGAAAATGTGTGAAGTGCTGGCGACTGCCACCCATCGCAAACAGAGCTACGTCATGTAAAAAGTACTTATTAAGGCTGTCTCTAAGCAACCCAACGCTTTCATCGCCTAATTTAGCAGTATACGTGCAATCTTCTTGGGTCAAAACACAATTGAAGTCACCCAACAGAACCACACATTTCTGACATTCAAAGTACGCTTGCATTTCCCGAAAAAACAAACATCTGTCTCTCGAATTTGTAGGTGCATATACACAGATAACTCTAAATTTAGTGATCCCGTAACAAAAGTCACACAAAACAAAACGCCCATGTAGGCAACTTTTGACCTCTTCCACTACAATACCAAGAGAGTTCTTGACAAAAATAATACATCCGGCTGATGCTCCCACTGCATAGCTCACACACGCATTGTACCCCAATGAAAATTCTGCTACCAAGCTATCAGTCGCGTCCTCAGTACTAACTTTAGTCTCCTGGACCGCGAGCAAGTCAAGGTCTTTTCCTTGCATCAAGCGTTTCAACTGGTACTGTTTGCGACGCGTTCCTAGACCACGTACATTCAGCGTACCAATGCGTAAAGGCGCAGTCATGCTAGCCATGTTGATGACAAAGATGAAAACTACAATGCTGCGCTTACCGTGTCTCGTATACCGTGCAGTGGGAAAACCGGGGTCTTACGCGTCTAGATCGTGTCCCCGAACCGGCGACGATGACGCCGACCGGGTTTCGAGGGCATATTTTTTACTCTTAGCGCCCGTGACGCGATGCCACAGACGCTTCGGGCGTTTCAGGTTGCGTTCCGTGCTCTCCACTCGGTAACGCTTGCCGCGTCCCGTGGTCGCTTCCGGAGACTTTGTGCCGGCTTCTGGCGTAGCGATCTCGCCACTGGTACCCATATCTTCCTCCATCGATTCTTGAATGTCCTGCTGGCCGCCTGTTGCGGCCAACTCCTCGGATTCTTTCGTTGAGTCTTTGCCATCTTGCGTTGTCGCGTCGGCTGTCTCTTCTCCAGTTGCCTGAACCGCGGCGTCGGGTCCCACGGCGTTGCTGCCAGGGGCCAACTTCTCAGCCTCTTCGGCGTCCATTAGATTATCTTGGGCGTCGTCTGTTGGCAGCACGGTCTTCGTAACTCTGGCATAACTCCTGACGCAATCTTGACTTTCATGACCAAACGCTCGGCATACACCACAGCGGGGAGTCTGGCAGTCTCGTCGTATATGTCCTTGCATGTGACACCTTAGGCAAAGCGGTGCCCGACCCGGGGCCACAAGAAGGACGGTGCCCCCTCCAATCTTAAAAATGTGCGGCAAGTCTTCTAGCACCACGCCTTCCTTCAGTTTCAGTCGCACCACCCTCGTCGTCGATATCGCGTGTTCAAAGCCCGCGACAGTTCAGTTGTCGTTGGAAACTTCCAGAACTTCACCAAACTCACCTAACGCTTGTCGAATGCTCTCATTCGAGACCGCAAAGTCAACCCAGTGGATTTTCACGGTTACATCATGTTGGATAGGGTCTATGATAGCACAGAAGCCACCCTTGACTTGGAGTCCACCTGTTTTGAGTAATGCTTCTTTGTCATCCTTGCTTCGCATCTTCGCCAGCCAGATGTGATCCATCTGGAAGGCTCCAATGCCAATGATCGCCTTGATGAGTCCCACTTCTTCCAAAGGGGCCCGAAAGTCTTCCAACCGGTATGGTCTTTTTTCCAAATCCCCGTGCAAAAACACACACTCTTCCATACTGTCACCCGACGGCAATGTAGGCAACGAAAACCGGTAATCAGATTGTGCAGAAGGGAACCTAATACCGCGGCCAGCAGCGGCCGCCGAAGCACCTCGCACGGAGCGAGCCATCACACGTCCGTCTCCCACCGAAGCCGAACGCAGAGTGCGGCAATTTTTATCTTCGTTGCTCCTAATAGCCGTGTGGCACTTATTATAGGCATAGGTACTATACAGGTAATATGTCTGTGACGCATTTGAAACTTCTGTGATATACGACAAAAAATGATAAGTGGTTAATTACAGTGCTTTGCTAGTTTCCTTTGTGATATCCGTCCCATTGGGTCGTTTACGTAATAGCGAGAGCCGAAATCATTTTGAAAAGTTCAAGCGACCTTACTTTACCGTTTAATTGCTTTAAATGCGCTTGCTTGTGGTATCTGTCTGTCTGTCTGTCTGTCTGTCTGTCTGTCTGTCTGTCTGTTTGTTTGTCTGTCTGTCTGTCTGTCTGTCTGTCTATCTATCTATCTATCTATCTATCTATCTATCTATCTATCTATCTATCTATCTATCTATCTATCTATCTATCTATCTATCTATCTATCTATCTATCTATCTATCTATCTATCTATCTATCTATCTATCTATCTATCTATCTATCTATCTATCTATCTATCTATCTATCTGTGACCCGAGGCATGCGGATGTAAACAAGATATTTATTTGTCTAACTATTTCGTACTAATATTACAGACTACTAAGGCGGTTTAGGCATTTGTTTTCAATATTATGATTCTAGACTAGCCCAACGCTTCTGGACCCATTCGGTATCTTTTTCAAAGGGTTACTGTCCGACCCATAGAGTATCCCAATATACACCAGAGGGAACTCTGGCGCCAGTGTCTATGGGATCTGCAATGCACAGCGCTTCGGCGAGCATGGGAATGGTGGGTAGTACACACATTTGTCTAAACTTCGTACTCCTGGCCTGCTCTTGGTTCCGTGTGTGTTCGTGTGCCTTGAAGCGTTTTCTCACGAAAAAAAAAATCAGCAAATGTTCAGCGATTGCGCTTCACCACCCCATTTTTTTCGAATTACCTTTTCAAATTGGGTCTTGAAGTTCAAAATGATTGAATCTTTCTGTCAAAACAAAATCAAAACACAGCAATAAACGAAGCCGCAAGTACGATTAGCCACCCACAAGTACGAAGACTAGGCAAATGTGTGTACTACCCATCATTCCCATGGTCGCTGAACGATCGCAGCGCCAGAGTGCCCTCTAGTTAATTTTGAGAAACTCTATGGTCTTATCGGCTTTGAAGCTGGCTACTTTTCTTGGGGTGTCGTTTTCCCTTTTCTTGGGGTGTCCCCCTCTCCGCCGTCGTTCTTGTCGCCGTTCTTGTTGCCGAATTGTTTTCTTTGCTCGTTTCTCAAACCGTGTACATATTGCCACCTAGAGTCGTGAGCCGGCAAGCCCTAGCGAGCCGAAAAGGGAAAGGAGAACAAAGATTAAGTGTGTGTTAGCGCTTCGTTCAAAGATAAACGCTCGTGTCTTTCTGCCCCGCCGTTCCTGTCTTGTCTTCACGGATTTTGGTGCGTGACAAACTGGTGGACGTGCTGGGTAATCTAAGCACCGTACCCCTCCACATAGCAAGAACTCAAGCACCGTACCGGTGGTTACTCCTATGCACCACGCTTGCAGAAGAATCCGAGGGCAATCCCCTGAGTTTGGACTGCTCGCAAACAAATGGCAGCTCCGACCAGCCCTACTGACACCAACCCGAACGGTACGAACGGCAGAACGCCGCTTCATTGCACCTTAACCAGCACCTCCACCAGTTTGTCGGAAGCGTCCATTTGAGCGAACTCGGAAGCGTCCACACTCGGAAGCGTCCCATTTGAGCGGGAAATGTAGCGAGGTGTTGTTTGGATAAGCCAGGACTCTAAGAATTGTCTGGTGTGGTGGTGTAATGGTTATGGTGTTTCATTTTAATAGGTGTGCCCAGGAGTTCTATTTATGTGTGGTGCACAGTTATGTGCAAATATCATGTTTGTGTGTAAATACGTTGTTATTCATTGTCTAATATATCTCATTGACAAATAGTAGCGAGAAATGTATGTGAAACGCTAGTATTGCCTGAACTATATCTTTAACGCACCAAAAGGCACTGAGCCACGTACCAAAAGGCGTGGCTCAGTGGTAGAATGGTGGGCTGGCACGCAGGGGGCTCGGGTTTGAATCCCATTGTGTGCTTGGTTTTTTTATTTACTGAGCTTTTTTTGCTTATTTTGTGCGATAGTGGTTATGGACACCGGTGGCGGCGGTGGACAACTACGGTGCCGCACGTGACCAGTGTCGTAAAAACATGACATCTTTCATTGTAACATTAGAAACTGTGAACTAAAAATGGCTGTAGAGTTTGTTCTATTCGTACCATTTTTACGCAGCCAGACGTCTTTCTGTCAAACATGTTTACCTTTGCTTATTTCAACATGCCCGCCGCGTTGGTCGTAGCAAAGCCAATGCACAGACACCGGAGAGCAACCTCATTTTATCACTTGGTTCTTTTTCTATCTCTATTTACACTTACACTCTGATATCATGCCCATAATAGATGTTATCTACAACCACCCTTTTTATAAGGTATTATTTTACGCAGAGTTTAGTCACAAACACTTAAAAGGGGTAGGTGACTGGAAGAAGCAGGGCCAAAAACAAGCGTGTTGTTCGGTGCTCGCGTGACAAAGTAGTTGGGCCTATATAGGACGCATGGGTTACGTGCTAATTTTCTACATGCTCACATGATGCTTGTAAGGCAACATTTGTGAAAGTAAGCTTTGTGAAGAGAAATAAACGAACGCATTTATTTTTGCTCATGCTTTTTATGAATCGTTGAGTCTTGTAGTATTAGCAGCGAACACAATATGTGTTCACCCCGCAGTAAGAGATAAGATGTTAATTATTCATACAATATGAAAAACAGAGAAACACAATGTTACTGTGGCGACAGTGTAAATATTTAGAAAAGGTTCTTACATATATAAAGATAAACAACGGGCACGTGTTGATAGCCGGCGAAAGAGTAAAACCATGTTAGGCAGAGAAGACAGAGCTGTTAAGAAGAAAACTTTATTACAGAAATAATGGTGTTAATGGAAAAACCAAATTTACAAAAACAACGTTCGCCCCACCTGCGAAAATTTGAATAAGTTAGATATGAAATGCTTTTGCATGTATCATGCGTCTTTCTGCAAGGGTTTAATAATTCAGTTCTCAATGTTTATGGTCACGCCTAGCTCAGGTCAACAGACTTCAAAGCAAAGAAAAAGAATGTTTTTCAAATGTTCTCTGACATAAGGTACTGAGCTACGAGGTACGAAAAAGAAAACTTTCAAAACAGCAAAAGGTGCAGCAGGCTTCACATTTTGCGGTATTACGTTTCATCAGTTTATCATGTTTCTCATTCGTCATGCAACTTTCTTTTACCCAAAATATGCCTAAAACATGCCATTTATCTTAATGTGCATGATATTTTCTGTGTTGTTTTTATTAGGGGCGTCCTGAAACTATGCACGATTGCTATGGACGCCAAGCAAACCACCCAAAGCCGATGACGTCTGTAAAAAGGTTGCATTTTTGTGTGTGTGTGTGTGCCAGGTCATATCCAGGAGCTGTCCTTTGTTAGTGCCTCCTTTAAATATTTACGTTACGTTTATAGCATCCACAAACCATTTCCCAGTAGAGATAAAAGCGCCTATCGTAAGACACCGCTTGTAAACTCAGTCGATTCCTAAAATGCTTTGTGCTATACGCTACGTGCCTTACCATAAAACGGCGTTCCAATTTATGGCAGCCAGTTTAACTTCTTAAGTACCACCGCGGCGGTGCACCTCTTACCAAACGCATTAGGAAGTCGCTCCAGCACGCTTACCGCTTCGCGTGCTTACAATGGTGTCGACTGCCCTCCGCGAAGCCTACGGCGAACGAATCTCAAAGGCGAGCTGCTCCCCCCCCCTCCCCTTCTCGACGCACGAAGCACAGTTTCACATGAAGAACATCCAGCCTCCCTCCTTATCGCATTTACTGATGCTAATTCCAGTCGTTATGGAAAACACCATGGGCTGGAACGTTCGAAAAATCCGCGTAGTGGCGGCGCGCGATCTCGGAGGATTGCTGCCAAACGATGCGCATGATTTATGCAAAACGTTATTCTCGTCTTGTTCGAGAAGCGAATCTCATGCACACTGCCGTTTAAGGAAACAAGAGGTGGAAGAAAAAATAAAATGATATTGATGCTGCGCTGTTATATGGCGAGGAAGACATGCTACGCGCACGTTGATGACCGCCTGTCCTGGCAATAAGCACGCTGTCGCATTATTGACGTGCGAGCAGCGTTAAAAAAGTATATCGCGATGCTCTTTCACCCGGAACAAGTCGACGTGGCCTGGGCGCGTGTGTAAATGGCCACTAGAAATAGCATTCGTTCTGTCTGACACCATCACATATCCACGAAAAAAATGAACAAATAAAAGAGGTCAATGATGTCTTTTTTTCTGAAAACCTTTTAATTATGAAACACTTTCACTTAAACAGCGTGTGGGAAACGAAGGCGTAATAACCCCGATAGGTGTCATAGCTCGCTTCCATACTTTGATGAGTTACGTGTTTTTAAGGTGATACGACGCTGTAGTTTTTTAATGTTTATAAAACACTTCTTCAGTGAGAGAAAATGCAATATTTCATTGTAAGACTAAATATTGAAGAGGTAAGAAATTTCGGCAACACAGCTTGTTGTTGGATCTAACATTTCGACAAGCGGGCTGCAACTACCTCCTTTAGCGCATGTTCTGGTGGCTATATTCGCATTTACATACACGTTATTTACGGATATTTCTATTCCTAGTTGGCAGTTTCACGTGCAACAGCTTTGTAAGTGATTTAACGTAAAAATCGAACTGTATGTTGAATGTCTCTATTAATGTTATGAACTTACCACTCTCAGCTGTTCAGTACTGGTGATAATGGGCTAAGAATCATTCCAGCTCACGACAGAGGGTCAAGAAGGCATATCTCAGCCTCGAAAAATCAATCAATAATTAAATGGTGGCATGCTCTGTCCTGATGCTAACGTTCGTCCTTGCCTGCAAATGAGATGACATTTGATTCATAGATTAGTCGTCATTTTACGAAAGTTGCAATGTGAGCGTTTGCCACTGCAAGAAAGAGGAGAAGTGGGAGCAAATATAATTGATATGCGAACAGGTTAAAAATGACTGACTGGTGGCTGCCACTCTTTTGGGAAGGAGAAGTGACGTTGAAATAGAAAATCATTTGTTACGAGCAGTCTTGTGCAGTTATTCATGAAGTAACGTGGTATTCCGTGGACTGGGTATACAAGTTGTACATAATAATGGGCTTAGGAATGTTATACTATAAATTGAAGTAATGCTCGCAAATCGTCCACTTCTATGTTTTTTTCTCTATCTGCTGCAGTTGTATGGTAACATTTCTAATAAAAATTGGGTGAGGTGAGACTATTATTCCCTGTTTCTATTTAGTCCTATCTAGTTTTTTTTTTCTTTTGGTCCAGAATATAGCAAAATGGAGAAGCCTAGGTGTTCTATTCTGTCGACTGCATGCACGTTTTAACAGAACAGAACATAAAAATAGATGCATACAACTCCACCAATCAGCCCGAATATGTACCCTAAAGCAAAGTGAATTCTTCATAGAAGAACAGAGAGTGTAGAAGCTGAAGGAAGCAACTGGCATCTCCTTAACGTACAACGATGTCCTTAAGTAATTTCTCAGTAGCTTTCAGTGCTGCAGTATTGTTCAGCAGCAAGCACTATTTCCGCTTGCTTCTTAGTAGCGGCAATTATATGCCACTGAACACTGAGAAGGTAAGTCACTGGCCTCAATGATCTCGGCATGTCATGCGTGTTACAAGGTGCGGGGGAGCGAAGATCCCTGTGAAAATTTTTGAAATTTAGTAAAAATTTTAATTTCGTAAGAAATATATGGCTGCTTTTCTGCATTTGCATCGCTCTTTCAATTTTTTAATGATTTATTGCAAAACCGTCTTCACGTGAAAAGTGTCTCCACCAGCAGGAATAGAAAAAAGTAAGACAGTGAAAAAAATTGCCTTCTTTTATTCTGCTCTGCTCCGGTTGAATAGAAGAGAGGGAATTAAAAGACGAATGCGAGTCTCTGCTCTGACGCATGTCCTTAAGAACCAACTACGGTTGGTGGACAAAGCTCCGGCGCCAGCAGCGAGCCATGACAACTTGAAATGAGGAAGCAACCCCATTTTGGGCTCAAGCGACGTCACGCATTAAAGTTATCAGAACATTTCATTTTCACCAACCTCATTAACTTTCTTGAATCAACAATTTTTTTACACCGGCACAACATGACTTTCAAAAGCATTTTTTAATGCAAGACCCAACTCATATCACTCACACAAAAAATGCAACAGATTTTGGACCGTTTATTATGCACCGACTGTTTTTTTAAACATTTTAGTAAGGCTTTCGACAAAGCCTGTTACCAACTACTACTAATAAATTGAGCCTATATGCTAAATCTTGACAATAGTGTACTCAAGATGGTTTACTATTTTTATGTATACCGATTTTAATACGTTATGGCTGAAGCAATCACAATTCGTTATCAACTTTTGTTTTTAAGTTTTATAATGACCTCACGTCTTCTACTTTTTCTAGGATTCATTTTTTGTAGATGATTGCGTCAGTTTATTGTGATATAACAACTGATAATGACACTTCATTCCTTAAATCTAATCTCAACACCATAGCAGCTAGGTGCTGAACATGGCGGATGTATTTAAACATTGGCAAGTGTAAGGTAATGCGCGTAACAAGTTCAGCCAGCCCGTCGTTAACACACTACTTAAACAACGGCCTCCTCAATCCCGTCAGCTCGTATAAATACTTGGGTATTTTTATGACATCAAACCTATCTTTGGCACGTAAGATCGAATGCGCAACCCATAATGCCAATCACATGTTAGGCTATATTCGTCGCAAATTTTCAAAAGCACAACCAGCGCTAAAACTACTCTTATGTAAGACAGTTATACGTTCGAAAATTGAATATGCTTCTTCGGTGTGTGATATTTGCTATGATAACTTGATTGTATTACTATAAACCAGAAAAGAGTAACTCCGTCCCTTTCGCACTTTCTAACTATTATCGCATTGCCCGTACAACTTCAATAAAACCTTGCCTAGGCATTCCTTCGTTTGTTTGCATCTTGTCATAAAATATACCGTTCGGCCACATCTCACGAATTATTCTGTGATCCCACTATTCATCACTAAATAATCCTGAATCTTCAATACATGATCCATCGTATCGACCGAGGTCTTAGGGTAGGCATAACAGTATGTGACTTCAAGTGTTTTATCGATCATTCATGCCTCGTATATCAGTAGATTGGAACAACCAATTCGAAGATATAGTAACTATTACTCATATAACGAAAAAGTTTGCCGGAAAAGATGGTTGTCTTTCCCGACAAGTTTACCTAAGGTTGTATAAGTAAAGATTTATTATGTATTCCGTTACGTATAACTATGTATTATGTTCTTTTTGTACTGAGGCCATTGTGCTTACGCACCTAACGTTGTAAATTTCATACTATATTTTATTTCTTGTCTACATGAAATCACTCTTTTTGCAATGCCATATGTGCTTTAGGGTAAATAAAATAATGAAATGAAAAAGAAACTTTTTCTTCTCACTCTCTTCCCTTTCTGCGATAGGGCGCACATTTAGTGTACATTGTTCGCCAGTGGAAAGATGCGAAAAATAAACAGAAGAAAGTACTGTGAAACTTATTCAAAAGAAGCAATTGGGTGACCCAGTGCACCCGTATAATAAATACAGTCGCATGAAGTGGGCGCAAGCTCACGTCTTTCCGCAGTCGCCATGACAACCGTGGGTAAATACCCTCAGTTCTGAGCCACTGAGACAACAAACTGCGAGTACATGAAAGATGAATGTATCAAATAGCAGCAAAAATAAAGAAAATTTGTTTTCTCTTACATGTCCTGTGCGGCACTACGCCTACACCAAAAACAAATTCAGTTCTTACGACATCTGAACTTATTGGGCAGAATAACAACACTGCACACACTTTATTTCACTGCGGCTGAAGCTGCTCTTGCTTCTGAGAACGCTGCTCCATTCCCGATCTTGGAGTAGAGAGGAAGTTTCGATGACCGCAATTGCATGAACTCCGGCCTTTAGCTTCCGTGTGAAAGATCATCGATAGTATTCTTATTCATAATGATTAACCCTTTCGCGTTCATTTTGAGTTTATTCTTTAACGAATAGAGTTGTACATTCCGTAATGGCCCAATGATTGCCGCCAAAATTTGGCTGTATCAAATTTGAGATCGACGCCTCAACTGCTTTGACTGGCAGCTTGATTGAGTCCCTGAAGACCCAGTCAAGTTGCCCTAGAGAAGCTTTCCAGAGACCATCCAGAAATTTCTAAAGGAATACACTACTTCTTCTGAAAGAACACACACGAACTAGGGGTATATTTGACGTCATGACCTCATCATAGGCGTCACAAATCTGGCATGACATCATCTGGTGTAACACCACGCAACTAAGGTGCCTAGATAAAAAGTTACACGCGATGCCGTTGTAGCACCTCTTTGCTTTTTGTTTTAGTCATTTGCTACGTTGCGAATGATCTTAAGGTGAAAAAAGTTGCAGTCTCGAAAATGCAGCGGAGGGACTCTTCAACATTTATTGAGTGGCATGCTTGCATATAATAATTTAAAATATCTGCTTCAGACCAGAACAGCACTTTTTTTTGTTGCCAACGCCTACGAGCAGTAAAACGCGCAGCAACTCGGTAAGCAGCGTGCCGATGCAGCGTATGGTTTGAGACGCCAAGAACAGCGCCACCGAAACAGCTTCACCGAAAGTCCTTTGCCTACATATACACCCCTGGCGACCGACCATGGGCTATTAGGACGAACAGGGCGACAGATTTCCACAACCGGACTGGACATTTCGCTTTTATATGTTCTCGGGAACATTTGCAGAACGAGAAATACGAATTGGCGGAATAAATTCAGCACACCCGCCTTCTTTCGATTTTCTGCGCTACTTCGGTATTCTGTTTTTCTCAGGCTCTCTCAGCTCGACAGCGTAGACGTTTCATTGCCGTATACTTACTTTCAGCCACAACTGCGACCCGCTTCACGCGTCTTTCGTTTTTCTTTATTTTTCCTCAGTATTCCCAGACCTGCATGTTCGGTGGTTTGATCTGCAAAACGCCCATCCGTGGCGATCAGGTCCGCTCCATCTATCAATGGCATCGGCAGTCATGTTCTCTGCTTGGTCCGATCACCCACGCACCCAATTCTGTGCTCCGCGCTTTACTTTTCCCTTTACTTTCATGTATTTTTTTTTTTACTATCGAACGCTCACCTCTCACTTCGGCCTCGCGCCTCCCTACGCGGTCGACGAAGCGTGTGACGGCCGAATGTAAAAGAACGTAATGGAGGCACGGCAGAGAAAATGGACAAGTCGGCTGCGCGCCGTTCAGTTCCGGCCCGTGGTCTTCCGTTTTCTAAACAAAACCTGTCGTCCTCTCGATCTTCTCCCACCTTCTCACTTTTTTTTCTCCCCCATGATCTTACACTCCTCCGACTTACCCTCCCTCCCCACAGTTTCGTCGAAGCTTTAAAACGTGTGCAAAGAGGACAAGAACTAAAATTTTTTTACCGCGTTTTCTGGTAGACGCTCTTGGCGTTTCTCGAAGAAAACGACGACGACGCCCAATGATATTTATTGCGCTTGGCATTCATAGAGATATTTATTTCTGCTCGTGTATATATTCGAACGTCCGTGCGTCACTCCTTTTTTATTGTCGAGATGCGGTGTAGAGGCACGCTTTTGCACCATCTCCCTTGCTGATTGTGTCTGGAGCCAAGGTCTGCGCTGGAAGTCTCATCAATATTCTGATAGCCACGGGTCGCGAAGCTTCCCCCACTCTCCGTCATGCGCACCACTGGCTATGGGAGAGCGTCCGATGGGTGAGGGCGAAGCGAGTGTGAGGGAGAGACGAAGAGGAAGATGGGCGGTTCAATTCTCTGAGAAATCGCTCGGGCGTTTGCCAATCACATTGGAGTGGCTCTCGTAGACGTGGCGCTAACCCCCCACCCACCCAACCTCTCTTTCTTTTTTTCCCGTTACCCACCCATAGCCTGCGTTCCATGAGAGACTTTCCCCCTTCATTTTTTAAAGTCTTTATTTGCTTTCAACGTCACTTTCACCTTAGAGTCTCTGAGCGTTTTCATTTCTTTGCCGAGGGCGAAAATGACTGGAAGCATTCGTTTGAATTGCCGACAACGGGCGCTACTGTGCAGCTAAATTAATTTTGACTTTCATCGTGCCCTCTGGGTCTTTAAATTGGACAATCGAGGTCGACCTCTCCAAGCTTATTGTGTTGCGTTGGTTATAACGCGCTTTTTGAGCGTGATTAAAAATGAAGCGTCGAGTCGAGAAAAATACGTGGATATATTTGCTTTTTTTTTCTCTTCTGTACGTAAAACGCTCCGTTCTGACCACCTTACTTCCATTAATCGACTCTTATTTTTCTACTTCCTTATCTAGGCAAATGTAGTTTTTCTGTCTCATTAAAATTATCTTCCGAGTCGTACAACCGTTTGAAGCGGCGCACTCGGAAGCAAGTTTCGTAATGAATAGACGACTGGTCCTTCTGAAAGAGCAACACGTTTGTCAATTTTGTCTTATAAACGAATGAAAGTGAGTTTCCTTTGCAGTTTATGAGACTGTGAAGCCCTTTCAATAAGGCTGCTGCGAGATATGCAAACCTTGTTTCTATCGCTCCTGGGCTACGAGTGATATTCCGCATATAACTATCGTTGCCATGTAGGGCTAGTTTGCACAGGAACATACACACAACAAGGTCGTCAGACATGTCATGCAGCTCGTATTACTCGCCGTATGAGTAAATGTAAGTGATTAGTGGCAGTGAAGTGAAAAAAAATTCTTGGAAAGCTGATCAGCTAGTGTTTATACGTAACATAGTATTGTCTAGAAAGTGGAAGACTTGGGTAGTTGATTTTAATTCATAGTGAAACAGCGCGAAAAACAATAGGCGCAGAAGAAGACTTAACCACTTGAGCACTGACTTACAACCCAAAGCTTTATTTAAACAAAGCAGAAGAAAATGGGAGTAAGGAAGAAGTATGTGGCTGCGCACCAGAGTTATTTCGTTGGACCACCATTTTTGGACACCATGACTCTAGCGTAAAAGAAATAGCAGAAGCTTTCGCTAACTGCAAGAATGGTGACACGTGTGTTAGCTCACCGTTTATTTCATTTCTCGATGTTGAAGTAGCGACGAGTAGGTGTTTTATACTACCTCGATCTCTGCAGCCATGGATCGGGCATCCTTTGATCCCAGGGCAGCCCGGCTGACGTGCTCGCAGGCAGTGGCGTGAGTCGCTTCATTTCCCTGTAGACCCTCGTGTCCAAAAACTCAGATTACGCAAATATATGGAAGTGGAGCGACGGCGGTGCCCTCCACCCCATCCAAGACTAGCCAAAGAAGAGAGCGTGGTTTTCAGACGCCTACAAAGTAACACTTACATACATGGCATATCAATGCACCGCCTCAACCCAACAACACATGGCTACTTGTGGCCACTCTGCAGCCTACCGGACACCCTGGCACACTTGCTCCTGGAATGCCAGTGCCATGTAAACCATGACACGCAACTGGAGCGGGACCAAGCACCAAAAATGAACGACGACCACCTAATGAAAACGTGGGAGGCCAAGCTCGTCCTCTAGGACCTAGAATATTAGCGACAACTCGTCGCCAGGGCCACGAAAGCAGTCTAAGCCAGTGAGTTCCTGGACTAGAGAACCCTCCCACCTTAGGGCGACACCGGGCCTCGCTCGGAACACTGCTTCTAAATAAACGTTTATTTCTCTCTCTCTCTCTCTCGACTGCGTATTGACTTACTTGGGTAAGACGTAATGATATATTCTTTTTGGTAAATGAATAGGTTGCACGCATGTGTTCTTTTCTCCCTTATTCCCTTTCTTTTTCTGCCCCGTCGCGGTGGTTTAGTGGCTAAGGTACTCGGTTGCTGACACGCAGGTCGCGGGATCGAATCCTGGCTACGGCGGCTGCATTTTTGATGGAGGCGAAAATGCTGTAGGCCCGTGTGCTCAGATTTGTGTGCACGTT
Source organism: Rhipicephalus microplus (assembly GCF_013339725.1). NCBI lineage: Eukaryota > Metazoa > Arthropoda > Arachnida > Ixodida > Ixodidae > Rhipicephalus > Rhipicephalus microplus. The sequence goes on from NC_051165.1 coordinate 251,576,026, forward strand.
AAAGAACCCCAAGTGGTCGAAATTTCTGGAGCCCTCCACCACGGTGTCTTTTACTCATGTGGTGGTTTTGGGACGTTAAACTCCACATATCAATCAATCCCTTTCTTTTTTCTGTTTCGTTTGAGTAAAGCGCTCAGTCGTAAGGATGCACTTGTGTCGTCTAGCCTTCTGTGTAGTTTTCAGCCTTGTTTCAAAATGAATACAATGATTCATACAGAATGACACTTGTATCACATTTCATCACAATTTAAACAAAAAAAAACTTTTCTGTGTCTCTGCAATGGCTTATTGCACTTAGACTTTGAGTTAGGAAATGAAATTATTGGCCTCCCACAACTACCAGAGCTCTGAATAGCTGCCCGATGCACCTGCACTGAGTGCTGCGCTTCGGCCTCCGTTCCCTATAGCTATATATGTTAGAGTCGACTTTCGATATAGAGAATCCTTGCACGCACTATCCCACGTCTTCGAATTTGTGAGGTATAAAGTGAATGTGTTTTTGATCAAAGTTGAATTTGCATGCCCTAACGTCTTCTTTCTCTTTATTGGCACTATGAACCCTTATATAGAAATAGAAAAGAGACAAAAGTGTTTTGTTGGCACCAGTGTTCTTTGCTCAGTCCTTCCCAAGTAAAAATTGTTAATTGTGCAGAATTCCGCCTCGTGAAAATGCGTTTGCAGCAGAAAAACCTCTTTGTGAAGTATACACGAATACTTGAAAACTGTATTTTCCGCGCACGACTTTAAAGTTTAGCTGAAGTGTTCACAGCAGTGTTTGATGTGCAGTACGTGTAATACGTTTTCTTAGCAAAACTTTTGTGATGATTCAAGCCCATTCATTTGAAGCTACGGGCAGTAACTGTCGAAAACAGGAGTCATTACCACACATCATCTGAGACTGTCCACACTGCAGTTTACAAAGACGATCACTCACAATTGCTCTAGTTTGATTTTACTACAGATAAATGCTTGTAGCAACTATTTTAGGATGTAGTTTTTTACGGTTATTACTCATGAAGCAGGAAAAGCACTTGAAATTTTCGAAGGCAACAGACTTGCACTAGACTACATACACTAGTCATTTTCTGAAGGGTTGTGAATCTTTCCCAGTGGTCTTATACATACCGTGCGCTGGTGGCCTTCAAGTACTTTTTCGCAAACCAGGAAAGCCATGGAACACACGCCTTGAGAAACACCAACATGACGTGACGAAGAACAGTCGCACTGTGGATGCACTTGTCCGGCATGCTCGCGAGCATAATCGTTTCATTGACAGGGATAAATGCACTGTCGTCACTAAGGAGCATAAGGTGTCTTCCCACCGGTTTCTAGAATCACGAATGATTCAGTCGACGCCAGCTGCAATAAATAGGACAACAGAGACTAAGCCTACAGTTTATGCCCACTCATTGCGTCGTTTTAGTCGGGCACAGTATTCACGCACTTTTCCATAATTCGGTGTCCTGTGAACTTCTGTCGCGTCACACAAACGTCAATCAGACGCCTTCTATTACAGGGACGACACGTCCTTAACGCTGTCTTGCAGGCAGTCAGCGTAATATTTAAGAATTTTTGGGGTGTTATGCCCGGGTACCGGCTACTCCACAATAGACCATATTCATACTTCAATCAGGTAATAGAGAGATGCGCTCAATACAACCAACCCCTATATATAGCTTGTATAGATTACAAGAAGGCGTTTGACTCAGTCGAGACATCAGCAGCAATGCAGGCACTACAGAATCAGGGCATCGAAGAACCCTACATAAACATACTGGAAGAAATTTACAGAGGATCCACAGCCACCATAGTTCTACATAAATAATGTGAAAGAATCCTAATAATGAAGGGTGTAAAGCAGAGGGACACAATCTGTCCAATGCCATTCACCGCGTGTTTACAGGAGGTATTCAGGACCGTAGAGTGGGAAGAGTTAGGGTTAAGAGTTAATGGAGAGTACCTTAGTAACCTGCGATTCACTGATAACCTTGCCTTGATGTGTAACTCAGGGGACGAATTACAGTTCATGATTACTGAACTGGACACGGAAGCAGTAAAGTAGGTCTGAAAATTATTATGCACAAAACTATAGTAATGTGCAACAATCTCGGCAGAAAACAGCACTTTGTGATACGTGGAGAGGAGCTGGAAGTTGTTAAAGATTATGTCTACTTAGGACAGGTGATAAGCGTGGAGCCGAACCACGAGATTGAAGTAACTAGAAGAAGAAGAATGGGCTGCAGCACATTTCGCAACCACTCTCAAATTTTGTCTTTTTTTTTGTGTGTTATATATGTTGTACCCACCCCCTCTGTAATTCCCTAGGGCCCTGATGGTATTCTAATAAATAAATAAATAAATGACTGGTAAATTACCACTCTCCCTCAAGAGGAAGGTATATAATAGTTGCATCTTGTTAGTACTTACCTACCGAGCAGAGACCTTGAGGACGACACAGCGAGCAATGGAAAGGAAAATGATAGGTGTAACCTCAAGAGACAATACGAGAGCAGAGTTGGTCAGGGATCAAAATGGGGTTAAGGATATCATAGTTGAAATCAAGAAAAAGAAATGGACATGGGCCGGACACGTGGCACGTAGGAAGGATAACCGGTGGTCATTAAGAGTAACTCACTGGATTCCCAGAGAAGGCAAACGCACGAAGGGGAGACGGAGAGTTAGGTGGGCCGATGAGATTAAAATGTTTGCGGGTATAACGTGGCAACGGAAAGCACAAGAGTGGGTTCATTGGCGGATCACGAGAGAGGCTTTTGCGCCCTGCAGTGGGCGTAGTCAGGTTGATGATGATGATGATGATGATGATGATGATGATGATGATGATGATGATGATGATGTCCCGAAACCACGATATGATTATGAGGAACGCTGTAGTGGAGGACTCCGGAGATTTTGGCTATCTGGCGTTCTTTAAGCTGCATTGACATCGCACAGTACACGGGCCTCTACCATATCGCCTCCATCGGACGTAGCGACCGACGTAGACGGGATCGAACTCGTCACCTTCAGGTGAGCAGCCGAGCACCGTTAACAGCTACACCAGCGTGGCAGGACAGTTGTGAGCATAGGCGGTCTACGATGCTCGCCATTATCGGAACACAGCCAATGCGGCAAACTTGCTTGTTTCATCTTGGTGTCTGTGTATGTATGCCTGGAGTACGCTCTTGATCAGATCCATGTATATGCTGAATATACCCAGAAAGGCAGATGAAAAATGTCCGGTTCACTGGCTATATTCATTACCTCAAGCGGGACCTGCATAAGAATGTAGTGTGTGGCTGCTCGTAGAGCGGAGACGAGGAAGTAGATTGCATAAGAGTAAACACTGGTGACCGCACCGATCTTGGAAGGCACGATCTTTTACCGAACGAGCCGCCTATAGGGGTATAAAAGGTGCAATCGCACGGATTCACAAACGCTCTGTAGGCTCTACCGCGTTGATTCACGTGGTGCGCAGTATATCGCGAAATAAGCTCGTCGATATGAATTTTTCTCTCGGTGAGAAGCTCGTAATCCTCGTTAACTTTCTTGCGCGCTGATTCGCCAGCTGGGCGCTTCGGCGTCGTTGCCTCGCGTATCCGGCAGCCGCGCTTCGTCGCATTTCCAGCTCCGTCTGCGCTCAAGGTGTCGATCGGACCGCCATATAATGTATGTGCATGAGCTGGCAAGAATGTTTGAAATTGAATATCGCGCGAAAACAAGAGGGAACATACGAAAGTGGTGAGAGTGAATGGGTGTACAAAAAAAAAAGAACACGCGAACTCATCGCTGCACTTGCAGAAACTGGAAGCGACCGTATAGCGCACTCACTCAGCTTGCGAGAGTTCATGCATACGAACGCAAACTTGTTCTGCAGCTGGTGTCGTTTAGCATCAACGTTTCACGCTCTCTCTCTCTCTGTCTCTCTCTCTCTCAATCACTTTCTATGTTGTGCTCTGTTACTTGTTCTGGCCTCTATTTTCCTTGCCATTTTCTCCTTCCTGCATCCCCATTTTCCCTAAGTTCCCCTGGAGTGTCATTCGGTGAGGGAAAAACAACGGGATGCCGAGGAGTATTTTTCTAAAGCGACGCAGCTCACACAACGAGAGAGGGAGATCATTTCTCAGCGCTGGTTTCGGAACAAACGCGATATCGAATTCCCTTTCTTTTCGAAATAACATAATGAAAAAAAATCCTTTGCTTTGGCAGACGAAAGCAAATTCGTTTTGCTATATTACGACGAGCCATTCAAGTCGCGGTTTTGTTTACGACTTTACTGCAACCACTCAGGCAGACTTGTCGAAGAGAATTGAGAAATCCCTAGAAAAAGAAGTATCTGGTGCGCGCCTTTGTGTGCACTTGCAGGTGAACGGTATGAGAGAGAGCATTGTTTTGAGAATATTGGCACAAAAAAAAGAGAGACTGCCATGTTGAGACGGCGTCGAAGCAGTTTCTGAAGAGGAAACAGAAATTCTGGAATAAAATACGCTTTACCCCTCGTTCGATGGCTGGAGCAGCATATAGCGGCGTCGTGTATGGCAGACATGCAGGAGGGGGCAGCAAAATGGGAAGCATGAAAATTTCTTTCGCTAATGGCTCTCCGAGTGTTTTGCAAGCCATTTCGTGTTGCTGCGAGGCGCCGACATCGAACGCACACCACGTGCGTTTCGCTCCTCCTCGTGGCACTCGGAAGCGGCAGCCCTTGCAACGCTAAGGATAAAGGGCAGATCGTAACAGCAGGTTTCGGTAAAGCTCCCACAAATACTGGAGCCACTACACACATTCCCAGAGAAGGATGATGCATATGCAATCGATTACGTGGCATTATCAACACCATACTGCCAAAACTACATTCAGTTGCGGGTTCGTTTTAGGGGCGAAGCTCTTTATAGCGACACATGTTCGTCCCTCGCAGCCGTTGTAGTGTATGACATGTATAACATTTTGACCTCCAAGGTGGTGCCGGTGAGAGATTTCTTCTGTGCGTTGTTGAACAATAAAAATTGTGCTCAATGTACATGCCAATGGCTGCTAAGGGGGAATGAGAGACAGGAGAATTCGGCTTTTGGTTAACGCGCACGCTTCGAATTTTTTATTGTTCAACAACGCACAGAAGACAAGAAAGGGTTGCTACGTTATACTCGCTGGGCGTAACACCCTAGGTTTTAGAAAGGTTTAGCGAGCGTTGGGCCGCAGTGCCATGAATACAGTGAACTAGTATATACCGTGAACTCGAGGTGGTTGAAGGTGGAAAGTAGACACGAAGCGCAAGCCGTAAGAAAGTGTGCATGTGCCTCCTCTCGTTCAGTCCTTGGAATGTCCGCTGGATGGTGGTGCTTCTATATGAGGAATATATAATGAAAAGATGCGATATGGTGGCACTTGGAGTGTTGAATAGGAGGACGAACGGACACACAGACAGATGCATGTACGGACGCACGGATGGCTGCACGGACGGATGGACGCATGGAGAATCGTCGTTTCCTGTTTTCGATAAAATTAACAACGTGGACGAACTGTGGACAAGCTTTAAAGATACCGTGGGCGATTGTGAAGCTCGTCACGTGCCTTTAAAAAGAAAACGACGTTGACCGGGATTATCCGTGGGTGACGCGGGAGATCATACATTTAAAAAGGAAGATTAAAAGGCGACGCAAGGCCGGAAAATCTGATCAACTACAAGGCATTATCGCTACACTGAACAACAAAATTCGCAGCGCTAAGTCTCGATTCCATTCTGACATGCTTCCATCGTTCATGCAGTCTGAGCCAAAAAAGTTTTGGCACTACTTGTCTAAGCAGCATTCTGATATTACCCAGCTCACATAGTGCAACAAAATTATCACGCAACCAGACCAGATAGCCGATGAATTAAATGCCTTCTTTCACTCAGTTTTCGCGCATGGGTCCTCTGGAGCATCTTTACCATCATATCCTTTAATTAACCCTATGCCAGAATTGCAGATTAATGAGGAGGGTGTTCAGTGCCTACTCCACAACCTTGACACTAAGAAGTCTCCAGGCCCAGACAATATTTCGAACACCTTTCTTAATAAATATGCTGACTGGATAAGCCGATATCTACATAAAATCTACACCACTTCAGTAGTTACGCAGACAATCTTTAATGACTGGCGCATGGCAAAGATTATTCCAATACATAAATCCGGCTCTAAACTACAATCCAGTAACTACCGCCCGGTCTCATTAACCAGCACGGATTGCAAGATATTAAAGCATATAATTTTTATAGCTATTATAACACATTTAGAAACTAACAACCTACTCTACTATAGACAACATGGTTTTCGATCTGACTTATCGACAGTCACGCAGCTAGCCGAGATCACCAACGACTTTGCGAATGCACTGAATGAAAGAGGACAAATAGATGCCGTTTTTTTAGATTTTGCAAAAGCATTTGACGTCGTTCGCCACCCTGATCTAATAACTAAAATGCATGTAATTGGTATTGAAGATAATATTATTACATGGATAACATCATATCTACACAACCGCAAGCAGTTTGTCGCTCTAAACAACCACACGTCAAACAGCCTGAACGTCCTTTCGGGCGTACCACAAGGATCAGTCTTAGCACCAATTTTGTATCTTATCTACATCAACGACATTCTTATGGTCATTGACTCACCCGTTCAAATAAGGCTTTTCGCAGATGAATGCGTTGTGTACACAAGGGTAAATCAAACTGAGGACCAGATTAACCTAAATCACTCATTAACAAAAATTCAAGCCTGGTGTTCCCAGTGGGGAATGACATTGAACGCGCGGAAAACCGTAGCCATAACTTTCACGAATAAGAAAAAACCATTCAAATTTGCTTATACAATAGACAATTTAGAAGATCAAGATATATATTTGGGAGTTACATTGACATCCAACCTTAATTGGGATCCACATATAACTGCTATTTGTTCGAAAGCGCAAGGTAAATTGGGCTTCCTAAAGAGAAAAATCCGTAACACTTCCCCTGCAGTAAAGCTAACCGCCTATAAGACCCTGATTAGACCAGCACTAGAATACGCCGATATAATTTGGAGTCCACATCATAAACTTCTCATTAGTAAAATTGAGCGAGTGCAAAACTTAGCAGTTCGATTTGTGTTTTCCGATTACTCCAGGTATACCAGTGTTACTAATCTGCGTAAAATAGCCGAACTTCATTGCCTTTCCAAACGGAGAATACATTCTAAACTTAAATTCCTGTATCTTCTTTATCATGGGAAATATACAATATCCAGATCAGACTATCTTCTTGAACCTTTCAGGCATTCCACGGGAACTAACCACAATAAGACAATACGACTGCATGCCCACAAGTCACAACAACATTCACAAAAACTCTGTTTTTCCGTCATCAATTGCATATTGGAATCAACTTCCATTAATAGCTGTGAACTGTGACACCGTAGAATCCTTTATTGAAAAGAATAAAACTATAAGTTTGAACAATAGACGCAAATGTACGAATAGGAATTTATTGTGAGCAGTTTCTTTCCTTTGACTGGTTTGTCCTTTTAGCATGATTCTGAACGTTGCATTATGACACTGTTGTTTTGGCTACTTGGAATTCAATAGTTTTTTCTTTTCTTGGATTGTGTCGGTGCCTTTCTGTACGTGACATCATTGTTTGTATATCCTATGTACCACTCCTGCTTGGACCGAGAAGGTCTGCAGTATACTTTAATAAATAAATAAAAAATAAAAAAGGAGCGGATGCATGGACGAAAGCAGGGACGGATGCACAATCAACGTGCGGACGCACGAACAGACGCACGCACGGACGGGCAAATGGGACGCATGGGTGGCCACACAGACGCACGCATGGATGGACGGAAACAAGAACGAATGAACGGACGGATGCTTCACCCCACTATCCATCATTCACTCCGTGGATATGCTGCCATTTTTTTTGTGTCTATCATTTAGGTGAAAACTTTATGACGCTGATTATTCAGAATTGTGGAGGCAAAGCATTACATATACTTCTGTTGTCTTTTTCACTGATTCGTTCAAGAACGAAAAACACATTTCACACATTTTCGCGCGTGCTAGCAGGCCTCCAACGCCGGAAACCTGAGCCCCGCCCGATTGTCAAAAAAAAAGTTATCAATCTACAAAAGTTGGTAAGACGAAATTTCAACCAATCCCAACGCAGAGCACATGTTTTTTTCTTTCTATCTTTCTTGAATAATGACCATGAATTGCCCTCAGCGATGGGAGAAAGAAGGTTACAACATAAGTTTATTTCTTCAGTTAGAGAACATACTTTTTTCTTAGAGAAGTTGTCCAGATCTGCACACTTCGAAAAAAGTAATTAGCGAATATGCTCGTCCTGGGTCGGTATTCACAAATTCTAAGTTCGTGGTCGTTGCACTTAGAAAGATAAAATAGTCTCCTTGAGTATGTTTTTTTTAGAATGGTTGCCGAAAAAGAAAACTACTAATCACAAAAGAACAACTTTTGCGAATTCAGCCCATTTATCCCTTCTCCGAATGAGGTAGTGAACCGGACGTGAGTCTGGTTAACAACACCACTTTTTGTTACTCCCCCCCCCCCCCCCCCCCCGATCTCTTTATCTCATTTCCTCGATAAATTTAACACATCGCGAAAAGGTTGCTAGCCTACGATTGCGCTCGTATCGACTTTTAGGCTAGACCAATAAAACACAAAATACCACTGGGGAAACAGCCATAAAAGAAAAAATCAAAAAGAGAGCCATAACTACGGGAACGGATCAAGAAATGGCAAACACCGAGTTATCCATTTATTTTTGCACGCAGCGGCTGTTTTTGTTTTGCTTCTTAACATTCGCTTTACTTTCACCGAAAAAGCATGGCCGCATTATCTCGGAGACTATTACGTCCCGGCCACTTGGTCCTAGAGCCAATCGAGCCTTCTCCACTACGGAAGCAGGGCCCCTTCTCTCTCATACGGCTATCGCGTCTGAAAATCGGCAAGCCTCGCGACGGCCAGACGACTGGGCGCCGAAAGTAGGTAAAGTGGATTTCCAAGCGACAAAACGCACCGATCCGACGCATCGCTGGCATGCAATAGCGTCAACACAAGCGGGGCAGCGTAGAGCCTATACTGTTGCTGACGTTGGAACTAGAAGAAGTTAGCTAAGCCACCACAAGGAGGGAGAGCTTTGTCAACGACAAAAGAAGCAAAAGGGCGTTGGAAAAAAGGTGGTATACCAGACTATCACCTTAAGGATGTCGGCAAGCTACCATACACTGGACGGCGCTGCTCTTTTGTTCCCGAAAAGCCTCCAGGAGATATCGCTACACCAGCGATGTGCTTCCTCCTCTCTTACGTCGATTAGTCCCTGCGAAACGGTCATTTGCGTGGAGTGCAGCCTACGCTTCCTCTCTTCGCGGTCGACTACGAAAATAAAGCTAAATAAGGCGTTGGTCGAATGAGAGAGAGGGAGAGAGCAAGAGAGTGGTCGGAGTATTGGGGTAGTGCTCGACGATGTCTTAAACCGCCGTATAGAAGCTTCGTTATTGTCTTAGGGCTTACGATTTTTTTCACCTTGTTTTCTGTAATAGGCTGAGTGCCTTTATTCCCAGCTGACCACTGCCTCCTCGAGACCTTCTCATTTCCTGCTCTCGCAAATGCTTTTACGTCTACAAAGTGTGGTCCTGCGGCGCGGAAGACTTGCGCGTTCGGTGGCCACTGGCTCCTATAAAATTTAATCCTCCCGGGGATATCCACTGAGAACGCTTTATCTTCGCGTTCTCTCACTTTTCTTTCCATACAACGCCACAGCTTGTTTCGTGTCAGTCGTTTCCCTCCTTCAAGTTGCTTCATTTTTCTTCCGCCACTGCGCGCTCAGCTCCTCCTATTTACGGTTGCTGTCGTATTTGAGGCCCATCTCGAGCAGTCCTTGAAAAAAGGCCTCTAAAAGGGGTGCCCTGGGAGCTGGTTCAGTCAGCAGAGGGCGTTTGGAGAAGAAATATAGCGGCTGTTATAGATCCCAATCATCTTGCTTCATTTCCGGCTTACAGTGCGGAAGAAAAAGCTGAGAGGGCTATCAGGAGATCAGCGGTGCAGAAGTACAAACAGCCAAGGAACTAACGTAAGGTCTTAGACATAGCCCGTGGCAGGCACACATTGCTTTCGTCATAGTTAAAGGGGGCGAAATGTACGGGTACACCTATCGTTCATTGGCAATACAGATAGTCTGCACCGATCATTACTTGTATTAATAACATCATCGTGTTACTTGCGCGGCTTTGAGCGATCCTGTGAAGAAAAGCATGCATATGGTAGGAAAGAGGGAATATGCTGCAACCGACGGTATAAATTTGAGCTGATGTAGTCTGGTCGGGTTAATTCGTTGGTAAAAATGCAAGAAAATAGTTATTCTGTAAAACCATTTGTGAAGACGTACCATTAGATAGCCCTCTTTATGTCTTCTTTCTGTGTACTGTATGTCTTCTCCTACTTTACGGTGAAAGCTGTTATGAGAAGAGAACACGGGTCAGGCGTGGCGCCGCAGTTGTCCGCCGCCGCGGCTGCAGCGGCCGGTGTCAGTAACCAGTATCAAACGAAAACAAAAACTTAGACAAGCTCAATATCGGGAAAAGAATCAAGTTAATATCAGCAATCAAGCGTTTTGGAACATCAAAGGAGCAGCCAGGCGTCACACAATGTGAATTGCGTACTAAGTCGGTCGTCCAATGCTCCAACCCATTAGAAAACTTGTTCTTGTTTACCTATTAACTGTGGCGCACACTCCGCTTCAGGCATACTTCTTCTTCGTCGTCAGCCACTGCATAAAGAAACTGCACAAAGTTCCTATCAAGTGTGTAGCGAATACCACGCTTCTTCAAGGAATGACGAAGGATAACATAGTGAATGGTGGCCTACCACACAATATTTATGATTATTTATGGCGTAGTGGGTACTCAGTAGTGTGCCTATAGCATCCCAAATAGTGTTTGGAAAAGGCTCTGACAGGCCACTCTTCCAGCTTTCGCTGTGACTGTGCTGCTCGTTCCGCACAGACCTGCTTTTTTCTTCTTCCTGTTTTCTTTCTTTCTTTAGCAAGTGCACGTCAAGCTGTCAGCAGCTACAACGTACCACCTACGGACAAGGGTGAAGAACAGTCAATGTGGGGACATTGCATGCCGCCTGGTGATGACCAGTATTTGAAAAGCATTGCTATGAAGTGGGAGTAAGTTGCAGTTAACTTGATGCCATGCAGAAGCAACTCACTTGATCATACGTAGCAGATTTTCTTGTTATAATATTTAAATAGAAATGGAAAAAATATTGTCCTAGCAGGTGCCTCTGAATCATATTTAGCGCCGTATCCCCGCTGTGTTCCACAGGCTTTACCTACCTCTGATGACCGTGGACAGCACGTAACAGAGCAAACGCCAGAAATATCAGGCAGCGTTCTGGATCGACTAAACCTGGCAGAGTGGCGATGGGCACATTGAAAGTGAATCTTGTAGCTGACGCGCATGCATTTAGTACTTTCACATTTGTACCTGGGCTACCAGAGGCTGAAGTACCGTTTGGTCATTCTGCCTGTTTAAGTTCTAGTTTCACGTGAAGGGATGAAGTTTTTTTTTATAAAATCACAAATTCTGCCCCCTCTTCGGTTCACTGCGTGCTGGGCAAATAATCCGAAGCTAATACGGAAACCTTAACAAGCCTTTTAGAAACTACGTGTTCTGCTTGAATAGCGAGCAAAATTATCAGTGAATTTGTCTATAAAATGCCACCCTAATTAGAAATATATTGAAATATATACACTGCAGAAAGCAGACAATCATTACAATCACAAACAACAAATAGTGCAGAAAGAAGAAAGCAAGTGGAGAGAAACTATAGAAGTCAAGCAGAAGTTTATGTGGTTTTATACATTAAGATAACGGTAAGAGTAAACTGAAATATGATAGATGAGGAATATAGACAACAAAATGAGTAAATGATTTGTGCGAGGTGATATCGGGTGACAACGGCTCATGAAATAGCTATGACACTACAGCTGCACAAACTATATAGGTTTCTTACTGCATCTTCACGGTTACTTTCCTTTTTGGGCTTGGTCTGAAGATTCACAAAAGCTGGCATACGCTGGAAATCTTCGAAAGGGATAATTGCAAGCTAATCCATATTATTTGCTACGCCAGCTTCCCAATGAAGAAGACCGCATACAAACTCGCAGCTACGTGAATTAGGTTATGGTTTTAAATAAAATTCTTCAAAACATCATGGTGAAATGTTCGGAGGTATGAAATTGAATTTTGGGAGCGTTTTCACTGTTTGAATGACCAAAACATTGGCTAATTACCGGACGAGCCTTATCTTGTAAAATTCAACACTGAATAAAGTGATGAAACTGGAGCTGCTCGAGTTAGAATGAAATCTGCTCGCCCAAGGTGAACCAAGTTAGAGATCGCATAAAGATGCCTCTGTCATGTAGGGGGCATCGAATAGACTGACGCTACTGCTGCACATTCTGCTTGCGTAGGAATTCAACACAACTGCAGTATATTCTGCAGTAAGCCACATGTCGCTTGTGTACAGTAGCTCTTTTTACCAAATCGTCTGAACTCCTAAATTTGTGCATTTTCAGGTGCTTTCCAAAGGTTAAACATTCCAATGTAGTCCTGACTGAAACTTTATCGCTACTTCTTCCACGCACATATAGACTACAATGCCGAGTTCACTTGACAGCTATTTTAGTCGCAATGGTCTGCGATAGTGCGGGGAGAAATCTGAACCCTGCAGCTGCAAGCGGTTCCGACCTATAACCCGTTCACAATTGTAAAAGCCACTTGCCAGGCGTTGATCTTGCATCCCTTCAACGTCGGAGCTCATTATTCAAAACTCTTCGATTCCTTGTGTCCCAGAGTTTTCCGCGCTGGAGCAGCGGTTATGGTGTTTGGCTGTAGTGTAGACCCAAAGATCATGGGTTCAATAAGTGTTTCGGCAGTCGCATTTCAATGGAAGCGAAATGACAGAGGCCCGAGTATCGTGAGATGTCAGTGCACGCTGAAGAACACTGAATGGTCGAAATTTCCGAAGCGCTTTACTACGGCGTCTCTCATAATCACATCTTGGTTTTGAGACGTAAAATTCCAGATATCATTCATATTATCCTTGGGTTCCAGGCACTAGTTAGCCGATGCCAAATTGTCACACTGCACCATTCTTTCTTGCTGTTCCTTGCTTCAGACACACCCATTTGTCGGATAGGCTGCTAGTCAAACCTGCACTATGAAGGCAGCTGACTGAAAAAAGCTTCTGCTTCATTGACTTTTCGCTACGTTCACAAAACCCCAATACAATTTATTTTGAGCCATAACTTATCGCAATACCTGAAAGCCAGCGTTGTTGTGGGAGCGTTCTATATTTAGGCAAATACTCACGTCAGGAAAGAAAGGAATAGTCAGAAAAATTCAGAGAGCGACATAAGGGAAATGTAGAGAGTTTAGACGAGCAGAGCCACCCTCACAAACAAGAAATCTAGAGAAAGCAATAGCCTAGCGAGAAAGCAACGAATTGCTCTCGTTTTCCAAGAACGATATGATCCTGATGCTAATTCTACTGATCGTTAAGCGTTTGTTCCAATTGTTGGATTTTGCTTTGATTCCATCATCTGCGACAGCACCTCATAAGATTCCGAAACGCAAATAGAACATTGGCTCCTAGACGCGTGTCAGCTTGAATATAATGACCCTAAGGACTTCATTAGAAATCGTTTGCACTCCGGTTACGATTCTTTATTTCAGCCGTATTCGACTGCGCTCGTTTCTTGAACCCAGTCTCGAATATGGGCGGTCTTTGTTGAAAGCTTTCTTACTGCGCCGCCTAACGATGGCGGGCTTTCCATACGGCTTGGTGCGGTCCTAACAGAGAGCCGTATTCGCTTAAGGAAAGCCACGGTTCGTCCGGGCCGTACTTTATTTAAGCCGTGTCTTGCATGATGGCGAAAAACAGTCCCGTCGTTTCATTATCTAGGACTAAAAGTTTGCGTATTTTTCATGCTCTCTGATTTTAATAATGATCTCTTTGGCCTGAAGCCTCTTGCCTTAAAACGGAGTTCCCTCTGGTGGCCACGTCATTGGGAATCGCAATGAACCCTTCACCAAGGCACCGTGGTTCACGGCGAGAGCCATCAACAACCTATGCCTAATGTGCTATCACAGAACGTTTAGAACCGAGACACGAAGCTAGCTCGAAGCGTGATGGTTTGTGATCAGCAGCCTCATGTAGCTATAGATGAAGTGATGTGTTATTCCACATACTGTGGGTGGATATTTGATAAAAATACATGCGCGTGTCAACGTTCTATTAATTGGTGATCTTCTGCAAGTGAGTTGTCTATTACCATGTTTTTTATTAGCTTCATTGTCCAACAAGCTTTTATGAGAAGAACCGAGGACGGCACTGAATCGCTCCTCGCGTTGCCTATAGTAACCACTTGGCCCAGCAGGGCTGGCTGCACCGAGCGCGCAGCCGGTGGATGGAAATTAGGCGGAGAGCAGCTAGTGAGGTAGAGAGGAGGAAACAAAATAAATGAATGAGCTTTCTTTGTGATGCTGGTTTCATACCCGGTACGCAATGTCTAAAGGTGATTGGCGTAACCAGTCGGTCATTTAGTCACGCTAGCTGAACAAGCACTGGCATAGCAACTTTGTAATTCCGTTGCGATGGGCGAGGGAAAGAGTAAAAGAGAAAGAGAAGCAGAGAGATGGAAAGAAGCAGACTGTAAGAAAAACGAAGAAATATAAAAGAATAAATAGAGAATAGGACGTAAGGAATGAAACTAAAAAGAGAGAAAGAAAGCATATCATAGCCATGATAGACGAGGCAGAACAAGTTTGCGCTTTCAACGGCGGGTGCGATGGTTGCGGACCAACCAATCTGTTAATCTGTGTGTATATATATCGCTAAATATCATTTTCAGCACCGCCATTCTGGGCGAGCCAATCCTTTACATTCCCAGCTCAGCGATACCGTCAGCGAAGAGTTCAAAAGCCGTGTGTGTGCCTATCGTTTTGCTGTCTCTGGGCTTATACTTATATTATTACTTATACGTGGGGTTTAACGTCCCAAAATCACCATATGATTATGAGAGACGCCGTAGTGGAGGGCTCCGGAAATTTCGACCACCTGGGGTTCTTTAACGTGCACCCAAATCTGAGCACACGGGTCTACAACAATTTCGCCTCCATCGGTAATGCAGCCGCCGCAGCCGGGATTCAATCCCGCGACCTGCGGGTCAGCAGCCGAGTACCTTAGCCACTAGGCCACCGCAGCAGGGCAGTGACAAACCTAAAATACTAAATACTTAGTATTTTAGGTTTGTCAATCGTATTTTGTGGTAGCTGTGTTGCCCGCTATCATTTTCATTTCATGTAGTATGCTGCGTTAAGCCCACGGCCTTCAGCTGCCTTTCCTTGAGCGGTAGAGCGGGGGGGGGGGGGAGGGGGGAGATGAACAACGAGAGAAAACAGGGAGGTTAACCAGTAACCAGGCACATGCCTGATTTGCTACCATTTAGCGGTGATACCAAGCTTAATACTAGGCTCAATGTAGGTGCACAGTCGTCTAAAACTGCAAAAAGTGACTCGTATACTTATTCGGGACATTTTCATCAGCTCTGCTAGCACTACAAACACTTCCAATGCTCCCCAAGATGTGGCTGTAGATAGAGCATTGTCGAAGATTGATAATTTACTGCTTGTACAACCTAAACATTCTCTGATAACAACGTCGTTATTCGCGACATCGCAGAGGTGAAGAGCTGCGATGTCGATGCGCTTCAACGCACTTGAATCTCGCATTTCTTCTGTTCAGGGGGCATTGGCCACAGGCGATTGAGGGCTTCAAGACAGCCAGTTGATTAAGGAAATGTGCGCTGAGGGAACGAAAAGTTTGAAATTCGCTCTAGGCGAAATAGCATAATTTTGTTGCACAGCTTGTTAGAAACTCGAGCGTCGTAGCCGGGGTCCTTCGGTAATCATGATTTTTTTTTAACTACCGAAGTACGTTTGTTACCAATTTCTAACTTCTCACTTTTTATGAGCGATTGTTGATGAATAGTTCTTTGGTATGCTCTGATCGTGTTTTTTTTCGCTTATTTATTCCTAAATGTTCCCATTTCTGATTATCGCACATTTCTGTATATTTGTTTTCATGTACGCCCACCCATCTGCAGAACTTATTGATTTGGAGTAGCCGAGGCAATATGGACCTCAACCTCTACACAGCAAAACTGTTAGAACAGAACACAACATAACAGAGCCTGTCATAGCTTCAATGGGCTGCGGTATCCATATTTGTAGTGAAGAAAAGTGGTCTCCGTGGCATTGCTCAGTTCCTTCAACGGCATCGGTTGCTACGCTCGGCAGAGCGCTGCCGAGTTGAGGGTGTCAGCCTGTCGTGTGCTGTCGTCGTCACTTGGCGTAATACAAGCAAAACCACACATACCGCACTGCAAACCACGCATAACAATTAAAGCGCAGCCATCCATAGAGCACATCGAGTGCGCACTCGCGCCATAGCGAAGTGTTCTTCATCTTGTTCTTCGAGAGCCTTGACGATGATATCAAGTGCAGCCTATTCTACTATGGCTAGAAAAGCACAACACAAATGACGTGTAAAAGCTGAAAGAGGAAGCAATAGGGGAATATAAGGAGAAAAAAAAAGAGAGAAAAATAGGAAGGAAAATAGAAAAAATAGAAAAAGAAGAACAAGAAGTAAAATGGAGAGAAAAGAAAGAGAAACCCAAGAAAAAAGAAAGAAGGCGACATAGCTGTGTCATTCATTAGGCTGGGTGTCGATAGAGCAAAGCTGCTACAATTTATTGGTCTCATTTTTTTCGTTACCACTTTACTTTCTTTTGTAGTCAAACTATATAGGGTGTATCTTTTAGAACTAAGATACTTCATTACACAATAGTTTTGTAGCAGATGTTCAAATTTAACACCGTTAACAGCACAAGTTTCACGAATGATCACAGCTTAATGGCACGCCCCGTTTGTTGATGTGCAACGCTGAAACAAAGTCATTAAAATTTTCAAGCACCACTGCCCACGCGTGGAGCAGGAGCACCAGGCTCGGTTGTGCCAACATCGGAAGGGTCGTCATTCTTGAACACCTGCCGCAGAGAAAGTAACTATGCACTATTTAGCCTTAATAGAATTTAAAAATATTTACTTTAGTTATGTTTGCCACTTCGTATGGCAGTCAGTTCTTAAGAACCTGTTATAGGGCTGAACCATCGCTTCCGGTTTACTCTTTCATGGTTTTCTTTATTTCCTGTTTATCCCCAGTGTCAACGTCGCATATAAAAAAAATAGTGTACGTGACGTCCAATTTTCATCCTTTCTGCGTATTTCATCACAAAGCGCATTAAATTAGACATTTTGCAGCAAACCTACAGCACAACCAAATACAATCGGTTCTAGATGAATCACCCTCTACAAATGGAGTAGCTGTAGTCATATAATGCTCAACCTCTTCATGAAAAGGCA
Organism: Rhipicephalus microplus; assembly: GCF_013339725.1. NCBI lineage: Eukaryota > Metazoa > Arthropoda > Arachnida > Ixodida > Ixodidae > Rhipicephalus > Rhipicephalus microplus. The sequence continues at coordinate 251,593,548 of NC_051165.1, forward strand.
GTTAAAACCGAACAAAACACAGAAGAAGTGAGTTGTTCACGATAGCCGCTGAAGCATTGGTCATTCGCAATGAAAACAATACCACGAAGTGAAATTATCAAGCACGCTGAATTAAAGGAACTAGAAAAAAAGGAAAAATTCTAATACAGACTTGCCAGTGAACCAAGTTTTGTTAACTGCATAAATATATGAGGAAGGCTCCTATAGCGCTGTCAACAAGTTTACAAACTCCAGCTGTTGTGAATTGGGGCAATGAATGAACGGCTGTCGTGTGGGCAGCGTCGACCATCTTTATAGTGCTGTCATCGCTGAACTTATTGATTGCCAGGCGAGTTCGATAATAGCTCAGCAGTCATTGTCATAGCATTTATGTTGAATACGCCGGTCAAACGTGAAATCACTGGACCGCATGTGGTGAATAGACGCAGGCATTCGTTAGAATAGCATTTGTGGCACCTCTACAATTCGGATGGCATCACTATATCTCGCAACTTTCAAAGTACAGGCTTGTTGCACTTCAGATAAACACATTTCTATAAATAAAAAAATAATTGATTGCTGTCAGGCCCTTTAAATAACATTTTCCTTTCTTTTTGAACCCGTTTAACTCATCTATGTTCCGACAGTGCTCGTTTTTAGCAAACTGTCTAGCTTTTAGGGCGAAGCTCCTAATAGCGTGGCTTGGGCGTCCCTCCACAGAACACCTACCAGTTTGGTCCCTCGTAGTACGTAACCACCAGTGGCCCATACTCGAAATAGGTATAACATTTGACCTCCAAGGTGGTGCTGGTGAGAGATTTCTTCTGTGCGTTGTTTAACAATAAAAGTGCTCAATGTACATGCCAATGGCTGCTAATGGGGAATGAGAGACAGGAGCATTCGGCTTTTAGTCAACGCGCACGCTGCGATCCCCATTAGCAGCCATTGGCATGTACATTGAGCACTATCGGACAATAAAGGGTTGCTACATTATACTCGCTGGTTGTAACCTCCTTAGTTTTAGAAAGGCTTAGCGAGCGTTGAGCCGCAGGGCCATGAATACAATGAACTAGTATATACCATGAATGCATTCGAGGTGGTTAAAGGGGGGAAGCAGATACGAAGCGCAAACCGTAAGAAATTAAAAGCTGAATCCTCCTGTCTCTCATTTCACCTTAGCAGCGAGTGGCATGTACATTGAGCACTATCTGACAGGAAAAGGTTGCTACGTTATACTCGCTGGGCGTAACCTCCTTGATTTTAGAAAGGTTAAGCGAGCACTGGGCCGCAGTGCCATGAATACAGTGAACTAGTATATACCATGAACTCAGGGTAGTTGAAGGTGGGTAGTATTTGTTGTTGTTTTGTGGGGTTTTAACGTCCCAAAACCACCATATGATTATGAGAGACGCCGTAGTGGAGGGCTCCGGAAATTTTGACCACCTGGGGTTCTTTAACGTGCACCCAAATCTGAGCACACGGGCCTACAACATTTCCGCCTCCATCGGAAATGCAGCCGCCGCAGCCGGGATACGAACCCGCGACCTGCGGGTCAGCAGCCGAGTACCTTAGCCACTAGACCACCGCGGCGGGGCTTGAAGGTGGGTAGTAGACCCGAAGCGCAAGCCGTAAGAAAGTGTGCGTGTGCCACCTCTCGTTTAGTCCTTGGAATGTCCACTGAATGGCGGTGCTTCTATATGGGGAATATATGATAAAAAGATGCGAGATGGTGAGACTTGGAGTGTTGAATAGATGGACGAACGGACACACAGACAGATGCATGGATGGACGCATGAACGGACGCAGGGGCGGATGCATGAACAGACGCATGGACGGTCACACAGACGGACGCATGGACGGACGAATGCTTCGCCCCACTCTCCATCATTCACTCCGTGGATATGCTGCCATTTTTTTATTGTAGGGGTGAAACTTCTTAAGGCGTCTACAATCGTCCTCTGTAGTAAGCACCGCCAGTGGCACATACCTGCCCTCGTTAATCCTTGAACGGGCCATAGAGGGCGGTACTTGTACGATACGCTGAAAAATGCAAATGATACGACACAAGAGGGCGTTACTTGTTGATTGATATGTGGGGTTTAACGTCCCAAAACCACTTCACGGGCGTTACTTGTAGAGAAGAAGGATTGACGTCACACGTACGGAAGGAGAGATAGACGATCATGCGACCACGATCATGCACGTGCTCTTCGGCGGCGCCGTACGAAGGGGCGCTCTATAGTACAATAAAAGTGCCGTTTTGGCGTGCGCGCGCATCAGTTCTGCCAACTCCAAGGAGATTTCCCTAGATCTAGGAGATCTCTGTTGTACTTAGGGGCAAAGGAAAGTTCGCCAACATCTAAGGAAATTTTTTGCTTCCACGTGAAGCAAGCAGATTGGAGGAGGGACCCGCCGCTCACAATTTCTTTATGTTCCTAATAATAATAATAATAATAATAATAATAATAATAATAATAATAATAATAATAATAATACTTTATTGTACACATCCATAAGAAATACAAAGGAACGGGCCTGTTTAGTCCCTAGGACTTCTGCGACTAGGTCCGGCAGAGCCGGTTACAGCGATGTGAATGCAATGTAACAATACTATTGTTGTTTCCTTACCAACGAACAGACAAATGATTAACACCATTACTTTTTTACAGGTAGTAATCAAAAAAGAGGAACCAAGACGGGACACAGAGCGTACGTGGCATACAAATAGACCATGTGATTTTACAGCTCAGTGAGTAATTTCTTTAATTGCCTGTTTGAACTCGGTGAAAAAAATTCGTCAGGTAGTGCATTGAAAATTTTTGCAATATATACACTTCTACATGCTTCTTCATATCTGGTAGAGAACCGGGGTACTATAAAACGTTTTTTTTCTCTCTACAGGTGTCGACGCATTACATATGGCACTTAAAGTCATCACACCAATTGTATCTTAGAACAACTGTCCTAATAAACAAATCCTGGAATACACAAAAGCCGAAATCCCGAAAAATAGCACTGGCATCTATCTTGCTACCGCAAGCTACACTTTTTAAAATATTTCGAAGTAAACTATCAATGCGTGTTTTTCCAGCGTTCTGAGTCAAAATGCGAAAACTGTTATCCCATAATCTCACCGCACTACATGCTAACGAATGAACTATCATTTTTTTTTTTTTCACTGGTAGAGGCACCAAGCTTTTTATATTGAAAAGCAGACATGCCGCACTTTCAGTTTGGAACAAATAAATGCCATGTGATGTTGCAAATACATAGCACAATGAAAAATTACGCCTAGGTATCTGAATTGTTTCGACATTTTCCACTTTAGAACATTTCCATGGATTACAATGTTCGGTGTGAAGAAAAATTGGTATATTCGTTTTTTGTGTTTTTATAGAGGGCTTCGAAAGCAGATAAGTTTTGGTTTCTTTTCGTTTACAATTACGGAGTTTTCTTCAAACCATATCCTAGCATTATTATTATTATTATTATTATTATTAATTTATTTTATAATAATAATAATAATATTAATATTATTATTATTATTATTATTATTATTATTATTATTATTATTATTATTATTATTATTATTATTATTATTATTATTATTATTATTATTATTATTATTATTATTATTATTAACGATGCTATTTGGGGTTTTACGTCCGAGAAATCTATATGATTATGAGAGGCGCCGTAACGGAGGGCTGCGGAGTGTTTTCTTAAAGTGCACTGACATTGCGCAGTAGATGGGCCTTCACGGTTTCACTTGCAACAAGGTGTGGCTGCCGTAACCTGGATCGAAGCCACTACCTGTGGGTTAGCTTCTGAGCACCATAACTGCTCCTCCACTTTGGCGGATCGTCTTTATCAACCAGCCTTGGTGAAATAGTCGAGCACCCACCGCGTCTGCGAGAGACGAGATTTACCGGTAGGTACCCGGTAGTACTGGGTACCCGGTAGGTATCTATTACTACTGGGTACCTACCGGTAAATTTTATACAAGCGCGCTTCGGGCCTGCTAGAAGGCAGAACGATGTACAAATATCTCGAAAAGGGGGGTCTAAGAATTAGACGGCATGGATCCACCATGCCTTAAAAAAATTCGGTAGATCACAGCTACCACGGGAATCGTGTTTATGTGAAGCATGGGGAGGGAAGGTAACATTGGTGTAGTAATATTGAGCATAGTTTTAACAAATGACCGTAAATAAAATATGTACAAGTGTACGCTCAGACATATGTTGAAAAGTCGCATATGTTTTATATAACTTGTTTTTTAGAGCTGCGTAGCGATACCGATTGCGACGTGGATATTACAAACACTAGAACTGGTAAGGTGATTGTAGGGCCTGTGGTTACGATGGTCCTGACTAGTGCTACATCGACCGAAATCAGCGGATGATGCTTAAATAAAATCTATAGACGGTAACCTGATGTGGCTAATGTATTATAAAACTATGTATTGTTTTTTTTTCTTTAGTTAGATAGCGAGCAGTGGAACCAACGTTCTGAGACGCGGCATAGCTCTGTCGTTGAATACTTGATTGCCACACGTAAATTTTTGGGTTCGATTCTTGCTGTGGCTTTATTTTTAGGGGCGAAGCTTCTTATAGCGGCACCCGTTTGTCCCTCAAAGCCATTGTAGTAGTATGTAAAAACTGTAACATTTCGACCTCCAAGGTGGTGCCGGTGAGAGATTTCTTCTGTGCGTTGTTGAACAATAAAAGATAGTGCTCAATGTACATGCCAATGGCTGCTAATGGGGAATGAGAGACAGGGAATTCGGCGCTTTGTTAACGCGCACGCTGCGAATTTTTTATTGTTCAACAACGCACAGAAGACAAGAAAGGGTCGCTACGTTATACTCGCTGGGCATAACTTTAAAAATGTTTACCAAGCGTTGGGCCGCAGTGCCATGAATACAGTGAAATAGTGTATACCATGAACTCGAGGTGGTTAAAGGTGGGAAGTAGGCACGACGCGCAAGCCGTAAGAAAGTGTGCTTGTGCCTCCTCTCGTTCAGTCCTTGGAATGTCCGCTGAATGGCGGTGCTTCTATATGAGGTATATATGGTGAAAAGATGCGAGATGGTGGTACTTGGAGTGTTTAATACATGGACGAACGGACACACAGACAGATACATTGACGGACGCACGGATGGCTGCACGGACGGATGGACGCATGGACGGACACAGGAGCAGATGCATGGACGAAAGCAGGGACGGACGCACAGATGAACGTGCGGACGCACGAACAGACGCACGCACGGACGGGCGGATGGACGCATGGCCGGCCACACAGACGCACGCATGGACGGATGGAAGCAAGAAAGAATGGACGCATGGATGCTTCGCCCCACTATCCATCATTCACTCCGTGGGTATGCTGCCATGTTTTTTTTTTTTTTTTTGCATTAGTCGGGTCAACGCGGCCGATGTCAGTTTTTCTTACTACTCTCAAATTTAAGTTACCAATGACTGTTTTTGCCGGTCCTCGGTGGATATAAAGTGCCAATCACTCGTGGCGTATATCTGCACACTGTGGCCCGTGGTATACGAGTAAATGTCACACGTGTCTGGAGAAAAGAATTTGATGACAAACGTGACGGGATTTTTTTCACGTTCGCTGTCACTGCCCTCGTTACAGCGGGCAAAGACGGCAGCGAGCTACTGCGTTAGCTCGCCTTGACGACAGACCCTTGTCAGAACACTCAGTGCTTCAAAGGCGACATAATCTGTCTTCTCACAAAAAATCAGTGAAGGCCTTATTGAACTTTTTGCGTGGTAGTGGCCTATTGAAGAGGCTATAACACTTCAGAACAATTTTTTTTGTCTTTTCTCTTTCGCGCGTCTATTTCGCTCTTCGCTTTCTTTCCCATCTTTATTCCCCATTCTCCGTTCCCTTAATGCAGGGTAGCAAACCGGATCTCTGATTTCTTGTTGACCCCCCTGTCTTTTGCTCATTTATTTCTCTCTTTCTAGAAATTCCTTGCCTTGTCATATCCGAAATTAGCTGGTTAGATAGGTATATGCCTAGATAGAAACTCTCGGAGCACCTGCATTAGGTCAAGAAATGCCTCGAAATTAAAATGGGGTCTCTCTATCTCTTTTAACGGCGAGGCTGTTTAAGCAAGCGGTAAGATGTTGATCCTACCACGAAAAGATCATGAAATGGTATGTACCACAGAAATTATTCTTGCTACTAAGCCCTGGTTCACTAAAAATGAGAAAAAAAAACTGCATATTCACGGAGTGGATTATGATGAGTGGGGCGAAGCGTCGCAGGGTTTTATCGGTAAACCAAGAATCCTCCGTCCACCCGTCCGTGCGTCTGCCTGTCTCTCTGTCTGTTGGGTGGTCCATCTGTGCGACGTCTGTCGGTTCGTCCGTCTGTCTATCTCTTCGTTCGTTCTTCCACCCGTCTGTCTGTCCATCCATCCGTCCGTCCCCATCAACTGAGTGAGTTTTCGAACTATAGGCGATCACGTACGAGCTAGGAGGCACAGACCCACGGCTTTAGGAGCTTCGCCCCTAAAAGGCAGCAGTCAACCCAAGAGATGGCCATCATAACGAGCATCATGCTCAATAGCTGAGCAGATTCCACTGCTCATCATCCATGCCGTATCATCCCTGCCACGCCTGTGACTGTCTTTGGTTTAACTCGAGCATCTCTGGTTTGGTAATGAAATTGTAAACTACCTTTTATCACCTATCGCTAAATTTGACGACAACCTAAAAGCAACTATATTGTACTTCAGAATCATTCAGTTTCGCTATTTTAAATAAGCTTCATCTTCTTTTAAACACATATTTTGTTCTTTCATTATACGAGTAGTTTGCACAAGGATCGTATTTGTTCCAGTCCGGTTATGTGCGGGTGGCTGGCATAAAATACTAGACGATTGTAACACCTCCAGAGCAGGATTTGTCGAAACCAAACCTGCAATAGGTGAACCCTTGATGCTACATCGTGTAAATGCAACACATCTTTCCCGAACGAACGGATCAATAAAATTTTCGACTAAGTCATTCGACTCGGTCGCCAAACTTATATGTGAGCAGTACGTAGCATTCTTTATTAAGAACTCTCGTTGAAGATTACGTTGTGTTCCAAAAGTGTCGCCTAACTAAATGACAAAGCAACCTACAAACAACCTACTTGCTTTAATTCAACACGGTATGCCCGATAAGCTTTTCATGAGCCTGAAAGAGAAGGCGCATTCTTGATCCACGCGAGAACGCATCACTGATCTTTGGAGATGCCGAAATAAGCCTGCCCGTTCCTGGTTATCGCCGCTCTCACCAGGCCGCGATGTGACGCGAGCTGCAGTCTGGTTTCGGTAATCTCTCCGGATTAGCTAACGTCATTTCCGGAGCACCTTCATTACGGCGCTTTCATCATTCGATCGAGTTTTCCAGCCTACGTCTACGCGCTGTCCTGCACGCGCAGCCCAATCTTGCCATGCAGCCCGAGACTTACTTTCCGTAGTGCCTCGTTGCACTAATTATCCTAATTGGGAACGCGTGTGAGGCTGCCGTGTTCAATACCGATCGCAGGGGCAGCCGACCGCGAACGCGTGGTGGTCAGACCCGCCGCATTTTTCGGCCACAAGGGCATTCTGAAGAGCGCGTGCCTAAGTGAAGTTGGCTTGAGTGGAGGTCGGAAAGTGGGACGACTATTTGTTGCAGTTGTAGAGATATGTTGGTGTGCATTACTTCACGGGACTGATTTTCAATCAGAGAACACGAAACTAAGTGAAGAAAGAAGTGTTTCAGAGGGCAGCAACGACTCGAGTGGCAAGACAAAGGTGTCACTAATTGAACATCAGGCGCAGACCATCGTTTCATAGAAAAATGCGCCTTGACTATAGGCTCCTCCTCCTCTCTATACTGGCTTAAGTGATTTACTCATAGGCTGGTTGCCTCAAAATCTGAAAGGTATAATTTGTCAGACTCACTTGGCTAAGCTTACAAAAATTCAATAACCCATAGTAATAACAAAACCAAGAGTTTAAGTACGCTTTGTGCTGGGCATGCAAAAAAAAAAGCACGAAAGTTAAAAAAAGCACTATTCGATTACACAAGGTTGCTAAAGGATGCTTTAAAAAAAAACGTCCGCGTATAAATGCGGAGTGGACTAGCAGCTTCAATTTTGAATTCTGTCATTGGCAGATCATGCTAAAAAATAATGAACAGAGTGTGACACGACTGATATTGTTACGGCTTTCTACTGCTGCTATATATCCGTTACCGCAGACTTTCGTCAATGATGTATATACACAAAGTCCTTGATTGAACGAGCGCATGCTTTGTTATACCACAGTACTCGGTAAAGAAGCGTCGAGGTGTGCTGAATTTTCCTGCACGTGACAGATGTGACGCTGTGAACCATGCTTGGTGACGTCAACCACGACATTTCATCTGTCTCCTAAAGTAGCTCCATGTTCACTTTTTTAGATGCGGAAGCATCTTATACTCGCGCCTTGTAGTGCGCCGTCCGCGCCGTCCGCACCGCTTCTCGAACATTCGACAGCTGACGCGCGCGCATGCGCCGTCGTGCCGTCGCCCACTCTTCCACCATCTGTGCATCCCTTCCTCCTCTACACACCGCGCGCGCTTCACTCCTCCACCATCTGTGCACCCTTCCTCCTCTACACACCGCGTTGGACATCTACAATTCTCCTGATTCTCCAGTGGACGCGCATGTGGCGTCGCGCTTCGAGAACATTCAACAGCTGACAGTGCATGCGCCGTCGCACGGTATATATACTCAAGGTCGGCGCTCGCTCGCTCAGTTGCCGCTCGTCGGTTGGTTTGTACGGCGCGTCGACGTCCAAAGTCGCGTGAAATGAATTCCAACGAATCCACAAACACAATGATCGACGTCCCTTCGACCAGCGCCGCCCTTTCGCATACGTGTGTACGTGTTCACTCATTTAACACCCCCTCCTACAACCACGTTAACCAATTTAGCCATCGACCCAAGTAAGTCGCAATTTAACACCCCATTTCACAACCACGTTAACCAATTTAGCCATCGACCCAAGTAAGTCGCACTTTAACACCCCGTTAACCAATTATATGCTCCGCATCCTCCTCAGTGTTCCCCCGAGGGAAGCTGCGGGCAATTTTTTTGCACCCGCGCAAACTTCAGGCTCGTGCTGCGTGACGCTGTTGTTTATATTAAAGACGAAAATAGGAGGCTATCACAAATTCATGTATGAGATCGACTTCTGTTTGACTATTGTTTATATGATGCTCCAAAAATGAGCTGTGATGTGCTCTACGTTACACGCCCAGATTATGCAATCTCGTTTTTCTGTATCTGTTGCTACAAAACTTTTCAATGTATTTTCAATGGAGCTCTCCACAAATTACATAAAGAACAAAGGCGTCTTAACACGTAGGCAGTAACGTGCAACGCGTTGTGTAATTGTATAGAATTTTAGAATATATTTATAGGGACACTGAGAAAATTTAAGAGTGGAAGCAATGTATGACAACATCTAAAACGACAATAGTATCAATGGCAGTGCCATACTTATCGAGAAATTAATGTAAATGCACCGGAACACACAGGCCACGAGTAGGGCATTCGCAAAAAGATCCCGATGACGTCAGATTCACAGCCTACAATCAATCACTAGTAATCGAACCAGCTCCTCTAAATACAGAATACTCTGTGCAATAGGAGATGTAATAAACTGCTGCCGGTTCATTTGTTTGATTGACGAAAAAAAAAAGCCGCCGAACGTTATTATGGGGAATGGCGCGAGTGGTTAAACAGTTCAATTTTCGCCTGGTAAAAATGGACACGTTGTGTCATCTAACGCAGTCCAGTTGAACCAAGCACGCTGGACATCTTAGAGGCCATGGAAGGAATTTGTTCAATGGCCGTTGTTGCTGCTCGGGCTCCCGCGATTTTGTTTCTGCTGCTACTAGAGTCGGCGGCCACAAAGTAAAACCGGGCAACGGTGTGCACGGCAACAGAGACGTGCATGGAGGAAGGAAGAATATAGGAGAGGCCATGACGTCATATTCGTGAAGCCGTCACATCGCAAACACCCTCACTACCTCCTAGCGGAAAAGTAGATAAACACTTGGCGATTTACGGCGAGCAGCCTCCGGCAGCGGCCTTAGAAGCGGCGCTGGGGAAGTGGTAGGTGTTCTCTGCCGGCAGTGAGTTAATTCGCGAGTACTGCTTTGTTTGCGTTTTTTTTTTAGGAAAGCTGGGCGATGCCCAGCTGTAGTGCATACTTGGTGCAAATCGTGCGCACCACCGGGTGTACCTGGTGGCACTTGTCACGTATGTTCGCTTCACTGTTCATCAATTGTGCATTGTATTTGCATGCGGAGTTCTCAGCTGTACGCTCCGTTGGTTCTTACTGATTGTGTCAATTGAGAACACACGCGAACTTTCGTTTTTAGTGTTGTAGGCATCGTGTCGCGTTTGTAGTAGTTGTGTCGTTCATACGGAAGGGCAATAAACTTTTCTAGTTATCGGACAAAATATGTATGTATTGTGCGGTGTGCGCTTGCTCCGTGTTAGTTGCGTGCGCACTGGACTTGAACACTTCACGCGAACGATCGCGTATACAATACAGTGGTGCCTTTTTAGCGACGTGAAGTACGTCAAGCACTAGGCTGGCGTTGCACGGAAGAGTTACGAAGCAAGCTCTCAAAATCGTGCATTGCCACACTGACACTATATACGAGCAAAGAACTGCTAATCGGCCCATAGATGGGAAAATCTGGCAGAAAAAAGGCCTTACGGCGAGCAGAACGCGTAAGTCACTGCCGGGTGAGTTAGAATACGATGATACAGGGGCTGAATGATTTTGAGTACGACACGTACCGGTGCCCTCTGCTGTTGCACAAAAATACTCCACGAAGTACTTCAGCACGAGGTGCTCGGGCATGCTACGCACGAACAGTCTCGGAAAGGTGTGCTCGCAACATTTTACTGCATGCAAACCATACATTACGCGTTGAGTTTACGCAGGGGCTATAAGTCCGCGCAGAAGCGAAACAGCGATGAGAGCACGCCGCGGAGCGTCTGCTGTTTTGTTTTCCCCATACCGGGTTGTTTGCCCCCATAAATTTGACGTCACTTCCACCACACTTCTCGCCATGCATTGGGGTAGAATATGGCCTCTCCTCAGTTTTTCTTTTCTCATGGAGACGTGAATGGTTTCACTTGACGCGGGTGATTTGAAGGGTGCTAACGCAATGCGGACGACTAAAACGTGATTTAATGCAAAATAGGCACTTCCTCGGCGCAAAAGTAGCAGTACAAGGTTTCTGGACTGCTATTTCCGCAATGAGCATAAGAACCAACATCGACTTAATATTTGCCTTTAGTCACTTAATTTACTCACGAGACTCCACACGGACGTCGGTGATAGGAGCCTCCATACTCTACGGCAACGCCGCAGGAGGGGAGGCTTGCGGAAGAAGAAGGCTATCTTTCTTTTGGGAGGCCGATAACCTTCTTTTCCTTCTATATATGGTCACAATGTGAAAATCATAATTATTGTAACCAATCGAACGTTCCTACATAATCGGAATCATCAAATGTCTTTCAGATCTTGCAGGGTATGCCACCTCTTAAAGAGAAAATTCTCGTCCGTGGTCAGAGAGCTTTCCACTCGATAATAGTCTTTGAAACAGGCATACTTATTCGACTAAAGAATTTCATAGTGGTCCCTTTCTAAATTGGCGGCATGAAAAGAAAAAGCGAAACACGTGCGTGAATATTTGATGGCTAGTCAAAGAAGCTCGGTGAAAATTCGCAAGGTTGCGATTGACGCACGAAGGCACTTCACTTCTAGCCGCTGCGTTGCTTGAGGTCGTTAAGCACTAATCATATAATCGATCGACTGAAACTCAGAGGTGTACGTGCCTCATGTGCGTAAGAAACTTTCGATAAGCTAGCCTTCGCTGTAGCGCGAACAAACATTCAATGGCTTCGGGTATGTGCTGCCACCTATGTACAGCTCGGGCAACAATTTTTGAGCGCGAACATCGTTCGAAATTGTGATAACGGTGTGGCGTTGTGGGGGTATAATATGACCCGTGCAATATCGTAGTTATGGCTGGTAATGGAAGCGTTCTATGACAATAAATTTCGTAAAACCATCGATGCGTGAGAGAGGAGGAGATGGCAGGACACCATCGCGTTAACTCCGGGTCGTCACGCTTCGCGCCACGCATGTTGGCGCCCTGACGTATTTCGAGACAGCCAATGCTTTTTAAAATAGCTATATTCCGTTCAGTGAATTAGACCAACAACATCAGTGAGCGAGAGGACCTGCCGCGGCCTCCTCGTTACCGCTCTCAGTAGTCGCCGTCATTTGGCACATGCCCCAAAAGACTATTTCGTTGTGAGTGAACGTACATGAATTAACTTTAGTTATGAAGGGCTCATTGCGTCCGGAGATATTCACTGACTCCAAACCTGCCACCCAGGTCTGCACCTCGGGTGTCTCCGGGGAGGCGGTCGTAATTCTCAGTTCGAGAAGTGTGTTCCACACGAATGCCTACTTCTCTGCCCACGTGGGCTCATCTAACACTGTGCTCAGGGGCTCATCCAACAGTGCACCCAACGTGAACTAACGTGCTCATAACCACGCGCGAAAAATCACGAGTGGTGGCAGTCCGGGCAGGCACGCTGTAGGATCCACTTGGCATCTTTCACGAAGTTACGTCTCACTATCGACTGTCAAAGTGGAGCAACCGCCTCCCACATTCTTAATTCCAAAGTCACTAGGCCGCATTCGTCGGATCTCCAGATGCTGGAGGCAGGTTTGTCAGTCTCTTAGCACGTTCAGTCACTTTGTACACATCGGTACAGGTGTTAATCGGTACAGGTAAGGTGTTATTGTTGAAACTGCATGTGGTTGGTGACAATGAAAAGTGATGGCGGAAAACACTTTTCAGTGAACGGGAAGCTTTAAGCCAAAATTCGTTGCTTAATTTGCATTGTGTGATGCCTGATCGGTATATTACTGTGCTGCTACACTATATTGCGTAAGTTAACATAAATATTTGCCCGACTTGACGCCTGTATGGAGTCCTTTTTGGAAATGAGTTTCGCGCACCAATGTGGCTCTGCGGTAGATTGCTCGATGGCCGCGCAGATGACACCGTTTCACATTTTATTCAACCTTGCATATTTCCTTGTTGTTTCTTTTGTTTTATCATGTCTATTGGTTACGCTAACACCAACGGCGACGCCGTGGCGCTCAACGCAGGAACAGGTGTCGAATAGCTCTGATCTGAAAGCAGTTGTGAAGAAGCACAATAACGAAGCTCCTAAGTCAGAAATCCAACAGTTTGGTTGTGGTAATGTGTGTAAATTTAGTGACGATTGTTGACCGCAGCGCTGCTTTTTTAGGAAATAAGGTGGAGTTTCAATCAAAGAGATAAAGAAGTAGGCTAATTTTCGGTTGTAACTTTTTTAGACCTAGTTACAATAAAGTATTTACCCATTTTTATCAGAACTAATTTGATTTAAATGCGAACGATACTTAGGCGTGTTTTACGATGCCATGAAATTCAGCCTACGTTGTTTCGGTGTCTCGATTAGGCTTTTTTTAGAAAAAAAGCGACATGGGATTACACGGGGTGATTAAATAAGAAACTTGCACGCATGAAATTAAATCAACTTGCTGTGGATAGGGCAGAGATAAAGATGCAAGGAAAGGCAGGGAGGTTAACCAGACGCACATCCGGTTTGCTACCCTGCACTGGGGAAGAGATAAAGGGGAGAAAAGAGGTTGCAGAAAGATGAGAAGGTACACACAATCACGAGCACACTCGGGGAGCACACTCGGGGAGCACACACAGTCTACAGGCGGTCGCTCAGGTTTGTTGACTTAAGGTAAAGTAGCAGTGCTTTAGTTGCTTTCTGCGCAACTGAGTCAGATGCCCAAGGTCCTAGTATCTTCTGCACAGAAAATGGTCTGGGGTCAAGTCGATTCAAAACCATCCGGAGCTGGCATCGCTGTGTGTCGTAGCAAGCGCAGCTGCACAGTACGTGTTCGATGGTCTCTTCAGCTCCGCAGTAGTCGCATGCAGGAGTGTCTGCCATGCCAATGCGAAAGGAGTACACCTTTGTAAATGCAACACCCAACCAAAGGCGGCATAACAGTGTCGCATCGGAGCGGGAAAGTTGTGATGGTAGCTTTAGCTTGAGCGAAGGATCCAGTTCATAAAATTGACACCTTTGAAAGCTGGTAGACGACCAGAACGTGCGTGTGAGATCTCGAGCCAGCAGGTAAAGTTGTCTTGCTGCATCATTCCTTGATAGAGGAATCGGGACTACACGGGTTTCTTCATGGGCTGAGCGGGCTGCATCATCGGCTAATTGATTTCCGGTAATACCGATATGTCCAGGCAGCCATTGATATATAATATCATGCCCTCGTGCTAGAGCTTCATGATGACAATGTCTTATTTCTTGTACCAGTTGGTCATGACTCCTCCTATGCATGGCAGACTGCAAACTCTGAAGCGCTGCCTTCGAATCACAGAATATGACCCATTTTCCTGGACGTTCTTGAACGAGATATTGTAAAGCAGCCCTTATAGCAGCAAGCTCTGATGCCGTAGATGTAGTCATATGCGACAACTTAAACTTGATTGTCATTTCTGCAGCCGGAATTACAGCGGCACCTGATGAGCTTCTGGATGAGACGGACCCATCAGTGGATATCTGCGTTCGGTCTAAGTACAACTCATGTAATAATAGCAGTGTTGCTTGCTTCAATGCTACTCTGGAGTGACTGCTTTTCTTTTTGATTCCCGGAATTTCTAGACGTACTTGCGGCTGGTCGAGGCACAACAAAGGACATGCCGTTCTCGCGGCTGGCGTATATCCTGATGGAATGCTGTTTAGGTGCTTGGCTATGACGTCTGAAAACGTAGCACGTGGTCTTCCGGAAGGTAGAAGGGCCAAGTGGTGGTCGGGGACACGGCTAGCATGTCGAATGTGCGCTCTGAGGCAATCCACAACTATATATGTCCTGACCGGATGCTCTTTGGCAAGCATGATTGTGGCGTAAGTAGAAGCGCATCGGGGCAGTCCTAGGCAGATACGCAGTGCCTGACCCTGCAAACTCTCCAATGATTGAGTATTCGATTTGCAAGTGTTAGTCAGTGCCGGCAAGCTGTAGCGCAATAGACCCAGAAATAGGGCCCTGTACAGCTGTAGCATGGAGGCCACAGAAGTTCCCCATGCTTTACCGCACAAGAATTTCATGATATGCACAATAGATAGCAGTCTCTTCTTCAAGTATGCACAATGTGGGCTCCACGAAAGACTTCTGTCGATTATTATGCCCAGGAAACGATGCGTCCGTGCATATTTGACACTCTGCCCATTGATGTAAACAGGGTATGGCGTCATTGGTTTGCGTGTAAACGCCATCAACGCGCACTTCACAGATGATATATTTAGGCCTTGTTTCTGAAGGTAGGCTGTTGTGAGGGTTGCTGCCCGCAGTATTCGTGCACGCACCTGAGGGCGAGTAACTGCAGCACTCCAGAGGCAAATATCATCGGCGTATATGGATAGGCACACCGACTTTGTCAGAACCTTCACCAGACCAATGAGGGCCACATTGAACAATGTGGGGCTTAAAACACCTCCCTGAGGTACTCCGCAGTAGGTGTAATGTTGGAAAGTTGTACCCTCATATGTTTGTACAAAGAAACCCCTGCCAGTTATATAATCTTTTATCCATTGAAACATTCGTCCACCAATGCCCATTGCTGCGAAAGAAGTGAGGATGGCATCGTGAGCTACATTATCATATGCACCCTTCACGTCAAGAAAGAGTGCCACTGATATGCGCTTGCGACTTTTTTCTTGTTGAACAAATGTCGATAAGTCAAGGACACAGTCAATGGAGGAGCGGCCCCGATGAAAGCCTGCCATGCAAGAAGGGTATTTGGTGTATCGTTCCCAGTACCACTCGAGACGAAATAGAACCATTCTTTCCATCACTTTTCCGAGGCAGCTTGCGAGGGCAATAGGGCGATACGCTGTCAAGTCTAATGATGATTTTCCCGATTTCAAAAGTGGTATAATCGACTTATTTTCCATTCTCGGGGAACACTGCCGCTGAGCCAGGAGTTGTTGAAGCATGTTAAAAGTTCTTTTCTGGCTTTTTGTCCAAGGTGTCCCAACGCACTATAAGTAATACCATCAGGACCTGGCGATGACATGCGCTTAGAAGAGACTAACGCACCTTCCAGTTCTTCCATGGTGAACGGAATGTCCATTTCTGGTAATCACGTCTCAGGAACGATCACGGCGTCGATGCTCTCGTTCATAATATTCCCGGCAACTCTCGTGCAAAATTCTTCAGCCACCTCGAGTTCTGTTTTTCCATGATGGAGTGCCAAAGCTTTAAAAGGGTGCCGTTGTTGCGGAGAGGAGCGAAGACCACGAACTGTTCTCCAGATATAACACAGCGGTTTATGAGGGTCTAGAAATTCGCAGAATGCTTTCCAGCGTTCGCTCTCCAGTTTGTAAATGCGTCGTTGAATCTTTTTCTGGAGCCGCCTTGCTTCCCTCAGATCGTAAATTGATCTTGTGCGTCTGTATCGTCGTTCAGCACGCCTTCGTATAGCTCGTAATTTTTCCAGTTCGATGTCAAACTGTGTTATTTTAGACGAAAATGGTAATTTACATTTGGACGCTTGCACAGCTTCCGCTATGGTATTTTCCAGGCTGCAGGCGAGGCCTTCTTGGCAGGCGTTCTCAACACGGGATGCAAACATCGACCAGTCAGTGCCAATTGCAACACCGGAAGAGAAATGTTTTATGATACCATCGATCGTCACGTAGGTGGGTATGTGATCACTCCCATGAGTCTCAATATTGCAACACCACTTAACTTTGTGAGAGAAGCACCGTCACACCAATGCCAGGTCAAGGCAACTGCCATACGTGAGACCCCGCAGATATGTGGGGGTACCATCGTTCATGATGGAAAGGTCGTAATCGGAAGCGAATGTAACAATGTTCCGGCCCCTGGCATTCATCCTAGTGCTCCCCCAAAGCATGTGATGGGCGTTGAAGTCACCGGTGATGATCCAAGGCCCATCGGTTCTCATTAGGATGTATTTTAATCTGTCGCAGTCAAATCGCGATGACGGAGATATATATCCACCAATAAGCGTGAACGAAACTGCATTCTTCTTCACACGAAGACACACCTAATGATTGTCGTCATTTGAACTTATTGGGTGGGAAAGATAAGTCAAGTCTGTGCGAATGTAAACAATTACTTTGCTTCATTCTTCGCAAGCGGCTGAATAAAAAGCTTCATAACCGGACAAACTATAAGGCGTTGATACGTTTGGTTCACATATGACAAGTATAGGGAATTGATTGGCCCGAACAAATTGGCGAAAGTCCGAGATACGGGACTTCATGCCTCTGGCATTCCACTGAAAAATCGACGCACTTTTAACTTCAGTGCGGAAGATGAAATTTTGTTGAGCCATTGTGCTTATACGAAGTTAGCAAGAACTGGATTCAGTGCATCCAGTATTTGTAGTGCACTCTTAGCAGACGGAGATTGTATGCTGCTCAGTAGCGTGAGAATCGTGGCAATTAATGATTGCACGATTGCAGCCACTTGCCTGTCTTGGTTGGAAAGATCTCGAACCGGGACGATTGCAGTCACTTGCCTGTCTTGGTTGGAAAGATCTCGAACCGGGAGCGCGGACTGGCCGTCATGAAGCTCCTTCGGTTCGCTTGATGCTGCTTCCCTTCGAAGTGCAGGCCACTCTGTCGCAGTTAAGGTATGCTCACTGGCTTTGTCCTTTACAGCCTTTCCCACGGCATGTGGTCTGGGAGACAAAGGAGGTGGTTCTGATGAGGGATCACGCAAACGTGTCGAGGAGGTAGCGGGCGTCCTCGAAGACCGACGTCGACGTGAACGACGTCTTCTGACTTTAGCTGCGGCTTCTCGATGAGATGAGTGATCGCGCACCATCTCCTTCAAGATGGCAATTTCCTTCTGAATCCGCGGGCAGTCCTTCGATGTGGCTTCATGGAATCCATTGCAATTAGAGCATTTCTTGACAGTTGCGACGCACTTATCCGCTTCATGGTGCTCGGCGCAGCGGTGGCATACCACCGAATTCTCGCAGACGCTGCTCACATGTCCAAGTTTCATGCATTTACGGCACTGGAGAGGCTTTGGAATGAAAGGCCGCACAGCATGTCTGAAGTAACCCAACTTCACATCAGAGGGGAGTGATGAGCTCTTAAACGCAATCTTCACACAGCGAGACTTGCCTAGCCGGGTGACATCAACAATTGGAGTATCAGTTGTTGACTTGACAAGAAGTTGTAAGTCCGTATTGGAAATAGCGACATCAATGTCGTAGATCACGCCGGTTACTACATCACATCCCAAGGGAACATGAGAGCGCACCTGGTTGCCGTCCAAGTCAGTTACACTGCGCAAAACGCCCAACGCACTTGCGTGCAAAACGTCCACAGCCAGTATATTTTTTCTGGCGTTCACTCTTATGTCCGTGATCTCATTTGGCACGAGCGTTTCCAGAGACCTCGACACAGACTGTCTGTTAAGGCGTTTCATGCTGATGGTAGGAAGTGCAGGCAGAAACAGGATGGTATAAGTGTTCGATTTTGGCGCTTCACTTACAGTTTGAATAGATGAGGATGAGGATGTCCTGATGTTCCTTCTCTTCGCCTTGCGGCTCAGCACAGGTTGGAAACCGTCATCTGAGAAGTCCTCACTGCTGAGATAGTAAGCATGAGTATCTTGACTGTCGCTGTCGCTCGCTTGTCCCATCCGCTTCCTGGAGGCGGCCGCCGCTGACGCCGCTGGTGCCGGCAGGCGCCCGGGGTGGTCTACATGCATCCCCTCCAAGGAAGCAGCGAAAACTGATCAACAGACTTAAATTACAACTGAAATACGCCGGAGTTAGCAGAAGTAGCTCCTATTCAAAACACACTTCTTCCTGGATAGGGCAGGATGGAAATCAATGCCTTAGTCCTGCAGTGGACGCAAAACTGAATTATGATGAAGATTACACGTAGTCAGCGTCGTTATAGGCTCTGCGTTTCTAATCATAGGAGCATCCATGATCGGCTTGCCAAATATTAAAACTTACAAGACTGAATTGAAGCACCTATTGCTCCCTCCCCACCTGAGCACTAATGGGTTACATAGGTATGGCGCAAACTCGGTCTTGTAAAGCATTTGCTTTTTTTTTTTTTGCTTTCTTGAAAACAACCACAGACAAAACAGGGGACTTCTAAGCGTACTGGTGGCCATTTGCAGTTTCGGGCCCATAGAACGAGAAATATGTTCTGAACATGCTTTGATTTCATCTTGAAATAATAGCAGGATTTCTTTTCTAACTGCATCCAGCCGGACCTTCCTATCTGGGTATCACGGAAACCTGTGATATGTCCACGCGGGAGCCTGTGCCATGAAAAAGACGAAACATGTATTGATTAGCCAAGTACTGTACATGCATGAACAAGAGAGAGAGAGATAGCAACCTTTAATAATGTTCCCGAATATTATACCCGTGTGTGTCACCTGGATTGCTAGTTGAGATGATAGATAATGGGCATAATATATACAATGATCAAATGTACTGACAAAAAGCACGTACAGAAAAAAAACACGTACAGTAAAAAACACGCATACGTACCTCAGATCTAAAATTCGTAAACAGCGGAGGTGCTGAAACTGACACTTTGACAAGCGCACCTGTCTTCTTCAAGGTTACAACTATCTCCAAGAATTTCAGCCTTGAAGAAGACAAGCCTTTTTGTCGGAAGGTCGGATTGATTGCACCCTCTCCGTACAAATTTTTAATCACAAGTTTCCATCTTCTCTTGCTTGTTGCCTTCTTTCGAATATATACAGAAGAGTTCTTCACAAATTTTTGTTAAGATGAGTAGAGCTCAGAAACGCCAACAGAACGTTTGTGCTGCGCGATGCTCAACCACTGTTTTGCCACGGGCGGAGAATGGGCCGCAGTTCCAAGCGCAAGCCACGTTGCCGAAATAGTGCAGCCACAAATAAAGGCCAAGCGAAGTCAACATTTATTTACAGCATGCGCAAAGTACAGTGTTGAACAATCTCGCAAGCAGTGATGCTAACCAAAACTGAGATTTCGCCTCCAGATTGACGCCCGAAAATTCCCTGGATTAACAATTCAATGTCGTTATTAGGGTTGATTAGCATTCGAAAGTCTAATTAGATCGAGTTTACTCTCTGACGAATTTCTTGTACACCTAATCGGAAGTAACAATTATTTCGTTGACAGCCACAGAAGGTCTTCTTTCTACAGTGTATCTCGTGTAATTGGGCATGAACGTTCTTCGTGTTGCGCCATTTGCTGCAGAGAAAGACAGATTTCTGAAGTTCATTTTTCTCACTCATAGAATTCATAAATGGTTTCGTCCAGCTCGGTTGCGAGTATTTAATGCATTTCTTGTGCTTGCAGCTTGCGAGGTGGTGGTAAGTTTCCAATTATCCAAATTCACAATCACCGTTGGATGATTTCAGCAGAAATATAGGAACCTTTACTGGCTGGTAGCCATGCTGGGTGCCTGCGATCAGCTTCACAGTTGGCTAAATGGTTTTGTCACTACTTCACTCGGAAGGAATGAAAAAAAAAACGAACTGCTTTTTGGACTCTCTTCATCGCATCAGTTTCATAATAAAGAATTTGTACTATCTTTCCCAATCGTTATTTCTACTTTCCCTCAATTTCTATCGAAGTGTATGTACCTGAAGTTACTTGACATGAAGCAACTTTCCACGGTGATTGCACGAGGCGAGCATGAATTTCGCATGTTTTTTTTTTGTTCTTTACAATATTATATTACTCATAGTTTCACAGAAAAGATATCACTCAGTACGCTAATGATTACACGCGCCATCCATAAACTCTCAGCACGTCAATTTCATTCACCCACCCCCCAATGCTCAGCATACAATAATCCAGCGTTTCAAAACTGTTATCGCCTTCCCTTGGCAAAGGTAGAAATTCGGCGTTTTTTCAATGTCCTCCAAGTGTAAGACTCGTGATTTCTTACTAACATGTGTTATTAAGTTACCTTATGTAACATTTTCAGAGCCCTACAAAAATCCCCCGATTCAATAAAAAGACGCCGAATCCGCAACAGAGATCGTAAACTCCCATATCTGGGGATAAAAGTGTAAGCATAAAACTTTGACAAAGTCAGGGGACCACCACCATGCAACAACATCATTATACAACAGGTTTTTGAAACTATCTTTCCCCAGGACACAGCCAAGATTTCGCGGGCTTTCATTTCTTCCAAGGATCTTTTACTGATGCCTGTCGCCACCTAACGGGCAATGCGCAAACGGAGAATAAAACGAGCTCGGCCTCCGTAATCGTAGTCAGTACAAGGCTAGCTCCCGGAAGGCCTAGCGCTGGAACAGTAAGAATAGGAGTGATTTGATACTTTGCTGCGTCACAAGCGCAAATAAATTTACAACGGCATTTTTACCTAACATAAAATAGCTATAAAAACCTCTAGTGAAGAACGGTAGAGCTCGAAGTAAGCACGAGAGCATAAAGTGACATGCACATTGGTCAAGAGATGGCAGCACCAGCCCAATTGCAAAGTGGAGATTGAAATTTGTGGGGCTTTCGATTTTCCCGCGAGCACCAGCGATTGTGATTCAGGCTCTGTAAACAGCATAATTTGTTTCTTGCCTGTTCTTAGTGCTCTGTATGTACATTTGTTCTTCCAATATAGAACTAGCGTTTTTGCAGTACAGTTTTTTTCCCTCCCAGAGTTTTTTTTTTCTTTCCTAGTTAATTTCCGCTTGATCGTCAAAAACCCCTTGTGTGGTGCGAAAAGGGAAGGTGATATTGTTGCTAAAAAAGCACATGCAGAAATATGGATTCATGAATACGTACTCAGAGAGGCATTTCGTTGTAGAGCAAGGAAGCCATAACGCAGACATCGACCCACAAGAGAGAAGGCACACACACTAGCGCTGATTGACAACTGTATTTAATGGCAGAATGACACATCTTATATAAATGCTAGAGTGAAGCGTAGGTGATAAATAGAGAAATGAATAACAATGTTCAACTACGCACAGTATCAACTACGCAAAACATCCAACCAAGGAATAACCGCAACAAAACGTTAATATTTCATTTTTTCACTGATATCAAAGGCTAGACATGTGAATCCAGAAGATCAAACTCAGCGTCAAAGAGAGCAAAATACCGGACACTAATGAACTCGTTATCAAAACTCTTAATATTACAGACTCCCGAACTGACACTCGCAGCATTGTCTTCAACGCTACCAAGAATCGCCATTCCTCGAATCGGGTCACACATGATTTACACTTGCTGACGTGCGCGACTAAATGTGCGTACAATTGTCATCTTGTTTTTTTTATGTTCACATTGCCCAGTTTCGCCTACGCATAACATCTCATGACATGAAAAAGCAATACTCCACTCCAGTGGAACACTTAGGGAATGGCGTATTGTGGTTCATCTGACATACCCGTTTACTGGCGGTGCGTATCCGTGGGTACAGCTTTTCCAGCTTGTTCGAGTCTGAGAAATGAATTGGGACGCCATGCCTATTCACCAACTTGTAAGATTGTGGGAAAGCTCATGAACGTGGGGTACATCCCTGAGAGCAAATGCACATCATCGGTCCTAAGGGCTTTCTAGTGATCATCACCCATTGTTCGTCCCGTTAAACGTCGCAGTTTTTGAATAAGTGAACATTTCCTTTAAAAAAAATCTCCATCAAAACTTCCTTCAGAAATTAAATACTCGGCCGGGCCTCAAGTTGTACCATACGTTCATAAGATTGATTGGTCGACATGATGTCGAGTGGCGTTGAACGTCCCAAAACCACCATATGATTATGAGCTGACGCCGTAGTCGAAGGCTGCGGAAATTTTGACCACCTGGAATTCTTTAACGTGCACCCAAATTTGAGCAAACGGGCCTACAACAATACCGCCTCCATCGGAAATGCAGCTGCCGCAGCCGGGATTCAATCCCGTGACCTGCGGGTCAGCAGCCGAGTACCTTTGCCATTAGACCACCGCGGTGGGGCTACGTTCATAAGATTGCTTGCAATCCTAATGAGGTAGTAAAAAGCCACGGGATCCCATAATTTCTTTCCCTGCCATCAACGAGCCGGGAAAGCTGTGCCCACGTATTTTCAATGCCATTATTGAGGCCAGAAGAAGTGCAAAACGATTCGTTAAGTGTTCCAGTGATTGTCATCATATTGAATGTTCTACGTTGGTATAACAGGGCACCAATTCAATGACATCCATTTTGTGGGAATGCGCACAGAAAAGCTAGGTAAAAAAGTTCGCACATTTAGTGGCGCATATCAATCAGTCGCGTAAATTTAATGAATAATTGATTGGTGTCTATGTCTTCCAACATGTAACCAAGCTTTTGTTCAGTACTTAAACATTTTTACTAAGTGAGCCTGCGATGGCCACTGTTAGGAAATAAGACCTTTATTATAGCCACTGAGCGAGCTCACATAATGTTACAAAGAGAGAAACAGCGGCAGAAAAGAAGGGCCATGAATTACCAAACTTTTTTTGAGCTTGATGAAGAGCACTAGGTTAATGGCCGGCTGCCTAAAATCGCGTTCGATATCTTTAATAAGCGACAGCTGCCAGAGAGTCAACTTTACGGCGTCATTTATACAGCAGTCTCATGGCGACAACGGGGCGATCAACCATGATCCTTTATCAGCTATAGGAGCCGCTAGACTTTGAGAATCTTAGCACACATTCTTTTCCGTTCCTTTTTGTCTTATAAAGCATAGAAAGCATCGAAATATAGTTGAAAGGAAATACCAACGATGCGTTTTATAAATAACACCTTTTAGAGCAGTGCTATGCGCGCAGTACTTGTATTTATTTATTTTTATTTATTTACTGATCACATTTCGTTCCAACATTTTGCTCATTTTTGAGTCACGTGACAATGACAACATTGGATGCAGAAAAAGATAAAGCGTTACACGTCCATTCCCCTTTGCTTTGTTGAACAGGCAATAATAACGCTTGGTGCAAAGGAAGGATTGAGAGAAATGATACAGCAGCAGATGTGGAGAACATGTTTGCTCTAATAATGCGTGTGCCGTAGACACGGAATGTGTATTTTCACAGTGCTACTAGTTCTCGTCGTGTGCCTGTTTAGCACTAAGCATGTCTCAACCGTTGAACAAGCGCCGCCCGCTTCTTAACGCTTGATCTTCTCGAAAAGAATATTCCCGTGCCGTTGGTTGCACCAGAATGAGAGGTATCAATTAATTCAGCACGATCCATATAATTGACTCTATTAAAGGAAGTTGCTAATATGTCAGGCAGAAATACATTCCCTGCCTTTTTCTCCTGCTACAAATATATGACATAAGAAACGTTGACATATCGCTCTAATTAAGGCCGGCCTCTCTTATATTCTCTTTGGGTGCGTGAACATGAAACAAATGAAAAAAAATATGTTCTGTAGGGGAGATGTCTGTATAGCCAAACTGGTTCCAACTGTTTTGTTTTTGTGTGTGTCTGTGTCTGTGTGAGTGCGCGCGCATGTGCGTATGTGCGTGCGTGCGTGTGTGTGTGTGTGTGTGTGTGCGCGCTTGCTGGCGTGCGTGCGTGCGTGCGTTTTTTGTGCCAATTCAGGATCCATTAGGAAAGCAACACCGGCAGGCCTCACAATACAGTACGCTGCGCAGATGTGTGCTCGATATTTTCTTTTTTTTTTCTAACCAGTCGACCGACTAACCCTTCGGCGGTGTCTGCTATAGTCTGGGCCTCTTACAACAACCAGACAAGCTCATAAAGGGCCCAAAATAAACGGGGCTCGCTTGCAAATCGCAGTGCTTCGGCGTGGCTGGAATGGATCCTCATTTGCATACGCAGCCATCTGGCAAAGAAAGATACTCTTGAGAACGAAGCGGGGGCTATTAGTGTTCTCGGGGCGCCCATTTTTGGCTCCTGGCAGTCTTTCTTTACTTGGAAAGATGAAACCTGAAAGTGCGAGCGACACAAAATAAATTCAGAGAAAGAAGCCTAATTATGCGTCAATATATATATATATATATATATATATATATATATATATATATATATATATATATATATATATATATATATATGACGGGAACAGCGGAGAACTAAGAAAGTGCTATAGCTCAAGAGGTTTGCACCTTATATGAATCTGGATATCTGTATGGAAGCTTCATTTACTCAAAAAGTAGTGTTTATTCCCACAACCCAGCAACCCAGTGGTTGTGCACACTTGAACACGAGGTGACCCCTTTCCAGAAATGAGCCGCTTTTCACAAAATTTAACCCTCCCTCCCCTTCCTCCCTTGATCTAATCACGGGCACATCTGGAAGCGAAAATAAAAATTTTTGGTTAAAAATAAGCCGTCTACATAATAACAGAAAGTTGAATGCTGACGAAGCAGCCAATTTAGTGCTGATTTTTCCCCCCAGAGAACTGCACGTATCAATCTTAGCGTATAATTAATTGAAGAAAGGTTGTAGACAGGAAAATCGAAGCGCAGTCTTTCTGTCACCGCCCATCATGGTACTGTGGATGCCTCACGTTTTCTAAACGTGGACTATATACTTGCCGGTGACGTGTATCAACACCAGCAACGAATGCGCACTCGCACTCAATGTCTTCTGCTTCCATCTGAGTATATACGCTGTCTTCACCTTGCACATAGTTAGACAGATTTGCGTATAGAAGATTAGTTTGCAAATTGTAATATCAAGGGCTACCATAACTTACCGTATAGATGCTTATATCTCGTGAGCTGATTTACCGTGTTTCACTCAGTTCCACATGAGACGCGACCCATTCTCAAGCGCTTATTAGATGATCGATCTACCAGTGATTCGATATATCAAACGATCACTTAATGATTTATTGTCGTATAGTTTATTAAATAATCCTTGTAATAAGGGTACTGGATTAGTGGATATAAAAGCTGAGGTCCTATACATCGGCGTAACGTGCAGGAAGGAACGCTGTAGGAAACCCGTAATGCAGGATAGTAAGTTTAATGTGGCAAACAATCTTTTTCTTTTTTTAGCGCGACGGTAGTAAACAGCTGGTTTACTAAAATTCTGCCATCGACGTCGACATCACGGTTGGCGTTGTAAATTGTGAGCAATCTGTGACTGAACAGTAGAGAAAGATGCAAAAAAGTTACTAAAGAAATGTTTGCTTTTCATGAGAATCAAACACTGATCATCTACATGACAAGTAGATGTTCTTGTTCTACCACAAAGCGATGCTATTGTCCGAAAAAAAAAAAGACTTCATGAATGTCATGTATAGAAAAAGGAATCTTCTGAACACGTGTAATATTGCGAGGGAAAATGGTAGAATTGCGCCAGGCGTCATAACACGTGAATCGCGCAACCCATTACAAAGCGCTCTGACTTATTCAATCATCATCAGCTGCAAAAGCATCTACAAAATAAGCAGCAACGTAGGTTTGCGTGTGTACCCGAAGTAGGTCCGTTGGCGATTCGTAGAAAGTTATGGCATAGTGGACACTAACCAGTCTAGGACGGTTCGCTATGTCATCGTATACGACAGGTTTGACTAGCCTCAGCAATTTTGCATTTCGAAACGGCCAATGTTACGTCGCAGTCATTCGTCTCCGTATCCAACTTGGTTGAGGCATGCACCGAGAGAACACAAGGCTGGCTAGCAGCTGTGAAGGCGAAGTTGACGGGGCCCGATTACGCTATCGCCTTTTACTCTTTAACCAGGCGAAGCTATAATCCTACAAGTCTGTTTTCTTTTTAGTCCGCCACCACTGCAAAGGTGAACAAACATGAATTGTAGCACGTCTTTCGAAGAGGCGTGGCCGTGGTGATCATAATGCAACTTGCCACCACGCTTGGCAACGTAAAATTCATAAATATGCACTGACAGAAATAAGTGGGCTATCAGGCTGAAAACGTGAAAACTACTTTTAGGAAAATTTCTTGCCGAAGCTTAATCCGTGGGAATAAATTTCCACAAAAAAGACTGGAGCGCCAACACATGGCGCATTCACACTACACACACCCAAGCACCGAACACGTTATGTGCTCATGATAACTAAAATTGTTTTTTAATGAGCAATCATATAGCTCAATAAGCTCTGTTACTTCGCATATAGTCAACACCCAACTTGCTCTTTCCTCTTTTTCATGCGTTTAACTTAGCGCCAGTTATTGTATATGACAAACCCTTACGCACATCATTTACGAAAAAAAGTCTCACTCGCTGGCGACCCTTCATTACTCACACATACTGTTCACACCACGAGAATGACGTTGCTGAGTGCGTGCGCTAAGGCATCTATTAATGCATGGCACGAGGCAGATTTATTATGTCATGGATATATGTTATAAAAAAAGCAAGTTGGCAATGCAATATATTGTGTTACGTTTGAATTGTTGTAGGAAGGATGGTGCACCGCTCGTCACTATACCTTGCGATCATAAATAATGGCAGTGTCCTGGGAGCTCATGGAGCTTATTCATTTCAATAAAAGGTGATGCCGGTTGTCGTACGGCTAATGCAAAGTTTTCACAGTTATCACTTAGACAATTTAGTTCACTATGATCACGGTCACTAAACAATACGGGCAGTATGTTTGGTTTGTTTAAGCAGCAGAATTTACTTTCACTTGAGCATGCAGATAATGACAGATCGTTCATTTTCTTTGCGGATCTGAGTACTGCCGTGTAAGCAGAACAAGGCACTTTTTATCGCTTCCTGAAAATTTACATTGTATTAAAACGAGGAATTCTGTGCGAGGAGCTGCGACCATGCTTTCCGCTGGGCCGCTCGTCGACTTTGTTTGCATAAGTTTAAGTGAAAAATATCAATCGCACACGAAATTCAATAGTGATCGGAAACGGTTAGTGAGAGTTTAATAAAACGTATTGCCAATGTTGACCTCCGTACCCGAATTTAGATGAGCTGGGTAAGTGGACTTCACGGTATTTATTCAATGGTAGCTGCTTCTGTCACTAGTGCGTGAAAATACTGTTTTTTTATTTTACGCGCGCGCTATTGATCAAAAGTGGATTATGTCAAATTTAAATTTTGAGGGCCGCTCACATGATCATCCTATTATTTTTTGGCTCGAGTGAGAAATGTAGTGTCGTTACATTATTTTTTATTTCCAATCTATGCGAGACTGGCGACTGTCATTACGTATTGTTCAGAATCATGAAATTGAGCAGTTCACTTGTTCATTCGTGCATGTGGTTCCCTAGGGGAGTTCTTGCGTCGGGCTTCTTCTGATTGGATAAGAAACCTTATGAATTCTGAGAAGCTCTTGTGCTTTAGAATCCCTTTGATGGAAGTTCAGACATCTTGCACGACACAACCCTGCTGACGCTGTTTTCGTTCTTTCCTTGCTGTGTTTCTCCGAGTGATTCAGTGCAATAATCTGCGTGTGACGCAGTACAATAGAAAGCAATCAAATGAGTATAGTCAGCAGATCGGCACCAACGCAGTAAACGTATGGCTGTGAATATATTTTACTCACCATTTATTGCTGTAATGTGTGTTTATTCATTGAAGCTTTTGATTACGTTTAAACTCGTGGGCATGTCTCAAGTGTAATTAGTTGGGTCAAAGGGGTAATTCAGACACGTAGAAAAATTACCATGTGCGTAATGAAGAGGCTGTCTGCTATCCAATGAGTGCACAATTTTTCTCATTGCTTGAAAAATGCGGCAAGTAGGTATGGGGTGTCCTCTGCCAATAAGATGTCCTCAATTTGTTCCCACCTGCATGGAAGAACTTTGGGTTTGCGCAAGACTTGTGCGTTCAGTTAGGATAAGAAAATGGATGATTAGGTTCTCTGTGCACTTTGTGTTTTCTACAGAGTGCCATTATGCTATAGAACAAACAGTCTGGTACATTAATTAATGTTAGGCTAAGAGAACACCTATGCTCACCAACGGCTTGTGGTGGCTTGGGCTTGTTAGCTTATTGTAGAAATCGTGGTTGTCAGCTGATGACACAGGACACCACTTGCTTGTTTAGCCATCGAGACAAATACGCAATGGGCGTGATGAAAGCTTTTTACGTTGAAATTGTAGGGAGGGGGGGAGTGAAGGTAGCCCTTAGTAAAAAAGAAGTTAGATACTTATATTTACTGCAATCGAGTTACCACGTTTATATTGTGTACCATTATGCATGTTCTTTGGTTGTATATAATATGTTACAGCGAAAGCAGTCATGCGATCAGAATTCGGGTCACGCGCAGCGCCATAGTTGTCCGCTGCCGCCGCTGCTGTCATCAACGGTATTCAAAAACCACATCGCACGAAATTTGAAGAAAGAAATTTAATACCAATTACACAGTGGGGCTAGAACCCGGGTATACAGGGTGCCAGCCCAGTGTTCTACCACTGAGCCATGCCTATGCTCATTTTTTAATGCGTGAAATCATTACCAGCAATTGTGAACTACGCACAGCATATTTGTTCAGAAGTCAGGAAGTTTGTTGTGCGTAGTTTAAGACTTGTTGGCAAACTTGCCTTAGGCAGTCTTGATATCGAGAAAGAAATCACGTTAATACGACTTATGAAGCGTTTTAAAACCGCGAAAAAACAACCAGTCGTTACACAATCTGAATAGCGTAACGAGTGGGTTATCTGATGCTCCAACCCATTACAAAAGCTTGTTCTTGTTCGCCTATTACCTGTGGCACATACCTGGAGAGATAGATAGATAGATAGATAGATAGATAGATAGATAGATAGATAGATAGATAGATAGATAGATTCATAGATAGATAGATAGATAGATAGATAGATAGATAGATAGATAGATAGATAGATAGATAGATAGATAGATAGATAGATAGAGAGAGAGAGAGAGAGAGAGAGAGAGAGAGAAAGAGAGATACATATATTGAATGAAGCTTGTGAGTGAAGGTGGGAGGGTCCCTTATTTCAGGAACCCTCTGGCTTGGACTGCCCGCCGGGCTCGAGCGACGAGTTGACGCTGCTCGACCAGGTTCGGCTAGGAGATCGCAGCCTCCCACGCTTCACTGGGGAGGTCTTGGTCCGCATCTGGTGCTGCTGCTTGTAGTCCTGGGACGCTTGCTTTGCATTGCAGCAGGAGGTGCGCCAGAGGGTCTGCCACATTGCAGTGAGGACAGATGTAGCTGTGCAACGTTGGCCGCATATGGTGCAATAGTACGCCGTGGGTGAACGTGCTGCTTTGAAGACATCTGTAGTCAGCGTGTTCGTCTCTTGTGAGTTTTGGATGTGGCGGAGGGTTTGACCTGAGTTCGAGTCGATAATGTTGCAGCAATGCATAATACGTTGGTGGTACGGGTTCTCTTGCCTCTGATTCTGATGTTGAGTGGGAGATGCCTCGGATCTTGTAGGGGAATGCCCTGTTGACGAATTCGAGGGCTGCGGTGTGCGCCACTTCCCTCGAGAGCTTCATGACCTGTAATCCACACGATGCATGTGTAGGGAGGAGGGTTGGCCATTCGCTTTAGTAGCCTAATCACCACAGTGGAGACCCTGCCTTTCACGTAGTTCTGTGCCGCTGTTTGTGAGTCCGTAAAAACCACAATGGGATCCTCACTCGTATGGGTGGCGAGTGCTATAGCAGCCTCTTCAGCTGTTTTCGCGCGTTTGACGAAGATAGTCGCCGATGCCAGTACCGCGCCCTTCTAATCAATGACGCTAATCGTGAAGGCGTTACGTCCCGGATATTTGGCCACGTCCACGTATCGCGCCTGCGGGTCGTTGCCATGGGTTTTCCGGATCATGTTAACCCTGGCTAGACGCCTTGCTCGGTGATGTTGAGGATGCATGTTCCGATGGATCTGCTGAATTTCAAGGCATTCTCGGAGCTGTGACGGTATTTCGCTTTCGCGTTCTTCGTTTGGTTCTAGGGTGGTCTCGTATGCTGTGCGTCGAAGGACGGCTTGCCCAGTGAGTGATAGCTTGAGTCTCTCGACCTGATTGATGAGGGGTGCTTCGGTGAGTTCTTCCCACGTATTGTGAACTCCCATGCAAAGCAGTCGGTCAGTGGAGGCGGCTGGCCGCAGTCCTAGGGCAAGCTTTTGTAGCCTTTCGTATGAGAAAATCAGGTTTTTGATTCTCCACTGTCTTCAGGTTGAGGTAGGGAGCTCCGTACGTTATGCGGCTGTAAAGGAGAGCTTATACCATTTTTAGGGTGTCGTGCTCTTTGAAGCCACTGCGGCGGTTAGCCACCCTTCGGATTAGGTGAACGAGCTGTGTCACAGTGTTCTGCAGCCGGGGTAGGGCAGCGGAGCCAGATCCATCCTTATGTATATGTAGTCCAAGGACTCCAAGCATGTCAACTTGTGGTATTTGGACTCCCTGCAGAAAGTCTCGTGGGTCAGGAGCGTCGTAGTTTGGTGGTCTACCCCGGGTGCGTGCCGCAAGTACTTACAATTCCAACGTTTCCGGTGTACATTGGAGGCCGCAGGTCTTGAGATATTCTTCAGTGATGTTAACCACCTCTTGAAGTCCGTCCTCCTGTTCACCTGTGCTTGTTGTAGCTCTTGTCCACATAATGATATCATCGGCGTATAACGCGTGATGTATACCAGGGACAGCTTCCAAGAGACGTGGGAGCTTAAGGAGGCCAAAGTTGAAAAGTAGTGCTGATATCACTGAGCCTTGCAGCGTGCCTTTGTTAGGAAGTCAAAAAAGCTTGCTCCGGATATTGGCAATCCCTACAGTGGCTGTGCGGTTGGTGAGGAAAGCCAGCATGTAGGCGTACGTTTTGGCTCCGCAGCCGACATCTTTCAGGCTACGCAGAATGGCTTCGTGGCTCAAATTGTCAAATGCGCCGTCAAATTTCTCATCGTCGTCAGCCACTGCATGAACGATTGCCACAAAATTCCTTGCAAGTGTTTAGTGGAAACCCCGTTTCTCAGAAGAATGACGAAAAATAGCATAGCGAATATAGGCCTACTACCTAAACTTTTTTTAATAATATTGCTGTAGTGGGTATGAAGCAGCAGTAACCCAATGAGTGAATAGAAAAGGCTCCCAAAGGCCGCTCTTCTCTCTCTCTCTCTCTCTCTCTCTCTCTTTTATATATATATATATATATATATATATATATATATATATATATATATATATATATATATATATATATATATATATATATATATATATATATATATATATATATATATAGCTTTCGCTATGACTGTGCTGTGCCTTCCTCGCACGCCTGGTATTTTTTTATTTTTCTCTGGTGATATTTCACTTGTACATATACACTATAATGTATACAAATTTATGAACACCACAGTAGCTCAGTCATGGAGCATCGGACGAGTTACTCGAAGGTTGCAGGTTGGGTCCCTGGAGCCAGCCAGTTATCTTTTTGTCGACTTTTCTTTCTTCACGTTTACAATACATTTACACCCCCTGTACAATACAATACACCCCCTGTACTTTTCTTCAGAACATCATATGTTAGTTCTCATTAATATAGTATTCAACAAAAAAAAACGATCCCTTCAACTTACAATTCTCGCCTTCGTCATGATTAGTTACATTTATAGATCCTGTTTGCTGACTGACTGAATTTTAAAAGAAGGCAAACGCATGAGACGGAGACAGAAAATTAGAAGGACATGTGAGGTTAAGAAAATGGCCGGTATAACACGTCAGCAGAAAGCACATGACCGGTTTTATTGGCAGAACAGCGGAAAGAACTGGGCCCTGCAGTGGGCATAGCCAGGTTAATGATGAGTGCTCTGCATACATGTGTCCTTTTGTCTTCCAATTATATTCGAGGGGATTGTAAATGCCTTTGTCATGTCTTCTTGGACCTCGTCTGTTTTCAAGGCTGACGTTCCTTCATTGTGAATTACCACCAGCTAGCTCAAGTTTCCTTCTAGTGCGGTTTATTTGTCTTCTTCAATTGCTTGTTTTTTTCTCACAATTCTACTCTTTTTTCACTTTTCTTCTCATCTTTCTTTCACTTTCCACCCCCCCCTCTTATTGCAGGGTAGCAAACCGGATGCTACTATTCTGGTTGACCTACCTGCTTTTCTCTCAATCTATTTTTATTCTCTCTCTCTCTCTCTCTTTAGGTATGTGATGCTTCATTGTTTTTACGTTGAATCCCAGCGCATAAAGGTTTGAACCACCGACAGACAAAGACACGACCCGGGCATGTCGCCGTTGGCGTAGGCCATCCATCACTCCGGGAGCTTTTTTCAACTTTCGTTGCTTTTCTGGTTCCCTTCTGGTCTGTCGTTGTACGTATACGCAGGCTCTTCTTTACCCAACACCTTGTCTAATAGATCTAAGCTCACGTACCACCATGAGCGTGATATATAAGTCATGCTGTCTCATTACATACATGTCCTATTTTTTATGTTATAACCCTTCATTCTTTTTTTTCGCAGTATGATCACTTCACGCAGTATCGAGCTTGGTACATCTTAAGCTAATGAACCGGCATCGGGTGCACCATGATTGTTTTAGGTCAGGCCGCGCACTACTTGCAGGTCATCGTTTCCATGCTACCACTTGTCATTCACGTTCGTAGTACGGCCACGTCTTACAAATGAGCCATTCAGATGTGAGATTTTCGAGCCCGAGCCCGGCCCAGGCCCACTCACAGCGTCAAAGACCCGCCCGAGCCCGGCCTGACATCACGAAGGTTTGGTGTGGAGACAAGATATTGTTTTCTTATGATGCGACATCTTAGTCAGCATATCAAAGTGAAACATAGGCAAACGACACATGTCTGTCGATGCATACTGAGACTAGGAGTTGTGTAAAAATAACAAGCTGTCTTATGCATCGGGCTTTAGTAATGTGTGGCACTCCTACATCACATATCCCGCTGAACTGAAGTTCCGTTCGCTGCTAGCACTACAATGGTAGCCGGCCTCACCTATACCTTTTTTGAGAGTAAAGCAAGCTTGGGATATTTAGACTGTTTGTTCTTTCAGAAGTTGATTACCTCAGATGCAGAACATGAGGATGATTTCATGGATGAATAATCACAAATATTACCTTGTAGGACTTCACCTTCATCCTGTGCGTTTGAAGTGGTAGTGGCGAAAAACATTCATTTATGAAAAAGAGGTCTACGACCTCTTTGGTGGCTATAGCAGCGGAGAAGCGGGAAAGGTCGGAGGTTGTGGTTACGGAGAGGGCGTCTGTCTGGTGGAAAACAATGGTGACACAACGTCAATATCTTAGGCTAGATTCAGGTGTCGTACCTGGCCCAGCCCATCCGACAAAAAACAATGTAGCCCGAGCCCAGCCCTGGCACGAGGTGAGACGATGGCGGCCTTGTACCAATTTTATTATGCAACCACCATGAATGAAAAAGCCCGAAGAACACAAGCTTGTAAGCGGCTAGGTAGGCGGCTGCGATTCACAGCAAATGAATAGATAGACAGATAGATAGATAGATAGATAGATAGATAGATAGATAGATAGATAGATAGATAGATAGATAGATAGATAGATAGATAGATAGATAGATAGATAGATATATAGATAGATAGATAGATAGATAGATAGATAGATAGATATACATACATACAGTTAGATAGATAGATAGATAGATAGATAGATAGATATACATACATACAGTAGATAGATAGATAGATAGATAGATAGATAGATAGATAGATAGATAGATAGATAGATAGATAGATAGATAGATAGATAGATAGATAGATAGATAGATAGATAGATCTATTAGAGATTGGAGGATTCCAGAAAGTATCCATTTATTGCTTTAACAGCTTTAAATGTAGCCGCAACATGGTATTGAATCCACTTGAATTCTCTGAGCAAGTAATGATGTCTACGGCATGGCCAAAGCACGCAGTTTGACGCCTGATAGTTTCATCGAACTGCGACAAAAGGTACACCATGCACTTTTCAGAGGGATCCGCAAGAGTAACCCGGCTGTAGAACGTCCGTCATACATGCAGCGCTTTAGCGATGTCAACGTGTAATATCGCTAAACTGCTGCCGTTCTAATCCAAATAAGGTACACTTTAATTAAGCATTGGCTTCAGCTAGAATAACTCGTCTAATCGGGGCACGAGAAGTTATAGCAAATTATTCATACAAACAAGAGACAATGATTACCTGGAACCCTCGGAGAAGAGATAAAAAAGACCACCAACGAACTCTCAATAAACGCTAAGACGTTAAATAACAGGGGTGCACGCGTAAAAGTAAGTGGTTCGATGGCCCACGCTAGAAGCAGCCCGCTGGCAGGTCCACTGAGTATGCGGCTCGTACTTGTGTATTGTGACACATCGGTGCAGTGGCGAAATTAAGTAATTTTTTCCCCTTTTGCTCACACGTGGACGCGCTCTTTAGCGAGGTGTATTGCGACACCTCCTATGGGTGCAGTGAACGAGAACATCCCCGAGCAGCGTAGACTGTGACGAAAGACTGTAGGCGGGATGGCAGCAGTCACAGTCACGTCTGTCACGAAGTTCGCTGCGAAGAAGCCATGAAGGAAGATGTCTCCGAAGTTGCTTCTTGTATTGAGCGGCACGAAAGTGCCTCCGGAAACAGCCAGCTAAATAAAACGATCGAAAGCGTGTCCTCCTTACACTAACAGACAATCTAGCACAGTTGGGAAAGACTCGTGTCCCGAGAAAGAATGATACTCTTGGCGAAGATTGCCACCCGGTCATCGCGTCTGGTGAAGCAGGGCGGTGCTTCGGAAGGAAAGAGAGGAGGGGGCGGTACTCTCACCTTCTTTGTCCCAAATTGTAGCCTCGTGCCCACAGAAGTAGCTTCGGGATCTCTGTGGAAACCAAGTTATAATACTCGCCAGCTATTTTCTGGGCGGGGCGCGCGATCTCGACCTCTGCGTATCTGCCTTTGTTCTCTGTAGGAGGAAGGACTCGCCGAGACTGTGCGCCTTCTGGCCGGAGAAATCTCTTTCGGCCAGAAGTCGCGATGACAGCAGCTCGCCTGTCTTCCTCTGTTCGAATTGATTACGACATGCCACCATCTTTTTTTTCTATGATGCTGATATTATCCCCATGTTATCGATACTTAAGACCTATAAAGTTTTCCGGTGACGGTGGAAAAAAAAGACAGACGGGTGAACCCGTTTAGACAGTGCAAAAATATTTTGAGGCACTTTTTGCTCGCGTTAACTAGCGGTAGTAATGAGACACATGAACTTAGTTAGTAGTAGCGCGGCACATAAAAAAGAAAAGAGAAAAGACGACACATACGTCAAGAAACGTAGGCGCTAAACAGTTCAGCGTCTACCTTTTTTGACGTCTGTGTCGTATTTTCCTTTTTTACATGTGCCGCGCTATTGCAAGCTATGTTCATTGATAACCAAGTCGCCCAAGCCACAAAACACTAATGAGACACAATAGCACTGCGCAGCAATCACCTTATCATGAAGAATATTTTAGATCAGGAACTGCTCAAGTTTCGAGATTCTCCTCACAATGTATGGCGTGTACGTGCCACAGAAAGCGGATATGCAGCAAGCGGCTCTTAGCATAGCATGTCCATGCATAGTGTGGATTAGCCATAATGAGGCAAGGGTAAGTGTGGGTTAGGGGAAGTGATATGCGGGGGAGCAGGAGGGAAGAGAAGAGGTAAGAGTCCCATCACCTCTTTTTTCATGAAATGTATTTTGCGCCACAGCCAAGTGTACCTAACTAATCTATGCGTCTACTCGCCCAAAAAGAAGACCTTTTGGATAGTGTAAGACGTAGCATTGCCATGTAGGGTATAGTATAGCAAGTGGGTGAGGAGCAGTGATGTGATGGTGGGGTAGAGGGAAAACAAGGAGGGGAGGGCTCCGCTGTTTTCGCAGTCTTCGCACCACTGAGGCACGTAGCTGCCCTAATTGGTCGGCATTTAATTTGTATTAGCAACGAAGCTCTTTGAGGTTGCCGTAATTTTTCGTCAGTAACCGAAATGATCGTCGCCTATATTCCCAAGTTCCGTAGACAGTCACGCCACCCCGTGGCCGCCAGCGTAATTTTTTTCAAAGACCATCGGAGTAGCGTGGAAGCGGCGCTCATAGCATGTGCATGTACGTCTTGGCTGGCGTCGGGCCTTCACTGGAGCGATTTTGTTGTAGTTACCGGGCGCACAAAGGTCACTGCAATCGCTGCACAGTCTCCATTTGCGGGAAGGGTGCGCTTTTCAGACACAGCGAAGTAACAACTAAGGCGCTTATTCGCATTCATCTGTGCCTGTGAGTACGTTTTGTGCGTAATGGGTGCGTGAGAAACGCGGGGCACGTTTCGATATGCTTGTCATTTGGTGCAGGACATTCCGATTTCTTGCTATCGCGTTCATTGCTTCGCCTTTGTGGCAAAGCTGTGGCTTTTTTTCAAAATGCGTCATAAATATCAGGATTGCCATAACTTACATCGGTAAGTATCTGCTCAAAATTCAGGACGTGAAAGGAAATACAGAATGTCATGACACTATTTGGGGTTTTGCGTTACAAACGACGTAATGATCGTGAGGCGCGCCTTAAGTGGAGGGCAACGTGCATGGACATCGCACGCCGCAAGAAGTGATATGTTTGGCATTCAGGACCTCTTCGCCTTAAACGAGGCATCGTATCCGAGTTCCTGAAGCGTCTAGGTGGCGCATGAACATCATCATCATCATCAGCCGGACTACGTCCACTGCAGGACAAACCCTTGTTCCGCCAGTTAACTCAGTCCTGTGCTTGCTGCTGCCAATTTATACCCTCAAACTTCTTAATCTCATCTGCCCCACCTTACCTTCTGTCTCCCCCTATACCGCTTCCCTTCTCTGGGAATCCAGTTAGTTACCCTTAATGACCAGCGGTTATCCTGTCTACGTGCTACATGCCCGGCCCATGTCCATTTCTTCTTCTTTATTTCAGCTATGATATCCTTAACCACCGTTTGTCCCCTGATCCACTCTGCTCTCTTCTTGTCTCTTAAGGTTACGCCTACTATTTTTTTTTCATTGCTCGCTGCGTCGTTCTCAATTTAAGCTGAACCCTCTTTTTAAGTCTCCAGGCTTCTGCTCCGTAGCTAAGTACCGGCAAGATACAGCTGTCATATACCTTCCTCTTGAGGGATAGGGGCAATCTACCTGTCATATTTGAGAGTGCTTGCCGAATGTGCTCCACCCTATTCTTATTCTTCTAGTTACTTCAATCTCGTGGTTCGGCTCTGTGGTTATTACCTGCCCTAAGTAGACATAGTCTTTTACAACTTGAAGTGCACTATTACCTATATCGAAGCGCTGCTATTTTCCGAGTTGTTGTACATTACTTTCGTTTTCTGCAGAATCATTTTAAGACCCACCTTTCAGCTCTCCTTGTCTAACTCCGTAATCATGAGTTGCAATTCGTCCCCTGAGTTACTCAGCAATGCAATGTCATCGGCGAAGCGCAGGTTACTAAGGTACTCTCCATTAACTCTTATCCCTAACTGCTCCCATTCTAGGCTTCTGAAAACCTCCTGTAAGCACGCGGTAAATAGCATTGTGGAGATTGTGTCCCCCTACCTTACACCCTTCTTGATTGGTATTCTGTTGCTTTCTTTATGAAGCACAATGGTAGCAGTTGATCCCCTGTAGATTTCTTCCAGAATGTTTATATAGACTTCATCTACGCCTTGATTTCGCAGTGTCTGCATGACGGCTGATATTTCTACTAAATCAAACGCCTTCTCGTAATCTATAAGGCTATGTATAGTGATTGGTTATATTCTGAGCATTTCTCTATTGCCTGATTGATAGTATGAATGTGGTCAATTGTTTAGTAGCCTGTTCGAAATGCTGCTTGTTCCTTTGAATGATTGAATTCTAATGTCTTTCTTTACTTTGTTAGCAATTACCTTTGTAAATAGCTTGTATACTACAGAGAGCAAGGTGATCGGCCTGTAATTCTTCAAGTCCTTGTCTTCTCCTTTCTTATGTATTAAGATGATGTTAGCATTCTTCCAAGACTCTGGTACTCTTCCCATCCGGAGACACCACGTAAACAAGGTGGCTAGTTTTTCTAACACAATCTGTCCTCCATCCTTCAGCAGATCTGATGTTACCTAATCCTCATCAGCAGCTTTCCCTCTTTGCATGCTCTCCAAAGCTTTTCTGACTTCTTCTATCATTACTAGTGGAGTATCATCTGGGTTACTGCTAGTTCTTATAGTATTAACGTCGTGGTTGTCTCGGCTACTCTACAGATCTCCGTAAAACTCCTCCGCTATTTTAACTATGCTATCCATATTGGTAGTTATTTTGCCTTATTTGTCCCTTAGGGCATACATCCGACTTTTGCCTATTCCAAGTTTCCTTTTCACTGCTTTGACGCTTCCTCCGTTTTTCAGAGCGCGTTCAATTATCTCCATAGTTATACCTTCTTACATCGCATACCTTACGCCTATTAATCAACTTAGAAAGCTCTGCCAGTTCTATTTTGTCTGTTGTACTTGAGAATTTCATTATTTGACGCTTCTTAATTAGATTCTTCGTTTCCTGAAAAGCTTGCCAGTGTCCAGTCTAACTACCCTGCCTCCAACTTCCACTGCAAACTCCGTAATGATACTCGTCAGATAATCATTCATTGAATCTACGCTAAGGTTGGTTTCCTCGCTAAGAGCTGAGTACCTGTTCTGAAGCGACACTCTGAATTCCTGTATTTCTCCTCTCAGGGCTAGCTCATTGATTGGCTTCTTGCGTATCAGTTTCTGTCGTTCCTTCTTCAAGTCTGGGCGAATTCGAGACCGTACCATTCTATGGTCACTGCATCGTACCTTGCCAACCACTTCCACATCCTGCACGATTCCTGCGTGTGCACTCATTATAAAGTCTATTTGGTTCTTATTCTCGCCATTAGGGCTCCTCCATATCCACTTGCGCTTTTCTCGTTTTCGGTAGAAGGTATTCAAAAGCCGTAAATTATTGCGTTCTGTGAATTCTACTAGTAGCTCTCCTCTAGCGTTTCTAATACCGATGCCATAATGTCCCACTGCCTGCTTCTTCCCTACTTTTGCATTAAAGTCGCCCATCACTATAGTATACTGTGTTTTTACCTTACTCATTGCCGATTCCACGTCTTTATAGAAGCTTTCAACTAAAGCGTCATCATGGCTGGATGTAGGCGCGTAAGTTTGTACCACCTTCATCTTGTATCTTTTATTTAGTTTAATTACTGATACCTACCACCCTCTCAATTAATGCTATAGTATTCCTCTATGTTGCCAGCTATGTTTCTGTGAATTAGGAAACCCACTCCCAGTTTTCTTCTGTCTGGCAAGCCCCGATAGCAAAGGACATGCCCATTCTGTAGCACCGTATAAGCCTCCTCTGTCCTCCTAACGTCACTGAGCCCTATTATATCCCATTTAACACCCTATAGCTCCTCGAATATTACAGCTAGACTTTCCTCCCTAGATAAGGTTCTAGCGTTAAACGTTGCCAAGTTCAGGTTCCAATGGCGGCCTGTCCAGATCCAGAGATTCTTAGCACCTTCTGCTGCGTTCCAGATCTGACTGCCACCATGGTCAGATCTGCATAATACGGGACTTCAGAAAGGAAAAGTCATCCCGAAGCAAGAAAAGAAAACTGCAGGGCAGACCGCACATGTGCTCAGCGACTCTGATACTCTCTGTGTGCGCCATATTGAGCCACCCTGTGCGCCCCCTATAGGCGACGAAACTTGCGAATAGTACACTATATTCACCATGAATCGGACGTGCTCTCCACATCATTTTCTTCATCATCGAGCTGTTCTGCTTCGCTCCCAGAACACGCGCACTGATCTCCGCGACGCTGTCTGTATTAACTCTGATAAGTGAGAGAACGAGTACAGATACAGAGAAAGAAAAATTACAGCATACTCATGAGGTGAATGATGATGAGTGGGCGAATCTCCGGAGGTTTCATCGGTACCCGTGATATTCCGAGAACTTTGCCCAGTCGGTCATCATGTAAAGACGGCGAGCACACGCTGTAGCCGTTTTCTAAGCCCTCCGCTCCGCCACCTTGTCTTCATCGCTCATACTCGAAGCACACTGACTGCTGGCGAAAGAGAAAGCGCGCCAAGAGCGAACGCGTTTTAACGCAAAAGCGAACGCGGTCTCCTATCACATGAGAGTGCTCTGCGAGCGCCGCAGCACCTCGTATTCAATTTATGTACTCAAGGCATTTTTGGCTCTGTTAGGTATGCAAAATAAAAAACTATATATATATATATATATATATATATATATAGATATATATATATATATATATATATATATATATATATATATATATATATATATATATATATATATATATATATAAATATATATATATATATATATATATATATCCACCACCAGAGTGCCATCTAGTGATCTCTCATCACACTATGCACCCCCATGCATGGCACGGAAGCGCCATCTAGTGAACAATCTGAGACCTAGGGGTGGTTACGAGAACGCCGGACTTGCCTACGAATTAAGGAGCTTCCTCTCTAAAAGTGAAAGAAAAAGAGAGACATAAAGAAAGGGAAAGAGACAACTTCTTGGTCAAATTTTTTTTTTCCAATGACGGTATCTCAAGGCGAGCGTCCTAAGAAATCGGCTGCCAACGCACGCTAGTAGAGCATAGAATAGCCTCGTATAGTATATGACAACAAGGAGATGGGAAAGAACGGTGGGCATGCGGACGTGAGATGTGGTATTGAGAAGGAGGGAGAATAGAAGGTGAGAGAGTAACGGCTAGAATAGAAAGAACGAGAAATATAGAAATAGAGATAGAGAAATGCAGAAAGGGAAAGACGGCTCTAAAGAAATTAAAGGAAGAGAGAGAAGGAAATAGAGGGAGCGATAGATAGTGAAAAAGAGAAAGAAAAGGATGAAGCAAACAAGAAATAGAGATATAGAAAGTGAAAAGATGAAAGAGTAAAATATGTAGAAGGAGTAAAAAACTAATATAGAGAAAGAAAGACAAAAAAGTAATCAGAATAAACTGCGAAAATGACAAAAATGCAGAAGAGAGAGAAAAAAACAATAACTAGAGCAAAAAAATTGCAAAGTACGCCACCTGTTAGCAATGCGGCTCAAAAAAAAAAAAACTAAGCTTCTTTTTTATGTACTCGCTTTCACAGTGCCCTAACCGCTCACTTATTGCTGCTTCTTCCGTTCTACAAGCCTCCGTCATGCATTTTTAGTCTTCAGGTGCACTTAAGTCTCCAAATACTTCCAAAAGGTTCCTCTGGTAAACACATTTATCAAAGCAAGCTAGTGCTACTACGAGCGATGGCCCTGTATACAGTAAGGATGTGACGTGGAATATTGCACCCGTATCGTCGCGGCCATATCTTTAAGCCATATTACTATTGCATTTTCTTTAACTAGGTATACCCATGGCAATATATATTTATCTCACATGTTCTGTGTTATCTGTGGTTTTATTGGTCCACAGACTTCGTATTCTATTTCTACAAACTAGAATTTCTGAACACGTCTCAAATATTTCAACCAATTATTAAGCACTGCCACACCGTTACTAAATAGAAACATGGTAATGATGACGTATGCAACATTATTAATCCCTATGTTCGAGATCAAGGCATGGCTTCAATAGCAG
Organism: Rhipicephalus microplus; assembly: GCF_013339725.1. NCBI lineage: Eukaryota > Metazoa > Arthropoda > Arachnida > Ixodida > Ixodidae > Rhipicephalus > Rhipicephalus microplus. Next base: position 251,636,215 of record NC_051165.1, read on the forward strand.
CCCTGGTTTTGGTGCAGTAATAACTACTATTCCCGAACAGCTCGTTTACTGTGCAGGACGGAATGTATATTTTGCTGATACACGCGGCATTTCGAAACCTTGTTCGGCCCAAGTTTGCTTGCCACTAACTATTTACGGAAGGCCAATCATCTCGGTATAAGCTTCCATAAGGGTCCCTTTGAAACGAATCTCGTTAGAGGAGCGCCGACGTCTAGCCCAGCCGCGTGGTCATGTGATGCGCGCAAGCTATCTTAAGAACTGCGCCGGGAAGCCAAACCGACGAAGTCACCTGTGGCTTGGCAAACGAAGCGAAAAAGCCTATACCTCGGCACTCACCTAATTAGGCTGGCAAGGGTAAACACGTGGTTTCAATATGTTTGCGCAGGCGCTTCGTACGTCACTCCTCCTCCTTTGCTATGAAAGATATACGTGAAAAGATAGAGAGAGAGACAGTGATCGGGAAAAGAAAATAAGAGGCGCAAACGCGGTTCGCCGCTCTTTGACAATCATGGCGGCGAGCGAGCTGAGGTACATCATTCACGGCCAACGAGGCGGCTGTGAGACGCGAAGCTTCACGCTCAGCTGAGCTCCCTTCTCGCCGTCCACTAGATTAGCCCCGAGGCACGAAGAGAATAAAGTGTGGTTTCCCCTGTCCTTAATGAATTTATGCCTCAGGATGAATAACCTCTTGTGTGTTTGCGCAAGCATCCGGTAACGCGGTTGTGTTGGCCTTGCGCGGAGGCCCTTCAGAAGCACTGCGGTTTGGCCCCCCGTTCGGAGGTGGTGCGAAGCGCTGTCAAATTTACGTCCGCCTGTAGCGAGAAGAGCAAAATGGTCTGTCTCCACTGTCAGCGGCTTTTATCTTGCCGCTTCTCGTTGTCGCGTGTCACTGCCGCGGCTGCCATGCGAAAGGAGAGAGTATGAAATCGCTGGCCCAATTAGAGTATGGCGCAAGGTTACTTTTCTAAGCAAGGTGTGTGTGTGTAGTAATGATCGGTACGTATACATAAGACATCGAAAAATGAAAGAAAAAAAGTGCGCACCCGAGAGCGAGGAAAGGCAGCGATATTAACATGTTTAGCCTAATCAGTATGCCATTATTCTACAGTGAAAAATAATGGGGGAGACTGAAGGAGGTAACGTGCAACAGAGGGGCGCCTTCTCACAAAAGCACTTCATATTCCGACAGTCTTGCGGGGTATACGACATCACAGGCGCTCGCGCACGTCTGTTGTACTTAAAAAATAGTAATGTTTTCTTTGCCATCATTCTCGATCAATTTTCAGGTTGATTGCGAGTGATTGTCTTTGCACAGCGTACTGGGTAATATCGTAGAACATGTTCTTCAATGCCTGCTTGATACCACAGACGTCGCAAAGTGGGTGATCTGTCAATGCGATGCAAAAAGAAAATGACTTCGTGAAAGTCATTATTAGCCTTAACCGGTATAGTATAGTACCCTCATTTTGGCGGAGTCTATAGTTAGCAATTGCAAACGTATCAGTGCGTTAAGGGGGTGAGTGATAGCTCTGACCACTTCCCGTATTCCTATAAAAGAGTTTGATGTTTATCTCGTTGGTACATGGCTTCAAAAACTAATGAAACAAACCTTCAAAGACACGTACGAAGTAAGTGTGATCGCCAAAACATCGCTTCTTGCGTATACGGGTCTTTCAAGACTAGGTTCATTGATTTGCCATTCCTGTTTTCAACGTACACTGAAAAGGAAACTCAAGGGTAGGTACCTAGGATCGCATTGGGTTTGTTATTCAATAAAACAGACATACGGACAAGGCGGGACGCACGCGACATAGTACGCTCTAGTTTGTCTTAGTACAGGAGGCCGGAATGTAAAAAAAACATAAAAAATACTTATTCAATTTACGCACAGTTCAGATGTAAGGTCTACAGAATGATTGTATATGAGCAAACCAATTTATTTTAGATTTATTCGATGCCTTTGATGCATTTTCATGTAGCAAAAGTTTTGGCTTTTTATTATAGAGGAACAGGAAATAGAAAGAAAACTGTTTGAATGCTTTTGAATGCGCCAAGCTCCGTTTCCGAATTATTTGAATTGAAGCGTTTGGATTCAGACGATCCAGTGGTTGCAACAAACTGTGCCCCGATGCGGTGGTCTAGTGGCTAAGGTACCCGGCTGCTGACCCACAAGGTCAAGGGATCGAATCTCGGCTGCGGCGGCTGCATTTTCGAAGAAGGTGAAAAAGCTGTAGGCTCATGTGCTCAGATTTGGGTGCACGTTAAAGAACCTCAGGTGGCCGAAGTTTTCGGAGCATTCTACTATATGGCGTCTCTCATAATCACATGGTGGGTTTGGGACGTTTAACCCCATATATAAATCAAACTGTGACGCATTTTACTGTCAATTGTAAGCACGTCAACACCAACTGTTTGCATTTCTCTGGCGTTTGTTCTTGGAGACAAAAAACACCCGGTCGCTAAAAAACGTAACGTATACATGTCTCTGTGCCGAGCTCACCGCAGTTTTTAGAAAACCAGGACAAGCCGAGGTTAAGTGCCTATAAAGAGAGAAATTGATAAAGAATGAAATAATAATAAATAAATTGAAAGGAAGCGGGAAGACCGCATCCTGGTTGCTTTGAAAAGGCGCCGCAAACATTTATGGTGGACCGCGGAGGAAACTGGGTCCCGAAATGACAGCCGCAATCCGTAAAGCCTGACGGACAGCTCGAATCCAAGTAAACCGGATAAACAAGGCGTGCATTGCGGCTGAACGGAAACACAGCCATCGGGCCGTATAGTGGGGAGCCCCGAAACGCACAGGCGCTGCCACCCTGTGGTGTGACACTGAAACAGAAGGAAGGAACGCTAAAAGAAGTGTAGAGGGACGCATTAAATAAATAAGCCTCGAAAGCGGAAATAAAGGGGGCAAAAGTTTTAAATGCCCTATTATTCTCTGAACAGTTTCGCTCAGCACCAGGCGACAACGCTGCTTCCTCTTTTCTTTCTTTTTTGTTAACAGGGTGGGTCAGAGTTTTGAGAGACGCGCTACAGCCCAGCCCGAAACTGACGGAGTCGAAAACGCGCATTAACTCTGCCCTCCCCATGAGCCCTCGCACCGGCGCTCTGTAGGGTGGCCAATTCCGAGTGCCTCCCCCTAACCCCCTCCATCGCCTTGCTACACTTTTCCGTTCCTAGCCCTTCCGTTCCCTCGGCACGTTCGTTTTCTAGCCCGTATCGCTATATATACGACGCCCTACGTTTATTCGAAAAAAAGAAGGAAGTATTCCTGCAGCAGCGAAACAATTTTATTTCCGCTGCTAAAGCGGGAGTCTACCTCTCGCTTCGCCCAAAGCGTTCGTTTCTTGTTTCTATATACGTTAGGGTGAAAACAGACGCGTTTACGACACGAGCGGACGCCCGAAAAGACCTTTTCCACCCCAACCCCGTAGCTATCATTCTTTCCTCCCGGACAGTACTTTTTGGACCCATTTTAAACGCGTTTTTACGGCCCACATTCCCTATACTCCCCCGCCTGCCACCCCATTTTTTCCCTCGAGCTGCAGACTTCGGAACTACGGGAACGAAGCTGCGTGACGTAACGACCGCCATTTTGGTTAGTTCCATTCCTTTATGTTACTACAACGTGTTTTTATGTCTCGGTGAAAGGGCGGACCACAAAGCGATGACCAGTTTATGCGGCGGGGCAATGGCATCTCTAGCTGTTCTCTATAGCATCGATCTATACCTCTAGTGCGCCAGACGTATTTTTTCCCCTCTAAGTTCTGTTGACCTCATTGCCGATCGCGCCATTTTTAAGGTTTAATATCTCAGTGAATCGTGCTGTGCCTCGCTTTTATGGGAGGATTACGCAGCTGAAGCAGTAAAGGGGCTTACACGGTATATATCTATCCCGCGAAATTGCCTAACCTAATCGTATGGATCAGCGAGCGGCTGGTGTAGCGCTGTAGCGCATGTATGACTTTGCTGCAGAGCTCACTATAGTGCAGCCAGACATGATATTCTCTGTGAAGTAGAAGACATATTTGTGTGGGCGGCAACGAATAAAACGACGCTCATCAATCATCTGTGTCGCCATTAGCGACTTTGAACTGTTGCTGCCATTGACAAGCATTAAAAGAAAAAAAAGTGTTTCAGTGAATTATGTTAGTTGCTATAGAACATAACAACGCAATATTTGGTTTACGTAATGGCCCTCATAGTGAATTATCTATGTGCTCGCACAACTGCTTGCAAAGTGTGAAAGGTATGTATAGGTGATATATTACGTCTCTCATGCATTTTTTACACACCTTGGTTGATATATGCCACGCATTTTTTGAAAACCTGGGTATGAACGTTTCGAAAAACACATAGCGTCTCTGTTTTTCACCTCATGTATGTCCCCGGGCTGATGCGTACACTGACAGGTTCACGTCGTCTTCCTTCTTGCCCTGACGGCTATGCTCTACAAATCGCAAAAACGTCGGTATTCTTAACAATAAAAAACGTGTAATAAAATCGACTCGCACGCTTAGCGGCAAACGTCAGCGCCGACTCGACACTACCGAAATATATTCCGCACAACCGATGGTCGAACTGAAAGAAAATAGAGAAAAAAACAAAGCGGCGAATAATAAGGCTAATATGGGCACGCGAATGGCGTGGAGCTGCGGTCGAGATTCGCTTTCGTCTGAAGACAACGACAAGAAGCAATTCGACTGGAATGTACATACACACGCATTCTGCCACGCACGCGTCGCCCTTCCTTTTTTTATCATTTATCTTTGTTCTTTTGTCGCTCTACACACAGGGACGCCTGTCCCGAGTGTGTCATTCTTGCGCTAGGAGGGACTCTTGCGATGACATGTGTCAATACCAGGCGGCGCTGGGACCCGCGGAAGCGTCAGGCTTCTGCGGCAGCCCCCATGCCAGCGCCACTCTTGCGACGTCTGCGGTTCCTTGCAGCCGGATGGACTGCGCCTTGTCGTGCCAGATGACCGGAAGAAGGGGGCCGCCAGCATTGCACCACTGTTAACCCCGATGCATATTGCCCTCGCCACGCGGCCATGCCATAGAAACGCGGGCATTGAAGCAGCCGTGGGCCACGCGTGGGACACTAGTATATACATAGAGGGCTCGCGTGAGGAACATCGACGGTGGCTTACAGGTACACCTCGTGAATGAGTGATTCTCTGTCTGCGATGACGCACGCGTGGGCTGCTCGCTGTTTTCGCAGATTTTACTCGCGCGTCGTTCTGTGAAAGAGGCATTGTCGGACGAGCCCTAACCAAGTTGAAATCAGCTGCACCATTTTGCGAAAGTCACAGTTTCGTTTCTATATCTCGTCATTGAATACGCTCGACAAACGGCCACGGGTTTATTTTGACATGGGCTTCTATTTTTTCGGTGAACAGCAATCCTATTTTGACCCAATACGTACCCTCTCATTGATATCTTTAGTCGTTATCGCTATAACACTTTCGGGACGCCTATTGTGGTGCATAATGAGCATGAACAGACGCGAAAATCCACAGAATCTTGGACCACCATTGCAGTAATAAAATAGAAAAAAACTTGTGGTTGCCTAGGTGTCAAACAAAGCATTCTTATGGAAATCGCCGATTTATTTGCAGTCGCTAGCTATGTCTTCAAGGCAAAGCCACGTCAATTGAAATACAAAAACATCAAAGTTCAATAAAACGCGCTTCTTCCTTTTTATTGCCCGTAGTAGACATAACACCAGCATGATTATATTTTAATTATTTAAACTGAGGCATATAACGTCGGTAGCAATCACATAACGAATGCTCCATGATATCGTTTTGAACTTATTACTCGTAACTACTCTTTATTCTCCTGTTCGCATTACATTTGTACATGGCTGTACGTAGATGTGTGCGACCCCACAGCTTTTTAGTTTGTACTTTTTTTTCGTTTTCTCCAGATGTCGCAATCGGGCAAGTGATTAGATGGGTGACTTATTCACGAAATTCATCAAAGGGTCACAAGAATTTATGAAGCACGAATGTTGCATTAGCGTGAAGAGAACATGTCAGTACATTCACAAAAGAACGTGTTTTCGGCAGAAACAATTTAATTCTTGCAATGTATCTTAAAACAGAGAGCCATCAGTGTTTTAAATACTTCAGTTAATTTAATGAGTAATGCTAGCAGCAGCAGCCGTTGCTGCTACTGCCAGGTTGCACCGTAATATATCTTCTTTGGCCCACGAATATATCACCACTAGAGGGATTGGGGCATCACTCTTTATCGCCAGTTGCAAGACCCAACAGTTTGACAAGAGTAACCACCTTAACTGCGTCAACACTGACACTGAGTGATCGATGGTAGTTCCCTGTTTCTACGCTATACACAGCCTTTACTATTTTGAGTTCACCATGTGTACTGCATTGAGGACAAATGAGAGGACGTTAGGACGTTAGCCCATGCCGGCGTCAAGGCCACTAAAAAAAGGGCACGTACGCAGCATCAGAGCTGCGATGGGAAAAGCGTAACAGACGAAGTTCAGTCAAGATACCATTCTCGTTTTGGCGACTCAAAAAGATTCACCGGGTTGGTAAAAATCGTGCCTGTATTAGTTGCAACGCCACTTGATGGTGTTCAACTTGCTGTGACAGAAAAGGTTAATGATGTGAGAAAGTATTTAAAAATGACAGTTACTTAAGCTCATTTTAGTGCAGCTTCAAAGGGGGAGCAGACTATGTATAAACTGTGAGCAGAGCTGAAGTGTAAAATTTTCTGTTTCATTAAGGCTGCAGTCTAACATTAGGATGACTGTACTAATGCATGTGAAACCGCCACTGAACGAGTGCTGTCTAATCGTTGTATATTTGTTGATTAGCGTTTTTCATGGACTCCTGCGGGGCTGTGTGTATTGCTGTGAATGTCTGGAAAAGGTCGCTGCAGAAAATGCTAACTTATATTTTTATTGAATTCTTGGGATATTTAGTGCGTATTTGGTACAGTTGGTATGTTCGCATTCCTTTTTTTTTCAGTGTTTTAGTTTTCGGCACTGCTGATATAACTAAATTTCAACTCGCCATTCGTTATGGTGTTCGGCACGAAGATTCTATGTCCTTGTAAGGCCTAGTTAAGTTTAGCTTGATTTCATGTTATTGTTATCATGCTTGCCATCTTCATATCAAATATATCAGTTAATTTGATATATGATAGCTTTAACCTGTAGGCTTGGCAGTGCTTGTGACAAATATTGGCCCCTGCTGTGCCTTTTTTCTCCAGTATGTTGATAGTACGTTCTACTGATAAGTTTAACTTCCTGAAATACAATGAGGGCTTAATAATCTCGAGATCCCAAGTTTTTGATGCTTTAGATAACGCGTTACAAGACCTCGACCAGTTCGAAGTTTTTCATTTATGAACGACTACGCATCCGAACCCAAGAAAAGAAAGACTACGAGTTCACTGTGGTATACCGCAGTGAACTCGTGGTCTTTCTTTTTTTTGGGTTCGGATGCGTTGTCGTTATAATAGTGGTCCCTCTCATCTTTTTGTGCGGGTGTGTTGCCGTTATATCTCATAGTGATTAAGGTGTAACTCTCATCTTCAAGCAACGCAAAGGGTCAGCAAATTATAAGGTTACGTGATGCCACTCAGCCTTCTAGTGTTTTTATAAGCTCGGTTGAAGCAGATGCTCAACAGTTTTTCTCTTGCTTTTTTTTTTGGTAGGCTATGCTTGAGGCGTAAGAAATGTCTTTAGCGTAAGATGACGGCAGTTCTAAGAGGCCTTTCAAGACAAGCATCTTTACAATGCCTAAGACATCCCGTGAAAAAAAAAAAAACATGTTGGGCGAATTTCCCTCAAAGCCTTGTAAGATCTACCATGCACGCCTCCGGAAAGCCGCAAACATTCGCAAATGAGAGCACAACCATTTCTACTCAATTTCCTTCCACTTGAACGCTAAATGAAGGAATGAATAAATTAGTGAAGAAACTTCGACTTAAAAGAGCGGTTGTTGTCTTGCCAACATGCTAAAACCATGCCTGCAGCAAGCGCGAACAATACGTGTAGCCCTGCAGCTAAAAACTGTGGTCGTCTCGGATTTCTTGTCACCATTCGTCGTTTCTTTGCTAGTTGTATTGCAAGTACACAGGGTGTTCAAGCTATCATTAGCATGAGTTTAAAAATATGCCAACACACTCATTTACAACGCGACCGAATGCATGCTGTAAATCATTGTCTGGAATAAATCAGACTTTATTTTTTGTGCTCTGGTCAATTGTTCATTTTGACCCTTTTAACAAACTAACTTTTGAAGGAACAAAGATGAGTCACACATTTCAATAAGAAAGTTGTAGATCGGTATTCAAAACGTCCTATTGGGCAATTTTGAACTTTATATGTGGTAATTATTAGCGTATTTATGTTAACTACAAATGCCTGCGAAATAAAAAAAGTCGCAGTTTCGCCGCAAGGGCGAAGCAATAAATGCAATAGCAACAACTTGGGCTAAAATTCCGAGAACCGCAAGCAGATCCAAACGTGCAGTGTGCTGCTCACGCAGGAATGACGCACGAAAACAACATACACAGGACGAGAGCGAACTATCAACGTTTACCGCTCGGCACTTAGCCCACTGTTTAAACGAAAACGACGCACGTAACGTAATCCCATGTACAGATCTGTGCAAACTAATTCATAAGGAGGGTTTACCATCCCAAAACCACCATATAATTATGGGAGGCGCCGTAGTGAAGGGCTCCGGAAATTTGGACCAGCTGGGGTTCTTTCTTTAACTTGCACCCAAACGAGAGCTAACGGGCCTACAGCATTTCCGCCTCCATCGGAAATGCAGTCGCCACAGCCGGGATTTCATCCCGCGGCCTGCGGGTCACCAGCCGAGTACCTTAGCCACTAGACCACCACGGAGGAGAAGTGAGTCCGAACTAAAAAGTGTCCCAGTTGTTATACTTCACTGTGCATAAAAAGCACGCAATTTTCGCAAAGGGGGCCTGTACAACTCCACCCCGGTGGTCTAGTGGCTAAGGTACACGGCTGCTGACCGCCCCGTCGCGGGATCCAATCGCGGCTGCAGCAGCTGCATTTTCGATGGAGGCGGAAATGTTGCAGGCCCATGTGCTCAGATTTGGGTGCACGTTAAAGAACCCCAGGTGGTCGAAATTTCCGGAGTCCTCCACTACGGCGTCTCTCATAATCATATGGTAGTTTTGGGACGTTAAAGCCCACATATCAATCTGGGGGCCTGTACAGCGAGCGAAGTGGCCTGTGTAGGCCTGGAAACTAACACAATTGTTCCGGTGAAAGCCGAATGCACACGATTCTCTTCAGCAAAGGATAAGCGAGCGCGCAAGCATCTCCGACGCTTCACCCTTGTTGCCTCGTATCTGCCCCGTATGACCCCGTACCTGCATGTTAACCTGATAATGTCGTCGAAAGACGATAGTATTGCGCCTGGAGAGAGTGAACAAAACGTTTATTTGATGTTCTGTGCAAGAAAATCGGTGAATGGTATTCTGGAGGCGCTGCGTTAGAATGCCTCGAGCGTGGAGCGGAGGCGAATGAACGCATCAAGTCACGTCACACGTGATACATGAGCGCTATGTGGCAGTTATGATGGAAAACGAAGCGTGCGGCGTCTCAAAGGTGATAAGGTGTAGAATGCAAGGCGACGGGTAGGTGCCACCAGTGTCGTCTCAGCAAAGTGTTGGAAACACTTGCCTTGTCGTGCAAGCGTTGTATGTTCAGCGCAGCATGATAAACGCTGCGGTCCTTAGAATTACTTATGTTACTTATAGTAACATTGTTACTTGTAGTAAATTACTTAGTTACTTCTAGTAAATTACTTATAGTAAATATGTTACTTATAGTAAATTACTTAGTTGCTTATAGTAAAAGACGCACATACAAAATATATACATGTAGTTATGGTGCCTCAGATATGCACAGTAATTGCTTCCTAATTGACAATCGCACAAGTGTGAATACTGAACTTAGAGCAATATTGGTGCCATTTAGTGTACGGCTGAGGGTAGACAAACAAATAGACAGACAGACAGAGACACACACCAAAATGTTCGCGTCGAAGGTCCCCAAGAAAGAATTTCGTGTTTAATTAAAACTAGCACGTGACAAACACACTGGCCTGCCTACGCGCGCAGTGATTTTGGAGCTTCATATAACGTCTGACGTACGAACATTGATTGATTGATTTGTGGGGTTTAACGTCCCAAAACCACTATTTGATTATGAGAGACGCCGTAGTGGAGGGCTCCGGAAATTTCGACCACCTGGGGTTCTTTAACGTGCACCCAAATCTGAGTACACGGGCCTACAACATTTCCGCCTCCATCGGAAATGCAGCCGCCACAGCCGGGATTTGATCCCGCGACCTGCGGGTCAGCAGCCGAGTACCTTAGCCACTAGACCACCGTGGCGGGGCGGGCGTACGAACATTACGCTTCCCTCGCAACGGTTCATGACAGCGATAAGCAGTAACATTGGTTATTGCTTTTGTGGCCGATTGTGAAACATGGTCATCGCAAAGTCACCACCATCGTTGCGGCCCAGTTGAAACAGTACAATAGGGCAAATTCTATGGTCGTTCGTACGCGGAAGGTTAGGGAGCACTATAATCATCGTGCGTATTGGCGCGCGAGCGGGTTTGTCACGTGGTATTTCTTCCATTTCGCGGGAATTTGCAGTTAGTAGGAAAACACTAAAACTTAACAGGTATGAAGCTTGAGACTGTCTCATCGGGCGCTTTGCAAACCAATGAACAACCTGCTCAGCGGAATGTCCAACCCATTTTCGTTGCGTAAATGTTAGTTAATAAAAGTGACATAATTAAGCACTTGATCACAACTCAAAGAATAGTCTGACTCACTCCTGTCAACAGTCAGCAACATGCATTTGATCACGTCGTCATTGCGTATGTCGGCATACTTTTAAACTCTGATTACAGAAAGCTGCGACACCCTGTAGAATTCCAACACTGCATAAACTGTGATATGTAAGGTTCTGCCCCACCGCGGTGGTCTAGTGGATAAGGTACTCGGCTGCTGACCCGCAGGTCGCGGAATCTAATCCAGGCTGCGGCGGCTGCATTTCCGATGGAGGTGGAAATGCTGTAGGGCCGTCTGCTCAGATTTGGGTGGACGTTGAAGAACCCCAGATGGTTGAAATTTTCGGAGCCCTTCACTATGGCATCTCTCATAATCATATGGTGGTTTTGGTACGTTAAACCACACATATCAATCAATATTTACGGTTTGAATACAAATATACGAAATACGTTGATGAAACTATAAATCACACCTAAGTGAGTTTCCCTAACACATTTTAGAGGTACTATATGGCAAGAAGCTCAACATAATGCTGAGAAAAAGCATAAAAACTTTGTAACTTAGGTGACGCCGCAATGACAAAGTGATCCATTTATCTTCAATGCCTATAGAATATAAAAACATGTTCAGTATTAACAGAGTTTTCTACAGAAGAGCATGCATTTGGGCTGGTTCTCGATTTCCGGTAGAAAACAGCGCTAAAGGACAGGACGAGAAAGGACACAAACCCTGGCGCTAACAACCACTGGCGTGGTGTGTATCCTTTCTTCATCCCGTCGTTTAGCGCTGTTTTCTTCTGGATAACATAATTTTGTTTATTTTTGTGCATCGCGCGGAACAGCACAGCCCAATGGTGTATATGCGGCGTTAGCGTCGATATTTTATTCTTGACGACGCACATGCACCTCACCATCCCATTTCATGCCATGCCAGAAACAAACACGCCAGTTACTCGTGTCAGAAACCTTGCTCCTGTGATGCATAATCCTACTGGCACGTGAACTGGGTAATTGAAATTTGCAAGTAAAATGAGAGCCTCACTACTCATGCTACTTTGTGTGCTTTATACCTAACGTGACGGCGAGTTTCGCTTTGCTGGTTATGAGTGATAAACAAACACTTAATGCGAGTGTGGCCCGTGGTGACGGCTTATCGCGCACGAAGTACTATCGTGCCAAATAAGCCCTTCATGTGCTACAGCTTTACGTTAGGTCCTCTAAAGGGCAGGTCTTCTTCGCTTCGTTTCGCTGTGTTTTCGTGGTCGCTAGTACATGTTCAAACGATGGATACAATTATGTATGTAAAGAGATTTTCTTTGCGGAATGCTAACTGTAGCACTGCCGTAGCCAGTAGAAATGTGGGGTGTACGAGAATTCATGCACTGCGAAATATTCAATTTAGCAGGTTCATATAGCACACGTACAAACGCACGCACGAACACACAAAGTATGACTGACACCTTCACCCTGAAAAAAAAAAATTTCTAACCACCCTACTGAATTCTAGAGAATTCAGAAGGAAGTGCTGCAATGTCAGAGCTCCTCTTAAGACTATATACTGTCTTGAACGTTTGAAGTTTTCGTGTAGTTCATCTAAAAGACAGCACAGTTTTCACAAACCTTTAAAAGGCTACCATAGTGATCTGGAACGTATGAAATATGTTCTATTGCGACAGCAATAATAATGGACACTCTCCGCTGGATTTTGCCGCCGGCGTCGGCGTCGCCGTCACTCACCGTATATGTATACGTATATATACACAAACATATACATGAAAATGCAAGAAAGGAAAAAAATCCAAAAAAAGACTTCGGCGCGCGGAATCGAACTTAGAATCTCTGCGTTGCGAGTGCGAGGCGTTAAAAGGGTGGTGCCACCAAATTTGTGGCATAAGTACTCTTTGCTGTAAGAATTTCCTTCAGCTCCAGGAAGCACGATACACACCCCAAGATTCGGGTCTTTTCGCTAAATAATTTAATATTGCTCTACTTATGTGGCCTATATTCAGTTTCGCGATGCGAATTGGGCAGTGACGTCGATGCATAGGTGGCTTGGTCACGTGAGCACACAAGGCTGTGACGCAAATTGTGTTAAGTTTCGTCTGCTCTCATACACTCGTGCCACACCAAGTGCCAGCAAAACAAACGCGCTGACAGTCACCATGGCAAGCTGCAGTAGCATCGAGGCAGTGGCAAAGCAAAAGGCAGCAAGAAGGAAACAAAGCGTTTATATTTACAACGTATGCACAGAACGTGGACGAGAAAGCCGCCCGATGCGCCTGCCTTTTATAGGCGCCGAGATGCTGATGAAGGATGAGACAGCCCCGCTGTTGTTCGTGCGCTCGCAGCGTCTCTGAACGACGCGTCCAGTGTCTTTTCGAAAGCACTCAGAGTCATTGACGGACGCACAAAGTCTCTCTGCACTCCTAACAGCAGGCTAGTTCTCCGCTTGTTCTCAAAATGCGTTTCGAAGATGGCGGAGGTCACCTACGTCACTACAAATTTGGTGTGACGTCACGACAACTGCCGTTGCTTCTTCTATACTGAAACGTCAGTGTTGCTGCGCAAGCGATTTGCCTAGATTGGGAGAGTGAGCATTCAGCTACACTTTTAGAAGTGAATTAAAATATATTCTACGCGTTTGTTGTGTCCGACTCCTCGCCTGGAGAATCCTTGCATACAGAGGAAAACCACAACAGGGTTGGGATAGCCTTAAAATTTGGTGTCACCACCCCTTTCATCACTGAGCCACCGAGGAGTGCATCCTTCAACGTGCAAGCGGGACGCTATTTATATCTACCACTTACCGCTTGTGATGGGCATATTGGGGGAGGGGCTGTCATGTTTTTAGCATTGCCAAAAAGATGGCGCAATGAGCGCACGGCAGCGTGCGTTCTCATCTCACACGCCTACTTTGCCCCACAGAGGGGAAAAGACGTGGTGAAGAAAGTGGATGCTCACTCACGCACCCTTGTCTCGCGGTGGCACGATCGTACGTCTTGGCTGGCGTTGGATTTTCACTAGAACTTTGTGGTTGTAGTTACCGGGCGCACAAAGGTCACTGACCGTTGCACAGTCTTCGTTTGCGAAAAAAGCACGCTTTTCAGACAGAGCAAAGTAACAACTGCGACGCTTATTCGCTTTCATCTGTACCTGTGAGTACGTTTCGTGCGTCATTTGTGCGTAAGAAATGCGGAGTACGTTTCGATCTGCTTGTCATTTGATGGGTTAATTTCCAACTTGTTGCTATCGCGTTGATTATTTTGCCTTTGTGGCGAAGCTGTGACTTTTTTTTAACATTGTCAGATTAAAAAATCAGTTTCGTCTGCGATACTGTGTGAGTGGTTACACAATGACGTGTCCACACAGCCTGACGTAGGTCCAAGTTACCACGTAAGGACAGCAGCTGGTATCGTAATAGCGGCCTTTTTCTCGTGTGCTGTCAGTTGCACGCAACAATTATCACTGAAATATCGTCCAGTAACATGCGACGTGCGATATGGGTTATCTCAAGTTTCTGCAGGACTCAGAGTTCGCAAACCCACAGAACTGTGCGCACCGGTCATAATAATGTCCATCCCAGTGAGGATGGCCTGAAGACAAGGTTGATTCAAATAGGCCGCAAGCCTTGACGCGAAAATCGGTTCCGAGCATGTTGCCAGGGGCATCAGCGAAGCCAGCTACGGGTGATACGGTTGTAGCGCAACCGTACAAGGGGAGGTATAAAATACAATTTTATTCAAGGTATAGGAATCATTAGGCTTTACAGTTTACAGATCTATTTCTGCAACAATATTATGAAGGTGCATTGTGCAAAGAATATATGATGTGTTTATAAATTACCAGAAAAAAATATTTCCTGGCGCCATCTGAAGAGAGGCGCGGGACATTACTATTCAGTGCAACCCTTGAGGCGCATTGCAAAGCGCGCTCTTCTCTGGCGAACCCCCCTTCACGTGCGTGCTGTTGCGCATTCGCCTGTGTTCTGTGAATTTATGTGTTAAGAGCGTAGTTGTTGTTGTGCGTGGGCTTGTGAGGTATGTTTCATCGTTTGTGAACGTATTGAACCAAGTGTCCGACGAGCAACGGTACGGTGCGGCTAGCATTCAACGCCCAGCGCTTGCCTCGGTGTCCGCAGAAGCAGGGGGCCGCGCGAGGATGCATTAGCAACACACGTATCATACCTGGGGATCCAAGTCTTTTTTGGACAAGCCCCGCCGCGGTGGTCTAGTGGCTAAGGTACTCGGCTGCTGACCCGCAGGTCGCGGGTTCAAATGCCGGCTGCGGCGGCTGCATTTCCGATGGAGGCGGAAATGCTGTAGGCCCATGTGCTCAGATTTGGGCGCACGTTAAAGAACCTCAGGTGGTCGAAACTTCCGGAGCCCTCCACTACGGCGTCTCTTATAATCATATGGTGGTTTTGGGACGTTAAACCCCCCAAATCAAGTCTTCTGGACAAGCCATCGGCACAACAATTCGGAGTACTGTTTTCACTGGATTTTCATGAATCAGTATCCCTGAGGCTCGGCTTTCTTCGTGAACAAGCACTGCCTACTATTACCCCTGTTGTCGGTGAGTATATTGCGAAGTTGTTTGCTGCTTTTTAGTTCGCATGCCTGTATGTACACTTAACAATATATTGCCCGAAAATAAGGGAAAACATTGTGCATGTTGTGCCCACGCACTTTTAGGGGCGAAGATCCTTAGGGCGTGGGCTGTGCGTCCCCTGTAGCCTGTATGTATCCACCTCTAGCTTAGTTATTGCAGTGTTCACTAGATGGCGGTACCGTCCCCTGTATGTAGCCACCTCTAGTTTAGTTCTTGCAGTGTTCACTAGATGGCGGTACCGTCTCCTGTATGTAGCCACCTCTAGTTTAGTTCTTGCAGTGTTCACTAGATGGCGGTACCGTCTCCTGTATGTGGGATATATCATGGTTTACCAGGTATACCTCCGGAGCTTCGCCCACTCATCATCATTCACTTCGTGGATATGGCGGAATTTTTTTGTAGTTATCAAGCTACTACGCGGTGCTCATTGTGTGCAGTGCATTATATTTGCGTTAATATTACTTTTGAACAAAACTGAAACGGGATGAATTTGGCGTGGCTTGCCGTGATTTATCCTTTTTATAACTGAAGCACACAAGCTACGTGCCCTTTGAGGAACCTATACATATTCGGAGCAAATAAGCACTGCTGCAAATATAGCAACTATTATTATGCTGTCTTCAATAAAATAGAGAATAGGCCCTTGTACGTGGCTTTTCTAGACATCACTGGGGCATACGACAACGTTAATCAGGAAATTTTGTGGGATATATTAAAAGGAATGGGCATGGGCGACGACTGTATACAGCATTTGAGGGAGATATACCGAGAAAATACAGTTTGCATAGAGTGGGAAGGAATGCGTAGCAAAGAGAACGTTGAGGTTAGCAGGGGTCTGAGACAGGGATGTCCTTTGTCCCCGCTGTTATTCATGCTGTACATGGTGAGTATGGAAAAAGCGCTAGAAGGTAGCAACATTGGTTTTAATCTGTCACACAAACAGGGCGGCATGATGATTGAGCAGAAGCTTCCAGGTTTATTTTATGCGGACGATATCGTCTTATTTGCGGACAGTCGAGATGATATACAGCAGCTGGCGAATATATGCGGAAGGGAAGGTGAAGCTCTTGGACTAGGATTCAGTGTAACGAAGTGTGGATTGATGGTATTCAATGATCCCTGTGATCAGACGGTGTCCATACAAGGCCAAGAAATACCGAGGGTAAGTGAATACAAGTACCTTGGAGTATGGGTAAATGAGAGTGATAGATACATGGAGGTACAGGAAAAAGCCTCGGCAGCAAAAGGAAAGAGGAATGCGGCAATAATGAAGCACAGAGCGTTGTGGGGATACAATAGGTATGAGGTGCTTCGAGGTCTGTGGAAGGGTGTAATGGTTCCAGGGCTTACTTTTGGGAACTCAGTGGTGTGCATGAGGGCAGAGGTGCAATCGGGAATGGATGTAAATCAAAGGACTGTGAGACGCCTTGCGTTGGGTGCTCACGGGAAGACGACAAACGAGGCTGTAAAGGGCGATATGGGGTGGGCAGGTTTTGAGGCGAGGGAAGCGCAGAGCAAAATAAGGTTCGAAGAAAGGCTAAGAAATATGAAGGAGAGTAGATGGGCAGAGAAGGTGTTCCGTTATTTGTATAGGAAGAGCGTGGACACACAGTGGAGAAAAAGAACTAGAAGACTCACTAGTAAATATACGGCTGGTATTGTAAGCCATATGTCAACAAAGAGCGTTAAGGGAAAAGTCAGGGAGGCGGAGAGGATTTACTGGATGGCAGCTATGGAGAAAAAACCGGCTTTGAGTAACTACCGAAAGGGCAAAAATGAAATAAGGAGGGAGGCATTTTACGATAATTCAAGGGGAAGCGCTTTACTGTTTGAAGCGAGATCGGGTTGCCTTAGAACGCGTAGTTATAAAGCAAGATTCAGTAAAGAAGAAGAACAATGCACATGCTGCGGGAAAGATAAGGAAACGGCGGAGCATGTTCTGATTGAATGTGGAGATATCCACCCAGGTGTACGTTTGGGCACGAGCCTACAGGAAGCCTTGGGTTTTAGGGACAACAATGGAAAGCTGAACACACCCGCGATTGAAATAAGTAAGAGACGGTTAGAGTATTGGTGGCAGAAAATTAGAGAGAAAGGACAAAATAAATATTGGAAAAATAAAATATGGACAGTGTGCCGTAAATGGCAGAGAACTTAAGCTGAAAATTTACCTTTTTTTTCCATTAAGATAGAATTTATCGAAGTAGAGGCATTAGGCCAACATAAAAAAAGAAAAAAGGTTTTTTTTTTTTTTGTCGAGCCTGGTGGCATACTTGTCACCACCCCGTTATAAAGGGGACGCTCACAGCATCCATCCATTCCATCCATGTAGCCACCTCTCGTTTAGTTCTTGTAGTGTTTACTAGATGGTGGTACTTGTAGCTGATGATGAAAAGATGCAAGATGTTGTAAACTAGAAAACGGTACTTGTAGTTGATGAAAGACGCGAGGTCTTATAAAATAGTAATGATGTCACATATGGCGCGTGTCATTGGTTGAAGGCAATCGTTCGATTTAGTGCGGCGACGTACGCTAGGGGGAGCGATGTAATAAAATCGAGTGGGCAAAATGTACAGAGGATTCATGGTTTACCAGGTATACCTCCGGAGCTTCGCCCACTCATCATCATTCACTTCGTGGATATGGCGGAATTTTTTTGTAGTTATCAAGCTACTACGCGGTGCTCATTGTGTGCAGTGCATTATATTTGCGTTAATATTACTTTTGAACAAAACTGAAACGGGATGAATTTGGCGTGGCTTGCCGTGATTTATCCTTTTTATAACTGAAGCACACAAGCTACGTGCCCTTTGAGGAACCTATACATATATTCGGAGCAAATAAGCACTGCTGCAAATATAGCAACTATTATTATGCTGTCTTCAATCCGGCTACGGAAGATGTCGCTAACGCAGATCACAATTTTAAAGAATTGGTTTTCATATGAAACAAAGGCGAGTGAAAGAGGGTACACTTAACCGCTGTCTGGTTATGAGTTAATATTTAGCTGGGGTTGAAGCACGCTTGTTAAAGACTTGCCTTAGGAATCAGGGCCCTATGAAAATTACATTTTGATCACATTTCGTGCTAGTGGCAACACCATGATATCACTTTTTGGACGGATAACGCGGTCTTTACTTTATTTTATTATGTGTCATTGCTTCATCTGAAGTGTTCTCTCCTCACAGAAATGGCGTTAAGCGCCATCAGCAGCTGATGAGCTGCCACTTTGTGAACGTATGGGGTTTGATGGAAGCTTCGCTACCAGTTCATTTACTTTACTGAAAACGCTGTCTTGATAAAATTTATTGCAATAGAACTTGCGTGATGATTCTGGTGAAAACAAAAAA
Organism: Rhipicephalus microplus; assembly: GCF_013339725.1. NCBI lineage: Eukaryota > Metazoa > Arthropoda > Arachnida > Ixodida > Ixodidae > Rhipicephalus > Rhipicephalus microplus. The sequence continues at coordinate 251,654,999 of NC_051165.1, forward strand.
ACGTTGATATCAAACTAAAATGTATTGTGCATGTCTCCTGGCTCTGGTGTGGGGAGGGCGTTAACACCGCCTGCCAAGGAAACGCAAAATTTCCCTTTGTGGTGATGCCTCGAATTCGCGCAAGTATTCCGTTAAGCGTTTCATGGATGTCCCTTGCAGTATCAGCGTTGCGCGAGAAGTTGTTCGGCGTTCTTACCATCACATACGCGGTATTGTTTGCTTTCTTAGGGCTGTCTAAAAACGAAGATGATTTGTCATTAAAAAAGTGCTTTAAATGTCTGTAGGTTATATCTTATGCGCAAATATATCAGCTCATTACGTGCAGACATATGCTTAGCTCTCTTGAGCAATTGAAACCACAAAAGCTTACCACGAAATGCAATGTTTATACATATTGCTCCCTGAAATAATGGCGTGCACTTGTGTGAAGGCTAGCAAGGCTGTTTCAAGTGTGTGTGTCCGTGCACCAATGAATAGTTGAATACTTTATCAGAGAGAACGTGCTTCATTGAAAGTAAGATGTTTCATGTCGACGTCTATCACGAATGAACCTACGTATTGGTTTACGTGCAAGAGCGTTAATCAGAAAGGTGAACGCAAGAGCATGCGATGCCAGAAAATTGACGCCCACTGAATCAGCTGAACGTAGTTTACACATGAAACAAGCATTGCCTTCTTCGTACGCGGTTCCACGTGATCCTGTCATCGGAATAATAAGACTGCCAAGATGGAATGCCAAGATTATGTGATTGGCCAAGTGGGATGCATGTTCTTGCGGCTTAGTTCTTGCATAGATTTCGGACGTCGAACAAACTGCTCGAAAAAAAAATGGGTGCGCAAATAAGAAACATACAAAATACGCTTATGGTGTTCCGTATGTTTCTCACTTATGTTCTGGTCTTTTCGCGAAGTTTATAACGTCTGAAGGACTGACACAGTCCGTCTTTGTTTTTCTTTCTTATACAGCCATATCCAATAGGGGTATTATTGTTAATCTCAGTGCAACTGTCGAGCATGTCATGTCACAATCAATTACTGATGTTCGTCATTCAGTCGTTTCTTTCTACTAGTTTTTGTGTACAACAATTGAATGAATCTATTCGATTTATAGATTCTTTTAATTTTTCTAACAACACCCATTCTACGAAAAATTTGTGGTGCTGTGCAGTCATCACAAAGTCGCTATCTGTTATCGAAATAAAAGGAAAATGACGAGACCTCTGGTTGGAACTGCAGCAGAACTAAAACTGGGGTCCTTTAGCATTTTTCTAGTTTGATGAATTGGATGTAGACTGCAGGCTAAATATCGCACATATTATATTACAAATTCACTTCTTCAAAGTTGTGAAGCCTTTTTTTTTTGCTATTAGAGAATGTGAGAAAATCGACACGTAAAGAACGATATCAATGAACAATTCTAAATCATTTACTCCATACTTCCTCGTTTCCTATTTATAAACCATTGAGGTATTTTGAAGAAAAAAAGTTAAAATTTGAGGGCTTCTTTTTTTTTATCAGACCCAACGTTGATGAGAACAGATAGATACCAGATTTGTTGATATCTGTTGTTAGAACTTACGTGAGTTCAAAGGACGCTTCGCAGTTAGTTCTAAAATTAGCTGTGCATATACAAACCTGGAACATGTTTTAGATTACGGTGTAAACTGCTAGATCAACGGGAGCAACTCCCAGCATCAAGGTGGATGGGGCACTTTATCAATGAGCCTTTCTGGTTCTGACGCGGAAATAATGCAGCACACATGCATAAGTATACGTGCTCACCAATATACAGCGCTATATGAAACTGTTCACCAATATACGAGAGTTCTTATGCCCACGGTCCAAGTGCTGGTGATTCAGTAGATCACTTCTTTCCGTCATACTAGAAGAATGACAGACAAGGATGTCTGTAGAGGTTTCCTACACAAATAGATGGTACAGAAGGAGTATATTATTAGGCAAAGATGATGTTTCTAGACGTTAACAAGCATGTGTCGCCCGAAGGACATCAATAAAACCCAAGCCCCATTTTTTTCTTTTGATATTCACGGTGGCTGTGGCTCGGGTACAACTTGCTCCTTAACGCGCACACGTTCCCCGCGTGTGCACTGTAATTAGTGTAGTATAGTAATCAATACCTTGTCCAGAGCATGGCATGGCGCTCGGAGCTATAGCCACCAATTAACTACAGCATCCGGGCCGATCGAACTAAAGATCGAGCGAATGTAGTTTCGCCGAGTCAACGAAAAAAAAAAAAAAGCCGAGATAATCGGTTCGCTCTCGCGAGAGAGGCAAATGCAATACGCTAGAAGAGAAACGAATGGCCTTTGCGGTATATCGGTGAAACGTGCGCCGCCAGCTTCTCAAAAACACGCTGCTGCTTCCAGTATCGGAACATCGATTGGCACAACGGAAACAACGATTTTGCCGTATACTCTTGGTGTAGAAGAGGCGTGCGAAAAAACATAACTACAGGCGAAATGCCAACCGCAACTCGTAATGTATTAGTGCATTACGCATACAGGGGGGATGCACCAACTTTATTTATTAGAAAAACAGTGTCCCGCTTTTAAAGCGTTGATCCGCTTGTGAATCGCTGGAGAAGGCTGTCAGCTACATTAATAAGGTCCCTAATTTTTGGGGAACTGCTCGTATACGGGTAGTTTTGTTCGCTGTTTGTTGGGTGCCCACTTTTTTATTTAATTGAAGCATTTTTTCAGCTCTCTCGTGTTAGTACGTAGGGCAATGAATGGGGATAATTGCTTCAGGTCGAAGTCTTCGATATGGGCTGTTTCAAACAATATCGACGAAGAAGAGACAGAGGTGGGCAGAGGTAATTAAGACCTAGTGGAACTTCCAACTGTTTTATTTCTTGTGTTGTTCACATAAATTTTGGGTACGAGGCATACGTTAGAGTGGTAAAAACACTGCAGCACTCTGGCCCAAACGGCAACTACCTTTTTCAGTTCTCACCACAAGATTCACTACTGTAGAAGATAAATGTGTGTATAACTGATAAGTGTTCGCATAACTAATACGTCTTTGTTACAAAATAAACCATGCAAAAGAAACTCGATTGATTGATTGATTTGTGGGGTTTAACGTCCCAAAACCACTCCATGATTATGAGAGACGCCGTAGTGGAGGGCTCCGGAAATTTCGACCACCTGGGGTTCTTTAACGTGCACCCAAATCTGAGTACACGGGCCTACAACATTTCCGCCTCCACTGGAAATGCAGCCGCCACAGCCGGGATTTGATCCCGCGACCTGCGGGTCAGCAGCCGAGTACCTTAGCCACTAGACCACCGTGGCGGGGCTGCAAAAGAAACTCGGAAAGGCAAGATATGTAAGATAAAATATGAGCAGAAATTAGGTGATTGTGACGTTGAAGTTCCTTAAACATGCACTGTAGTTTAATTAACTTGCTAAAAGCAACACAACAAACATCGAGACGCATCAACACAAGCCACAAATAGCATCAGCACAATAGCAAAAATACAGCCCATCTAGCAGATCTAGCTACATATTGTATTCGATGCTCATGTGCCCGTGAATGGGCTAAAAAAATGCAAAGCACGTGAAGAATGACAGAGAGAGAGTTCGGTTTGTAAAACTATCGTGGCTTCTCTGGGTGACGTAAGTCGAAGCGTTCAGTATGCTCCGCTTAAGTACAGTGGTGTCGAACAATAAAATATCTTGCGTCTCTCATAATCACATGGTGGTTTTGGGACGTTAAACCCCACATATCTATAAAACAATAAAATACCTTTTTTTCTGCCCGATACAGGCTTCTGGCCCCGAGTAATATTCAAGCTTAAAATAAACAAAAAGTAAGCTTCTCCTTTCACATTTTCTCAGGTGTTCTCAGTTCAAACGCGTCCGCATGTTTTAGCAGCAATTTTCACGAATGCCTCATTTTGTGGACTTATTGGTGCGTTTGGGCACGATATTGCCACCATGGTGTGACTAATGACTAAAGCTGAGTTAGGGACCTGTTCGCGACAAACTTTATTTTATACCGGACAAAACTAGAGCGTATGTACGCAGACTACAACTTTTTGTGCTTCTCCATCCACGCTCGCACAAAATACGCATGCGCAAGTTCGGAATCACGCCCCTGGGCGTCCGTTCTCACGCATCTGCGTGGTCTGGCCCTCAATCTTGACCGCATAGCTAAGTGGATTCTCGGAGACAAAGACAGATCGAGCTGGCTTCTGTGCCACAGGCTGCGCCCAGCGGCTTTTTTTATTTTATTTGGCGTTTTCGCCACGTTCACTCTGTGACCAAGCGCCGGGACAAAGAGCGAAAATAAGTCGAGGCGACCGGCCTTCCTGTGCAAGGCAGTGTTCCGACGTGGACGTATATATTGGATTCCTGGGAAAGCGCCATTGTCTCGCGTTCAACCACTGCTCATCCCGTCTAGTGGTGCTTAGGGTCCCTTCCCGTCTCAGCCAGGCGTCCACCAATCTTTTTTTTCCACGTCTCCTTTTTTTCCCCGCTGAGGCTTGTACGAGGCCTAATTCATCGCAAAAGTTTAGCGGGGCAAGTTTTTAAGTTTAATCACAGTATAACTGATTTCTGCGACTAAAAGAGGCCATTTTCACTCTTTTTAGGCATGTAAATAGTTTACTTTTTATTGACTTTTTTTATAGCGCAGTACTGGACAAATTTCGTGAGATCACGAGTGGTGCTATAGAGCTGGCCCCCATGAATAGCATCGATATGGCCCTACAATCATTTGTGGCTTTAGGAGAAAAATAAAATTCTGAAGGGCATCGGTTAAACTGGAGGGCTTGAGATACCGTCTGATTTCTATCGGGATGGGCCGCGCCAGCCAGTGTCATCTTATTTTGAGTAGTTGAGCCTGTTAAAATGCGTATGACCTGGTCATACGTTTAACTTCATGTGTACCGGCGGCTCATTATTTATCGTGCCAGTGGTTTTATTGTGTGCCTCCTAAGCAAGGTGACGTCACTGCTTGTTTTGTTTTTAAGCTGATTACTTGTCTTTCCTAGATTATCTATGAGGGTACTTATACGAGTGTAATAACAGACAAGATACACCAGGAGGACTAAATAGCGCGAGAAGGAATAAACAGGACGAGGATCAATACAAACTCGCCCAAGTATCTGTGCTTCTTAACCTATAATAAATCAATTTTGCGGTTTGCGAAGTATCTGTTCGCTTACACATAGGCTTTTCTCCCGCTTCCGTCGCTTCCTTATCTGCTTTGACTGGGCGTCACCTTTGCAAAAGCATAAACAACCCTCATTGGAGTGACCGACAGTTCGCAATGCGCGGTCTGCTGCATCGACGAAGACACCCTTTATGTGTTATGGCGTTGCCCTCGATTTGCCTCTGATGAACACAAACTGTCTGACGCATTGCCACAATTGGACGATCAGCCAATCTGCTGGAGGTAATCTGTGATTGGCCAGTCTGCTGGATTCTAATGGAGCCCCGTCCTCGTATTTCGTCTGCTCACAAGGCGGTCCAAGCCCTTTTGCATTTTCTGAGGACTAAGGGGCGATGTGAACACCCTTGACTCTTAATTGTATAGTATCACCACTGCATACGTGTCAGCTCATGTACTAAGAATTCTTACCCTCTTTCCCTTCTCTTTCCTCTATTTGTTATATTTATACTCCCATTTCCCATTGCCCCAGCCTAGGGTGGCAAATGGGGCATGTGCCTGATTAACCTGCCTGCCTTCTCTCTTGTTGTTCTTCCTTCCTTCCTTCCTTCCTTCCTTCCTTGCTTCCTTCCTTCCTTCCTTTCTTTCTTTCTTTCTTTCTTTCTTTATTTCTTTCTTTCTTCTTTCCTTTCTTCATTCCTTCCGTCCTTTCTTCCTTCCTTGGTCGATTACATTGATGCCTAACGCTAACGTTGGATAGATGACAGTATACCTCAACAAAATTGCTGCCAGGCATTGATCCTGGCTTGCGAGGTCACAAGATGCTCGCTGTCTGAGCTCGAATCATCCTGGACTTAAGGCGCCTCCCCTAAGGCACCTTGCAAATTAGGATTTTACTCTCTCTCTCTTTTTATTAACTCATTATTTCTGTGGTACCCATATGTCTGGTGGCAGTAGCCGATGGCATGCGTGCTGTGTAGTTTCTGGTTGCTTTGTTGTAGCCTAGTCTACTGGAGGCCACTTGTTCAGATTCATTGATTATATGTGCGTGACTCAAGAAGCTTTATTTGAAATGATTTTAGTAGAGCATTCTGAGTTATCCTAGGTTGAGTCATATGAATAACATGTCGTGTCGTCTCCGTGGCGTTAGACAACGGAGAATAGAGGGTTTGTACCTGCACAGTTATTGTTAATGTAACCTTGTAACACAGTTGGCATTTTTATCGTGAAATATTTACGGTTAATCAACACCATCATCCTCACTTTCTCATTACCTTCACCCTCGTCAAAAAACCGTTGATGGCATTGATTTGTATCCTAAAAATCATACATTGTTATCGCCGTCTGTTCCTAAAAATTAAATGTAAGTCCAGAGCACCTGCAGAACTTGTGCGCAATGCATGCGCAATTTGTTTGCTTTACAAATCTTGTTTTGCATAGTAAATAAGTTTTAAAAGTTTCAAAACATGTCTGCCTTTGCAACTACTTGGCGGCCTAGTTAAAAAGAATTTATCTTTTAGCCACTTTGCGCGAAGCAGTTGAACAAGGACGAAAAAAGGGGCACACACAGACGAGCGCAAATTGTCTGTGAATAAGATTTGTCATTTGTTCTTGTTTGTTTCAGCCTAAATACCTTTAAAATTTTTTGCTGAGCTCTAAAGAAATGAAGCAGCAACAATTATGAAATATTGGTCTGGAATCAAAATTAAAGAAAAAGAGCAAATGGCTTGTGCGAAATGAGTAAAAACACACATTGTCCTCCCTAAACAAAATATAATCGGAAAGTGTTGGCACTATTGCGTAACTCGAACTTCAGTACGGAGTAGTTTTCACTGGAGAAAAATATTGAAATAAGAAAAAGAACATGCTAAAGATAAACGAGAAGCACGGGCGAGCTGGTAATTCATCTTAACTGAGTTGCGCGAAAATATTGAAGTAAAAAAGGAAGACACCTGGACACAGCGCTTTGTCCCGGTGTCTCCCTTTGGTACTTCAATTTTTTTTGCGCAACTTAGTTAAGACTAAAGATAATCATAATCAAATGAAATAAAAGAGCACTAAAAGCGTGATCATATGCGTGAAGATATTAAAAAAAAAACACTTCACAGGCTTTTACAAGTGTAAGTTTAAAGTACTTGAAATACATTTTCAACCCGCATAAAATATGCTGCAGTACTCCTTGTGATTCTATAAATACTTTCAATGGGCACACTACACAAATTTTGCACCAACGGCACTATTTCTCCCTTAACCGTTACTTTTTCTACAAATTGCGTCTTGACGTGACAGTAGCTGTCTTCAAAATGCTCTCTTCTAGCTACAGCTTGCCGCACTTTCTACTCCGTTCATTTTGTACGAATTCATTTATATTGTTTATAAAACATCAAAGGCACCCGAGAGAAAGAGTTTTTCATGAGAGGTGGGTATACCGGTCAAAGCAGCTCTTCTATGATGTGTTTATTGATGACTAAGTCGAATTGAATCTCAGTCTTAGTAGAAAGGTCTTTCTGGTTCCCTAATGTCTGGTTATCGAATAAGGATGCATAACAGACAGTGTGAGTTCGGGAGGGGTGGGTGGAATGTATAGACCTACGGTGTTTTCGGGATTGGTCCAGCTTGGGTGGCGATGTGCGGTAACAATAAGATCAGCTGGGGTGGACTTGTGAAAGAACTCATTAACGAAAGAAAGGAGGGCGACTCGACGGCGTGATGCAAGGCTTGGAAGGTTGACTTTTGATTTGAGTTTCGGTCAGCTAAAGTTATATGAACACTCCGAAAATGCAAAGCGTACGACATGGTTCTGTACTGATTCATGCATGCATGGCAATGTGGTTATGTTGGTAAGGGTTCCACAGGCTACAGGCATATTCTAATCGTGTTTCGGCCTGACTAAGAAGCAATAGGTTAGAAGTTTGACGGAGTTTATCAATACATCGCAGAAAACCAAGAACGCGATTAGCTCAATTTTTAATGCTAGTTAAGTGAGTGTGCAATGATAAATCAGAATCGATATTAATTCCTAAATACTTACATGTCTTAACAGTGAATTTGACAAAGCGACATGTTTTGTAGCCGTGAGAAGCATACGACTTCTTGCAATGAAAAGTAAGAAGGGAAGCTATTGCTTCGTTTAATGACACGAGCCACTTGCAGCATCAAGCTTCGCTTCGACGGAGGTAAAACTGTAAAGATAAAACATTGTTAAATATTTCTAATAGGGAGGTATAGCAGGCAAACATCTGCAAACAACCAAATCCCCGAAGAAACGTTCGTTGGGACAGCCTGAATGTACTTGAGCAAGGGCCGCCATTGAATTTGGTGAACGCAGTCCCTATAGTGATTGCGCTCAGCAATTCCTTGCGTGTATGCAAGCAATATATTTTGACTGTTCATTCAGTCTATTGAAAGCCCTTTTTTTGTTTTGTATTTCAGGAACAACGTAAAATGTTAGCCAACTTTTCACCTTCATTATATAGCCTGTACTTGACTGCATTTATGATCACATGTGCAGTGATGAATCAATCAATATATAAAATGTAATTTTGTCAAACTTTAATAAAATACTCTAGTGTCTTTTTTTGGAAATGTTCAACATAATAGCATACATGCCTCTCCTAAAGTCCACCAAAATGATAGGTGCGATGAAATTTTACAATCGGGAGCCTTAGTTTCATAAGTACTTTGGTATGTGCCACGCTGGCGCAATTTTTATGAACATACAGAGCCATCACTCCTGATGCTGTAGAATTTCACGTACGCTTTTTCAATTTTAAATGCGACGGATTTCTTGGCGAACTTCGGCCATTTTGAGCGTATCTATCTATTCATGTGTCTATCTAGCCGCTTACGTTTAGGTGCTCTCGTGGTCACCCCCTCAAGTTGGCGTGAACCAAAATTAACGTGGGAGGTGTTATGCCTGCGAGTCCACAGCGAACGTCCGTGCCTCTGAAAAAGGCAATCTGTGTCAAGGCCAGCACGCGAGCTCGCCGGACGCGATCAACAACTCAACGGCGTCATCACGCGACGGCGCCTTTCTGGCGCGCACGTGCAGTGAGTCACCTCAGCCCGCGAGCCCATCAAGTAAACAACCGGCGTATTCCTGTCTGGCGGGTCTGACGCAATGCTTGCGACGTCACTTGTCCTTGGGTGCAGCCACCTGCAGCGCAGCCTCTTCAGATTCGATAAGAAAGAATGACGCGGCCCAGCGGCGACCCCATTGGAGAAGTCTGACCTCATGACCAGCGGCGCTTCTGGTTGGACATTTTGTTATTCAAAGAATCCACCCGGTGCATATAAAAGAAGCCCTGTGGCGCGTCGCGAGCAGCAGTTTTATGTGAGAGCAGACATGTGTGTCGCAGTTGTGCTATGTGTTAGCAGCAGACATGCGTGTCCGAGCAGACCTGTGTGAGAGCAGACATGTGTGTCGCAGTTAAGCTGTGTGTCAGAGTTTAGCTATGTGTTAGCAGTCCTATGTGAGAGCAGACATGTGTGTCGAAGTTGTGCTATGTGTTAGCAGGAACATGTGTGTCGCAGCAGTCCTATGTGAGAGCAGACATGTGTGTCGCAGTTGTCCTTTGTGTTAGCAGCAGACATGTGTGTCGCAGCAGTCCTATGTGAGAGCAGACATGTGTGTCGCCGTTGTGCTATGTGTTAGCAGCAGACATGTGTGTCGCAGCAGTCCTATGTGAGAGCCGACATGTGTGTCACAGTTGAGCTGTGTGGTAGAGAATAGAGCTATGTGATAGAGAGTTGAGCTGTGTGGTAGAGAAGAGAGCTATGTGATAGAGAGTTGAGCTGCGTGGTAGAGAAGAGAGCTATGTGATAGAGAGTTGAGCTGTGTGGTAGAGAATAGAGCTATGTGATAGAGAGTGGAGCTGTGTGTCAGAGTTAAGCTATGTGTTAGCAGCAGACCTGTGTGAGAGCAGACATGTGTGTCGCAGTTGAGCTGTGTGTCCGAGTTGAGCTATGTGTTAGCAGTCTTATGTGAGAGCAGACATGTGTGTTGCAGTTGAGCTATGTGTTAGCAGACATGTGTGTCAGTGTCAAAGAACGAGCGCTCAAAATGGGCGCGCCGCCAAATTCTTGCGATAACGCGCCGGAGTGACGCCGTGAGGTCAACGGAAAAAAAAGAAAACAAACATCTAAAGGCTCCCCGGGCGCGCGACGCTCTCCCCTCGGAAGCGTGGCTTCGCCGATAAACCTCCTCACCCCACAGCGGCCACCGGGCAAGCACTGGAAAGTTCTAGAAGGAAAGGGGCGTGTTCTGCCGGGTTGAGTCATCGGTCGGGGACGGCCCTAGTACAGTCTCGCGCCTCTCCCCAGCCTTCGCTGCGTATCGCGCCGACGAAATGAGGAGAACTTTCTGGAAGGTGGCGCGGAAGGTATTTAATCGAGCAGCCGAGACGAGAAAGCAGGAGGAGACGGAAGTTAGCGCCAGAGCACGTAGGGATTCCACCGTGTAGTCGGCGAAGGTTTTGTCCGTAGGGGCAAAGCAGGAGAAGAAGAGGATTTCCACCTGAGGGGTGAAGGCTCGAGCTACAGGCAAGAGCGTGTGTTTACCGCTATCGAGCGAAGACGTGTGGCAACGGCTGCGTGTGTGAAGCCGACGTGTTTCCGGCGAAGAAGTTTGAAGCTTGGAGAGTGGCCTATTGAAGACGTGAGGTTTCCTGGAAGAGAAACTTCGAGGGCGCGGAACGACAACAACGCTGGACTTTGAGTGAGTGATTCTCGGAAGAGTATCATCCATACTTTTGTTCCAAGAACTTTGGACTGGATAAGTTTTCTATCTCTTTAGTATTAAGTGTCTTGGTTGTTCAATGCATGCGACTGCATTGTAGTGCGTATCGTTGTCTGTGTCCGTTGTTTTGAGTGTGGCTGATTGTACTGTGTAGTACGTTGTTTGATTGGTGACGTATTGTATGTAACTATTGTGGAGTGTGCATTCTTGTGTATTGTTTTCGATCTGCCATTTTTGAGAATATAATATTTGTTTTGTTTATCAACTCTCGGCTCTGACTTGTTCTTTGGGCCACAGCCGGCGTCCGCTGGCGCGCCAAAAAGGACCACTTCTAAATTGTCCACGCTTTCGTGGTGTGGTTCGGGGGGCCCATACTTCGGCCCTTGGAATTAGCCCGGCGATCGCCTCCCTAATTAACGGGACCTGTGTGACAATTAATCTGGCGACCGCGACACAGGACCTTTTGGTGCACAGTGTGTCCAAAGTAGTGAGAAAGAGCCTCGAGTTGTTGATAGTGCTATCGGAACGATTTTGTGTGTTGTTCAGTGTTCTCGTTAACGAGTGCAGGGGAGTGTTCCGATAGAGTGATTTAGGCAGATACCTTTTACACACGGCAAGGTTTTATTTGCGAGGCAAAATGGATTTCGAAAAGTTGGTAGCTCTTGGTGAGAAGATGGGGCTTTCTGGCGCCGAACTACGGAAGTGGGTAAGCCAGAAGGAGAAAGAGGCGGTGGAGAGAGAGAGGTTGGCAGCTGAGAGAGCCAAGGAAGAAAAAGCAGCTGAGTTGGAACGAGAGAGGTTGGCAGCCGAAAGGGCGAGAGAAGAAAGAGAAGCGAGGGAGCGATAGCTGAAGGAAGATAGAGAAGTGGAGATGGCTGAAAAGGAACGGCAGCGGCAGCACGAAATGGAACTCGAGCGCCTGCGTTTGCAACAGCGAAGTGAAACTCCCGTCCAAGCTAGAGTTGAAAGCAGCGAACGGGAAGATCAGGGTTTCCGGTTGAACCCAAGCAAGCTGCTTGTAGCGTTTGATGAAAGGAAGGACAACCTTGACGCGTACCTTCACCGGTTTGAGACGATTGCGAGGTGCCAGAATTGGCCGGAACATCAATGGGCAACTGCCTTGAGTACTTGCTTCAGTGGTGAAGCACTCAGTGTGTACGGTAGGCTGACGCCGACCGATGCAGCCAACTATGCAAAGGTGAAAACTGCTTTGTTGAAGCCATTTAGATTTACTGTGGAAGGTTTCCGGGACAGATTTCGGACAGGAAAGCCAGCGGATGGTGAGACGGCTACGCAGTACGCCGCACGACTTAGCCATTATTTCGACAGATGGATTGAACTTTCAGGGACAGCGCAGGAGTACAATGAGCTTAGAGAGCTCCTAATTAGAGAGCAATTTCTTACTAGTTGCCACCCAAGCCTGTCGCTGTACTTGAAAGAGAGGAAGGCTGAGTCACTTGAAGGAATGCTTGAATTGGCTGATCAATTCTTGGAAGCGCAAGGTGGAACTAATTTGGCCAAGGTCAAGAAGAAGTGTCTCGAAGATTCGAAAACTTCGGCACCCGAACAAAAGAAGCGTGCACCGGAGAGTGTTCCGCGATGTTTTCTGTGTAACCGAGTGGGTCATCGCGCGAGCAACTGTCGTACTAACTTTACGAGCCCTACGCTAGTAAAATGTTTAAAGTGCGGTCAGACTGGGCACAAAGCAGGCGCATGTCGAAACGGAGCGAGTCAAACTCATCCAGTATCCTGTGTACAAGCGGCACCGAAATCCGGTAATAATATCGTCAACGATGGATTCGTAGAGTTGAAAAATGGGGAGAAAATTCCTATTGTGGGGGATGTAATGTGAAAACAGCCAACCTGTGTTTCGAAGGGAATGCCAACGCTGCCTGGAAAGGTTGCGGGCAAGAAGATTACGGTTCTAAGAGACACCGGTAGCTCCACGGTTATCGTGCGGAGAAAGTTGGTACGGGAAAGTGAGTTGACAGGCAGAACGAAACCGGTTTGCCTAATTAACCGTACGGTTCGGATGCTTCCCGAAGCAGAGATTGAGGTGGAAACCTCGTACTTCAGCGGGAAGGTTACCGCTCTATGTATGACGACCCCCCTTTACGACCTTGTCATCGGAAACATTGATGGGGCGCGAGGACCGAATGATCCGGAATGTTTGGGTGAAGACCCTAAGATAGAGCCCTCGCCAACCCAGCGACCGCGAGATACAGTGGAGGAGCATCCCGTGACGGATCTCACTAGAGCCCAAGGGGAAGCCGCGGTGCAAGAGACAGCGAATGAAAAGATGATCGAGTTGAACGAGTTCACGTGCTGGGCAGCTGGACGTACGTCGGCACGACCCGAACCAACCGACAGTGTAAAAGTGACGGAGTCGGCCAGCCAGGCCCAATGCCGTGACATGAACAAGCTGGTAAATAAACCGACAGGACCCGTTGAACGTTATGACCCGTTAACGGTGTCGGAAGTGACCACGATGGCTGAGATGCCGCCTCAGATATCGTCATTGGAAATAGCTCGCCAAAAAAGAACGTGGAAACACAAGAAGAGATCGAGCGAGCACCGCAAGAAAGGGCGCAAGCACCGCAAGAAAGGGCGCAAGCACCGCTCAAAGTACACAGGATAAGTGCTGAGGTCGAATCAGAATGTGTTTGGCGGTGCTGAGTGCCATATGTTGTGTTAATGTTGTGTTATCTTGTGTCACAAGTGTCGAAGTGTCTGTGCTGTGATGTGATGTATAGTGTTGTATAATTGTTGTAAAGACAGAACTTTGTAAGTTTGTATTGTTTGGAATGTGTGATGAAGCGTTGTACTCATGTACCTGCGGTTATATTTCATGTGTGTGAGATTGAATTGTAATGTCCAATTGTGTTGAGTGATATATTGTGAATGTGACGGGTCATGAGCGACGGACTATGTTACAGTCTTTGAGAGTGTGTGGTGACTGTTCGCGCTCGTTTGTGTGGTTTTGAATATTATGAGATAATATTCTTAAAGTGGGGGGCAGTGTCACAGAACGAGCGCTCAAAATGGGCGCGCCGCCAAATTCTTGTGATAACGCGCCGGATTGACGCCGCGAGGTCAACGGAAAAAAAAAAGAAAAACATCTAAAGGCTCCGCGGGCGCGCGACGCTCTCCCCTCGGAAGCGTGGCTTCGCCGATGAACCTCCTCACTCCACAGCGGCGGCCGGGCAAGCTCTGGAAAGTTCTAGAAGGAAAGGGGCGTGCTCTGCCCGGTTGAGTCATCGGTCGGGGACGGCCCTCGTACAGTCTCGCGCCTCTCCCCAGCCTTCGCTGCGTATCGCGCCGACGAAATGACGAGAACTTTCTGGAATGTGGCACGGAAGGTATTTAACCGAGCAGCCGAGGTGAGAGATCAGGAGAAGACGGAAGTTAGCGCCAGAGCGCGTAGGGTATACCGCCGTGTAGTCGGCAAAGGTTTTGTCCGTAGAGACAAAGCAGGAGAAGAAGATGATTTCCACCTGAGGGGTGACGACTCGAGCTACAAGCAAGAGCGTGTGTTTACCGCTATCGAGCGAAGACGCGTGGCCACTGCTGCGTGTGTGAAGCCGACGTGTTTCCGGCGAAGAAGCTTGAAGCTTGGAGAGTGGCCAATTGAAGAAGCGAGGTTTCCTGGAAGAGAAACTTCGGCGAGGTTTCCTGGAAGAGAAACTTCAGGGGCAGCGGAACGACAACAACGCTGGACTTTGAGTGAGTGGTTCTCGGAAGAGTATCATCCAGACTTTTGTTCCAAGAACTTTGGACTGAAAGGGTTTTCTCTCTCTTTAGTCTTTAAGTGTCTTGGTTGTTCAATGCATGCGACTGCATTGTAGTGCGTATTGTTGTCTGGGTCCGTTGTTTCGAGTGTGGCTGATTGTACTGTGTAGTACGTTGTTTGGTGTGCGACATATTGTATTCAACTATTATAGAGTGTGCATACTTGTGTATTGTTTTAATCTGACTTTATTGAGAATATAACTCTGTTTTGTTTATCAACTCTCGTTTCTGACTTGTTCTTTGGGCCACAGCCGGCGTCCGCTGGCGCGCCAAAAAGGACCACTCCTAAATTGTCCACGCTTTCGTGGTGCGGTTCGGAGGGCCGATATTTTGGCCCTTGGAATTAGCCTGGCGATCGCCTCCCTAATCAACGGGACCTGTGTGTGACAGTCAGAGAAGAGAGCTATGTGATAGAGATTTGAGCTATGTGTTAGCAGCAGACCAATTTGAGAGTAGAGCTATGTGTTAGAGAGAAGAGCTCAGCTCTTCGCGTTTCTGTCGGCCCCAGTGCCGAATTTGTAACGCCTTTGTATATATGCTGTACATAAACCTTGTTTAACTCACCGTCGTCTCGTCCGCTCGTCTATCAGCTCAGCCCAGAAGCAGTCGCGAGCTAAGAAACCTACGCTACCAAACGGCTGGTGACCTTTCCTGCAGAGTTGGAAGCAGTGGCGCCTTCGGGACCGTGTTGGCGTCGCCGTCTTTCGAAACAGTGGTTGCAGCGGTGAGATTTCGAGGCGCCCTTCGTAACGTCGTCAGAGGCGCGCTTCGTAACAGAGGGTAGGATGGCTTGATGAATATCACGCGCTGGTCAAGACATGAATAATGTCAAAATACCGTTGCGTACGTCATCAAACACTTCCCGCCAGACAGTGACCAATACCCACGGGCGTGTATGTGCCGCTGGTATGCGGGTATGAGCCACAGGCGATTGACATTTAGTATCTATATCCAGCAACGACGAGAACACACATGAGCAATTTTAACGCGCGAGCGTTAAAAAGTACCCGACATCGACCAATGTCAAGGTCACAGATGGAACCGAACCCAAGCATTCTGCATGGCAATGACGCATTTTACCACAGAGCTACGCAGACCCGCAGGTCGTGGGATGGAATCCCGGCTGCGGCAGCTGCATTTTTCATGGAGGCGAAAATGCTGTAGGCCCGTGTGCTCAGATTTGGGAGCACGTTAAATAACCCCAGGTGGTCGAAATTTCCGGAGCCCTCCACTACGGCGTTTTTCATACTAATATGGTTGTTTTGGGACGTTAAACCCGACATATCAAATCAACGTTGTAAACTGTTCGTCCTTTTAGAAAGCGCTACTCAACCATAAAAACTTGATACTAATTCCCAAGGCACGTGCGTTTCTCTGGCTCTTTCTGCCAGTGGCGTGTTTCCACATCCTCATGATTGCAGTAGCAGTAGTTCCCGTAGCTGTAACATAAGAGTCACATTACTTGAGCAAAAACACTACGCAGGAAATCATCACCACTCCATTATTTAGGACTTTGAATAAATCAGGAGGCTTTGCTGCCATTGCACAAGTATCCCTATTTCACTAGTTTGTTTGGCCCATGTCACTGGAGCCGGTAACCTACACCGTGCCACTTCATGGTTTGCTTTGCCTTCCCCATACGCAGTGCGAGGTAACACACCGAATGCTACCTTCGGGTTAGCGTACTCGCCTTCCTCTTTTCTTTCTCTCTGTCTCTCTTGGAGGGTGTCACTTTTTTGGCAGCGTTAGTACTGCCAGAACCAGAGTTGACAGTGACGTCCCAATCTTTCATTGATCTCAAAAGTGATGTTTCTGCCAAGGCCACATGACTTGCGCATTTGACAGTGGCGGAAGTTCCGCTATTGCGTTATTTAGGATAAAGTAACGTTAGCGCACGTGTGTGAGTGGCCATGTATATGTGCGTGCACCCGCGCGTGCTGGTGCATGTGCGTCAAAGAAAGACAGGGGCTAAACACAAATACCGAAATGCGCGTGTGTGTGTTTCCGGCAGTATCCCTTTGAACGAGAGGCTTAGAACTCGTGGCTTCTCAATAGAAAAAAATCTATTCCACTTTTTTTAAACAAGGCCATGTGTGAAAACTGAAGTATTAACATAGGTCGATGCAGAAACTCTATGCGTTTAGTCTTCCCGCCTTCAAGGGGATACTGAAGAACGCTTTGATGGATGGCTGTTTCAATTTGGATTTCATAAAATAAATACACTCCGGGTAAATCTCTAGTGAGTAACATGCTAAAATCTAAAAGTTTAAAATATTTTCAAGTCATTTCTTTGGACATCATCACTCTCACTTTTTATCTGCTTATCCCACGTTTCTTTAAATCTTGCAGGCTACGATCGAAAACTTCTTTTTGCACTACCCCTATCTAGCGCTTTTTTTCTCCATAGTAAGCCATTGGGACTTTATGTTCTCCTATGAGAGCTCCTTCGAAGGTCGCGTGGAGCCATCGTTCATTGTGCAGTCTTTGCACGTCAGAGTTCGCCGTCATTCAGATTCGCGGAGGCACGCTGAAAGACAGATTTAGGGACTGGAAGTCATCAAAGCGCAACCGCCGACTCCAAACGCTGACCGTTACGTGCTCCCCACCCCACATTTCCAAGTATCCAAGCCGTCCCCCTCCATCGCCTTTTCTAGCCCCACGTCGTCTCGCTACCACGATGACCAGACCAGGGATATCCCGCTTCGAGAAGCCATACCCGTCCAGCGACAAACCGGCAGCGCTGGCGACGCTCGGCGCTTGCTCACTCCTTCCCCCAACGACACAGCGGCGCGCCCACCCACCCACAAACGCGGCGTGGCCTTCTTGCTTCGTGGGGTTGCTCGAAATGGGAAGGGTCTGGATGACGACTCCTTTTCATTAAGCGCACACAAAAGCGGCGGCTGGAGGGGTAGCTGGCGTCTTTGAAATATCGAGATGGCTCGGGAATCGTCATTGTGGCAGCGGCGATCGGCGCGCTCCTCTCACCGGAAACGTCGGGCCGCACGAAATCGTCGCTGCGATGGCTGCCTGCGCTTGCCAGTCCACCCCGCAGCGTGGCCGTTCCTCCCTTCGGTGCAGTGCGGCGCACTCGTGTGCGCGCGTCGGAATCAAAATGAGCACGCTTGTGCGCGAGGGAAGAGCTCGCGAGGGAAAAAACGAGCGGCGAGATCCTCAGCTTGCAAAGTAGCGAGGAGAGGAGCCGATTACGCGTGAGCGCCGCCAATAGAAGAGAGGATAAGCAAAACGGAGGGAGCGGACGAGCGATGGTCACAGACGATCGCTGTTGCGGAGCATTGCTCCGATATTGGCGCTCGGACGGCGCTGTGGTGGCGGCTCGCTCGCGTTCATAAATGGGCCTTCCTCGGCGGCGCGCTCTGTTGTTTGACGTTCTTTGAAAGCGCAAGATGAATCGCTCGTCGCCTTCCTCTTTTGTGCTCCTCGATGCCGCCGCCACCGCGCTCTTTCGTTGGGCCCGAGAAAAAGAAGTCCAGACAAAGATGTTCGACGAGCGAGTCTGACTGCTGGGTCACGCTCATTGCGCGCTTCGCCCTTTTCGCTGCCGACGCGAATCGCCGTCTCTTATCCAGCGCGCTTCTTGATTTGTTCGACAACGTCGTCCCGTGATGCAGCTCGGCTGCAGTGGGAAGGTGCAAGAGCAGTCCACGCCTGCATCGTTGATTTGCCTTGCTTTTAAAAAGCTAGCATTCGCGGTCACTGGGAAAAGAGCACAATTAATCACATATCCACCGAAGGGTTCCCGCTAGTGCGCAAACTCTTGCAAAATTATTTGCAAAATGCAATATTTTTTATTAAGAAAAAGAATGGCGGGGATGGAAACGACGCCAAGAACACAAGCACTTGGGCAGATGATGCTCCGGGGGGCATGTGCAAGCAAAGGTCAGTGCACGTGGAGGTTCGCAATTGTAAATAAACACGAAAAATACAACAGACGCACACGCTATGCAATGCTCGAGGAAGGGGTTACCACAGCGCTGTCTTCTTTGTTTACCTCTTCAGAAAACCAGACCCAGTAAATTTCGCAACCCAAGTTCTTTTATCATTTCACATTTGTAATAAATCTCCCGTACACTCAAATCAAACGTCAGTGATGCAATTTACCCCGCGGGAGAATCACCATCTTCGATAGCCTTTGTTATTCTTATAACGAATGGCAACGAACTCCCATAGTTTCATACCCTAATGTCGAGATCGGTAAAGCCACCGAGGGACCGACGCTGCGTGTCTTCATTCTTCTTACATCACTCTCAATGACGCTGTCGTTTTCTCGACTCATTTTCCCCGCAGAATACGAAGCGTGACAGCCGGTGGCTCTGGAAAACGTGCTCAAGGCACGGTTTTAGCGAGAATACGGTTGCGTAAGTGGCGGGCTATATTTCAACTACGCGGTCTCTGCGGGTCATTTCGTACAAGCCGAGGCACGCAAGCCGCTGCGCGCAAATGCAGGAAATGTGTGCATTGCACATCTCCCGCGGGGTTACACTGAACTGATGTGCATTCGGTGTGTACCACGTGGCACCGCGTTGCTCAAGCGCAGTATTGCAGCTCCGTTGTCCTTCCTTCTCTCACGAACAAGCCACACATCTGCGCACAGCTCGAAGAACCTAGCGCGGCGTTCCAGCGTTGTATGCTCCCTCTGCTTGTACTGCCACTGTGGGGTTCTTATACGGGAGAAATATTCCAAGTTCTCTTTATGCCAGCCCTCTGGAGTGTTCTCTCGGGCTAACGGCGCCATATCGCAGGGCGAGCGATGGACCAATGATCGTAATAACAATTGCCGTTTATCCAGGCGCCCTCGGCTTCCCAGTTGTCCTCTGCGGCTCTCCTTGATCTTGCCGCAAAGTATCGATTGCTTGGGGGGCTGCGTCGACCGTGAATAAATGAATTCCTAGCACGACCGGCCTCCATCGTGCAGCCGCGGGAGAGCCACGCGGCGAGAAAGGGTAGTCAGGCAACGTCTCACTTCGGGCCCACGAAAGAGCGGGGATCCAGGTGTCGCTCGCGGCGCCCAAATACTTCTCCAGCCACTTCATTTGCGGCCCACTTGGCCTTGTAGCGAATCACTTGCCGGCTGCGAAGCCTCGAGCCGAACGGCGGACTCGTTGCATCGCTCGCCGTGTCGGTGCTTCTTTGCCTCGTGGGAACAGTTTGCGTATGGGCTACACGTTATACGCGTTTTCGCTTTATCCTTCCTTCGCGCGTCTTGTTTGCTGAAAGTTACTACATCATTCTGCTCGTGGCCGCTGGATCTCGCCTTCCGCGTAACGCGGAAACTTCGTATGCCGAGGCAATAATTTCTCGCCACTCGAGTTCCTCTAGTTTTTTTTTCTTCATTTTTTTCCTCTATTCAGGAGCGTTTTACATGGTTTTGATATTTACTTACTTGGGCCAGGATCAGTCTGGAATAAGCGATTCTATATTATTGCTCTACTAACCTTTGTTTCCAAAAAAAAGTAATTGCCTGGCTCTTCATGAGGCCCGAATGGCCTTGCTCTCTGTTTACATGTATGTGAAGACACCTCTCGTGTCAAAAAAACAACAACAAAAAAACATGCACGAATGAGAGCTTTGGACGTTCACAAATTCAGTGGCGGATAATTTATTTTGTCGCATTGTGAGCCCCGATAGCTTGCAATAAGGTGTATTTCAATCATCAGCGAAAAAAAAATCTGTGATGCGACAGATATGTGATTACTGCTTGTAAATATAAATTGCTTTTTTCTACGTGCGTCAGGCCAGCTGATTTATTCATTTTGTTTTGCAAGTCTTTTTACCTTTAGTTAGCGCCATTTACCGGTAATCTTGACAACTTACCAGAAGGGAAAAAAATGGACTAGCCACTGAACGTGCCTAATAAGAACACCACTCACTAAAAGAAAAAAAAAACATAGTCATCTGTATGAACCAAGAGTAAACCAATTTTAGGCTATCGATTAGTGACACTTAAAAGGGGACCGGTTCTTAGAATTAAAGTGACATAAACGTCGATAATGTGGGTCCAGGGGAGGCTTCTCTATTCTCTGCACATGCGCTAATGAGAAGTGCTCATAAACATTTAGTTTTGCAGTCATGTTATGTATATTTAGAGTAATTTGATTTCATTGCCGCGAGAACATTCTGTGATATTGCAAAGCATCTTTCAGCTTTTTCTGCAGTGATTCCTTTGTTTCGTTGTAAGCGCCATTACATAGAAGAAGCAATTATTTTTTGTTCTATATGTTTTGAGAAAAAAATTCGGCCGATCCCACGTACCTGGTAATCAACGTTATGCGAAGCTTGCGAAAGAGAAGGTGACCATGTTTAAATTTTTTTTATTAAGCGACACGTCATGAAATGACAATAAATGTATGTACAAATGTTGCACGCACAAACATGTCTATATAACCAGTTCTTTATACTTGCACAACGATGCGAACTGACACATGCGTATTAGCAACACGAAAAGCTGATATGAAGCGCAGATGCTCACCAAGATGTTGGCCCTGGACACTGCTACAGAAATCAACTTTAGCGCATGGCAACTAACCACAATTGACGTCAACCCGACGTGACGGCTGTATCAAAGGAGTACATACGTGGAGATTATAAAATTGGGTAGGCAGCACTGCAACCACTGTTGACGTTTCACGAATACTAGCGTCTAGCAGGCGAGTACCTTAGCCACTAGACTACCACGGCAGGGCAGTATACAACGTTAAACGTTAGTGTTCAGTAAAATAAAAGCAATATTTTCGTCACATACATCTGTAAAGCGACATGAAGCACTTTAGAGACATCACTCAGCGCACGTGTTCCACACGCACAAGCGCACACCAGCGCACGCACACACGGAAGGACTGGATCGGACGAACGCACGCATGTGTTAATGAACTTTATGCTTCTTGCACTCGGGGCTACTTTTTTGTGTGAAAGGGGCCAGTCTGAAAGTGAATTGGCTGGGACGTTTATACTGTTAGACCTTATGCAAAATCGCTGCCATCTGTCAGGCCGTGGTGTGCATTCCGTCATGTCAGAGACTCAGCGCGGCACAGTATGCAAAGTCCACGTGTGGTTACGTATACGTATATGTAAGGCGAATCGACGTGAGGCGCGTATTCGTTGATAATCGCAAGTCCGACGTATACTGCTGCGTTAAGCTGCACACAGAGGGAAACTCGAAATATTTAAATAGAAAAAAAGAAATCTAAACTTAAGATTGAAGCCGACAGATGGAAACACGTAGTGGGATAATCAGGGTGAACAGTGGAAGTGCCTCAGACAGGCTTGCCGGCGTTTCGATATGTTAGCGTCCTCTATCCCGCTTTTGGTAAAATTTAGGGTGTCGCCGGTATGGCCGTAAAAAGGTGAAAATTGATAGAAGACACAACACACGACTCACGCACTGTTAAGAAAATGTAAACAAAGGAAGGCTGTATTTAATTAAAAAAACTAGGTTACAATTATTACTCGCGCAACCGTTCAATTCCGCACATCGCACAACGCACAACCGCTCAAGTCGCTCGCATTTCGCAGACTCCTTCGCTCGCCGTTCTCGCTGCGTCTCTGGCTCTTCCCGCGCTTTCTCGCTCTCCTCTCTCGACCACAGATCCGACAACACATACGCGCACGCTGACACAAACGCGCACGCGCCACACACATACACACACACACACACACACACACGCACGTGCACAAATTGTTCCACGAAGTCAGTGGGGGAAGTCCGTCGCTTCGCCATTCGGGGAAACAGAGTCGAACGTCCCACAGGCCACGGATGCACAAAGCGGCATGTTTCCATCTTCTTGCACTCGAACTGGCAAGGTGCATTAAAGCGGGCCGCCGCCTTTGTGCTGACCCGGCGCCCGCAGGTCTGGGAGGCTCGCCGATCGCTGTTGCCCGTAAACAAGGAGGACGGCCCCCTCGAGTGACCAACGGACACTCGCACGGCACAACACACGCAAAAAGAAAGAAATAAAACAAAACTTGGAAGATTTGAGGCAGTCGCGTACAGATAGGAGGGCCTATCTTTGTCAAAGGTGCTCTGTCATCCTTGGCGGGTTAGTTTTTTTTTTTTTTTTGGGGGGGGGGGGGGGGGGAGTCGGGGTGGCTAGTAGTGACATCATCTCCTGGTGGGGACGCGTGTCCTCCTATCGAAACATCGGCCAGCCTGCCGTAGGCACTTCCTCTGTTCACCATGATTATCCAGCTCAAAAAAAAAAAAGGTAAACCATAAACTTTGCTTTCTATTCTTTTTAAGCTGACGTTTCCAAAATGTGCTCCAGCTACTGCTTTGAGAGACTTCTTTGCGTTCGCCTTTATAAGCAGATAAGACGTGAAATAGCATTTGTATTCCTGTTCCCGCAAATTGCTGCATGCAGAATTAAGGCACTTTTTGCAATGTTTTTGCTAGCAGCCATTTACCAAGTGCAGGCTGCTTGTGCGCTCTATGCAGAAGCCATATTCACGCAACCAGCTTTAACGCGGCTAATTGCACGTGCCTGCATTTTGTTGAGTGTTCCTAGCACATCGAATGCTTGAAAAACGTGCGCAGTCTTGCGCAAGTAATTCCATTAAAAGGCAGCTTGTCAGTCTAGAAGATAAAAAAAAACAATTTGAAACAAAGATGCTTTCGCACCACGTTGCTCCCATCTCAGAACGAACCGATGACGCACACTTGCTACTAATTAAGCGTGCGCCGTCACCTGAACGTAATAAATAAAAAAACATACAGTCAATGAAATATAGGCACGTGCAATTAGCTACGCTGAAGTTCGTTGCGTGAAGGTAGTAAGCTTCGGCATGAAGCGAACGAGTTGCCTTCACTTTGTAAACGGCTCAGAAACATTGCAAAAACTACCTTGCTTCGGCGTGCAGCGAATTGTGGGAACACGAATACAAATGCTATTGCAAGTCTTACTTGCTGAGAAAGGAGAACGCAAACAGGTGTTTCGGGAGCAGTAGCCAGACTACATGCTAGAAACGTCATCAGCTTGAAAAAATAACAAGGAACAAAGTGTACGGCTTACCTTTTTCTCTTAATCATTACGAGTTCCTCTCAGGTGGGCTGCAAGAGAGGCAGCAATACGTCGGTATTGTGATCATCAGCCTATACACGCCTCACGTAGATATGCCTTGCGTATTCGTAGAAGTAATGCACACATGGACTGTGCGTACTGCGCCGCGCTGAACTTATAAAATGGTGGTATTTTGCATAAGCAATTTTCGCTAATGCTGATAGTTAGCAACTGACTATTTCGTATTTCTTAATTTGTGATAACCTAATTCCAAAGTGTAAATTTTTCGCAATAATAAGGTTCGAAGAAATTTATTCAAAGATCCCGAGAAGTGCTTTTTCATAATAAGCGTGTATAACTAAATGTTTTCAATTCCTACACATGAATAATCCTCACAGAAGTGATCACTGAGCTCCAAAATAGGAAAACGTTCTTAAAAGCTCCAGACAGCCACTAAAAGCAACTGTCTGGAGGCAGTAACGAAGAGTCACTATAGAAAATATTACTTTGTTATGGCTCCCATTGGTTATACGACGTGATGTCGACTTGCAGAGCCTGTTTTGTGTGCCCACATTTTCACGTGTGAACTTACGTCTTATTCCACACTCTATGGTGTGAGAGCTACATGTGGTGGGTGCCGTTTCACTGCAATGTGTGGGAACAGAACCGGTTTGATAAACACTGCTTGGGGCATGGTAATATTCGCTCATGAACATCTTCGGCTTAAAAAGAGACTGAAAGACAAGTGCCCAATCCGTATCAGGACATGCCCCATTGTCTCGAACCATATGCGCTGTTGCGACCGGCCTTTGCAGGCAACCGAGACCCGGTATGAGGACGCTGAGGCAGAGGAAGATTGCACTTAAAAGAGGGTTTATTTACATAGGATGTGTTCCAATACTCACCGTATCCGTCAAAATAGACAGCTCCGAGAAGACCGCATCGTAGACAATTACGATGCAGGCTACTTTGCTGTCTAAACAAGATGGAGGCTCAGTGACTCGCTCAGATTGGATCTCGCCAAAATGGTCATCTGCACCCAAGCAGACGCTTCTCCAGACGCTCAATGTGAGTGTAGTTAAAATTTTTTTTAGATTTCAAAACGAAGTAATGTTACGTTTATTTATTTTGTCTTTCTCTTCTAGACGCGAGTTAGCGCCTCGTCATGTAAAAGCCGTCCAGACGTGTTCCAATGTGCTCTCTTCTGAGCAGTCTGCATAGACTGTCTACGCGCTGTCTGAGAATTGGAACACAGCCATTATGTACATTATGTACATGGCGAACTCTCGGATTGAGCCGAGTGGCTCATTACAAAGGGTACGTTTTCCCCGGATCTAGATTGGGGAATCGGTGCAGATTGCACATAACCTGCGATACAGTAGTAGTGCAGGCTCTTCTCACATTCTGTCCAATGACATGTCCTCCACAGTTCGTGAGGGTGACGCCCTCACCCACCGAGGTAAACGTACACAATTGAGGTGTGGCCATGTGCACTGCACTGCAACGTGGCATCAACGTGGCTCTTCCTTTTCGTGTCAGTGCCGCTGGGTGAAGGGTTCCCCGCACAGGCGATAGAATGTATCAAAAGGGGCAGCCGCAACAAAGCTAAAAAGGGTCCGCCAAACTTCTGGGTCACTTAGCGAGCGAGTTGTGGCTGACACCACTTTCTCTTCCAAAGAAGTTGTTCCGTCCGCGGAAACCATTGTGGTCGTCTCGGGGAACTGTTTACGGCAACTGACGGTAAGGCGTGTCGCTATCCGGCTAGTAAAGACAATACATAGGCAAGCAGCCTTTTGAAGACTTGTGCGAGGATCAAAGAACGCCACTCCCTCGTCTCCCGAGTTGCCGGTCGTAACAGCGCCCTATGAATAAACGTCGGAGAGCTGACACATGAATTAATCCCCAATCTGTTGATTTTGTCATCCCCAAGCTGTATCCCCTAACTGTTCACGATGTTTCACAGTACTTCTGCGAGATCAAAACACATAGCAGATAAAATGCTAAGAAACACTGTTGCGTATGTCAATAGTCAGTGAATTAAAAATCAAGTTCTACGAACCTGATAAATAAACTTCTCAGCCCACATTTCAAACCTCCAGTCTACCTGCTGTAGTTCAGAGCTATATACCCCTAACTAAGGTGAACAAAAGACATCAAGCCATGCGCGCCATTGCAGAAATACTCACAAATTCTACCGGACTACGGCCCTATAGTGAGAATGTATACTTTCCAGGAAAATGAAGACACATTGCACTTGAAGACAGATTGCTGTACCCGGAGCCCACAAAGTAGAAATTGTCTAGGGGCGGGATAATCGACCCCCAGTAACACGAAAGTACCTATAGGGACGCAATCACGGCTTCTTCGGGGCAACGACAGATTTATAAAAGGCCGGGCGCGAAGATTCGGCGATATCATCCCGTCGCACGTCATTGACGCAAGCGCCTCGAAGAAAGCCCGCAAGATAGCGTCCTTGGATCATCAGTGCCCTGCAGAGTCGACCCAATTCCACCTTCCCTCGTTGTCGCGTCGACTTGCTGGCCAGATTTCGATCGAAAATGTGCGGGTGCCTCGGGATCCGGTGAGGAATGAAGACGGGCTCGGCCAGGCGCGTGGCTCTGAGCACTCGGCTCATGCGACAGTCGGACAGATAAGGATAAGCCGCAGCGAACATGGTAACAGAGAAAAACGAGCAAAAGAAGCAACAAGAAGCCAGAAAACGACAAAAGAAAGATGCAGGGAAGCGAGGCATGCCCACGCATGGGCGTTCTTTCCTCTCAAGGTTGCCGAGCCGCCTTCATGGGGGAGGAAAAAGGCGACGGATGCATTACGGGCTACAATTGTGTGCCAAGCCGCTTTCGGATCAGAGCGAAATCTTCTTCGTGACGTACTTTAGAGGGAAAGGAGGTGTTATATGGGGAAGTGAGCGCTGCTCTGTTCAGCGGGGGCTTGTGAGCAGTCTTTCGGTTCGAGAGGTCGGCAGTCGTCCGTTCAGGCGGAGGCGACAATTTGGAAGAGCTGCGGAGGGCTCACACTCGCTGGGCGGGGGGTGGCCGAGCCAAGACTTCCGTGATGCAGCTTTTCGCGATGCACCGGCAGTGTAGCTTTCCAAGAAGAAGCAGCATAACCCTTCTTTCAGAGCGAAGGTACGGAAGTTCATCATACCCACACCCTCCAGGGAAGTGAAAAGGGAAGCGGGGTGTTTGCGAATCGCCGGCGCCGCAGTCTTCGAGGATGAACACTGCGAAGTGTGTTGTGGATAAATCCTTCAATCTGAGCCCCGTCGGTCGGGTTGCATTGTCGGCGAGGGCCAATAGAAAGTAGGGACGGTGGATATTTCTTGATATATCTTTCGCTGGTCTATGCTATAGATCTGGCTGTTGGCACTTTAATCAGTGTGTCCAGCGATCTTTCGACATTGTTTTGTCTTAAAGTATAAAGGTGGATTTTGAAGGGAAGAACAATCATTCAAACATGCAGAAAAACTAGAAGAAAAAGCGAGTAAGATAGCTTGATAAAAAAGTACTGCTATACGACTGAGCAGGGCGTCTCGCACGACCACTTCAATAGTGTACATGGAGTCTTAGATAGTATGTACCAGCTGCTTAGTATCTGTTCATATTTTCGACTAAATAACTAATTATTATCGTGCTAAGGAACAATTGAATCACTTATATTTTGTTAGTTAACTGACATGAAATGAAGCTAATAAGACAATGCAATTAAGATAAAAGAATAGGCTTGCGAGGAGAGCGCATCTATATATGAACGGCTGGCACCGCTGCTGTGTAACCCAACTAAAGTTTGTAGGAGAGTGCTTCATTTTAATTAAAAATTGCTGATCTCTATTGTTTGCATGATACCTCAAACGAAAGCCATGTAGAAATACTTAACAGCGAGGCATATTTATATTCAAGATTTGCAGTCCCCGATATTTTTGCACTGAACGAATACTGCAATACACGTTCTGGCACGGATAGAACAAATCAAGCTTACTGTCCTGTCATGAAACTTCTTGAGAAATATTTCGTTTGAGAGCTCCTAACTATATGAAAAGCCTTGAATTTCTCTTCTATAGGCTTGTTAACCTCCCTGCCTTTCTTTTCCCTCTATTTTCCTTCTTGAATTTCTCTGCAGCAACCTCACCGAATAGAATTTTGTTCGTTCTATTGCAGTAATAAACAGTTTTACTAGTGTAAGAAGGTAGATAATAGGAATTGCTAGACAGAGAACTTCTAAGTTAGGGTTTGAAGTATTTGCCAAAATCACATCCGATTACAAAATGAGATGCATGCAGCGAAGTGGATTACCAAGGTTACACATAGAACACTCCACAATAATAACCGATATCCGTTTACTGTTAGTTACGCCTACTTGAACATAGCTTATGTGTTACGCAAGTGACTGTGAAACTAAATCAATAATCATTGTAAAGAAAGCTCTTACAGATCCTTTCATAAATTCTGTAATACTTTTAAGTGAGTTGTAAGTTCCCCATTCACTTTTGTTCGCTTAAATTTTTAGCAAATGTGGTTCGCAGTGCTCTCATACTTTATTTATTTATTTATTTATTTATTTATTTATTTCTCATAGGTATTGGGTTGAAAAACTCAGTGCTTGTATTTTTTAAACCTATCTATTTCTGGTCAATTTTTTAACGAACTAATGAAAATCTTGAATCGTACTTCTGTTTCCAGGCTATGATTCACTGTCTTCTTCAGTGGTACGATGAATCGTGAGCTGAAGAATACTGATAAAAATGTAAAAAGCTCTTTTTTTTCTCTGCCTAAAATTTTCAATTGACATATGCAATTAAATAAATAAATATGAGCCGGTTTTTACAATTACATCAACAGTACCTAATAGGTCTCAAAGAATTATAAATCATTCTCCAGTGTTCTCTTTAGATGAGGGCCCGCTGTTTTCAGGTGGTACCATTGCATCTTGTTCAGACCAGTGGGTACATTCATTATTAGTGCTAGCCGGGGACGCTTCAGCTATGCAGTGCAGACAAGTATCTTCAAATTGTACTTAGCGCTACTGTGGCCAGTGGTACGTGACCAAGTGCCGCCCCCGCATTAAGTCTTGGCAACACCATCTACTCCTGAAAAGTAAGACCATCTGCGATGTTTCGACCACTATGGAATTAAATCTCACGTGGTGTGGCGGAGAATCTCTTTAAAGCTGAGGAATTCACCACGGGGATCACTTGGGATAGCTGCTTCCAAAATGGGTGGCAGCTTGGTGTAGGTGGTGGTATCAGCTGGTAAGTGGGCAAAAATAGTATGCCATGCAACCCGCTGTATTTGAAGCTGACAACGCATCAGGGCCGTTATGTGTATTTAGTGTGCGAAAGCGTAGGGCATTGTATACCTTGCGGATGTCCTTAATATCCTACTAGGAGTCAGTGCGATGACGGTACGTGGAAGCCGCACTCAGAGTTTGTTGCGGCTCGCATGACACTGACCGATGTGACCGGAACTTTCAGACGCTACAAACGATTGTCACATAAGCTCTGTGCCCTGGCAATACGGTGGACGTAACAACTTGCTTGTCCGTGTAGCTCGCATCGGTCACCGTGGTATCTTCATTACTTTAGTAGTGGGATGTGCGAACACGGCCACCTGTTTCCTGTAGGTGTGTCCTTATTATATCCAGCACAGCAAAACGTATGTACGTCTATCTGCCATATTTGCTGAAAGTTTCGCAATGCAGAGTGCCGATGGCTCGTACCAGTTCTATAGTACTGGAACTGTGGATTTACTGTCTACAAGCGTAATTGCCTACGGACCGACATACCTACTTACCCTTTGCGATCACGTGAGCATGAGTGCTTAAACATGTTGTGAATAACGAGTGCCATGTATAAAGGAGCCAAGCAAACCGTTGTAATGATCACGCACATTTTTGTCGTATACAGTCAGCCACCTCCATAGCCATTTACAGAAGCCGGTAACCTATTACCGAGCTGTTTTGGATCTGCTCTATGAAAGGCACAAAATGGGTGTTCCGTCTATTGAACTGCGCCCAGCTGTTAAGCGTCACTTGTGATAAGCCTAACAATGAACGCTACATTTTAAGGATGTACCTTTCAAACTTTGAACTACTCTACTAGAGAGTTTTATTGTATCGAAATACACTTACGTTAGCGTGAGTGTGCGTCTCAGTGCTAACGCTAAAACGAAACGCACTGCCTGCCAACTTGTGGTAGTCTAGTGCAGTGGAAGGCATACCCGCTAACGCAAGAGCAAGCACCTGCGGTGCCATCTAGTTATAAAAACACTATATGCCCTTTAGAAACCTCAACTGCGCCACTAAATCAAATTGACCCGAAGTCATATTACCATTGCTGCGTCTCCCTGCCGCGTTTGCCTTTTCCTGAAAACAAGCTAATGAGTAAAGTGTCGTGTCGCCATCTCTGCGCTTCTACCGAAAACGTGAACAAACCTCATAGACAAATATTTTAAGCCTCCCGCACCCAAAATCAAGTGTGTATTTCCAAAACGTAGTTCTTTTATCGCCAGTGTACGGTTGGCGAAGCCTCATTGGTCTAATATAAAATCAAATACGAGCACTATTTGGCAGCGAAGGAGTTCAACTATGCAGGCTGACGACTACAAAGATTCAATGTGGATGGTTCTCAATTCAATAGGCTCCGCGATCTTGCCTTACGCACGGGATCTCTTCCCTGCGTTATCGTTGAACGCTATACGCCAGCAATAGTGTTCGTACGTAAGAGTTCGGCCTTTCCTAACGTTCCGTTCATGCTCAGCTTAGAGCATGCATTGCTAACGCTTACGCTAAATCTTTGCGTTTTCTATTTTCCTCTATACTAATACTTTATTTTCTCAGCTTTTCTGTTGCCTTTGTATATGTTTCACGGAGCAGTGAAACGTGTTCTCCGGGGACTTATTTCTATTTCCAGAATCTGAGGGTACATGCTTACCTGGTTTTGTTGTCGTTGTTATCCGGAGGCTTAGCATGGTCACTGTGAGATATTGACTTACTAAGGTAATGTTACCAATGCAATACTAGTTATAGCAATCGACGCAGACAGCAGATTGGTGTCGCAGAGAGGCAAGAGCCATAAATTACGGCGATACTTACTACACTGCTCATAATTTTTGACTTTTTTCCTGACTGCTCACTAACGAGAATTTCTGATCGTTCTAACGATCACATTCGCGATAGGATCGTCATTGGGCATTACACGTGGAAGAAACAAACTGAATAATACCACAAGGTTTAGTGAATAACAAGTAAACAATGCTATAACACCAGTACGAAAGTTGAACATCGGTGTTAGAATAAGCTTGTGCAGAAAAATAAAATAATACAAGCCATCCAATTACGCTGGCATGGATCAATATGCATAAAAAACACTGCAGCACAATGAATAAGCAGAAAGAAATGGGACGCAGAAACCTAACTGCAAATATATAGTAAACGACGAAGGCGTTGTTGAAAAACATTTCAGGTGGTCTCATGTGATGGCAAACCCTTTTACAGCCTGCTTGAGAACAAACTTAATCAGTATATGACAATCGTGGAGCAAATGAATGTTCTTGAAAGTTTGTTTGAAGCTTGCATAATAATTGAATCGATGATGACATCAATTACTGATGGGCTTTCAAGGAGTACCACTCTTCACTGAGAGATCAAGCTTAATTTGTTTCAGTGCTAGAATTTCAGGTGAAAATATTGAAGTATGTATCGAGTAGCATTCTGCGTAAAATATTACCATGTGTACTGCGGTAGTTTTAACATGGCGACCCATGAGAATGATCTATGGGCGCACAAATTTAATGCCCGCTTACGCATTCAAGTGATTGAACGTCCCAGTGCCATGGAATAATGGAGGCACTGCAAAGACAAGTACGAATAACTGCGAGAATAATGCAAAGCCATTTGCCCGGAAATATCATGGGACAGCCAAATACGGAACTGATATGCGTATACTTAAGAACGAGACTGCATGCTTCTGTATTCCCCTGGTGCCGCACCATTCTACAGCCTTGTCCTGGCTATTCTATATATAGCTATACGGCAGCCCGTTGAATCATGAGTCCGCGACTTGCAGCCCACGAGTTTCTACTATTCGGCCTCCGAGACGACGTCAAAACATCCCCCGTGCTTTTCCACTTGTCGCTTCCTATCTCTGCAAGAAAGATCTTCGGCTATTATATATAAACATAATTTTCATTCTAGTTTAAATGAACATGTATTCTATTGCAGTTTTGTGCTTTCTTGTAAATTAAACAATTTTTTTTCTATTTGTCCGCCCCCCCCCCCTTCAATTCACCCTTTGGATTCTACCGTATCCGCGTCATGATATGCTGCCCTCAACAGGAAAGGGTCGTTGACCCCTGTGAAATTAGAAAAACACTATAAGCGATGCATGTAGTCATCAGCAAATGGTCAGCGTAAAGAAAACGACAGCAGGCAAATCGCCTATGTATATTAGGAGTTCATTTGCTCACAAGACGTAACCTCGGTAATTATTAGATGGGCAATCCTGAACTGCATCAGTTAATTGACGGCGAGATAACAAAAGCCGTGAGTGTTAGTAGGGATGAATAATTTGGCCAAATACTTTAGAAATAAGATGCCAGTGAGGACTACGCTTAAATATTTTGAAAAGTAAACAAAAACAAACATGAAAAAAAGAACAATTGAGAATTCGCTTGGTGACTGTTATTGAAACAAAAAAAGAGTTAGTGCCAAAATCTATCAATACTTTTCGGAAGATAAACTCTTTCTGAATAGCATCTTGTTTGACTAAAAAAAAAAAAGAATTCATTCATTTCGAGGGGTATGCCAATATGCAATGTCTTTACGTGCTGCAATAATGCATCATTCTGCGTAAAGTCTGACGACCGCAGTTAATCACGTCTTTGAGTTAGGTATTACAAATCTCACAGCTGGTTTTAATCAAGAGTGTCATAGAGCAGACTACGTGGACAGTATATACCCTGCATGCGATAGAACTATACAAATACGCACATGTAGGTGTAACGTTATAGGAAAATGAAGCACTTTAGGAGTAAAACTATGTCTCGGCTTTTGTATGTATTTAGTCTGTTTTCTGCACTCTTTTGTTGTGAAGTACAGGCGTGAGAATGCGTTTTAATTTATTGTGCGACAAACCAAATTATGCCGTTGCGTGTAACATTTAAACAAAATTTATTTTTTGTACTAAGCAATAAAGAGTAATACCTGTTTCAATTTTACGTTCTAAAACCATGATATGGTTATAAAGGGCGCCTTAGTGGGTGGCTCCAGAAGTATCGACCTCCTGGTGTTACCTAATGAGCCTTTAAAAAAGTTCGCAGGTTTCAAGAAATTCAACTCCATCCATGGCCACGATGCTATTTCGCCACATTCGGGTCTCCAATCTTGCACCAGAACATCTAGACCACCTTGCCGACTGTTTCTCGAACTTGCTATACGACTGACTTGGAGCCTCGCTCGTATATGACTTGGGGAATATCTGATGAGAAACAGAAATAATCCCTGCGACAACGTCATCTGTGTCTAGCCACTGGGGAAAAAGAAATATTACGAATGATGCCAGCATCGAGCAACTTGACAACCAACAAGGTGAGATGTAATCATGTCCACTCACATTGTTGAATCTTCACAAAGCCACCGGATAAAGCATGTTGAAGTATTGTAAATGGCGTGGCCCGCAAGCAATATTGAAAATTTCCAAAACGCGCTTGCGAAGCTAGCGCTTTATCCCTTTCCCAGTGCAGGGTAGCAAACCGGATGTGTGTCTGGTTAACCCCCCTGCCTTTCCTTGCATCTTTATCTCTCTCTCTCTCTCTCAAAACGCGCTCAAACCCCTACGGAAACGCCATACATGGCCCATATATAAGTTATATCTGGCCATATATAAGCATATATGGCAGCATATGTGGCCATATATAGGCATATATGGCAGCATATGTGGCCACATATAAGCATATATGGTTGTATATCTGGCGGAGTCGGTTCATGTATGGGGTTATATACGGCCATATATGACGCGGTTGGCCCATATAAGGAGTCAAATCCGGCCAAATAAGGCACGGCCACACCATATATAACATATCAAGTGGATCCTTATATGTGGAAGTGCTCTCTTATTTGGGATGAACCACGTATATATTTAGCACCGTGATCACACTTTTATGCGAATTGTAATATATAACAATTTGTACACAAAGCTGACCTGCTTATTTTTCATAACAATAGGAGTAATAAATATATATGTTGTTTCTGCCGTGCAAAAAAACCGAAATTTCAGGTCAGCTTTGTGTACATGATAGTTGCAAATCAGTTGAATGCATATATGCATGCATTCGTGTAATTTAACTCGTACATTTTTCATGGCATTTAGGTTTGAAACAATAAGTTGCAATTAATACGACGTAAATAATGTATACAAGAGCAGACATGTTTTACGAGGAAGGAATCGTGTCAAGTCACAAAACGTATTGAAGCTTCCGAACCTCGCTATTATTATAGAGCAATCCTATATAGTATTATGTAAAGACAAAATGCATGCAACTTATATTGTTCACATTAATGCATTGTTTAAAGTGGCAGGAAGAAATAGTAATTTCAATGCGCTTTTAGCTTCCACATCGGTGGATAAAATTCCTGATTATTTGAAAGTTTTGATGGCTGTATGCTCCCTTCATATAACAAGCTTTCTATTAATCCTGTTGACCCCTCATCTGCGATTGCTTTCAGCAGCCATTTACTATAATTGCATGCGCAGTGCAATGTTTAAGGGAGTATTTTCAAAAACAAAAAGAACTTACGTGAATGAAACTTCCAGGCACCATTATGATTACATTCAAGATGGAAGTTGTACTAATTTATTGCAAAAATACATCTTGCGTTTCCTTTGGCTACGTATAATGTTCCTGGCTGTGCACAGAGTAAATTTATCGAAAATTTTATGATTGCACAAGTGAACAATTAATTTAGTGTAATGTTTGCAAGCGTCAAATAAATCTCACGTCATAGACATGTACGTTAAAAAAGGTGCAGCTGACTCACATGTGATACATATTTAATGGACAATGTAATGAAATGCTGAAGCTTTATAGCAACATTTAACGTAGGCTGCCGAATTCAAAAACTTCTATTTTGTGTCGGTGTGTCATTACTTGGTCGAGGTCACTAAAGCGCACGTGCCATCATCAGGATTAGCCTAAACATTGCCTTGTGAATACAATTAGTATGACACATTTTTTGCGGGCTGGCGTGATACCTAAGTCAAACTCTACATTATGTAAACAGCCGCTTGCTGTGCAGGCGCGTAACGATTCAAACTGCTTGCGAACATATCCTTTCGACACCAACACGGTAGTGCACTTATAAGATATGTATGCCTGTACATACCCACCAAACTGACAAGTGTACACTCACGTATAGAGATTCATGGGCACCCGGACACTGGCATTTCATTCAATGTGACTAGATATTTTCGGATATGCCAGAATGATATGAGTGTATTATTATTATTATTATTATTATTATTATTATTATTATTATTAATTATTATTATTATTAATATTATTAATGTTGTTGTTGTTGTTGTTGTATTTCGCAAAACGTCCAACAGCGAATTCATATGCTGTCATACTGTGTCGTTATGTAAGTTTTTTGGGATCAGTTATCTTGGTGTTCTTTTTGATAGCATGCTGAATTTTTTCTACTTGCATTAAATGTGCTGCCATGCGAGGCCTTCATTCTTTTCCTGTTGGCTCGAAATCTCGCGAGAATCCGGTTCTCCTACAGCCTTCTACAAATTGTACACCGCGATATGTCGTCGTCAATTTGAGTGCATATGCATATTTGATTTGGAATGGCACTGCTAAATCCAACAGTAGCGCCACTGATTGAGTCCAGAAAAATTTCATAAGCATTTACCCTCATCGTTTCACTAGAATCCTTTCAACACTGCTAGAATATTATATTTGCCATCAGTTAACGGCCGGCAAAATCGCGCTGAGCTGTTATTTCTTTACAAGCTAGTTCAGGGTGAGATATTCTGCCCTTCTCGGTTGTAATAATTTTGAAACTTCGCGTAAGTTATCGAGAGAGAATCGACCGTTGCATGTACCTGCCAGCTTCTTTCAACACTCTATCCTTTGCAGAATACTGAGTCTATCTAACGTCAACTTTCTTAATTCGTTATGTTTTTGATAGTCTACAGTCATTTTCTTTTTGTCAGTGAGGGCTGCCCTGTCGTAACGTAGCTTTGCACATGCACAGATTCTTTCCTTTTCCGTCTTTCAGGAAGCCTTCGGCACGGTTATGTATATTCTACATTATTTTTCAGTCCCATTCCATGAATATCTACTCTTTTATTTGTTGTTTTCATTGTGCGTTGATTTCTTTTCGACTGCTCGTCTTTGCTCTTTTTATTGATTTGCGTTTCTGTGGACAGTCTGTAATGTATTGTTTGTTTTTGTTTTCTTTTCGCGCGCGCCAGCATGAAAGACCCTATGGTTGTTCTTGGGTAGGTTAAAAAATGATTGATTGATTATTGGTTGATTGAATATTATTATTATCATTATAAATGCTTGCGAAATAAGATGATAATTCGGCTGAAACGCGTCTTCGTAGCCAGCGTACACGAAGCAGCGATTTCAGCTCCGTGGAATGCCTGTCTCAAAGGACTTGCACGTGCAGCTTTCTGGGCCCGCGGAAGGAAGTTTAAGTCCATTGTACGAAAAAACTCGCCTGACTGCTAGGTTGCAAGGGGTGCGCACAGTAAAAAAAAATACAAAAAAGGGCGCCCATCGGATGGGTGGACAATTCGGAGAAAGTTGTTCGAAGGAGCGCACGTAGGCACCGTGAAGCCCTGCCGTGGCTTACACCAGTCTGTGGACAGAGCAGGAAAGAGAGTGCCGCGGCCCATTTCAAGTAACGACAAAGAAAATAGTTTGCACAAACATGCAGTCGTATGGTAATAACATTGCGTCAATAATAGTTAAAAAATGAAACGTCGTTCGCCAATAAGCTCAGGAAAATTTAGTTCTAGTGAAAAGTGCGTAAATCATTGATCTCAAGGAGTAATGTAGTGTCCATTGCAATATTCATTGTCAAGCCTGCGTGCACTGTATCCGTCCGCGTCATTGTTGTTTTTTTTTTGCTCGCCGGAGTCATGGGTGCTGTGCTGATCGAGTTTGTTAATTTTCATTCCTTTTGCTCTTATTTCGTGTTCAACTACTGCTCCAATTTACACAAGATAATCGCGCAGCTCTCAGGAATCTACTTCGCTGTACGTGGCGAAATTGTGGACGGACGTGGAAGTGTTTTTGTGTGCGTGTGCGTCTGTACGTTGCTGGATTGGCGATCGTCAACTTTTCGTGCGAGAAGAAAATGGATACCCACGCTTGCGGGCAAGCGTTCCTTCAAAACTTCTTCCTAAAGCAGTACGAATGGACGTGGTGGCTTTAAGGTGTGAATAGGTTATCAGGATTAACTGGCTCCATTAAAGACAAGTCTCGGTTAAATGTTAAGGTAAGTTCATCATTTTCATTACCTTTGCACGTTGTTCATAAATATTATGATAACTCGAAAACATACCTCATTGCATGCTGGCTGAGTAAATAACTTTATGCTAATCGTGGTTACGTCATTAGGCTGTTTTGTTTAAGCGATATGACAACACTTTCTTTTTTTTTTCACTTGATTCAGACAGTGCTCTATTTAATCAAAAAATCTACGTCAGGAAAATGTTGGTTTTGTGCCATTGTACTTTTCATAAGTATATTGATGTAAATATACTTGTGTTGTATTTTTCTCATTTTAACCCTTGAGGAAAAACCAAGGATAAATTACAACTTGCGCAATTACAAATGAAAAAGAGTTGCATATCTCCAACTCCAAGGGTGTCATGAAATTTATGAGCCCACGTTTGAATTTGTCTTGCGTTTGAATTTATCTTTCTTCGTCTACGTTCCACTTGTTTTTATATTTACGTGTGTTTTGATAAGGACACGCAGTTAAAATTTTGTTGCTAGTTTGATTCTTCAAAACAGGGTGCAATGTCACGGATCCAAATGGAAAAACTTAAGAATAGCCCGTAATTTCGTTTCCGCCATCTACAATCAGGGTGATATAGGTGTAAATTTGACTGGAATGCGTACATCACAGGCGACATTATCGTTACTGATGTCGCAACATCGCGTGGTTATCTTGAGGAACTGCGCATACCCGCATACATAGTTACACAAAATAATGTGATGTCACGTTTTAATCTGTGAGCACTGTAGATATTTTTACGCAAGCCGACAAATAAAATGGTATGATGCATTAGAACTTGCTACTGTGTGAAAAAACTGGGGGACCGTTAAGCTTCGTTTTTCACAGTTGAACGTGATAGCAGTATCGATCATGTTTCTTGTGTGTAATTCAATCACTTAGTGTGTACTCTTTATTGCATGATGCTACTTGAAGAAATTTAATTGTGGAATAGTACTGCGTAATTGAGAAGGTTGAAAGTGTCTCAATGAAGGTTTCGCACATGACTGCATTTTGTGTAAAAAACAGGTAACACAGTTTAAAGAACAAGAAATATTATATATATATATACTGAGTTGCGCGAAAAAAATAAAATACAAAAGGAACACACCTAGATGCAGCACACACTGACAACTGAAACATTGTTGGAGAAAACAGACATACGTATATATGCGGTTACAAGAACACGTGCGGTGAAAGAAAAGGATTAGATGAGCAGACAGATTGTATAAATGATGCGCTTCCAGGAAAGCTACCTCAGTAGCAAGCAACATAAGTGAGAGTTACGTGACACATGAATCCCCAGCTTTGTTTATGAAATACGCCTCTCCGATTTACCGCGCTATACCGTGTCACTAAATCTAGCTTTAACTACCGTATTCCAAACAAGGGCGCGCAGCCACACTCTCAACAATATGATGATTGGTTAGAGAATGGTTGTTAATTCCTCTAGAGAAGCTTTGTGATCTACAATTATATAAATAAATTCTAAATAATACTTCCCACATGACAGCGCAGTGCCGTCCATCGCACGATATCCACACTGTGAAAGAAAATGATCAGATGTCTGCTCATCTAATCATTTTTTTTCCACCTCACGTGTTGTCGTAACTGCATACATATGTCTGTTTTCTCCAATGAAGTTTCAGTTGTTAGTGTGCGCTGTGTCCAGGTGTCTTCCTTTCACACTTCAAATTTTTTCGCTCAACTAAGTTAAGATGAAGTACCAACTCGCCCAGCAGAACGTGCTTCTCAATATATTGTGTGTAAAATGTTTTAGAACTTTATGCACCCACTATGCAGTCGTGAGGGAATACGTGCAGTAACCAGTGTGCCTTTTGTAATGGTTGGCTGTCTTTAGACCGCGAAGTCACGTTGGTAATAACGTGTTGTGATGCTTGATGACAATGCACGCTTGTATCATGCAATATAGCTGCGATATTAAATGTTGTGTTGTGAAACCTGTATGCAGGATACATGTATTTGTTAAGCATGACAGTTATTTTCCTTGCATTTAAACAAGAGGAAGTTATTAATGCTTTATTTCGAAGCAGAAGCATAGCTGTGTGGTATAGAACTTGCATGCCATGCAAATTGCCTGCATGATTTCGATCATCACTCGTATCCGAAAATTTATAATATTTGTTTTATTTGCATTCTCTCAATTTTCGATCATTGACAAGACGATTTTTCATGGAGAGTCACCGATGCCTACACCGGAATTTTTGCAGAATGAGCTCTTTACCACTGTTACATTAACGATGCATTATTGGCAAAATGGAAAGTGGATTACGTTTACAAAGTACATTTTTAGTGTCCCGTTGGCAAGAAATATTGTTAAATGCCTCCGTTCCCACGCACACAGAGACCTATAGACACCAGTTTTAGCAGTCGTTCTATAGGTCATTAGTCACAATACTTGTACATAACAAGCTTGCATACCAATCACTTTCGACCGAACTCTTTAAAAGTTGATTATCAACTCATTTAAGTTATTCAATGCACACGCAGTTCATACGGTCAATAGCAAGTCAATATTTCGTTTTGACTGACTATGGACGCTCCATTGACACACGAGAAAAGTTTTAAACATAACACACTGTGAAAGATATCTTTACGAAGCTCAAATTGGGTTCTTTTATGCTATTTATTTTTGTCAAGTCGGAATCGATAAAGCGGAATATTTACTTGCACCGTACTATGTCTCAGACCGTGTTGACCATAGGTTCAAGATAAGAATAATCGCATGCAAGACTGACGTGTTTCAAAATGATTTTTTACCAAAAAAATTACAAGACGGAACCAGCTGCCTTCTAGCATTGCCTCTACACTCCTAATTATTTGTTTTATTTCATGTTAGAATTGTTCCGACTTATATGTTAGAACATAATCCGATTTATAGAGGAATTTCTCTTGCAGATTGTGATTCAGGTGACTTTGATTATTTGTTTGGCTATGTATTTTTTGTATTCTACTTTTCGTAAATGCTCCCTCAATGTAATGCCAATTGCTGCTGTGGGTAATGAAATAAATATATAAATAAAAAAGTGTCGATAAGTAAGCAATATATTTAAGCACAAAGAATGTATCTCTTCAGGAAAAGTGGACTAACAGTGACATGTGCCCACCACAAGCTTTAGATATGATGCCAAGTTACATTCTAGCAAATAGTTGTTGAGAATAACTTGAGATATATTGAGGATAACTTAATTGAACACGAATGTTCAGGGGGTATGTACTGCCTTTGTTTTGGAGACGATAGTGACTGCATGCAGACCTTTCAACAAACAGGTATATTTCTAGCTGAAGAATGATTTGAGCAGCAATATTTTTTGCCGGTGACACAAGCTGAACTAATATAGATGAATCATTTGAATGGTTTTATATAAAGGTATTCATATAAGGCCATATATGAAAGCATCCATATAAGACCTTATATGGATGCTTCTATATATAGCCATATATGGCCATATACAGCAACACCCATATATGGGGATATAAGGCCCATATATGGCTATATCAGGATTTGGACATATCAGGTTATATACGGCCCATATATGGGGATTCCATATATGGGCCAGATATGCCCAATTCCTGATGTAGCCATATATGGGGATTTTTATATAAGTCCATATATAGGATTTTTGTAAGGGAAAAAGCGTGCATGCAGAGCATCACTTCACTTTTTTGAATGGGAACACCAGTGTTCTGGGGTAGCCCATAGTTTTAAATACGATGCATTTCTCACTACCTGTCTAGCCATCCATCTCGTCACCATTATTGCCGCCTCCTAAAGCGCTCTCCTCGCTATCAGCATCTTTCATACTCCGCTGCACTTCACGTTCGCGTTCTTTGGCTCTTTTCACCCTTCCGGTTGCGACGATGCCGGCCCTACCGCAACGCTGCAACAAACAAGACGAAACAAACAAGATGTGCGGTGAAAGTAAGTTCAAACAAAACAGACGCAGCCCTTCAGAATTAAGTTAGATCACACATCTATACAAGTTCCTGTAAGAACATTCTAAATATGCACGTCCTATGTGCACGTCTTGTGACTATGTGATTGATTCAGTTCCCTTGCCCGCCGAGTCTGTAGATGTTCCGATTTCCAAAAAAAAAAAACACGTGCTAGCACATATGCAAACCTTTATGAACCGCTCACGTATTTACGGACTATACCACAACACAATATGCCGATAGAAAACCACAGCGCTGCACTAGCACATAGTCAATTCTCTGTTTTATGTAGCTACTCAGGTGCATTTACTCGCGTGTCCAGTTTCTCCGATACGAGACTGGTAATGTCTCCATTACAGACGTCCGTCAGTAAGTCCCGCAAGTTGACGCACCGATTACGAGAAATAACGGTGAAAGACCAAAGTTTCAGGTAAAGAAACAAGCTTCGCACGTGTGCCCATCGAAAAACAATTTAGTTCCATCAACAGCGCCAAGAGGCGACCGACAAAAAGGTCGAACGAGAATCTGATCAAGCAAAAGCTCCCGTCATTCCGTCCAAGGAACACCAGCTGCAAACTGAGCTTTCCCCGCAAGGCTCTCCAAGGTCTAGGGGCACACGAGTCTCTTTCACGACTCG
This sequence comes from Rhipicephalus microplus, assembly GCF_013339725.1. NCBI lineage: Eukaryota > Metazoa > Arthropoda > Arachnida > Ixodida > Ixodidae > Rhipicephalus > Rhipicephalus microplus. Next base: position 251,696,793 of record NC_051165.1, read on the forward strand.
CAACAAAAAGCTGCAGGACCAGCAGAACGCTAACGGCATCTTAAAGGAGATATACGAGCGACTAAACAGATTGCGCGTGCCATCCCCCCCCCCCTCCCGGTGCGACAGCACCTCAGAGTTCTCCCAGCTCTTGGCTTCCGTTTCACTTTGCTGGTTTGAAGAAAAAAAAAAGAAACAAAGTCGAGAAAATCGGAGTGGACAATGTTGCAAATTTCTAAACAAGGAAGCGTCGCGTCTTGCCTGTTTTCGCGGTGGTCACGCGTGGGCTATCCTTGTTTTTCTCTCGTGTCGTTCTTTGCGCCATGCGTGGGTAGACAAAAAGAAACCCCCGCTTCACTCTTTGTCGCGGGTTGTTTCTCATCTCGATAGGAAGACGAGAATGGCAAGAGTGGTGTAACCGGTGCGCAGCCGTAAAAAGGCTCCGTGCTACAGAAAAAGACGCCGAGGATCGCGGTAAGAGGGAAGGGCTTCCCCAGAACGGAGGAGGAGGACGGGAAAGAATGCGAAAGGACGTCCTCCGAGAGACACTGGACGAAAGAGGGAGATGGCGGTCGACGGCAGTGTGCGATAGCGAGGAAAACGAGCGTGCAGGGCAGAAAAAAAAAATAGCGACATGGGCGTGGATCGAGAGAGGTGCCGGGAAATAGAAGGAAGCGCTGCCCCCAAAATGGGTAATGCGAGTGTTATTGATGACGTTTCCCAGCGCCCAGCTCAAAGCAGATAAACGAAATTTATCACCCAGCGCGCGTCAGGAAAGTCGAGGGAAGCGGGGAAGACTTGCGCAGAGGATGTGGGAAGGAGGTCGCGATGGCGAGACGAACGCGGACGACGTGTGGGGTACGTGGTGTAAGGTGGCAAAATGGGACACTACTGAGTGCAGACCACGGGAGGAGGAGTCCCGAACGAGGAAAGAGAAAGCAGGACTCAGCAGCGAGATTCGGCGAGAAAGAAATGAAGCCTGGGTAAAAGTGGCGCGATCGCGGACCACCGTGCTGCTTGGAGAGAAAGGGGAGAGCACGGTCTGGGCTGCGACGAGCGAGGGACGAGAGCGCCAAGCTTTAACCTAAGACAAATGAAGCGCAGTGTCGGACCGATCTTTTGCACGGTTGCTGTGACGTCGCTTTCAGTTGTCTCATCTCGGCCGCTGCTTCGTCGCCGTTCCGGCAAAGCGAAAAGAATTGGAAAGAGGAGAAAGACAAACGGGCGAAGGTGAGGGGACGGTGCTCGAACGAAGGAGCCGGTGGTGTCAACTGCATGTGTCAGGCATGGCAGCAGCATCAGCGACAGCGGCAGCAGAAGCTCGTACCGGGGCGCTCAGCACGTCTTGCCCGCTATTTTATCACCACTTGACGCTCGCGCTTTCTCTACCGTACCCTTTTGCCGCGTTTTAGTTTTCCTTTTTTTTTTCGCCTGCTCGCACGATTGTTGCTTTTTAGGAGCTTAGCATTCGATAGCGTCGTTGGCATGAATAGATTGCCTCGGGCGCGGGATCCGGTTCCCGACCTAGAGCACCCGCTCGAGAGAAATGTCATTGATCCTCGAGCGTTGCAAAAACAAGATCAACAACGATGCTTATTCACATCACCGGCGTATACGCGCGGTGAACACGATTTGCGTCTCTGCGCCTCCAGAGACGGCGGGAGTCGCCTGTGTCCCGTCCACGTACGTGATCATAGTGGCCCGCCGATACGTTTTGTTTTGAGTGCTACTGGGGGGAAACACATCTGCCTGAAGCTAACGTTTGGATAGAAAAACAAAAAAACTGTATATAGAAAAGTTGAGGTGACACAATGACGCGCAAGGCAGAGTATACTTGTTACACATGATTGGACCTTTCCGAGGTGAACGCGGTGTCGTGTTACGATCGAGATTGAGACGAGACATTTAGCATGTGGATTGAGCCTATTTTCCTTTCACATGAAATCAATAATGCAGACATTTCACGCGTAGAAAGAAGCAAACAAAGAAATTCAATACGCATTTTAGTCACAAGACTCTCGCAAGGCACCCGGGCAGTAATTTGAGTATTTTGTAAAGGCGAATCGGGTGGATGCCTTATCGAAAGGGAAATCGAAAGCCCAGCCCACCTTCTAGTTACACTGCACCCTCTACCGCATTTTCTTGGGGACGCTCAAGGAGAGATGCTCCGGTAAAAAGAAAGATGCTCCGGCGTGCCACACGAGCTCTTATGCCTCCGTGTTGATCATACCTTTTTAGAGGTTGAACCCGCCGAGAAGAGGTTACGTTGCGTAGGCTCCGTATCGGCGTTGCTCGCACACCATCCGTGACCCCCCTTGGGCGCAAAAGTACCGTGGCCCGTATGACACATCGTGCCCATTTTATGACGCCGCCATCTAGTACGTAACTGCTTAACTCTTACTGTGGACCTGCACTGGTCTATAATTAAGCCGTCGTCCTCATTTCCGTGCAACAGACCTCAGGCTTGGCCGACCATCCGGCTTTGACAGCTGTATTCGTGGACCTCACCACCGTTATCTACTGGACTTTATACACGAAGCAGATCTGTATGTGTATTATAGAATAAAGAGTTATTCTGCTTAGGAACTGACTTTCGGAATAAAAAAAAAACGGGGGGGGGGGGGCTATTGAACTATCGGCATCCTGCGGCGTCGGCGTTGGTGCGAGTGATGCGAAAAATCTTCATCATGTGATGACCTTCACATATCGAGAAAATCAGTAACATCGTCGTGAAGGGATGATGACGTCACATCACGTGAGGTCACACGATGTCGTCATCAAATGAGATCGTTGCTTAGTCGAATATGACCCGATCACGGAGGCTGGACACAAACCAGGTAAGGTGCAGAAAGCTTGCAAACCTCGCAATACCGCAGGCAACACAAAACCTCGTAAGGCGCGAATGCCTTTCGGAGGGAGGTGGGGCAAGATTATTACATATATTGTATAAAAAAAGAACAATATGATTACTCTCTCTTTCGAGTCGTCTTCAGCGAATGCATAAGACATTGCATGAGCTTTTTTTTCAGTATCCTAATAAGGTGTCCTTTATGAATCCTCATCAAGGGCACCTTACCATTATTACACTCATGCCTTCCCTTTTCTTCCTCGACATTGTTAGAAACATGCATGAAAGGGTATCGCAAACAAATACCGCAAGAAACTGATGATTGATTGATTTGTGGGGTTTAACGTCCCAAAACCACCATATGACTATGAGAGACGCCGTAGTGGAGGGCTCCGGAAATTTCGACCACCTGGGGTTCTTTAACGTGCGCCCAAATCTGAGCACACGGGCCTACAACATTTCCGCCTTCATCGGAAATGCAGCCGCCGCAGCCGGGATTTGATCCCGCGACCTGCGGCTCAGTAGCCGAGTACCTTAGCCACTAGACCACCGCAGTGGGGCTATCGCAAGAAACTACCATACGTATAGCCCATGCGATAACTTCGCTTACGGCTAGCTTACTTTTTACTTTCTGAATAAATTGAATAGATGCTATGTTTGCGTTCCCGTTGCTATCTCTCAGCGGCTTCATTTTTTAAGTACGGAGCCCTGTGTGAATAGGTTCCATAGCTTTTGCTTCTTTTATGATGCATGTTAATTTTGCGTACAATGATTAGTCTTTGAACTCTCATGGTAAACATAAAGAGAACATACTACAACGCAATCAGACAGGTATTATTTGCGCTCACTAGAAAATTGCTACCTTTGTGCACATTCCCGAAGCTTCTGTTTATATGAATGCCTGGGGCAATTCAATACGTTCCGGTATGTGTTGTAGCACATTTTAGCATCTCAAACGAAAGTATTTTGAGGGCTAACTACACATGATAACCTAGGTCACATTTTGTCAAGTAAGTGGTTCTTTACAGCATGGACTTATTAAATACGAAGCACTTCTTTGCGTTCTGCAGATACTCTGAACGTTTATATCTGCGTATCTATCCATGTATTTAGCTGCCTACGTCTCGATGCTCTCGTGAGCCCCGTCGCGGTGGTCTAGTGGCTAAGGTACTCGGCTGCTGACCCACAGGTCACGGGTTCAAATCCCGGCTGCGGCGGCTGCATTTCCGATGGAGGCGGAAATGTTGTAGGCCCGTGTGCTCAGATTTGGGTGCACGTTAAAGAACCCCAGGTGGTCTAAATTTCCGGAGCCCTCCACTACGGCGTCTCTCATAATCATATAGTTGTTTTGGAACGTTAAACCCCACATATCAATCAATCAATCAATCAATCAATCAATCAATCAATCAATCAATCAATCGATGCTCTCGTGATAACATCCTTAACTTAGGGCAGACCGAAATCAGTATGGAAGGGTAAAAGGGTTTGATAAATACAACTGTCTGGTCATGTTATAGATAACATGGCAACCCCGTCGCGTACGTCGTCACTTTTCTTCACACGCGAGGGGCTGATACCCGTATATCACAAGCCACAGTAAGCCACTGGTGCCACAGGCGCTTCGCAGTTTATATGTTCCGAGGAACCGCACGAACAGATTGGTAATTTGAATGCGAGAGCGTCCAGAAAAACAGACATAAGCAGCTTTGAAAACTTGAATAATGCAAAGAATATATGTTATAATCCCTGCAGCAATAACACCCAAGCTTTCTGCGTGGCAATAAAGTATTCTACCACAGAGCAACACCAGATCTCGGAACTCTTATAGAAAAAGACCCTATGCAGGGTGATCTTGATGAAACGTCATCTGTGGTCGCAGTGCTACCTATGTATTCTTATAAACAATACTTGGGACTCCTATGACGAGGGCGTCACTTCAGGTCAGCGTGAATTGCATGCTTAAGCGCCATCCAAAGAAGTCGGTGTACGTGGTGCTCTCCACGGATACCATTTTGGCTAGCACAAGCGGTGCATCACAGCCCACCGATTCTATCGTTAGTATTACCCATGTTGCTCGTGACATCGTTACGCAACTGTAAACAACAGGTTATATGAAGTATATGCGACTGTTAAACATACATGTTTGTGCGTATAACATCTGAACAAATCTTTACTGTCACTCCATAATGTCTCACTCAACGCAAAAAACTACACCACAGTCACCTTCGCTCCACATGCTTCTCATAACATCGATTTGTATGGTATCCCGGATATATGTGGGATCTGCACAATTATTATTTTTTAGCTAAGTGATGTTTCCATGAGCGATAAAAAAAAACTTTTCTTTGTGATTGACGACGATGTGAGTGATTGCTGTATATGCAACATATAACAGACGCGAAAAGTAATTCATAGCTCAATGTCTGTCGTACCCCTCTGCCACTTCTGCCTGCGCTCATCGTCTCGACTTTCGAGAACCCCATTGTGCGCTGATGCTTGACACAGTGTGATGTGACGTGAGCGGAAAAGATAGAAGCCGCAGAATCACGCACACGGCGCTCATGTCCGGCATTGTTATCTACACCTCCGTGTTTTCGCACGCTTGTCCATCCCAGGCACGCGTGTGGAAAGAGAGGCCCAAGCAAACGCGGAGAAGAAACGCGCCACTGACCAATGCCTGGCGTGCGTTGGCGTCCCAAATAAAACCGAGATGATTGGGCCCGGCCAACGTCGCGGCCGGTGTAGTTGGCGCTCTCGTTCCCTACGCCGGCAGCCAACCGAGACGACTCCAAATAACGGGATTCCTTCTCTCTGGTGCCGAGAGAGGGCACCAGCGAGTGCGTGACATTTTTATTTCATTAGCCGGGCACCTTTCCTCACTGCAGGATACACCCCGGGATCTCCTAACGCACGTACATACAGTTACTCAATCTAGGCGCTACCAATTTAGGAGCGACAGCGAAAGGAACCAAAAATGCAAGACGCCGAAACTTCTCGGTCCAAATCAAAAGCAGGAAGAGAGGTGCGACACAGGGGGCAGTGAAACGAAAGCAGTGCGGCGTGTCACACGCAAGCGAGCGGGTCGCGCGGCCTCATCACCCGGAAATGACGCCATTTCCTCCCAACGAACGGTCCTCTACACGGCACCGCAGCCTCGACACTTGTCCGACGAGCTGTTTGTGCGTGTGTTGCTCGCTAGTTTTTCCTGCGTGCGCGCGTTTGTGTCAGTGTGTGCGCCTCGCTGCGTGCAACGATGGCGGCGGCCATTTTGTTGATTAACAATTTGTGTTGCGTGCGGTTGGCTTCGCCACATAGTTGGGCGTGAAAGAGCTTGCTTGTTTGGCTGGGGGAGGGTGTTTCTTATTCTCCTGGTGGACTAGAAGCAGTAGCAGTGAAGACCACGTTGGCACTTCAGGGAGCAAACCTGTACAGAGACCCGATGAAGCGAGCAGACAACACAAATAAACAACAAAGAATAGTTCTAAGCAGCAGCGCACTACAACTTGGGTCTTGCCCTGAGGTTGTGTGGCTCAGAGAGCGGGTGATGTGAGGAAATGGGGCCGTCCACGATTGGCCGCAGGTGCCCGCTGCTGTCAACACCCTTTATTTCGCCATCGTGAACGTCATCCACGTCAGATTTCTTTTTCGCCTTGCAACTGTCTATTTTTTTTTTTTCGCTTCAGCCACATGCACCCCAGAATTCACCGCAGAGAAAATAAAACAAGCCGAATACCGATTGCGCTGTTTACAGCCGCGTCAGAAGCGCCGTCCGAACTGAACACGTTCATTCAGGCGCACATCATGTGACGTTGCCTCCTCTGGCAAGCGCGTTTGTGCCTTCTTTCATTGGATCCCAGTTTTTTCTGTCACTGGACCATGAAGGCAAAAGCCTTCATAGTCCAGGGTTAAAGATAAATGTCTGGAGGGCAACCGTTGGCCCATTTTGGTTCCCGTCATTGGCTCTTGCAATTGGTGTTCTTTTTTTTTCAGATGTGGCGACGTTCGTCTGGACATGATGAGGACAATAGTGTAGACGCAAAGATGTCGAAGTCCACTCGGAATTGTGGTCTGGTGGTCGGAGCCCAAAACAGCGACCCTAGCAAGGGCACTCGAAACGAACGCATTATGTCCCAAAATTGCGAACCGCAAAAGGAAAATGCGAAGCCTCGGCTCAGGCTTCGTCTTTGTATGACGCTATATCACTGATGAAACGTGCTTTGCGCAAACGACTTTTTCGACGTTCATTGGAGTTGAAACGACAAGCTCGTTGCACACGTGTACGCCTACGTCGACTTTTTGTGCTGTAGGCCATGACCTCCTACCTTTTTCGATTTTTGGTAAGGGAGTTCAAACGATCTCGTTTATTAGAAAATAAAGCGCTTCCTAGAATAAACCTAGTGTGCTGGTGAGAAAAAATCTTGATAGTTGAAGACAAAAAAAAAACAAAACAAAAAAAACCCAGATAACTTGACTATCAAGAGGGTGTGTAACTGATGTAGGTGTTGTGGTGAAACCTACTATGAGCGCCTACCCAAGATACGCCTGCCGGTGCGAAGTGTCATTAGCAGCAGCGAAGATAAGACTAAAGCGGCCATCGGATGCGGGGTTGTTAAGGGGAGGAGGGGGGCCGTTGCTTCGGAATGGCGATTAGCGCAAGGAGGTCTTGGCTACCAGGAAGCTCTATATATATATAAAATAAAATAAAGATAGGAAGAGAAAATGTGGATGGTATCGTGACCATCCCTCGCCACATCCTGTGCCACGAAACAGCTTCGATTAGGCACTTGTCGAATGTTGGCGGTTGTGATCAATGCGAAAAAGAAAGTGGTGTAGATGCACTCATCAGCAGTAAAAGAAGGACGATAACACCATATATACATTACCACTAGAACCACTGAAGTAATCCCCATGCTCCGGTCCTTGAAGCGAGTCTTGAGCAATATACCTTCTGGTGAAACTATTGCTTCGATGAAAGGTATAGCTTTCTTAAGCCCCGCCACGGTGGTCTGGTGGGTAAGGTACTCGGCTGCTGACCCGCAAGTCGCGGGTTCAAATCCCGGCTGCGGCGGCTGCATTTACAATGGAGGCGGAAATGTTGTAGGCCCGTGTGCTCAGATTTGGGTGCACGTTAAAGAACCCCAGGTGGTCAAAATTTCCGGATCCCTCCACTACGGCGTCTCTCATAATCAAATGGTGGTTTTGGGACGTTAAACTACACAAATCAATCAATATAGCTTTCTTAAAGAGATGGATAAAGATAAGGTGTTCAAATACCTTTCACATTTTGGAGGTGGCAACGCATTTGACTGGCGGCAATATTGGAGGAATTTTCGTGGACAGAAACCCCGAAAGAAGCGCATGTCGTCGTGAAGGGACAAAAGTGAATGGGAACATCAGTACTGGAGGGCACAAGGAGGGCATCTAAAAAAATGATGCAACGCTGCTCCGCACTACGGAAATTATGCGGTGTTTAGTATACTCATCAGAGCAAATGTTTAGGTTTTGCAGAAAGAGAAGGCGTTCAAAGTTATTAGTATATAGGTACAGTAATGAGTGAATAAATGGCAGCCCTTCAGCAAACACGAATTGTGTCAAACATACACACACACGCGCACAAACACGCGCACACGCACTTGCGTACACACCACGGATGCAGGCTAGACTCTCCAATGAAGCATAGAGATTGGTCGTAGGTGGATGTTTCTGGCGTGCTGCCCTGCGCAGGACAGGGGAGCGGATAGAGGTGAACGGAGGGAGGTGATAATAAATAATAAAGATGTGAATCAATGACTTCTTGCAGAAAAAGCAGAAAAAGTTCACCATGGTGTTAATTAACCCGAAAAGTCGGTGTGTTGTCATTGTAATCTCTCACCCTGTAAGCCGTAGATGGAGTTTCTTCCTATTGCCAGTACGGACAGTGCTGTGAATGTGTCTTACAAAGGAGGCACACGGTCATGTGTATACTTCTGCTACACGAGCAGTCTATGCACCAAAAAAAAAAAAAGGATTTAAAGTATGTAAAAAAATCCATAAGCTGTAAAGGTATGGCGACGGTTATATTAGTGACCCATTTCTCCAAACGGTAGGCTCTTATTTGTAGTGGTTCGAACAGAAAAAGCTTATTTTATCAGTTTGTACTGTTTTCACTATATATGTTTCCTTTGCTCATCATAGTTTCGAATGAACAAATTATTTTGGCCGGAAGGAGTCAGTCAGAAGAAGCATCTCGCGTAATCTGTATCGTGGGGCTAAAATTTCTTGCTTATTATGCACCATCAACAACACTATAAGAGACGCAACAAGGCAGGTACCGCACTTTTTATGTGAACAGGGCCTCCGGTCTTTAGAGGCACTGCAGCTCATTTAAAAGTAAATTATTTTGCTTGGTGCACCGAAGGCGTGCCCTTTTTTTTCTGAAATGTTAACATTAGCAACATGGTATGCCGTAATCCATCTTTCCTTTTTGAATGTTCCACAAGCGGCATTCCTGGTCGAGTGGTTTTCGTTTTCTTCATGCTGGCGCTACCGAGGTATTGCGCCATTTTATAATATTCAACTTAACCTTACTACTTCACCCGTGTAAGCAGTGAACGGGAAAGAATTTCGCCATGCCTTGTTGCCTAACGAATGCACCAAGAAGGGTCGTTGAGCAAGGTGCATTTATTTCGTTCCTTAGAAGTGCCCTTGCAATAGCAGCATAACTTACCGAGTGAGTTCATAATATTTGCCTTTCTTTTTTTTCTATACTCTCTAGTACAGCATGCGTTTCTCATGCTTACACTGGCCAAAAATAACGTCTTCTATATGATCATCTAACGCGGGAATGTGCCTCCAATACTGCGTAGAGTTGCAACACACGCATGAAACTAAGCACTAGCTGCCTCGGTTCCCTGTGCGCGTATAATACATAACAATGCACGCAACGTGACTTGGGGCACAGTTTGTTCATCGCAATAAACTTCAGACAAAGCTGATTGGAGTGAAAACATACACACACAAACGGACAAGGTGAATGCAACAGACAGGATACGACGCTAAGCTTATACGGAGGGTTAACCCACAGAAACAAAACACCATAATGTTCAAAATCTGCAGCAAGCTGCACAACAAGCACAAAATCACTCAACACATCCCCCCCCCCACCCTCTTTCTATCCGTAATGACCCTTACCTTTTTCAACTATTCGCATGCCTGCGACGTACTCACACCACAACTAACCAAGCAATTCTATGCACAGATTTCTTTCTATATGCGCGCATCGCACGTGGGTATAGCGGGTTATAAGGCGGCTTTCAGACAGGCCCGGTGGGCTTTGGAACTTGTATTCCAACGAAGGAAACTCCCAGAGACTATCGGCATCTTTTAAGAGAAGCTGACAACAGGCTTTTCTATTCTTTATTGTTGATACCTCACCAGCCACGTGTGACAGAATGGCTAACGAGGAAAAAAGCCTCTTTGTTACATCGCATTCGGACGTGGTACGTGCCTACAACAGCACGGCTCTGCAAGATAATACTTTCCCTAAAGCCATTGTGCCCGGCTTTCAAGACGTGTATTGATGTAAAACATTTTCTTAATTGTCGTGACCTTAAGAAAGATTGTCGAGGCTTGCTTGAAGAGCACCAACGTTTAAGCTCGCGACATAATAGTGTAAATAATGTGTTTATGCGTGGTCACTGGACATTCGGAAAGGAGTTGTCGTGACTGCTCTTTAAGTTCTTCATGGTTACAGACCTCGTATGTGACTGGTGATGAGTGACATGTACGATGAGGCATGGTGTGGTGATATGGGGGCCAGGTGCATCCCTGTATTCGTAACAGCTCACAGGCCACCGGCTTAAGAAGGTTAGAATCGTTCTGGGCGCGACTTCCTAAGAGCAATCCCGTGCTTCACTTTGAAAGGGACATTGGTTCCAGTAAATCGCGTAAGGCTAGATCAGCTGTCAACCTAAACTTCCTTATCCTATTTATAATTTGTTTACACTCAAGCCAAAACAGAATATTGCAGCTAGCTCTGAAGAAAAACACCTAGCCAAGCTTTACTCCATTTGTAATAGTTCAGCAAATATTCAGATAATAAATAAAGTGTTCTCTTATGCCCAGCAAAAAATAATAAACAAGATGATACGAAACAGCGGTGCTTGCTTTATCTGGAGGTCAGTAAGGATAAAGCTGAATCTCCGACGTCTAATTGCCGAATATCAAATCTGGTGAAGGGTATGCGAAGCCCTTTTCTGTTTATAAGCCTGATTTACGCCGCTCTATCCCGGCGCAAATTCTATTTGCGCTCGTTTCTTTATAATGCGACATACGTTTATTGTTTAACTTTTTCTTGAAGAAGGAGGTGCGTCGTAACAAAAGAAGGAGTAGAACGGAGCCATGACCGTTGGCGTGGTTTAGCTTCAATTTAGAAAAAAATTCGGTTATTTCGGTGTTTGCCCATACGCGTGTCCTAATTTCTTCCTCAAATATACTTATCCGATGTTTTTCGAACGAGGTGTATGGTAGAAGTAAGCGTGAAAGAAAAGTGTGCAAGAGTGTTGCCACGTTCCACAGATTCGGTGCACAGGCGGAGGCCTGGCAAGAGTGCAGCATTAAGTCGGCGCAGGCCGAAACTCAGTTCGATAGAGGAGGCCGAGTAAAGAGAGGGGAAGAAAGTGCCAGTCAGCAGAAGAACAAAATTTCGATAAAGTCGATCTCGTCGTTCTTTCGATAATCGAATTGCCTCGTCTACGCGAATAAAAAAAAAGAAAAGGGGCTACCCGAAACTGCAAGAAGTGGGTGAGACACGTGGTTTATTATTTGTTCGTTTTACTCCTTTTTTTAAGGGTGGGAGAAAATTGGCGACGTGGCTGGTAGCAAATTAGTGGGGGCGCTGCATCCGCACACTGTTGACATGACCATTTCCTCTGAAGTCCCCGAGAACGTCGAACAAGGGTTTGCCGTCTTTATCAAAAACATTCGTATTTCATTACTTTGTGTAGCCCTTGTACGAGAGGGATGTACAAAGAGTGCTAGATAACAATAAATTATCTTCAGAGAGAAGTTTTCCTCCACATTCAATCTTGAAACCGATTGTGCCCTTATTGGTCGGGTTCAGTTGTGGGAGAGGTTAACGTGGTCTTCATTATAATGCTCGTGACTGTGTTTCAACTTGCAAAAGGACATGATGTGGTAGTGACTTAAAGAACCATTCAGGCCTCCCTTATTCATTTTTTTTTTCTGAGCTCATAAATTCAAGTGGCTATAAAGACCCTATGATTTCCATGGATGTCATTGTCGGCGGCCATAAATTGACATGGTCGATACAAACAACGAAAGATTCAATTTATTTAGTATTAATGGAAGCGACAAAAAGTGTACATGTGTAAACAGATACATTATAAACACACATATAAAAATATAAATGTCTATGGTTATGAATTTGCAATCGTTTCCAACCGAATGGAAGTAGAATAAAATGGCTTCAGTCATGCCGGAAGCAACGCCTCCTATGCATTAGCAGTTCCAGCTCACAAGTTGAGATAGTGCTGTAACAATCTTTTTTTTCGTGATCTTCTACAGAGCAGAAACATTATGTGACATCCTTCTGCGTCGTGTTTCAATGAGCGATAAATTTCTTTGGTTTCCTTCCGTCACGGTACAACCGCTGTCAAGTGGCGTTCAGCAATGAATGCGTGTCATCAAACACTGGTTAACCGGCAATACGCCGGTACCCTTCATCTAGCCTTCAATATGTCAATATGTAAATAAACAAATAAATAATGAACATTAATATGGCTGACGAGAAAGTCTGGTGATGATATCTCAAAGGTTATTAATGACGTAGACTTACATATATGAGTTTTTTGCTATCTTGTTTCATCGGAGTTTGATAGTCATAGACAGAGATTGAACTTGTATAATATTTTCACCAGCCAAATGGCAAGATCACTGATTGCCGAGACTTTAACTTGACTGGATACATTTCTCATCTAGTCGAATCGCTTCCATCGTTCCATCGCTAGAACAAACGATTAGCTGTGCGTCCGATACATTGCGTGACCCCCTTGTCTTCCTCCCTCATATATGGCATGCAGTAGATACTATTACATACACCGATAAGCTTTCACACAATTCTAGCTGCAATATGTAGATGTATATAGCAGTTGGTTAGAAAGGTCATGGTGACTCCATTGCAAGACCCAGTGTCATTGGGTACCAGCGCCCAGCCCAGGTTGGAATATGGGCCCAATATCGCGCTGGATACTGGGATGCTCAAGCGGCATGTTACTGGCAGGCACTAGGTAAAGACCGCAAAACTGCTTTATAGTGGTGAAATAGGGGGGGGGGGGCGGGGCTATTCGCCGTGAATAAATATATTATACTTAAAGTGATATAGAGCACATTGACGCAATCAAACAAGGAAAATGTAAAGAAAAGGTCGACTTTGAGAATTTGAACTCGCCACCCTCTGATTACTAACCAAGCACTTACCCACAACACCAGGCCAGAACAGGTTTAGGTACTTGTAAAAGGACCACTTATCGAACGAAGACGCCGTTCGGCTTTACTTTTATAGAAATCGCACAGACAACATAGACGCAATATTCATATCCGAATGGCGCGCGTGTATTGGCAAGAGCGCTAAGTTTTTTTTTTTTAAGAATTCACATCTGAACTTCGAAAAATATTAAATGAACGTAGGGGCAGTTACAGTTTGCCTGCTGCTCTTGCCAATTTTATTATAGCCGTTTCTCGGCTCAACATGTACGAATTTTTCATAATGACTTGTCTTGTATATATGTGCGCACACGAATTGAATATTGAGTTGTGTTCTCGCGCAAGCGACAATACGGCAGTATACAGCGGGCGTGCCAGTGTGCAGATGTGCTGTTCAATCGTTATTCCCACTGAAAAGCCACCCAATTATGCTGATACAATCCGTCCAAAAAGTATGCCACCGTTTTAGTTCACTAACGCGTACCAAATAACCAACTAGAGATTGCGTGTTCTTATATGCGAGTGAGAGAAGTGCCAGCTTCAGTACGGCCGGCAGCATTCGGTGACAGTATGCATTGCTCGAAGCGCGTCGCATAGATGGTCATTGCTTCTTGTACGCATGCCGCACACAAAAAAAAACAGTTGATTTTGTTTGACGGATGTCCAAACTATACTTTACAGACGTTCTTACACTTTAGAATTGTGTGTACTTACAGGAAGAAGCGCCGGTAACGTACGCCGAGTCGACACGCCCGGCACAATAGGCCTAATGCTCGCTGGGACGGGACACTGGGTAAGATCGCTTTCGACGCAGCTGAGTTGCGATAGTTGAAGTTTCTACATTAGAGCTTCGGAAGATTTCAAAACGTTACCTAAGCTGTATTCGTGAAGTAAGTAGAAGGACAAGCATTGTCAGACATGCCTTTGCGATGTGGCGATATCGAACGACTGCTCTTTTCCTGGTCTCCGCTGAGAAGATTGTGAAGTAATCGAGAGCTCATTTGCGTCTCGTCAACTTTATGGCGTAAACAATTTGCTGTTTCTGTTAGATGTGGTGCTCCAAGTTTTAAACACTGCACATAGAATCATTAGAGCAAACTATCACTGATGCAAAATAGATATACAGGGGGCGAATGCAAAAAAAAAAAAAACGTGCATTTCTGCAACGCATATGCATCGCAAGAGTTCACGGTGTTATGACATTGTGTGAATGATAAAGTAACAGCGCGCTAGAGAGAAAAACTCCAGTGAAAATACAGCGTTCCCAGCGCTCTCTCTCTCTTTCACACACACACACACACACACACACGCACACGCACACGCACACGCACACACACGCACACGCACACGCACACACACATACACACACATACACACACATACACACACGTACACACATACACACATACACACATACACACATACACATACACATACACACACACACGCGCGCGCACACACATACACACACATACACACATACACACATACACACACATACACACACATACACACACATACACACACACATACACACACACACAGACACGCACGCACGCACGCACAGAGCGAGAGAGAGAGAGAGAGAGAAATAGGAGAATTTCATCATTTCGCAGTTATTAGTAGAAACCACTTTTCCAAAATCTCAAAGCGGCAATAGGTTCCTCGCATGAAGGACTTCAATGCTCCTATCGTTCGACTTTGCTGCCTAACTCCATTATTTAAAAAGTTAATTATTTAAATTTCCTGATTATTGTTCGAAATGATGTCTTCAACTCTCTTAAGATGCCTGGCATTACAGGAAAAGCAACTGTGAAGACAACGTGCATATAGCGCCTTTTACTGATATTAAAGCACATTGGACCCATTTCTATAAACACCTTGTATATATATCAGCTTGTGCTGACCTGCTGTTGCACAGGTTAGCACCCTCCTTGGCTATATCAATTGAGTACAGTTCACGGTGGATATTCCCAAAACACAGATTCACTAAATCTATTATGGCCACTCTTACGATATAGTAAGCACACGGGGATTATCCGTCTTGAATCGGTATCAAGGTCGGCACGAATAGGGTGGCATCTCAGATTAGGCAATACACCTGGGGACAGCACCCTTGATAAAGTAGTCTAGCCATGGCTGTACGTACCAAAATCTGAAATGACATTATCTCCACAGCTCCATATTGCGTTCTTGTAGCTGTTGAAATGCGGCGCATTGAGCAATGATGCGCTCATATTCGTTCATTTTCGTATGTCTTTACTGAAAATATTGTGGCTGCCTCTCGTGATCCTGAGCTTATTTTTCCGAGAATGTTGGTGTGCCAACTCGTTTACGCGTGTCGCTACGTAGCCCCTGCGAACGAACTGTAACGTTCATGGCATGGGGATGCATTGTGCAACGTGGGCGTTAAGCCTGTGGGATGCAGCAGCCTTGAGCGAAGTTATTGTTAGCCTCTGAATCTCGCATAGCCGTGGACATCCTTCGTCCCATACATCACTCCCTTAGCCTTCTCACTATATGTAGACGTGGGCGGCTTCAGAAAAATAAATCTACTCTCTGCCCCATTTCTCTCGAGAGGCTTGTAAAGCGTAACGGCGCACTTAAGCCAGCCAGCTGCTGGCCTGAGCCTGTCAAGCCTATTTTGGTGTTCCGCGTTGCTAAGCTTCTGTTAGAATCTGCTTTTGCTGTTTCACTCGAGTCTTAGCGAAAAGAGCATCAGCGCGATATACGTTTGTCGTAGTGAGACAGCCCTCGTTCCTTGCTCAGCCGTTTATTGAACCCTTCGCAGGTTTATATAGATCATCTCCCTGAAGAGCTGAAAGAAATCGACTTCTGTAATTCGGGTATGCCTGCACAGAGGCGATTGCTCCTGGGCCTTCGAAAGCACAAGTGATTTCATCACCATCGTTCTACTACGTTAGCATCTTTATAGGGCAGCTGCAGTCATCCATAGCAGGAAATTTCATCAAGGCTTACCAGGGGTGGCCTTATTGGATGGTTGATTCTCGGGATTCCATACGAAATTACAAAGCCATGTAAAGTGCAGTTGAGATCAGACAGCAAATACTAAAGTGAGGCTCAGATTTAATCAACCACAAAACTTAGTCACTGCATACCACGATTTTATTATTCTAAGTAGATAAGTTTCCAAAGGCCTCTTTTTGTGAGTGCTAAGTTGCGTCTAAGACTTTCCCTCTTCCGCTATTTTGAAAGTGCAGTGAACAGTTAGCGGTGTTCTGTGTCCGTAGTTAGCCGTACACTATGTGTGCTAGTCATAGTGCCCTCACTAAGATGCTACTAATAGCGGCGAGAAATAGTGTCAGCTAATTTAATTTATTGAAGGCCAATGTTGGCTGGTGTTGACTATTGAGGACATCGTAACGGCTAGGGTTGAGAAATGCTGTTTAGTGTCAGCTGCCAATGACTAGTATGTGGGCTAGGATATAATAAGAGACGCCTAATGGTGTCTGACATTGGCTAATTATTGCTAATGTCGGCTGAATGATGGCCAACTTCACAGTAAATGATGTAGTATGTTGTTTAGATGACTGCAAATATTGACTACGCGGTACCTGTCAATTCCATATAAAAAATTTCAACCATATTCGTTAACGTATAGAGTGCTTATAGATAGAAACGCGATGTTAAAACTGAGTATAACAACTGCTACAAGCAGTTATAAAGATGACCACTCCTGATGTTTGTGAATTCTGCCGTCAAACGTGTAATTCGTACTCAAACGCATTGATTTAAGCGTTTGAGTTGAAATTACACCGATGTAACAAGAACTGAAGACCGCGTAAACGAAAATATGGGTATTTCTTAGCCCCGCATTGTGTTTCAATGAGTGAGCACATCACATACCTGTTGATGTTCCAAGCCTGATGGGACAAAAAGAGCCAAAGAGCCAGCGATGAGCATTCGATAAAACATACTCATAATTCGTGGATAGTGAATACAGATAGCGAGAGAGAGAGCGAATGAATGACAGAATATAGTGCATTGTTGACGAGGAGTCTGAAAATGGAGCACTCTAAACGAGAGCGCTGAATTGAACGGCGTAGTTGAAGTGCAGTAAACATAAGGGATGCATAGCATAAAGTGCACAGTCATTCAGTTTCGGTTCTTGTCTTGCGTACCATCGAAGTAAAAGAAAAACTAAATGCACCATAATATTGATACAGCACTGACCAGCCCTGTTAATATTTAGGACGGGCGACTATTCATTCACAAACTTGTTTTCATACCATAGGCCAAACGCATGCACGTACCCGCACACACTTGCACTCGCACACACACGCACACACACGCGCGCGCGCACACATACGCACACGCATGCCCACACACACACGCACACGCATGCCCACACACTCGCGCACACACGCATGCCCACACACTCGCGCACACACGCGTGCGCACACACACGCGCACATACCCCGCCGTGGTGGTCTAGTGGCTAAGGTACTCGGCTGCTGACCCGCAGGTCGCGGGTTCGTATCCCGGCTGCGGCGGCTGCATTTCCGATGGAGGCGGAAATGTTGTAGGCCCGTGTACTCAGATTTGGGTGCACGTTAAAGAACCCCAGGTGGTCCAAATTTCCGGAGCCCTTCACTACGGCGTCTCTCATAATCAAATAGTGGTTTTGGGACGTTAAATCCCACAAATCAATCAATCAATCACACACGCGCACATACATGCTCACACGCCCACACACGCCCACACACACACGCGCGCACAGACACACACACGCACGCACGCACACACACGCACACACACAAACACAAACACACACACACACAAACACACACACACAAACACACACACACGCACGCACGCACGTGCGCGCGCGTGTTCGGACGCACACGACGCTAACGTGGGCTTCACCTTCATTACATCCTTATGATAGAGAAGCACGCTTTAAAAAGATGGTGGGCTTCCACCGCTGTGGTTTGTAACCACTATCGTACGAAATAAGAAGAAAGCATAATAAATGAAAATCTAGGAGAGAAAGTGATGCGGATCTGGGTTCTTTGCATGCCCGCCTAGCATTCGACAACAGAGACATGCCCGGTGCTTGGAAGTGAATTGCAAACAGAACGTATGTAGGCGTAATGTCAGGGCGAAGAATCGCGTATCATGCGCAAGAGAGCATTTTAAAAGGCTAAAATAATAACCAGGCGTCACACAACGTGAATTGCCCATCGAGTGGTTAGTTGAATGCTTCCAACATATTACAAAAGGTTCAGCCATAATTCTCCACCATAAGTAACCGCAGCATCAAAAAAGTGCACAGAATGCCTCACAGGTGTGCATCGGTGCCTAGATGCTCCGAAGAACAAATAGTGGTGCAGTGAACACTTCTCTGGTTCACAAGAATTGTGACAATATACGGCGTAGTGGGTGCTGTGCATGTGTATTTTGTAGTGGCTGCCTTGAAGATGTTCAAAAAAGATAAATAAAAGCTGCTCAACCAGCTTTCGCTGCTTCTATGCCACGCGTTCCACTCAGACTTGGAATTTCTTTTTTTTTTGTTTCAGAGCACTGCGTATTTTTTCGCAAAGATTGTTGAAAAATCTTATAGAATTCTTTCAGTACAAATGCCTGTTTTGAGAGAATGATAATCAGAAACAGAGACATGCGTCGTGTTAACGCTTTTTGATCAATATCTTGATAAACGCTTATCCGCTTATTTAATTACTGTCATCTTGGGGCTAATGACAAATGAAGGTCCTTAAGTTGTAAGCAAGGTATTCCATATAAATTTTCCAATCACGTAAAAAAACTTTTCATTTAAAATGCATCAGAAGGTATTTTTTTCTCGCAGAAAAATAAAGTCTTAGCGCACGGAAAAGAAGGTGTGTAAAGCACCACTTATTTTCTTGCTTATTTTTCGTTTATTCAACAATGTCGGGAGTAAAGCACAGAAAGTTGTAGATATTCAAGTTGTACCATCTCATCGTATGTTTTGTGTTATTTTTCGTGATCATTTCTGACAACTAGGCAGTTCGGTGTAATCGGGTAACTTCTATGTGTGCACCGCTTTAGTTTAGCTGGCTGACAAAACATGATTTACGCTAGAAGTTTGTATGTACTTTTCCTAGCCAGAGAACGCAGCAGAGACAGTGAATGTTTACAATATATGAAAAATATTTACAATCTCTTTTATTCGACACGTGCCGCAATCGTCACGGCTGCAGCTCTAAAACTTTGAGATGGCAAAGCTGATGAGCTGTGCTTTTGTCAAGGACTGTTATTGTCTGAAAACACTATTCCCATCGCTCGAGCTTTCGAAGCACAATAAACACATAAAGAATAGTACAAGATTATTTCTCAATCATGCAGCACTCATAGCTGCATCTCCTTTGCCACTGGTATTTTTTAGTGAGTGCTTGCACGTCATCACACCAGAATCGCTTCCGCCTCTTCGTTTTTCGCGCAAGTATTTCTTTCTTGCTTATTTGTGTATAGCAAGAGGTTCCTGCATGAGGTACTGGCAGTACAGTAGTGATCGCTTTTTCTCTTTCTGCGTGTTTAAGGTCGGCTGATGTACGCAAATTACGCGCCTAGCAATTCCGCATCTCCGATCGACTGGTGTGGCCACAGGTGCCAAGACGAGCTTTGCGCCACCTGCGTCTGTGTACGTCATTTTCAAATGCTCGCAACTGGTGAATCCGTGATTAAGACTTCGTGGAAGCTCTCGCTGGAGCCCCGAGACCGCTGGGGCCACGCCTTAAGCTGCAGCTCAAATAGGACTTAGAGTGAAGGCTCGGCTGTCTTTCCCGCTGGGCTTTACGTGCGCCTAAAGCTTTGAGTGTTAAATGAGGTATAGGCTTGGAGCGGCCTTGTACGTTCGGTTAGGTCTCACACTTGCTAACCTCGTTGAACGCGCGAATTACAGGATGTTCCTACATTAAAAAAATAGGTATTCTGCCAAATTAATTTTGGTCAAGAGCTGCTGGTTACTGCAATAAACAAGATTTTATAATCGCTGACATTAAAACAGTGTAGTGAAAGTCGTGGCACTAAAATGAACGGAATAATTTGCATGTTTGCTCTTACATACTTCTTTCTTGTCAGCGTGGGCCCGTGTTCTCCTTCTGCTATATTTTTTGCCATTAGTTATACACCTAAAATGACACTCGACCTCATAGCTGCCCCACTTCAGATCAAAAAGGTCTTGCCCCCACCCCGGAAAAAAAAATATCACTGTTACGCTTCTCAAGAGAAGGCTCCATCAGGTTATTCAATTCGGTTATAATTATTTACCAGACTAGAATAAATGGTATCTTGGATGGGCTGCTAGACTAAAAGTCACAAGAATAAATAGGAATGTCGAATAGTAGACCTTAAAGGAAACTGCTCAACATAGAATTGTGTGATTAGTAAAGCAGTCATATTTTTGTTACAAAATTCACAGCAGATACCTCAAGATAATTCAACCTAAGGGAAGCGCCATACATAGAAGTGTAATGTTGATGTGCCTAGTACACATTGGTATTCTGGAAATAAGGGCTACTTGTGGGACCACAGATCTGGAAAAAAAGACAGCTGTTACTTCGTTAATGGTCCTGTTGCTAGTTTTACATTATGGTACTGCATCTTCACCTATTGTAGTATTGCGCATTTCTTTTTACTCTAACACATATATCTCAAAAATATGTTTCTTTAACATAAATATCTAAAAAATATTTCTATGTGCGTAAACTGGGAGCATGGCTGTCTATGATTTTGGAATAAAATATTCCTTCCAGACTTCATAATAGCTGAATAACGCCGGTTATAATGTCACTTCATTTACGGTTGTTTGGAGAAGCCAGCGTTAAGTGCTGCAGTGATATATATATATATATATATATATATATATATATATATATATATATATATATGTGTGTGTGTGTGTGTGTGTGTATGTGTGTGTAACACGCAGGCTTTCGCAGAAGACGAGTGCAATATCATATTTTTACGTCTCTTTGTGGTATCGCTTTAATGTAAGGGTTTTGACCCCGACCGTATGAAGGCAGACGTTCAGCAAAAAGACCTGGTGAGACATTTACATTTCATGCCATACTTCTCGAGCAAAAAAAATATATATAACGAGGCAAGAAATGGTAATAAAAACTCCCCGCTTCTTTTTTTTGAAACTACAAGACCAGGTTTTCGCTTATTATTATTCTTATTATAGTGCTTTTTTCAGGACATCTCTTCAGAAAAGGCTTCCAAGTTCTGAAAAGCGTCAGTGCTTTGGCCGCTGCCGCCCACTGAGTGAAACGGGAAAAGACGGCAGTGATAGAGTGTTAGCAAAAATGGGCTTTTCGGTTCAACTCGTTTTGGGTTTTCTTTCCACTTGACCTGTCTTTAGTTGAAGTCTCTGCGTTCGTGCCTGTATTTTTTTCTATTTCCCTTTTCCGCTTGCTGCTATGGCCTCAAGGGTGATCAACTTTTTAAATCGAAAGGAAGTTCATTAGGACTGCGTGCGGAACTGCTTAGATTCGGGCCCCAGCGCTTCTTATAGATTCTCTGGGGAATCTAAGGGACAGTCCTTCTGATACACCATCCAGAGTGTCTGCTGATCTCTCGATGGACAGGAACTTCCGTTGAGAAGAGGACATAACATCCGCTGGCCATGTAGGAACCATCCACAGTGTTTGCTGGTCTTCTGCCAAGAACAAGAAGCAGGCTTTGTTTGAGCATATGTGTTGGTTGCCTCTGCGCATGATTAGTTCTACGAGTATGTTACGTACTTTCGTTAACCAGATTATCGCTTCAGTTATTCACAAATATGAGCTTTGGAAAACCTCTGTTGGGTTTCAGTGTTTCTGTATGCAAGAGAGATAGAGAAAAATGAAGGAGAGAGAAAGAGTGCACGTGCACGCGCACACTTAGGTGCTTCACAAACCGAACAGTAGTTGTGTTCGCAATCGAAAATGCGGTAAAGATACCGCGTGGTATCAGAAATGGTAATTCGGTCTGAATTCTTGCTTAATTTCGATGCTTCTCGGCACTTCAATTAAGCAAGCAAGATATGGGCCCTCTGTGTGTTGCAAAACACAACGATGGGCTGTCAACTTTAATGCTTAGTGTAGCTCAGCAGACTCTTCGACTGAGCTGAGCTGATGCGTGAAAAGATGAGTTGTTCCGTATTGTTTTACTTCATTCCTACGATTACCATTGTGCCAAGTCCGTGTTATGTGTACTTTGCATTGGCTAATTATCCTATGTTTGCCAAAGTTAAAAGTAAACTGCAAGGATTTCACATTATACGCGTTCTCTATGAAAAAATATTCAGAATACGGCAAAACTTCAAGCACATAATATTCAAAATAACGACGCATCTGTCATTGAATTACTTCAAGCCTAAATCTTAAAGATGGGTGTTCAGCTCTTGAGATCGCTCATGAGTTTTAGGGGCGAAACATCTTAAGAGGTCGGCTTTGCAGCGTCTCCTGACGTCATAGTGTGTCATCCAACCACGGTCTGTTATAAGTCATCTTCGCGTGATGGCGTCATCATATCATGGCATCATGACGACCGAAGGTCGATAAAACTTCTGACGCAACCATGACGCGATAAAGACTTGACGAAGCACCGTAGCGTATCAGCTTGTCGGCGTCCATTATGATCGTGATGTGTCATAGTTCCGGTCCGTTATAAAAAAGAGTGTGTGTCACAGAAAATGGGCAAATCACAGAAGATGACATTGGTCCTCAAGAAATGTGGAAGGCAACAGTTAGCCTAACAAATAGCTGAGAACCTTAGCTGAGCTGAAACACCCTTCTCTTCAGGTGCCGCTACTCTATGGTTTTCCACATTTCACTTTAAGCTGCTTCTAGCGGAATTGAAGAATATAAGCCTCACAACATTTGGGGGATTTGTGTTTACTTTACGCGGTATGGAAGGCTGACAACTTTCCATCTTGGACCTTCTACCTACAAGCTGCGTTTAATCAAGGGTCATTGTCGGTTCTGTGCTCTTGTAGTGAAACTGAGCGCTGTAAGCTGCGTGGGTTGGCCAATGATGTTTTAAGTAAATTCCCTACTGTTAGTCAGTTTTTTAGCACCGGTTGAAATGTTCAGCTCCAAGTAAAAAAAGTCCCTAAAGCATGCTATGAATAAGGGTGTTGCGAGTAAGGGTATACCTACCTGAGATAATCCTATTCACGCAAGTTACACTTTCTGATCATTTGCCCTTTCACATAATCTGCCGTAACAAACACTTGACAAATAAATAAAAAGCCACGTTTTTCTCCTTACAAAAGAGTGCGTTGAAACTGAACGCCTTTGGTGAATATAACTAGTGAGATCGCTGTACGTTGCTAATATCAGAGTCAAGCGCAAGTCCTTGCGTTACTGCGCAACAACGAAGCCTGATTCCTAGGTGCATCACGCCAGTGCTACATTTTCACAGCTTAGCCAATGACATACGGCAGCCCTAAGTGCACCGGCCAAGAGATGTGGAAATGTGGATGTGGGAGTAGCGACACCCCAAAAATTGAGGTGTCCTTGCACGTATCGGGCTTGACAGATTTGCTGAGGCGTGTCCGGTGAAAAACTGGTCTTCGAATGATGAAGCAAGTGATAAAGAAAAACAAAAGAAACATACATTAGCATGTTGCGACGATGACAGCGTTTGTCGCAGTTTGTGCAATATGCAATCGTTTCTGGGTGACGCGATTGACGGACATGTCGCCACGATAGCAATAAACGCCTACGTGTGCTAGGTCTTGTGTCATACTGAACTAACGGAGCTGCGACGGGAGAGAGAGAGAGAGAGAGAGAGAGAAGGGGGGGGATGTTCCTTGTCGAGGACTTTGGTCTGCTTCTAGCTGTTGGTAGCGCACTAGCTGCGGCCACACAGTGAAACAACGAGGAAGGGGACGGCCGCTGTGCTCCATACTTCTCTATTGCCGTCACTGCTGTCGGCATCGGCGTGTCGAATGCGACCCCATCACAGCACCAGATGTCGGCTATAACTTGAGCTCTGTTCTGAGGTGGGAGAGCGTGGCGTGCCAGTGTTGGTGCAGGAAGACACCGTAAGCACAGCTGGTGGCATGCCTTCCACTTGCGTCACGTGCTGTTTCTGCAAGATGTGAAACAGCATAGCGTAAAAGAAAAAAAAACACATTGAAACACGCCCAAAATGTAAAAGTAGAGACACACGAGCCCACTTTGTGGCGTGATAACATTTTGCAAGTTGGCACTTTCGAAACCACCACTTCTTTGCTTGTTTTTGTTATGTATATTTCGAAATTAGACCCGTACTAGCCTTTGGCGATGAGACTATGTAGTTGGTGCAAATCAGTCTATTATGATACCTGCAATAAAAAAAAACATTCAGTGATTCGTTCATAAATTCTTCACCTTCACGTGGTCTAGTAGGTGAAGTTGGGCTTGTGCTTTGTAAAAGAAGTAAAACTCAATGTTTAGCGAAAGTAACAGGTACTAAAGTCGGCCGTCGGTAATATTATCAGCGATTAGATGGGTCGGTATTTACGTTTGTTGTATCGAACATTTCAGTGTTATTGTTTGTTCCCTCGTTACTTTCAGAATAAACTCTACATCTCGCATTTTTTGCGCGATCTTATTGGAAACAATATAAAATAAACGGGAAGGTTCCCATGCATTTCGGCGTGACCTAGGTAAGGTAGTGGTTACACATGTAACCTGTTGCTTAGAAAAAAACTTGAATAAGGAGAATGCGTAGCCATATGTAGCCGTGTTTTCTTGGAATTTCTGATATAATCATTGCGACTGCTTGTGGGCTGGTATGTATATACACATGCTATTTATAGAGGAAGACTTAAGAGGATAATGCAAGAAAAGCTTTTGTTTCTTAGAATGAACACACTGCAAAGTAGAGTGCTGCAAATTTTGCACCACTAGAGGGCACTCTTCAGACAGTTGGTGGAAGAAATTACCCCATGCGTTTCATGCGGGAACTATATATGAAATATACAGCCATCGCTATTTCATGAACGCGAGAATGCTTACACGTGATGAGGAAACCGAAAATCTACATGCTTAAAAAATGACAGCGTTGGTTATCTTCTAATTATTTTGTAGCTTGGATGTGAGAGGAGAGGATCGCTCTTCACTGAGGCACTGCTCCAATACAGTTATTTTATATTCAAGTAACAGATGTTTAATTAATAGCTTTAATTCTACAGGCTACATGCTGTGCCGCACATCTTGGTAATGCTCCCTATTTCGAATATTCGGCTGATTTCCTATAGAAAGAAAATTCCTTTCAAGCTGGGCGATGAAATTCAGAAATACACCAATGTCGATATAGCCAAGTGCCAGGCAATGATTAAATATTCGGCAGATCCTAAGTGCTTTGGAAATCGACGTATGCGAAGTATGCGGGGGGAAGGTGACCATGTTGTAATCTTTTATTGAGTAACACGTTATTAAAGGCGCTAAATATATCTGCAAATGTTGCACACACTTCATATCTTGAACAGCCGTAGAGGTTTATATAGCCAGTTGTTTGCACTAACGCAATAATAGCAACAGCAACTTGAGTATCAGGCACACCAGAAGCGATAAGCTGATATGAAGCGCTGGTGCTCGTTCTCGCTGTTGCTGGAGAGATGCTCTCGCTGTTGCTGGAGAAAGACTATGTGTCAATAACCCGTTGCACATAACCGCCACTGTCTGGCGGAGAGTGTTTGATGACGTACGCGGCGCTTTTGGGATATTATTGATGTTTTGGCCAGCCCGCCAGATTCGTCGAACCTCTTACCCGCCTGTACTAATATTGGTTCCCGCCCAGTTAAAGGGGTGACCGCGAAAGCACCGACATGTAAGAGGTGAGATAGATAGATAGATAGATAGATAGATAGATAGATAGATAGATAGATAGATAGATAGATAGATAGATATCAAACGTGCTTACAGTACAAAAGAAAATGCTTCGCATTTAATAAAGCTTTTTACTCAGAAAGGCTCTATTGAGGAGAAACCGCTGCATGGGTCATCAAACGTGAAATTGGATATGTAAGTGCCAGCGTTCACGCGGTGTCACCACGAGTGATGCGATAAAACTGTAGTCGTGTGCTGACGCGCAAAGGAAGTAAAAAAAAAAAGACCACTTTCGTGTTCGAGTCGCCTTATGCGAATTGATAGGAGATTCTACGAGTTTATTCTGAGGCAGTAAGGTACGAAGGAGAGGGCAGAAAAAGACTCGGCCACCCTGTCTTAAGAAAACGAAATAACTAGAAGGAAAAAAAACTAAACCACACAGCAGAGTAACTCAGTACTCGTTCTTATATATATATATATATATATATATATATATATATATATATATATATATATATATATATATATATATATATATATATATATATATATATATATATATATATATATATACCAATGTGACACACGCCAGAAACATCCGCCTTTTTTGATCGCGTTAATTTGTTGTTTTACTGACACCTGCGGAAGTCTGCACTCAAGTTACGCATGGGGTGTGTGTTTCTTGCTAGCAACAACGCGCATATCTGGGACTTGCATTGTTTGGTAGGGTAGGATATTGTTCCCCATGTCCGTCACCGAAGCACCTTGCTTGCGCAATCATTATTGGTCGTTATTTTGTTATTCTTTGTGCCTTAGGTATGTAGTGAGAGTTTACAACTTATATCTGTAAATTCACACATGCTTTGACGTATTCATCACTCTTCAACTGCAAGACTCAGTCATTCGAGCCAGTACTATATGCATAAAGAAGGGTGCAGACGAACGCATTGGTAGCAGAGGCAAGTGGCACGCCTTCCGTTTAATCTCTATACTGTTCACCAAACGTTAAAATACAATTTCTGATAGGATTAACACGCACTATTTCACTTCTGAGTATTTCATTCCGTAAGAAATAGCTCTCAGGCAATACGACTGAAGCTGTACTTTCACGCTTCTTTATGTTGCTACTTGGGCCTGTCGGTGGGCTCGTGGTATCTAGATAACGTTAATCATAAACAGCGTGAACAAAAGGAATATGCTCAAAACACACAATCTTTGCGTATTTAACAGTTATTTTTGCATTTATCGTTGCTTATTCTTATGCTCGGCGTTAGACTTGCGTCAATGATGTATTGCATTTGCGGGTCAGCATGTTTTTCCGCCATAGGCACTTGTTACATCTGTTAAACTTGCGTGACACCGTCAGTTTGTCGAGGTCACGACATCGTTTTTTTTTTCAAAAGCGGGGACAACACGTCGTAAGGTTTTAATTAAGAAAAGCTGAAGTGTACTCAGGTGCGCCCGAACACTGCGTCAATTATGTGACAGTCAACAATTTCGCTCACTGATGCAATTTGTGCAGGACAGACACCTTCAGACTCTTATGTATTTTCTTTCTTGCTCAATACGTCATTTACGCTATATCCTGGCAAGAAATATGTGGCATATATAATATACGCGGAACAGAACGTTCTTAAAGTACGCAGTAATCCCTAATGTCATCTTGGCTCGCTTGCGATCTCCTCACCTCTCAAATTGCCCCGTCTAGGTTGTGCGTAGATTCAACAGCGCAAGTTCATAACATTTATATGAATGACCACGGTATGCTCAAGCGAGGGTAATTAATAATAAATAATTACACAATCAAACAAAGCAAGAATAAACATTCTGTTTAATTCCTTTGGTTTTGTTCTATTGAAGTTCAAAGAAAACCTATTTCAATTAGGAGGTCGGAGCTCGGAATTCCTACGAGCCTTCTATTGATTTTAATAAAGCGGAGACAAATGAGTCGCGAAACTAATATTTAATGAAGGCTCACGTGTTCAGAAGTTTGCAATATTGGTTTAGCTTCCATGGATATTTCAACATCATTTTTTGGTAGTTGTGGAGGGAAATATCTGCAAGGGCATATGTCTTTTCTGCGGTATGTAGTGCGTGTAAATACCGGAAAAAATATAAATATTAGACGTATATAGGTTACTCAACTTTAATAGTCTGCTAATTCTGGAGCACGGAACGCAATCACATATTTCGTATAATATAAAGGTATGTTTAGGGACGTTACATGCATTTTTTGTTTTATTGCGTGGTTCAAAAATCACTATTCGCGGCGCCAATTAGCTCTAACTGAGTTAAGCTTAGATGACTAGGTGGTGCTATCAAAACATTCAGCTTAATAATTTAATAATGTGCTGCAACTCTCGCGTACCTAACTTCACAAACTGCAATTCATTGGTTTTAACGCAATAGTGTCAACGAGCTGATTTTGCAGGAATACTGGTTTTGGTGTCGGTGGTTGAAATCATGAAAATGATCTTGTGCGTGACCGAAAAGTAGTGGAAGATGTGAACAAATCAATATTAAAATTTCAGCGTCCGAGTGTGGATCGATCCCGGGTCGTTTAAGCGGTAAACCGGAGTTTTTAACATAGCCACGGGCCTGCTTGCGAGTGCAGTGAACTTACTTTTCTCGGATATGCAGTGAAAGTAACACTCATGCTTTACCAACACACACGTCCTGTATGCGTGCTTCGCAATAAAAATTGAACCATTGCAGTCAGATCGCAAGGTAAGTGTGTACATTGCCATCAGGTGTCAGAACATGGGTTATCACGATGACTTCACGGTTTAAATCTGGTCACCCACTACAAAAGGCACAGACGTTACTGCACCTACTCTCTTAAGGCCACATGGTGGGGGCAAGTTAGAAAATATTTCATGCCCTAAGTGTTGAAAGTGCGCACCAGGGAGAAGGTACTGTTATCGAGTTCAACTCTCAAATCTGAAGCTTGTGGGTCCCCTCAAATGTTCAAACAAACAATATATATATATATATATATATATATATATATATATATATATATATATATATATATATATATATATATATATATATATATATATATATATATAATCTTTCTAATTACATTACGTACTTAGAACTATATGCTTTCATTTTTTTCTTTCTATCAAGTTCCAGTTCTAATGTTTTCTAAAAGTAAAGCGTAACAAAGAGAGAAGATCTTTATTACAAAAAATTCGGGAGATCACACGTACCTGGGAATCCACGTTATGCGAAGCATGTGAAAGAAAGTTGACCGTGTTGTAATATTTTCAGCGACACGTCATGAAATGATGCTAAATTAAGGTTCTAATGTCGCACACACATACCATGCCACTGGCATGGAACGAGGTTTAGCCATGCCAACGCGAGTATGTGCCATTGTGCGAAAGAAGAAGAGGACGGTTGGTGTGTGCTCGTGCTCTAACGTTCGGTTCGGCTCGACGTCCAGTGCTGCTGCTGTGAACAGACGTTCTGGTCGTTTTGTGATCACGTGACAATATATTGAAGAGTTGCAGGTGCCTACATAATTAGTTGTTTGCACTTGCACAACGATGCCAACTAGAAGATGCGTATTAGCAACACCAGAAGCTGATATGAAGCGCTGATGCTGGCGAAGATGCTTGTCGGGAACGCTGCTACATAAATCAACTTCAGCACATGGCAACTAACCACATCTGACGTTCACCCGACGTGACATCTGTATCAAAATAGTACATATGTAATGTTAAGAAAATTGGGTAGGCAGCACTGAAAATACTATTAACCTTTCACGAATATTAGCGTCTATTTGAAAAGTAGTTCCGAGACCTGGCGTAGCTCTGTGGTAAAATACTTCACTGACACCCACAATTCTTGAGTTAGATTCCAGCTGGGGCTCGTCATGTCTACGCTACTAACGTCGGTTATTTCTTAACGCTCGCGCGTTATAGTTGCCCATGTGTGTTCTCGTCGTTCCTGAGCAGATACCAAGAGTAAATCACCTGTGGCACATACCCGCATACCAGCGGCACATACCCGCCAGTGGATATGTGCCACTGTCTGGCGGGAAGTCTTCGATGACGTACTCGACGGGATTGTGGCAAGATTCATGTCTTGACAAGCGTGTCGTATTGTCAAACCATCTTACTCTCTACTGCTAATTTTGTTTCACGCCAAGTAAATGGGGTGACCACGAGAGCACCCAAACGTAAGCAGATAGATAGATAGATAGATAGATAGATAGATAGATAGATAGATAGATAGATAGATAGATAGATAGATAGATAGATAGATAGATAGATAGATAGATAGATAGATAGATAGATAGATAGATAGATAGATACGCTCAAAGTCACCAAAGTTCGCTAAGAAATGCTTCGAAATTACAAAAAATTTCTGTTGGTGTAAATATATCGCTGGCATGCTACAAGGATAACAGAATCCATGGTTAAAAACTGTGGCAGGAAACTGTGGCAGGAAACGCAATATAATAAAATATACGTAGTTGAACGAAAAAATGTGCAAAAGGTAAACAATCCTTACTGGGACAAAGAAACATAAGTTACTTCGTTACTTAACATGAACGAGGAAAACATACAAAATACAGAAGAACATAAAAGTGTCCATCATAACATCATTTCATAACTAGCGAAAAATTGATTCTGCGCTCTTTCTATTGCACGATTCATGCCCACGTTATTATGCGTTCACACGAATTATTGTAAAAAACAGGGAATTGAAAAAACTCCCGCACTAATGTGGTCGTACAATAATATGGCTAGCATAAGCGTGAATGACTAAGTAAATAAAAAAAGGCAGATCCCTTCACCTTGAGAATCGGTGTTATGCAGATAAAAGGTGACTCTATTGCAAGTTTTTATTGAGCAAAATGTCACAAAGTTTCGCTAAAGGTATATACAAATACACGAACAGATATACGTTAAACAGCCACTTATGTTGCATATAACAAGTTGTTTACTTTTTCCTAACTATGTCAACAGCAACGCGGAAATTAGCAACAATAGGACCGGTTAGCCAATATTAATCGCTGGTGGTCGCTAGGGTGGTTGCCCTGAGCACTGCTACATAAATCAATTTTAGCGGATGGCGCCTAAGTGACGTTAGGGTGACGGGATGGCTGCATCATTAGAGCGAAAAAATTCAAAGTTAATTATTATTATTACGCAATAAAATATTGTTATAAAAATATGCAGACGAGAGTACACATTTAATATTTATAAAATCGTATAGCCAGCACTGCTACCCCAATCGACGTTTCACGAAAATTGCAGTGTATCTGAAGAATAGCTCCTAGATCTAGCCTGGCTCTATGGTAGAACACTTGATTGCCATGCAGAATACTGTGGTTTGATTCTTGCTGGGACGATGACATTCATTTTTTGCATTTGCTGGTCAACGCTGCTGATGCCCGCTTTTTCTCAACTGTAATAATATACGTGTAATTCATGAGGTATTTATGGTTGGGAGTGTGATCGGTCCCAACAAACCACGAGGCTGCTTGCACGTTCATGATGAACACTTATTAAAGAAAACGTGAATTGACGAGCACAAAAACGTACAAAACAAGCAAATGAAACACAGCAGATGGAAGAGTTAACTACAAAAGTTCTGAGGAGCGAATCATCCTTGCGAAAGTCCATCTCGGTTAACGGACGCTCACCTCTCAGACAGTTGACACGCCGGGCGATGTGCAGTGACGAGTGACATGGAAGGGCTTCGAAAAATTCGGCAACTGCCTTGTACTAGGTGACGAAGAGCGTCTTGCGGGAGGGAAGCGTCGGAGGTGGAGGACGTGAGCAGCCACATGAAGCCCCTAGCTCCTACTCGTGGACCCCATCCTAGAGCGTGAACCCTTGGGCACAGGTCACACGACTGCGTCGAGCAGCCACCACAGTCTCATCTTTCTTTCTTTACCCACGCCATCCCGACTCCCTCTCTTGCTTGCTTGTTTCTACGTGTTGTGGCACGTACCCGCAATGGGGGATTGACCTTTAAACCGGTGGTTATGGTTATGAGAAAAAGAATTTCAAATTTTGATGAAAAAATATAATTATTCAGTCATCTAGGGAATATAAGGGTGGATAAGTATAAGGTAACTTACGAATAAAGTAGGTAAATAACTAATAATTGAAATGAATGAATGAATGGTGAGTTCGAAAGTACTAGAATTTTATTAGTTAAAATAAGGAACTTTAGTAAGCAAGCCTTCTTGTGTCTCTGTGAAATTCGCCAACTGCTACGAAGACGTTCTGGTTGCTGTGGCCCAGAGAAGAAGCCCCAATCGAAAGGTATTTTCAGAATAAGAAGACATGTTTAATTTTCTAAATGTAGTTTCTAAATGTTTCGTGTTGTAGTTCGAGAAACTTTGGCAAATAAGCAAACAAATGATGGATGTTTTCAAGCGCTTGGCAGTTAAAGCAAAGGGAACATGGCTCTTGAACAGACCTGTATGAAAGGAATGGAGAGGGGGAATCCGGCATCGAAATTTTGTGCTGCAAACTTCCATTTTGCGAGAGGGGCATCATTGATTATTCCAAGCAAAAGAAAGATGACCGTAATCTTGAACCGGCTATTTGATATTCATGAAATTCTGAAGTAAAGAATACTTACGAAATCAGGATTCAGTGGCAACACTGGTATCAAGTACAATGGACATTACAGGAACATCTAGGGCCTACCGCACAAGGATGTCAGCCATTTCATTTTAAAGTATGCTTTGGTGACCTGGCACCCACACAACCCACACTGTGAATAAATAAGCGAAAACATTCCAAGGACAATACTCAAATGAACTCTCGGCAGGCGCGCATATCTCCCCACGCGAACCAGCCTCTTCGTCGTCGACTTAAGCGCACACGTCACACTGGGGTGTCACAGCCTTTTCGGGCGCACATCGCATGAAGGAAAATGGCTTTAACTATATATATATGTGTGTGTTTTCACCGTTCCTAGGTATATCTAAACCATCAAACACCTGGGGCTCACACCCGCATACCTGTGGCACATGTCCACCCCGGAGTACGTACCACACGTCTGTCGGAAAGTGTTTGACGACGTACGCGAAGAAGGGCTTTGCATTTAAATTATAAGCATAGAGCCCAAGCCCGTGGACATACAGCCCAAATATACGTGAAATATATACCGAGTAAGAGATTCTCATCGAAAGCTGCCTAGCAGCCTCATTGGAATTCGCATCGTCCGTGACAGGAAGAATCGGATGAAGCTGAGCAAGGAAACTCGGAGTGCGACTATGCCGTGATTTCCGGCGATGCGATTGAGTCTCCTACGTGGGTGGGAACACCAGTGGGCCTTGCTGAATCCACGCGACAAGAAGGGAATCTAAATTGATGGCCCACTCGACGATCGAAGCTTCTTAACCGTCCCTCTCAAGGTCACGCGGACACTTTCTCTCTCGAGCACGTATTGAGGGGAATGAGAAACAATGTTAGCCAACTCCTCCCAGCTCTATCGGAGGAAAGTGCCGTTGCATTGCTGTCACACTCAATTCACTGCTTCACACTTCGTCTAACTTGTTACCATGTTCTTCACGCACACGGAAAACAAAGTCCTTTAAATGGGAATATGTTTTTGATATTGTCGTTGCTTATGTTGCCACCGATGCCACCACTGTCATAAACTTTATAACAAAACCCGTTGTCTCGACATAGTGACTCAAGTGCAGATCACACACAGTGCAGTTCGCCCCGCCACGGTGGTCCAGTGGCTAAGGTACTCGGCTGCTGACCCGAAGGTCGTGGGATCGAATCCCGGCTGCGGCGGCTGCATTTCCGATGGAAGCGGAAATGCTGTAGGCCCGTGTGCTCAGATTTGGGCACACGTTAAAGAGCCCCAGGTGGTCGAAATTTCTGGAGCCTTCTACTACTGCGTCCCCCACCACCATTTGGTGGTTTTGGGACGTTAAACCCTACATATCAATCGATCACATAGTGCAGTTCGCTCTTTTCTGCTGTCACTCACTCACTCACTCACTCACTCACTCACTCACTCACTCACTCACTCACTCACTCACTCACTCACTCACTCACTCACCTACTCAATCCGCAGAGAAGCAGCCCTTTGTGGTCGAGAATACCTGTCTCCCGTTCACTGATGAGCTGTAGCGTATAGTTCGCCGATGGCTTCATAACCGATTCATGAGCCATCTCGAAACGAAGGCAAGGACTGCTTTGGAGGCATTTTGTAATACAAGTAATTGCAAGTTCGAAGTTACCACTTTTGGTCTCAGGATGACTAAAGTGCGACTTTTTTCACAATGCGTAAATTATGAATGAATCACGCATAGAGGTGTACCTAATGTCATGAGCAAGGTAATGATACTTCCATTAAGGTAACTGCCGAAGCCAATCCCTATACTCGACACCTCTAATCACCTTTGTGTGGTAGTTAGCTCATGTCTCTAAGGTCGGCAGGTGGAAGGGAGACCTGAGGGAAGTCGATATTCAGAATACCTCGGCTTCGTTTTTGCTTGTGCTCCGCTCAGCGGGCGAATTTGATGGCTCTAGTTAACTTTAGTTGAGGTTAGCCTGACATTCGGAATTAGTAGTTAGGAACTTTTGCAGCTCTCTCAAAGGCACAAATATGCACCACCGTCTATATTAAGCAGGTATAGTGCCTCTTTGAAATGCACCTGCCGGGAACCCCAGCTGGTCAAACCTTTCGGAGCCCTCCAGCTGCGGCGTCTCTCTTAATCATATAATGGTTTTGGGGACGTCATACCCCACATATCAATCAATGCGAGGCGGAATAAAAAGTCACGGTTTCGGCACAACCGCGAATCGATGAGTGCGATAGGCACACATCAGCCGTAAGGCTAGGAACTGTAGGAGATTAAGGAACTATACGAAATGTAGTGAACATGGACCGATTGCACTTGAATTCACAGTAATGCAGTAGCCGCAATATCTAAACAGGTTTTGTTGTGAATAGTTGACTGCGTGACGTCGCACAAAAGGCGAAGTCCAAGTTTGGCACTGACAAACACGACAAGCCACTGGTTCTCCCGCCTAACGTTGAAGTCTCCAGTAACTATCACCGGCACATCCTGTTGCCACACCGCGCTGAAGTTGTGCAGCAATAGGTTCATGGCAACAGTCCGTGGCGTTCCAGGTGAGATGCACACTATTGCGACAAGGAAGCCGTGCGATGTCTTGACGGCGCAAGCGTCACCACAAGTAATTTGGGGCAAGGAGTTGAATTAGTCGGTCTAAGGTGAAAGTGGCGGTGCGCATTACGATGGGAACTGAACTCAAAGGCACGACAGTACCTAGCAACTTCCCGAATCGTTCCTGGATTTCAAGCGAGCAATTTTTACTGTTGCTTCGGAGTGAAAGTGGAGCCAGAGACGTTTTGAAATGCCCCTTTTATCTAGCTGCATGTACTTCAGTGAACCCACACTTCCCATACTGAGCCATCGGACACCTCAATGATTAGGAAAAGCATGTATGGCTTGTCCAAACAAAGTACATGCTTTGGTCAAGAATGTTCCTTATAAGTTTATTGACAGTAAGCAGGTGGTAATTGACAAATGTACATAGCTCACCGTTAGTGAAAAAGGCAGTATGAGTGACGTGGCCTAGTTGGTTAATGCGGCGCGCCGAGGAATAAGGATTGGGGAGTCGGTGGCTAGAATCCCCCGAGCGTGCCTTGGAATTTTAGGGGTGAAGCTCCTCTTAGTATAACGTTGTCCTGCGTATGGCGTAACTAGCAGTATGAGGCAGACAGAAAGACGGACGCTTCGCCCCACTCATCATCATTCACTTGCTGGATATGCTGTGAGTTTTTTCTTTGACCAATATATATATATATATATATATATATATATATATATATATATATATATATATATATATATATATATATATATTATTCTTCGACGTGTGTCGGTGATGGCGACGGCAGAAATCAGCTGAAAGTATCAATATTATGCTCTCGCAATAAAAAATAGCAGCTTCGTACTGGTGGTACCAAGTTTTAAAGTATACTGTGGAGCTGAACAAGCTGCCCTGGTTCTCTTTCTTCTTCTTTTTCGTTTTCCAACAATTTTTTTTTCTCTTTTTCTGCGTCTTTTTGCTTTTTTGCACTTCATTTTTGTTTCTGTTTATTTCAACTTCCGTATTTTTTTCTCTAGTATTTTTTCTCTTCAGCATACTTTTTCTTTCTTCACATTCTCTCTATCTCTTTATGTCTATCTTTCTCTCTTCCTCTTCCTTTCTATCTTTTTTTTTCGTCGATGGTTCTTTTTATCTGACCTTCTTTCTCTTTCTGTGTTTATATATTTTGCTACTTCCTACGATTTCTTATGTCTGTCTAAAATACTTCCTATCTCGTCCTTTCTTCCTTCCTTTATCTCTTTATATGCTCGTTCTCTAACCCATTGGTTATATAGAATTTCCGCCAGAAAAATTGGCGCACGTGTTCTGGGAGGGAAGCCGTAGATAAAGAGAGCCCAAGCCATTGGGAATGACAAGTTTCTGTTCGCTGAGCACAGACTAACGAATCATCTTAAATGACTTCGTTGTTGAACTATTTGAGCGCACCGTCGTTATTTTAAATGCGAAGCATTTCTTAGCGAACTTCGGTGACTTTGAGCGTATCTATCTATCTATCTATCTATCTATCTATCTATCTATCTATCTATCTATCTATCTATCTATCTATCTATCTATCTATCTATCTATCTATCTATCTATCTATCTATCTATCTATCTATCTGTCTATCTGTCTGTCTGTCTGTCTGTCTGTCTGTCTGTCTGTCTGTCTGTCTGTCTGTCTGTCTGTCTGTCTGTCTGTCTGTCTATCTATCTATCTTTAGCTCTCGAGGCCGTTTCGATAATGGTATCGATACCAAACTTGGTATGGCATAACATGACTGTATGAGGAACATACTTGACTAGTCATAACATGAAAATCGTGACATGTATGTCATGAATGTCATGATTTACATTTCGTGGTCCTGCAGCTCTTGTGGTGGTTTCGTTCTCATGGCATGTTGCAAAACTGGTATGGTACGACAAGATTGCATGACGAACACAAGCAACAGACCCTAACATGAAAATCCTAATATGTGTGTCATGAAACAACATGACTACATGCCACGCTCACGATGCGCTTGCGGCCACTTCACTAGCGTCACATTTACCAAACTTGGTAGTACGGTTGTGAATGGATGTCCAAGGTATGTGCGCTGGCGCAGACATGGATTATCATGAGATGCCGTGTCATGTAACAACATGACTACATGCCACGCTCATGATGCGCTGGCGGTTGTACCGCTAGCTTTACTTATGCCAAATTTCGTATTACGAGACGTGAATGGATGACGAAGGTATGATACTGGTGCAAACATGACAAACATGAGATGCGTGTCATGTAACAACATGACTACATGCTACGCTTATGATGCGCTCGCGACCATTTCACTAGCTTCACATGTACTAAACTCAGTAATACGCGACGCCAACGAACGACATAGGTAGATGACACATCCAAACACGATAGTCAAGACATGCGTGTCATGTAACAACATGACTACATTCCGTACTCATGATGCGCTCGCGGCCGTTTCGCTAGCTTCACATATGCCAAATTTGATATTACGTGATGTCAATGGATGACGAAGGTGTGTGACTGGTGCAAACATGATAATGATGAGATTCGAGTCATGTGACAACATGACTACATGCCACAGTCAAGGCGCCAATATATTTCCACGTGACGCGGTGCGCGTGCTCAGCCGGCGTTCATTTCGTTGCGTCAGGCCTCCGTGGCCAGGCCAGGCGTAGGTCCTGCCTACACTCGCAGGCGCGTGCCGCGCTGGGTTGCTATGACACACTGCGCGTTTCAGCGCGTCCGGCATCCTTCCGTCACGAAAAAAGGGAGAGGCAGTGTTGTCTGGGTAACGCATCGGCACGAAATGCAGTATGTCGCATTTCAGCCGGTTGCCGTCGGGCAGTACCGACGGACGCGGTTCGCGCCGGTCGCGCCTGGCGTCAGACTATAGAGTGCCCATGTTTCGCTAAAGTACCGCCGCTGTGCCCAGCGTGCGCGCGCGTCAACGCTACTATCGGAGTATATCGGGCCCTTCATGATGCGCTCGCGGCCGTTTTGCTAGCTCCACATATACCGAATTCGGTGTTACGCGACGGAAATGGATGATGAAATATATCACTGGTGCAAACATGATAATTCTGATGCGCGTGTCTTGTAAGAACATGACAACATTCCACGCTCATAGCGTGCACGCGGGCGTTTCGCAAGCTCCACATATACTAAGTTTGGTATCACGTGACGTGAATAGATGACAAAGGTAAACGACACATCCAAACATGATAATCATGACACGGAAGTCGTTACGGTAAAACTTATCTCCACCTGGTAAGGTTGTTCTGATTTTAAAGCAACATATCAACCTTTCTCATGCGTGCTTCGCATATATTCGATTCCCACTGTACGTAGTATCTGCTATTTTTTTATCTGCGTTATATGAAAGCTGTATTGGCCAGTGAGTTTCAGCGCATGGGCAGATGTACATTAATTCTGTTCCCACACATTGCAACACGTGGCGCGCCTTGGTACACGAAAAATTGCGAACATTGAGGTCTGAAGCGGCAATATTGTCCCGGCAGATGAAAACATTAGAAAAAGAGAATCAAACCTGAGACTAAGAAAAGCTGAATCCACCTCACCGGAATAACAACATGAAAAAAGACATTGCAAATAGCATTATTTATGACAGTCGCGAAACGGCCCCTGCGATAGCGTTGGCATCACTGTAATCGTTAAACTACGTGTAAGGCGTTTAAAAAATGTTTCCCTGCTTACGAAGGCCAGAAATTTATCATGCACAACTCAAAACGGGGGTTTAATGGAACACATCTCTAAGTTCTAACATCAATACACTAATTATTCGGAGTCAATTTGTTGTTCTGGTCCCATTTTAAATCATTCCCTGTCAGTCCTCCATGTTAGCGCTTCGGGATACGCAATCTGGGGCTTCTTGTCAGTATCTGCACTTTATTTTCTTTTTCTAGCCCACGTGAAGGCTGCCCCGTGGTCGAAAGAACGGCTGGCATCGTGCTACAGCCTCGGCCCAATGGTGATATATGAGAGAGGTTTATGGGTGTGGCGTGCTATTGTTTCGAGATCTTGCCGCGGACGATAGGCATTTCACCTTATAAATTTCGCTTCTCACTCAGTAGCAGAAAAAAAACAGCTCTCTCGAAGCCTACATCGACGTTGGAGGGAACTCTTTCGCTGCGATCTTGCGACGTTCATGTTTAATATATATATATATATATATATATATATATATATATATATATATATATATATATATATATATATATATATATATATATATAGTTCACGTGAGAATGCCGCGTAAGTGGGTAATGGCGAACATGAGTCCTTTGTCCGACGCCCTTGAATTGCACCGGTGCATCAAACAAGATATGACTTATGTCCCTTATATTGCCCCTTGTTTCTCTTTGTTTTCTTTTTGTTTATTTTTTTACGTGGTTGCTTGCATTTTGACTTTCATCATTCTTACAGGTGCACCCGATGTGACAGAACGTGATATGCACTGTTGGTAGCTAGCAACCACAATTGATGATGTCCTTATATTGTGGAGGCAATGGGTATGCTACACGCTATCGTTATTGCAACACCAGGATACGCGTTATGTTACACGAGGTGGATAATTATGCTATCACATGCCAAAGCCACCGTAGAATATGAGGCTTGCCATGGGGATAGGCTTCAGAAATTACTTCAAGCTGGGGTTCTTTATCGTGCTCTAACAACACACAGTACACTTATCTCTAGTACTTGGACTCCATTGAAATGCGACTGAGTGCCACGCTGAAAATTAAACTCATGTCTTTCGGGTCAGCAGCACACGACGCTGACGCGTGCAGTAGTTCGGCGTGGATAGAACGTCAGTTAGGAATAATAACAGACTGAAAAGTCTAGTTGTTTTCTTCTCGTCTCCGTGTCATTTTTGAGAGCCTCAGTTAATCACTTGTCCTGAGCCCATGGTCTAAAGCCCCCTATATAATTTTAACTCCAATAATAGACGTTAACAGTCATGACTGTGTTTTTGAATGGAATAACGAACCGAGAACGTGATCACCAACTCAAACCGGATGGACTGATGTCATTTAAGCAAGCTATTTTGCACAAAAACTGCTTCATTTAAGCTTTTCGATGCTAAAACCCAACAGAGATGAATAAAGGTGTCTGTCAAAAAAATTGTTTGCAGAAATGAAGAGTTTGCTGAATACGTTTTATTTAAATAAGCCATGTTTACGTTTTGTAAAACAAGAATAGCCAAAAGTGGCACACAATTAAAAGAAATATCCTGTTTCTTAATACTAACTTGGCAATGTGACTGTTAACATTTTTTTTTTCATATCAGAGTGTCAGTTTATGAACAAATGTGAACTCGTTATATGACAATACGCTGTCAAGGCTGATACGAGGTGTGTTGAAGAATTATCCAGCCGTTCTTTCCCACTTAAATCAATGAATACCTTCGTTGAAGATAAGGAATGGATGTTCATGTGTGTACAGGATTTTTTTTAAGCCGCAGATGGCGTCAATTGCTGGCCATTGGCGCAATAGTGGGGACTTGTTGTGGCGGACCATAGTCAGTCGTAAAATTACGAAGCACCTTGAGGAGCGATATTAGATCAAATTTACCGAAAGCTTGCTGGTACCTAAGTGCGATTCATGCACAATATGCAACAAGTTTAAGGTGACGATTTCATTGGCACTAATTACATAAAAGAGTGGCAAAGTTGCTTCGAAAATGGCCGCACACCAGCTTACATCTAACCGCGTGCAGGCAGACCCTTAAGAAGCCGAAATACGCGTTTTCATGAAGTAACGTGGGCACTGAAAAATTTTCCTTGCCCTCCTGCTGATTAAAAACCGTGACCTCACAGTTTAAAAGCTTGATAACAAAATACAGGGAAGCATCGAATGAATACATTGAATTTAGACTCAAAATTTTGGCACGAGGACAGCTTCTACGAGATTGGAGCCAAACACGCTAAATGATTGTGACGGTAGCCGGATAAATGGCCTATTGGGCACTCTCAGTCGTCTCGACAATGATTGCGTTGTGAACCGGTTGTTGTGTGCAATAACAATAGTTTGTACACTGTCAATGAGCATCTTGGAAGGCCAAGGCATGTTCCGAAGTGCTTGGGCTTGTACGCTTTGCAGTGCACGGATGTTAGTCTTGCACGTGTTGGAACAGTACAAGAAGCTGTACCGGAGAAGTTTCCGAGAAAGAGGGCCGTGTAAAGCTTGAACATGGAGTGCCCGGATGGGCCCCATGATTTTCCGGCGACGAACTTGAATACATTCTCAATGCCAATGAGTTTTTCTTCAGGTATGTGACATGCGGGCTCCAGGTTAGGTCACGATCTACGATGACACCTAAGAATCTATGAGTGCTCTTATATGGGATTGATCTGCCATCGATGCACAATGAGTAGAAAGACATCGGTTTGCGTGCAAATGCCACCGCTACGCATTTTTCTGTGATGATAGTCAAACCTTGCTGGCAAAGGTATGTCGATGTCATTGTTGCCGCTTTCTGTATTCTTGCGCGCACTTGAGGCCGTGTCACGCCGGACGCCCAAATGCAGATATCGTCTGCGTAGAGAGATATATAAGCCATCTGTGGCAGCATTTCGGTGAGCCCCACGAGAACCAGGTTGAAAAGAGTTCGAATCAAAACACCGCCTTGTGGCACCTCACGACTTGTGAAATACTTATTCGTAGACCCATCTTCAGTTAAAACGAACGAATTCCAACTGTTCTACAGGAGCAGTTGTTGTTTCATCTGAAAATGTGTTGCTTCAGTACAAGTTTTCTCACACCAGGACGTCGACAGCAGCAGAGCTCGCATCACTTCAAGGTGCAGTAAAGTACATTCTTCGGCAGCAACCTAACCAATGGGCCATCTTTTGCGGCTCCAGGTCGGCCTTACAGTCACTGCGGTTTGTTATGCAGCACAGTTTACATGAACAATCAGTATATCAGATAAGGCATGACTACCACGAAGCGCTCACGGAAGGTCACGATGTTGTATTTCAGTGGTTGCCGAGTCATTGCGGAATCGCCAGCAATGACCGCGCGGATGAAGCTGCTCGATCGGCTCATGACCAAGACCAGCGCACGCCCATACCACTCTTGAGAACGGACGCTGCAAGGCTACTACAATCACTTGCTCGCCGTATATCTCTCCTACAATGGAATACGCAGGGTTTCTCCAACACGCACTTGTATTCGATCGACCCAAACTTGCAACTTCGTTTGCCATCCGGGCTCCCACGATGCGATGAAACTTTACTGTGTAGCATGAAGTTGGGCGTAACATTTACGAATTCGTACTCTCGTCTCCTTGGAATGGCGAGCACTTCGGCATGCGACATCTGCGCCTGCGAGGAAACGCTTGAGCACATTCTATGTCATTGCTCAGCATACCAGACTGAACGACGTATTATGGAAGCCAAGCTCTGTCAGCTGGATTCACGGCCGCTTACAGAAGAGAAGATTTTGGGACCTTGGCCGACGGCTTCCCATACGCGCAAAGCCACGAAAGCCCTCTTGTACTTTTTAAGGACCACCAGACTTCACGACCGCTTGTGAAAGAACTGTGCGAGACCGTGCTGTGTAGTCTCGAGCTGACTATTCATGCTTCTCTTTCTTACTCCACTTCTTTTCTATCTCTTTCCGTTCTATTATTCTCCTTTTCCCCCACCCCAAGTGTAGGGTAGCCAACCGAGCCAAGCTTGGTTAACCTCCCTGCCTTTCCTCTCTATTTATCTTTCTCTCTCTCTTTCTCTATGAAGCACATTGAGGAGCGATATTAGATCAAATTTTCCGGAAATATTGCTGGTACGTAAGTGCGATTCATTCACAATATGCAACAAGTTTAAGGTGACGATTTGATTGACACCAATTACATAAAAGAGTGGCGGAGTCGCTTCGAA
This sequence comes from Rhipicephalus microplus, assembly GCF_013339725.1. Classification (NCBI taxonomy): domain Eukaryota; kingdom Metazoa; phylum Arthropoda; class Arachnida; order Ixodida; family Ixodidae; genus Rhipicephalus; species Rhipicephalus microplus. The sequence continues at coordinate 251,739,932 of NC_051165.1, forward strand.
AATGGCCGCACACCAGGTTACAGCTAACCGCGTGCAGGCAGACCTTTAACAAGCCAAAATAAGCGTTTTTATGAGGTAACGTGGGCACTAAAAAATTTTCCTTGCCCTCTTGCTGATGGAAAAACCATGACCTCACAGTTTAAAAGCTTGATAACAAGATACGGGGAAGCATCGAATGAGTACATTGAATTTAGACTCAAAATTTGCGCACGAGCACAACTTCTACGAGATTGCAGCCGGAACTACTAACAATGGAGCAAAAGAAACTGCATTCCTCAAAAATTTCTGTAATTAGTCAAGCACCCTGCCCACACATGGCACTGGGTGACCTTTGGGTGTTTCCCAAACTGAAAGTACAGCTGAAAGAAACTCAGTACGAATCCACGAAATACGTCAACAAGGCTCGCTTCAATTGTCCAGCTAATTACCATTTTTAAGTGTGCATTCGAAACATTTCCAACATTGGCGGGAACACTGCGAGAAGTTTGTAGATTGCTGAGAAGAATACCTTGAAGAGGCTAGCGTTTCGTACGCCCTCATCAATACATGTGTTTCTGCTGACCCAAGCTTCGACAAGTTTTGAACACACCCTATATTCTACTTTGTAGTTTTCAATCGTGGTACTCGTAAGGTTTTGTTACAACGGGGGCTAGGTAATATGCTGGCAGGGAAACTAATATAGATATGTAGTGTAAGCGAAATGACTGGATGTGTCTAAAAAAGAACTTCTTGAAGGGGCTAGATTAGAACAAAATTGAATGGAGGTATATTTATTGAGCAATTACAGATCGTGAAGGATAATCGAAAACACCGCCTCAAACTGTTATCATGTACGAGGTACATACTTTAAACCCCCTTATCAACGATGATTTGATTTTATCTCTTTTTGTGGAAGGAAATTATTTTGAGGTCTTTCTTTTTGTTTGTTTTTGTTTCCTTTTTTAACAGCTTCTGGTGAACAGTTCCCGTGAGGTCATGGTGAGATGCTTGTTAGAAAAGTAGAATTTTAAAACCACATTTTGAAGCTTTACGAGTAATCTGCTGTCAAATTATTTCGGTTTCTTGCAGTCATCATTTTTGCTTCTTCAACGCAGACTCACAAAAAGAGGCGACAAAGTTAAGGCATCCTAACGGGTGCGTAAACTTCCCTTTTCCTGAAATTGGCTTCGTTTTTCAAAAAATAGCGATTAGGCTGGCAGCATCTCAAAATAAGCCTAACTATCTGTCACTGCAGCCCTTTACTTCGGAGGTTCATGATTTGAGCGCATGGTTTACCTCAGAACTACATCGTCAAGTTCTGCGTGGCACTTAGCTTTGTGGGCTTCTCGAAAGTCGAACTAAAGAAGCCATTTATATTCGTTCCTGGTTTTCTTTTTTTTTTGCAAGATTCACTGAAAATCCCGCCGATTTAAGAGACAAGAGGCGATCATCGTCGCAAGTTCTTCGACAAGCGGGTCATGTGGTCGTTCTGGAAAATATGTTCACTGAGTAGACGTGCAGCGTGGTCGAGACATTCTTTTCCCTTAATACTGTCATCACGACACCAGATGAAGGTTTTTTCCCGTTGTTAACTCCCTCACAAATATTCCTTTTTGCTTCATTTTCTAGTGGATCTGTTTCTCTCTATATATACACATCTGAGGATAACATTCGTAGTTATGTTTTGCTCACAGGAGTTGCTCGTTCGCTCTTCGTTCCTCCGGTGTCCTGGTTAGTTCAACGTCTCGTTGCTTGCTTTCTAAAATTGCCTCCACCGCCGCCAGCTCTTGTGACCCAGAGGCCCATCTTTTGTGGGCTCGACGGAGTTTTTCGAGACACACTATGAAGTGAAACGGCCGACAAAATTGAATTTATAGCCGCGTCTGTCTCCGTTACGGCGCGTTTTCTCGGTCGTGTAAGCGTGCTTAATGGAATTGCCGCTGCCTCCTGCAGCCGCTCTTCTTTTTTTTCGGAGGCCTCGGTTTCGTTTGTCTCCATCCTCATCCTCTCTTTACCGTGGAATTTTAATGTGGCTCCTACAGCGAGATCCTCCACGATTCGTCCTGGAAACGTAGGAAAGGTCATTCCGTGCTAGGCTATTTTTTTTGTCGTCATTGCGCTAAGGACAACAGCATGCCGAGTGTAGAAATAATTATTCCGAAAACATACTTTTAGAGTAAAACGGAGGGGGCTGGAATATATGTCTCGTTTATATGCTTGGCTTTGCTGTGATCTTTGAAGGGTACGTCTCTGGCATTGCGATAACTTACGTATGGCGCGTGCATGTTTTTCTTTAATTTCATGGCTCTTCCAACTAGTGCGATAGCAATTATATGAACACTCTCGGCTAGATTTCACCGCCGGCGTTGACATCGGTGTCAATGTCATGCACCGTGTATGTATACGTATCTATATTTATGAAAACGCAAGAAAGAAAATCCCAGAAAAATAATCCCGCGCGCGGAATCATGCGTGGGACCTCCGCGTCGTGAATGCGAGGCGTTAACCACTGAACCACCGAAGGGTACCTCCTTCAACGTTCAAACCGCAAGCTATTCATATCTTCCACTTACCGCTGTTGGCGGGCATCTTAAGGGGAGAACTATCGTGTTTTCTGCATTATCAGCAAGATGGTGCAGTGAGCGTGCGTACTTTGGCCTGTGGAGAGGAGGTGATTGGACAATCTCTCACGCGCCCTTATCTTTCGGTGGGGAGGATCATACGTCTTGGCTGGCGTTCGGCTTGCACTGGAACGATTCTATTGTAGTTACAGCGCACACAAAGGTCACTGCAATCGTTGCACAGCCTCCGTTTGCGAAAAGGGCGCGCTTTTCAGACACATCGATGTAACAACTGAGACGCCTATTTGCGTTCATCTGTACCTGTCATTACATTTCGCGCATCATTTGTCCGTTTTTTCGTCATTTCTTGCTATCGGGTTCATTGCTTCGCCTTTGCGGCATAGCTGTGACTTTTTTTTTCCAGAAATATGAGATGTCTTATTGCTGGGAGGATTAAACGCAGCTCGTCAGACTTTCACGTGAAGTGGTGAGCTGTTTATATATCGTAGTTTGCCTCTGGGACAAGTTCACTCAGACAGACTGAACTTGATCTATTGCGGAGCAATGATGATGATGATGTCTCCACTATGACTCTTGCCCACTCATGGAGATCAGCCAAGAATTTCTCTGCCTTTTCTTTTCTTCTTCCTCCTCTTCTTTTTGCTTCATAAAAACCATACCGCGTGTATTGCGCTTGCAGTAATGTATCTAAAATGTATTACACCAAGTTCACTATATGTCACACGTTCACAAGTTCAGACTATATATATATATATATATATAAATTTGAAAAGACGTTCCTTCTCACAGCCTTTTCTCATTCATATATAATATGGTCTGGTGGGTCAAAATACTGCATTAAGAGAGTGTCCATCTCTGCAAAGCCTTAAAAGATACGACGTGTTTCCGTACGCTTTATGGCGTTTTCCAACTTACGAGGCGTGCGGGAACATATGACACCGCTGAAACGCACACCACTATTCTGGCAGTATATCAGTTGAGCGAAATGTATCGTGCATCAAAAAAATATTACGATTAAAAGAAGACAAATTTGTAATATAAAGAATTGGTTGTCTATTCGCACAAGCTGCAAACATTATTATGCTCCCATCTTTTCCCTATCTTTTTTCTGCTTTGTTATTATGCGATAATGCGCTGTAAAATTAATTTTTGCACACTGCAAGTTATTTTAGTAAATGATGTCGATGCATTGTATTACTTTTTGCGATATCAATATATATGCTTAATTGTGTCATTCCTTCAGAATACGCGACTTTACACGGGAAACACGTGGCGCAAAAGAATTAACTTGCATACATGCTCATAAAAGGTTGGTTTCTTTGTTCATCGGGCTAAGCTTTAGGAGTCAAAAGGACTCCTTCATACACACAGAGTATCCGTAAGTAATGAAGTATATGTCAGAGTACGCGAATAAACAACTTACTCTCGTTAGACGGTCAGCAAAAAATGTCAATAAACATCTTTATTTCTGCATGAGCTGCTGTTCAGAGCACTACTGCGAAGCATGAGGACACGCAGGAAGATGAATAATGAGCAAATTACCAATTCTGATGTGATGTTTGTCACTCTATTGCCATCAGGTTAATTAGTTGCCGTGAGTTACTATTCAAACTGAACTCTCGCCTCAGATATCACACGTCACGCCGCTTCTCTAACAACCTGATATCGTGCTGCTACACCACGCACTGTTGCGTGTCGTCAAGTCGTTAATGCAATAGTGTTTACAATTATATGGGCGTTCATGCCCAGCAGGGTCCCCTTTCTTTTTTGTATGCGTGGACGCAGCTTTTTTAGCGGTAGTGCTGGCAACTTGTTCCCGATCAGCGCGTTCCACATTAACCCAAGCATAGTAATAAACAGCCAGTGGAAGCCCGGGCAAAGGGAGTCATGCGCTGATCAGGTGTTCATTAGATGAGAACTCTCCTGGGAATCGAATTGCAAGTTTGGACGAGTGACCTAGACGGAAGCTCTCGAGTGCGCAAGAGCCGGTAGTATGAGGCGCATACGTGACATCTGCCCTAAGCTTTCTACAATATTTTTGTGAATGGTTTTGTTATATAATAATGTTAGATTATGTCCCTGTTGCACATTGTCAGAGCTCTTCTTGAAACTGTGATACCACTGTGCTGTACACAATCCAAGCTACGCAGATTGTTCCTCAACTTTCTGTGCGCGACATCTCAACCGCGTGGTGCCATAGTTTTCTCTTTATTGTGGGCTGTATATATGCATAATTTTCACAGTGCATGCACGGAGTTTGACTCCTTCTAAAAACTACATTGGTAGTTCACGTGCAGCCGTCATACTTATGAAAAGTAATCCGTGAGCGCTTGGAAAACAGCCTCATACCACACATGTAGCATCTCGCAACTACGAAATGTGATCCCAAAAGGAGAGAGTGGTGTGTTTTGTCTATTGCCCGCCACTTTTTGGCAGCTTTCCTTGTTTTATCACTTCATGTTGCTGTGCAAGACGAAGTTGGGACACCCACAATTCATATGGACAGTTTTCATAGTTCGCTCAAATGTCCAAACAATGTATGTATATATATATATATATATATATATATATATATATATATAACAGAGACACATTTTAACAGAGACACATTCGTATTGGAAGTTTAGCCAGCATAAGGGACGGCTCCCACTCTCTGTAAACGCAAACGCTTAGATCATGATTTATGTTGCCAGCATGTGAAGATTTTCATGTTGCGACCTTCAATATATGTTCGGCATACGCTGGTAACGTGCTGTGCAAATCGTGTTATATGTTAAGTTAACTAAATGGCTACGGCCGTACATATGGGGTGATAGAGAGCAGACACGTTGGGCTAATAATGTGTCGAATGACACCGCATGACAGCACATGCAGAGGTGTATATAGCCACCCAAACAATATGCCATACACCACAATAACCTGGCATCGCCAATGCGAATAAAAACAAAATTTTCTGGAGGAACTGTCATTGCAGCGCTGATCAAGCGTTCGTTCTAGCAAGGCCGGGGTTTTCTCTTCCGTCTGAATAAATTCGTATACACCAGAACACGGTGAGCTCAGTGCGTGCTGCAATATTGAGAAGCGCGTCACGCCACCTGCTTGCAAGCGCGGCGAAGCAACACCCTGTACTACCACGTGAGCAGACGCTACGCACATCAAACGTGAAACTCTAGAAAACGAGGGTGGCTGTAAGCATGTTTCGCACTCTTCCTCTCCTAGAATTGCGTGCTTATTTCGTCTGAAACGAGGAGGAAATCTTCCTCAACACTCCAAAATGTCTACATTGCATGTATTGCGGAAGCAACTGGACTGCGGAAGCTACATCGTCAAATACGTACTATCGCATTAAAAAAATAACGCGAACATAGGAAAGCCTTGCTTTCGGCTCATTCGAACTGCGGCGTGCCTTGGCTGTGGTCAAAGCAAAATTATCGCTGTAAGCCGGCGTCAACGTAGCGCTAGAATATTTATTTATTTATTTCAGAAGTGCTGCCAGCCTCACACATGAGGCCTTAGGCAGGGGTGGGTGATACAAAAAAGGAAACAAATATGAAGATACAACAGAAAAGGAAACACGTCACGTAGAGCTACACCATGAAGAACTAGTGCATCAAAGTAAAACGCCAGTACTTACACAATTGTAGTGGTTTACGCGTACACGTACAAAAAAAAGACTATGATATCAAACATCTGCTCATACAAAACTAAGATTGATTGATATGTGGGGTTTAACGTCCCAAAACCACTATATGATTATGAGAGACGCCGTAGTGGAGGGCTCCGGAAATTTAGCCCACCTGGGGTTCTTTAACGTGCACTTAAATCTGAGCACATGGGCCTACAACATTTCCGCCTCCATCGGGAATGCAGACGCCGCAGCCGGGATTCGAACCCGCGCCCTGCGGGTCAGCAGCCGAGTACCTGAGCCACTAGACCACCGCGGCGGGGCTACAGAACTAAGAAACAAATATCATATAACGGTTAAAAAATCGGCAACATTTCAAAAATACAACGCATTGATATGAAAAAAAGTGATAAAAGTGAAACATAAATGGAAGCCTGTTCAGGATGCGCAGTGGAAAAATAGAGGGCGAAGCGCAAAGAAAGATCACAGTCAAGTGGGTTGCTGGTAGTTTTTCCATGAACGACTGAACGGTTTCACAGTTCACCAGATTGGCAGACATAGCATTCCAATTAGTGACAGTGCCCGGAAAAAAAAGTGTTTTAAAGGCTTTTGTTTGACAGGAATATTCCTTCAGTTTTTTTGGATGCTCAGAACGAGTTGATCGGCGGTGAACCGTTTTTATGTACGTGTGCTTGTCTATGCGTAGCTTGTCGTGGTAAAGTAGAAACATGTACTTCAATCGATCGTGTCGCCGTCTTGCCTGCAATGTATCCAAGTCAGCTTTTTTTAACAGTTCACTGGGTGACGTCAGAGCACTGTAGCAATTATATACAAATCGGATTGTTTTTCTTTGAATCATTTCAAGTGTTTTAATATTTACTTGGATATGAGGGTCCCAAACCACAGATGAGTACTCGAGGATCGGACGGATAAAAGTTTTATACGCAATTAATTTTAATTTTGGAGTAGATTTGCGCAAAGAACGTCTTAGAAATGCTAGTTTCTGGAAAGCTTTCTTTTCAATGTAGGCAACATTCTCATTCCACCTAAAATCTGCACTTAATACAACCCCCAAATATTTATAAGTTCTAACAAACGATAGTTTTTGACCATTGATGGAATACGAGTGTTTCAAAGGAAGCCGCTTGCGCGTAACGGTCATAGCAACCGTTTTCTTTTCATTAATCTTCATTTGCCACACTGCACACCAAGAAGATATTTTTGTTAACGCTGCGTTTAAAAGAACCTGGTCGTCTGCACTACGTATTTCCTGATAAAGAATGCAATCGAAATCATCTGCAAATAACTTAATAGAAACCGGGATATCATTGGCAATGTCGTCTATAAAAATTAAAAAGTAGTGGCCCAAGCACAGAGCCCTGAGGGATTCCCGATTTCACTGGTCGTGAATCAGACTGGACGTTATCTATAGAAACTATTTGATTTCGATAAGAAAGGTAGGCCTCAATCCATGAAGTTAATGTACTGTTTTTTTGTATAGGTTTAAGTTTAGCGAGAAGTTTTGGATGCGACACGCGATCAAATGCTTCTTCGAAGTCTAGGAAAATCATGTCAACCTGGCCTTGCCTATCTAGAATCGCTGCAATGTCAAAAACGGTTTCCAACAGTTGTGCGACGGTTGATAATCCTTTTCGAAACTCGTGTTGTCGATCATTGATTACATTATTTTCCCCGAGAAAAACTGAGAGATTCTTGAATATAATATGTTCTAATACCTTCGCACATGAGCAAAGCAGGGAAATCGGTCTATAGACGGAGACGAGAGAAGTGTTAGGTGATTTGGGTATAGGGATAATTTTTCCGAATTTCCAGTCATCTGGAAGCGCGTGCTGTGACAGTGACTTCTGAAAAATGATGCACAAAAACTTCGAGCACCATTCAGCATACCTCACAACGAACGCGTTAGGTATGCTATCAATACCAGGCGTCTTTTGGGATCTATGTTAAGAAGCAGAGACAAGATTCCTTCCTCAGATATTGTAAGGTCACTTATTGGTGGGGTATGATGAAGCGTTTTTGAACATGGCCTACTTCCATCGTCATCAGTAAACACTGAACAAAAAAAAAAAAAACGTGTTAAATGATTCTGCAATAGTTTCTTTATTAGTTACGATAGTCCCATTTACACATATATTATGAAAACGCTTCTTGTTTGGGGCGAAATGCTGGCAGAATTTGCTGGGGATGACAGCAAGAAGTTTTCTAAAGTGACGTTATAGTACTGATCTTTTGCTTCCTTGATACTGTCTTTAGCCAGCTGCAGGGTAGCCTGCCAGGCTTATCACTACAACTTGCACTCATTCACCACATCTGTTTGTATATTCGCTGTCCTGTCGGACACTCGGAACACACACGCGGTGCGAAAGTGCCAGTCAGAGCAAGATTTTAAAATGCTATGGTGACCCCGGCCGAAAGCTCATATTCGCCTAGTGACAGTCAAGGGATGTCACCGTTCGACTGAGTCGAAAGCATGGTGGTCAAAAGTCATGCAACTTTGACAACGCTGTCACTTGGGAAACTCCTTCCACAAATTTTAACATGTTAGCATTCAAGAGCTCGTTTCACAAAACGTTCGGTGACTGCATCGTTGGTTGTGCGCGAAAACTTATCTTGTGCGTGACCGAAAAATCAAGAAAGATGTAAATAAAATAAATATAAAAACTCCGGGTACGAGGGGCGATTGAACCAGACTTGTTTGTGAGGCAAGCGTGTGTTTTCACACACAGCCACGTGTCTTTTGGTGAATACATTTGTAAACTAACTTCCTCTGCTTGGAAATCCAGTCAAAGTAACTTTCTTGCTTAACAAAGACACGCGTCTTGTACTCATGCTGTGCAATACAATATGAGAAAGCGAATAAGGAAGAAGGCGGGGAAGTTAACCAGGTCTAAGCCCTGGTAGGCTACCCTGCACTGGCTAAAGGAAGAAAGGGAAGGAAGTTACAGAGGAGGAGATGAAAATATTGCAGTAGTATTGCGCTGTGCAAGAGCACATTGTCATCGGGCGTCATAACGTGTGATTATCATGATAACTTCATATTTGAAACTGGCTCAGCCACTAACAAAGCGCACGGACGCTGCTGCGCCTATTCCCTTAAGGCCTTGTAGTGCGTGCATAGCAAGTTCGAAACAATTTCATGCGCTGTATGCGTTTGAGGTACGCACTAGGGACAGAATATCGCTATCACGTTCATAAGGCAAAGCTTAAGGGTCCCCCATTTTTCTTTCCTAAACTACTGCAGTAACCCTCTAACAAAAAGCACAGACGCTGCTGCGCTTATGGCCTTAAGGTCATGTTGTGCTTGTATAGCAAGTTCGAAAAGATTTCATGCACTGTATGAGTTTGAAGTACGCACTAGGGACAGAAGGAGGAGGATTGAAAGAGGAAGGACAGGGAGGTTAAACACTAGGGACAGGATATCGCTATCATGTTCATAAGGCGAAGCTTAAGGGTCCCTCAATTTTTTTCCTAAACTACTGCATTCAAAAGTAATTCAAGGCTCGACACAACTTCCGACAAAACTGCATAAAATCTTTTTGTAATAAAACTATTCCAAAGGTATCATCATAAACATTAGATATTGGTTCGAGAACGTAACTGCTTGTTGAGGTTATGAGACCGAAACTGAAATCGCCCGCAAACGAACTACTTGGCATAAAAACAGATCTGCAGAAGCTCTGCCCACGAGCCTTTGGCCGTGCTTCCACAGAAAGTTGTTGCGGGGTATTGCGATGTTGGATGGCGGTGACATTGCTTCGAGCCGCATAAAAGGAGCATGAACAAACCGATCTTACAGATGCATGATACTGGAAGAGGCAAGGCCACATATCTCATCTCCGAGTGAAAGCGCTGAGATGCACGTGCGGCACAAGCAGCTATATATACCCTTTGTGCGGCATAACATCAAGACCACTCCCTGATCTGAGGCGGGACGACGGCCCCCGTGGAGGAAGGAGCGTTTGCACTGGCATTGAAAAAGAAAAAAAAAAGACGTTGCCTCAACGAAGTAACCACTTCTGTGTGTCATCTACTTGTAATAAAGTAAAATTGCTTCTTCTCACTGTAGTTACTAAAAAAAAACACTCTCGATTTTATGGACGCTTTGATTATTCTCGGGTGTGCTCTAGTCAAATAAGTGTGAACAAAAATGGAGGGTGTCAATATCTGGAAAGCTTTTTATCCAGGAACCGTTTAGGTAGTGATCCAGAAAGTAGAACACAGATAACCTGGGAGTGCTTGCAAGGCCTTTTCTACGATATTAAGCACGGACAATGGCGAATAAAATACACTTCCCTCTGGCATACAGAGGTCGCTCAGCTGACCTGTTGAGAGCATTACATAGTGATTGATTGGAATGTAGAGATTAACTTCGCAAAATTACCACATGATTATGAGAGACGCCGTAGTGAAGGGCTCCGCAAAAATTTTGACCACTTGGTGTTATTCAACGTGCACCCAAATTTGAGCACACGGGCCTATAGCATTTTCGCTTCCATTGAAAATGCAGTCGCCGCAGCCGGGATTAGATCTCGTGACCTGCGGGACAGCAGCCGAGTACTTTAGCCACTAGACTCCCGCGGCGGGGCTTACAAAGTGATTGTCATTGTGCGATATAACCTTGGCAGTCGAACAGAACGTATCAAATTGTTTCTGCGTGACCACAGTGTTCACTGGTAATGGTTTTTGTGGCAATCTCTCTATAGATGCGTAACGCGTACGCATGTATAAACGGGATGTTCATCCATAGTTCACACAAAACGGTAGCGTCACAATCACGGAGCCTTAATGGAAGCCGAAGGCTAAACTAATATGTACCACAAATATTTTAAATATTTATGGAGGTTTCAAAACTGTGATGTTCGTGAGTTTCCGTGATAGTAGTACGAGTGCAAGTAGTTGCAGTGAAGGTTCTTAGCAGCACCCCGCCACGGTGGTATAATGGCTAAAGTATTCGGCTGCAGAATCTCATCTTGCGAGATTAAATCCCGGCTGCGGCTGCTGCATTTTCGATGGAGGCGAAAATGCTGTTGGCCCGTGTGCTCAGACTTGGGTGCCGGTTAAAGAACCCCATGTGGTCGAAAGTTCCGGAGCTCTCCACTACAGCGTTTCTCATAATCACATGGTAATTTTGGGACGCTAAACCCTACATGTCAATCATTCAAGGTTTTTGGCAGCAACTTGAAGTATCATTTGCAGCTTGGAAGAATTCTACGTCCTCTCAGTGACAACAAACGAACAACGAATTGGGAAATGACATCCTGACATTCTTAGAGATTTGATCATCAAATGAGCGTTGTTCGCCACGTAGAAAAAAAGTAAGTATTATGACTAAAGTCCAGGGTGATGTAGATGCATTCACGTTCTCGACAGAGCTATAAGGATCAGATTCCCTAAAGTCTAACGCTGATTCCGAAGAATCAAGAGAACGTGTCACACATAAAACATCTACAGCACAAGGCTTTTCTCTGGATTCTGCCTCCATCAGTATTTCGGATAGTGAAAGGCGTATTAGCATTGGTCATTTCCTTCTTTTTTTTTCAGACTTCGTTAGGGTTCTGATTTTTATTTACTATAGAATTTCCAGTCTGCTCTTTCTTGTTTCCCGTCTCTTACTGCGACTCAACATTCTAACCACGTCTTGAATTCGTGAGCAGCGGCTTCAATGCTCCGGAAACGAAAACAGCGACGTTCTCTAGTGCACCTTAGCTTCGCACTGCTTTGGGTGACTGCTTCTTCCTTTGTTTTGTTCCTTCGCCAATACTTGTCCTTGATGTATTTATTCCGATATCCTAGCGCTGCTCTTAAGACCGGGGTGCATTTATTTGACTCTTTTTCGGTGTTGTATCGCTGGCTACTTGCCTCTTTCGGTAGCATTTTGATCAAGACACGAAGTTCGGCATCCTTGCTAGCACTGTGAATAGAAAATAAACATCGCGCTCTTGCAGATCTTCACGTAGAAGTGGCTCCATTGACGATGAATACGAATTGGTTGTCCTACGCAGGAGTCAGCTTGTACAGCTTGTCTACTTCCTCTGCCGTTTGCTGTATCATTCATTTCGGACGTCTGCGCCCGTGATCCCCTGCTTCTTTCGCTCTACCGTTACGTCCAGGTGTAGGTCGTCTTCATATACTGCAGGGTTCTCAGTCGATTGTCTCTAATGCTTTTTGGCTTACATTGTCGTTATGTGTCTCATGGGCTACTTGCCAGTTTCTTGGCTTTGCCTGCTAAGAAAATTGCTTCTCTATCTGCTTGCTGTGTATTGTGATAGCCTGAGTGGTTGAGTGCAGACAGGATAGCACGGATTTATCGAATATACAAGGAGGCTTCTTGGTACGCAGCTGCCTTCGGCTGCCAATGAAGTTGCCTTGCTTAAGCCTAAAGTATTTCTTGTGCGCAATCACGTGGTAATTTTGGTTGCCTTACGCATAGTCTGGACGTCTTCACCTGTTAGCTAGAAAGCTATCTAAACCGCAAAAAATGCTGCTTAAATGAGTCACAATGCACTATGAGTTCATTGATAACCAGTGTTTAGGTCGCTAATGTTGCAAGAATAGCATTATCGACATGGTGTGCCCACATTTGTTTATTGCTTTTACATTTTCTTTCGCTGATACATAAGCAGAAGCGTTAACAACGTCATTCCTTTAAAATACTGCCTTGAAGAAGAACAAAGGTTTAAGAAAAGCCGAATTGTACATAATCTCTGCTGAAACATTTTTATATCATTCAAATAATTTTATATACTTACCAAAGATTCGTACGGAAATACGGAAAATTATCGAAATCCTACGGATTCTGTAGGAAATTACATATAGAAATAATTAAAGGCATACGAAACGCCACAGAAAGATTGAATATCAGTGCTTTGGTATGAAATGGAATTGGGCCTCACTAACTCAAACTGCCGTTATAAAACTATAAAAGAATTAGTACTACATGAATATAGTTTATCTACCACAGCCATCAGTAGACGCTTGACCGTCAGCACTTTAATTTTGATGATGTTCTTTCGTAATTAAGAAAAAAGTAGACAGAATAAGAAAAGAGCACTGAACGAGGCGAAGCATTTTACGGCAGAAGAAAGTATATTCTGAAGTATCTGAAATATGAAAAAGATAACTAAGTTTATGGGCAAAAGGAACGGAGTAGCCTACCACGCCTTTTGCTTAAGAGCAGCGCTGTGGAAACAAGTGACTATGTGACGTGCAGTGTGAGAGAATTTAATTTGTTCTGACTTTTTGTGCTAACCTTGTGCTTGAGCACAGAGTTTTAGAAGGAGAAAATCTCGCGGACTAATTTATATGCAAAAACGGGAAACTTACATCGAAGTTGATAGTTTTTTTGTAATAGTTACACCACCTTTGGAGTCGCAGCGCCTTTAAAAAAAACAAAGAACAAACACATATAGGAGACAAGGACGTTGCAAGCGCGTACTCTGCTACTATCTTCCCTGCTCATCCTCCTCTCCCACTACAGCTCACCCTCCTTTATTCGCTGCGCAAGGCCACTTCTCCCAATTTTGTTTCTACCGATTTGCATCTCTCTTTTCGCACCTTTTCTATTATGTTCTGCTGCCTGAGGGCTGTTGCTCGCCCAACGCGCCGAACTAACGCTATTAGCTTGCAAATCAAGGATCTGTTCCCTCGCGCGGCCTCTAGTCTTCGCACTGTCCTGGCTTTCTCGCATTTTTTCCTCTTATCTCGTGCCTCCCCTTTATTTTCATTTCTCTTCTCTCTCACACTCATTGCGCCGTCTCTCTTTTTTTTTATAACCTTATCTGTTTTGTTCAAAAAGAAGCACTCGACTTTAACACGTCCGTAACAAAAACAAAACACTTCGATGAGAAATCTGTTGAGCTAACAATAAGAGGGGATTTAGTCCCCAATTTCCCTGTCGATCATAATCGCATACGAACTCTCTCCTTGTCGAGCCCTGACTCCTCGTCGAGCTTTTCCGTCTCGCTTCGGTGTTTTGCTGCGTCCTGCATACGTGTGCTGCTGTACACGAGCTAGCTTTGCGGGGAAGAAGGGTGCTAAGGAGCGACGAAGCACTTCTCGGTTTGATGGGCTCTCTCGCGCTTTGATCGAAGCTGCAGCACCGGTGGCAGCTTCCCAAAGCAGCGCGCAGAATAAAGCGCCCCTAACACGGTGCGTAATTTCGAGAACTGTGCTGTAACCTTTCTTTCGCGAGTACCCCCCTCCCCTTATTTTCCCCTCCTTCCCTGTTTCACCCGGTTGCCGGCAACGAAGAAGTCGCGAGGCCGCAGCCGGGGCGATGAGCAGAGTCGAGAACCGAAGGGAAAAGAGGGTAAGGAGGACGTTGAAAGGAGAGAGAGACGGTAATGCGCCACTGAGAAGCGCGAGGGATAGAAAGGGTTCCAGCGCATGGAGACGAGTCCTGGTGCGGCGGCGAGTCGAGTATTACCGCGTTTTGTGTTGCTGTCTTCCCGCGTGCCACTGCATTTGCTGCTGCCCGCTGACGTTGTCTCTCTCGTTTTCTTGCCCCGTATCATTTCTATCTTTTTTTTCTTCGCGTGCTTTCTATCTCTCACAGATTGCGACGTGCACGAGGCTTTTGTGCCCCGGTTCTTGCAAGCACGGTTCGTTAAGTGCGACGCGAAGGAAAGGAGCGTGAAGGGGTGGGCGGCAAGGGGCTATTCTTGTTTTTTTTTTTTGTATCCCGCTTCTTTGATACAATATCTTTTTTTTTCGTTCGTGATTCATGGTTATCTCTCATTTTTCGCTATGTTACGACGACTTTGAGAAACTCCCGCGGTAAATTTTGTTCTCTTGGTCAAGTTTTACTCTCTTTAGTGTCAGTCAAGAAGAAATTTCGCGTTTCTCGAGTTAGTATGTGTGAAAATGGGGAGAAAAGGGAAGAGAAGTAGACGGGTTGGGTGTGCATGGTCACCGAGTGACGGCGCGGCGCTCAAGAGGCAAGGAACAAGTGGCGAATGAAGATCTAGACAGCTCCAGCACCCTCGTTGCAAGACAAGAACGTGGTCGTTCGGGATAGCAGAAAACCGTCGCTGTAGGGTGGAGGTGAGAGTGAGACTACAAAGGTTTTGACAACCTACGCTGGAGACAAGCACTTGCTGAACGCTGCTAGCACACCTCTCGTTTCGTGCGCAACAGCGCACGTCTTTAGATTGCTCCTTCTCTCGCCCTCTCTCCTTTTATCACTGAAACTTCTTCTTGTGTGTGTCACCGGCGCTTTTTTATTCACGACCTCGTTCTCCTGCCCAACTTTGTCGCGAAAAACGTGCATTTAGATGAAGAAAATTCAATTTGCGTTTTTGATTCTACAACAACGTAGCAGTATAACGAGACCCGTTAGAGAATAAAGTGCTACCTTTAAAGCAAGATTATGTTGGGCGTACGTGTTTTCTAAACTCTGAATGCGTAACTTGGTTTTGTTTCCTTAGTCAGCACGGTTGTTTGAGAGAATTCAGCTATGATGAGAAATGTTTACTAAAGTATGTGTGCCCCCTTCCCCCCTTCACCCCGAAAAATATATGTACTCTGTCTGACAACGTGGTTGCAGCGCTACAAAGGCTAAGCCGATTTCAACCAATAACGAGGGCGAGTTTCTCAGCGTTGTATAAATCCGTACACATTTTTAGCTGGAGCCTAATCGGCTCATTTCCCGCAACGCGAGATTGATCACATCTCAGTGAACCGAAGTC
Organism: Rhipicephalus microplus; assembly: GCF_013339725.1. Classification (NCBI taxonomy): domain Eukaryota; kingdom Metazoa; phylum Arthropoda; class Arachnida; order Ixodida; family Ixodidae; genus Rhipicephalus; species Rhipicephalus microplus. The sequence continues at coordinate 251,755,825 of NC_051165.1, forward strand.
CAAACCCGCCCGGGTGAAAAAAATTTTGAAAAATTTTTGCAATGTAAATCTCTTTTTTTGCTGCCTGATGCCAAATTAACCACACCACCGTGTTCAAGAAGTGGGTTTGTTCGTGGCGTATTTAGAATGTGTCCGCTCCTGCAATTGCTCCACGCAGAATCCAATAAAAAATGGCAGCATATCCACGGGGTGATTGATGGAGAGTGGGGCGAAGCATCCGTCCGTCCATGCGTCCGTCTGTGTGACCGTTCGTGCGTCCATCCGCGCGTCCGTCCGTGCGTGCGTCTGTTCGTGCGTTCGCCCGTCCATCCGTGCGTCCGTCCCTGCGTTCGTCCATGCATCCACTCCTGCGTCCGTCCATGCGTCCATCCGTCCATGAAGCCATCCGTGCGTCGGTCCATGCATCTGCCTGTGTGTCCAATTGTCCATCTAGTCAAAACTCTAAGCACCACCATCTGGCATCTTTTCATCACATTTTCTGCATACAGAAGCACCGCCATCCAGCGGACATTCCAAGGACTAAACGAGAGGTGGCACACGCACACTTTCTTACGGCTTGCGCTTCGTGTCTACTTCCCACCTTTAACCACCTCGATTTCATGGTATATACTAGTTCACTGTATTCATGGCACTGTGGCCCAGCGCTCGCTAAACCTTTCTGAAAGCAAGGAGGTTACTTCCAGCGAGTATAACGTAGCAACCCTTTCTTGTCAGATAGTGCTCAATGTACATACCGATGGCTGCTAATGGGGAATGAGAGAACGGAGAATTCGGCTTTTAGTTAACGTGCACGCTGCGAATTTTTTATTGTTCAACAACGCACAGGAGAAATTTCCCACCGGCACCACCTTGCAGGTAAAGCGTAACATGTTACGTACTACGACGAGGGACGAACGGATGCCGCTTTAAGGAGCTTCGCCCCTAAAACACCTGAAGACCGCGCCTGTTTCAAAGGAGTATTTTTTCCTTTTAAAGCAATGCTGTGTATGGTTGACAGCTCGAGATTTCGTCATGAGGATGTATGCTAGAATGCACAATCTAAAAGAAAAGCATGCGCGGTGACATAATGTCTGAATGCCTGTACCTACCAAGCGCCACTGGAGCAGAGGTCTGATACTTTGACCTTAGCCAAATTATGTGGCGCTTGACTTCTCGGACACCCAAACCACTGTGGGGATGTCCATCATAGGTATTATTGTCAATAATTGTAATAGGTATACAAATAACGTGATGCCATTAATGAGTTTTTGCACGATCTACGCAGAATCAGCAGCATAAAATGGATCAAATTGTCGACACGCAGTCTGTGCTTCACCATCAGGTTTGTTTTTTCACACATCGTGATGTCGCCCCACAACCAATAGAAAGCTGACACTCAAGAGAATACGAGAGTTTCCTGATATTCGCACAAATATGGCACGTTTCATAGCATGTTTGCATTTGTACGCTTCGGAAAGAGATACGCACATTTCACAGAATCTTTAGACGCTTCTCTATTTTCCTGTGCATGATTGCTGTCGACACGAATGGCAGCTCGCTGTCCTCTTCCAAGTGCCCATAAGCTTAGTGAAAGTATATTGGTATCTAGTTTCTGTGAAATAAACTGTGTACAATCCTTCGCAGCACTCTCAGGTCAAAGTTGTCCAGCTTCTTTTTTGCGCAGGCGTCCTTTCCTGCCGCAACACTTCTTCGGTGAACACTTAGCCCGCCTTTTCTTTCCCAAACGCCAGCTGGTACTGTGTCCGCTCGCTCACTTTTTCTTAGTTGCGCAGTCCTCTTCACGAAAACATTCATGCTAGCTCCTTATCCTGCACTCATTCCGAAGCGTTTCTAGGGTAGTTAACGCTAGCATCCTTGCCTCTTTTAGATAAAATTGAGCCTTCGAAGGACGGAATATGAACTAGACGCTACTGCACTGGAGAAAGCCACGTTTGTCAAGGACGGCAGCACCACTTTTGAAAGCCTCCGCATTGCGTTTTTGACGTGAGTTTGTTTGCCCGCATGCAATAAAATTTCTCTGCTTTTTCAAGAATGCTAATAAATCAGTGTTAAACCAGTGAATATATTTCTGGCATACTTTCAATGTCATGTGTGTATGTGCGAGGAACTACTTAGTCGACGACGGTTGCAAAAAGTAAAAAAAAAGTTGCAAGACAAAAGTGAAGATCCTCAAAATAATCACAGCGATTGATTTCTAGTTGATTTTAAGTTATAGGAGCGTGCATAAAAGCATTATTGTAGTTATTAGACTAACAGAAATACATGCCCAACGAGCGTACTATTCTGCAGTGCACTGGGATACCGTCGCATTGCATCCCGTAGCTTTTACAGTGCTGCAACAAGCTTCTGAGATGGAGTATAGTGCTAATTGGTGCTGGTTCTGCAGTTTCACAACTGTTGAAATCTATGGTTTGATAAGTGTTATTGCTGAGCTCAGCTATATTTATAACCCTTACAACGAATGATAAAACACATCGCTAGGCGCACGTACCACGGCTTCAAACATAGTAAGAAATGCAACGTCGCAAGCTGACGTGGCATCAATTTTAAGCGCTTCTTCTATCATCTCGTAATAAAACAAATTCTAGGCTATCTTCTGTATACATTGCTTAACCCACTTGGATTATATACATTAGTATTTATGTGAAGAGCTTCAAGTGCACTCATGTGTATGTGGTGGTCGCATATTTTATGCATCACTGAGTTTACATTAAAAATATGAGAGTCTTCAATATTCCTTTATTAAAGAACGCCAGACCTGCGTGGAGCGCACAGCATAGTCACAGTGAAATTTAGAAGAGTGGCCTTTCAGAGCGTTTTCTAAACCCCCTTAGGGTAAGCGCTACTAGCTCACTTCTGGCTGCGAACAGCCAGAAGTGTGCTAGTAGCACTTACCCTAAGGGGGTGTTGAAGGCGTTCGACATTGCGAACGCCTTCAACAAGTACTTCTGTGCTAACACTTCTTTCTTGCCTCATGATTACCAGCCAACAATTAGGAAATGTCTTCAGTCTTTTTACCTCTTTCCAACAGGCCCAGATGAGTTGGTGGAAATAATTAATCACATGAAAATAACAAGTGCTGGTCTCGATAACATTCAGCCTATTCACCTGAAATGCATCTCTCACGTGATCTCGACCCCCTTAGCCTATACCATTAACCTTATGTTTAAAACTGGCATCTTCCCATCACAGCTCAAAAAGGCCAAGATAATTCCAATCTTTAAAAAAGGTGATAGAACTTCTATTATCAACTACCTACCTATTGCCATTCTTTCATCATACAGTAAAATCATAGAGAAGTGTATTGAAAAACGATTATCTAAATATCTAAATAAGTTTCGTATTTTATCCACTCAACAATTTGGTTTTCGTGCAGGCTATTCAACAGATTTCGCTCTACTCTCCTTTACCGATTATATTAAACACGCGCTTGACTCTGGATGTTTTGCAGGAGCACTGTTGATTGACCTCTCTAAGGCATTTGACTCCATAGTTCATAATATACTATTAGGTAAACTCAACTCAATAGGTGTCGTCGGTAGTGTGCAGGAGCTGATTAATAGCTACTTATCTAATAGACAGCAAGCTGTTTGTGTCTCTAACATCCTCTCCACTTTTAAATCTATTGACAAAGGTGTCCCGTAAGGATCCATACTGGGCCCGCTTTTATTCTTAATCTATATTAATGATCTAACCTCGGTTTTAACACACAGTCAACCTTTCTTGTACGCAGATGATACAACTATAGTTACTAAAGACAAGTCTATCGATGCGCTAACTAATAAATTGTCCTCTGACTTCTATAATATTCAGAACTGGTGAACAGCTAATGGTTTAACTAATAATACCAATAAAACACAGTTCATTGTCTTCCATTCTAGTCATACCTTTCACCTACACCCGCTATTACTATCAACGGCCACAGACATCTTAGTACTACTAAGTGCACATTCTTGGGAGCAGTTCTAGATGCTCATCTCAAGTACCCACGTCACATTTCACTTATAAGACAGAGGATTGCTCATGGTATCAGAACACTAAATAAAGCACGACCATTCTTCGATTTGCCGACTTTGCTTAAACTATACTACGCCTTCATCCACAGTCATATCACGTACTGTATCACGTCATGGGCGAATACCTATCCATCTCATATCCTTCCACTCCAACATCTCCAAAACCAAGCCATTCGCATCCTAACATTCAGTTCACCGATCTCCTGCGCATCCCCACTTTTTCAGCAACATAATGTACTAACAGTGTGTAATTTATTTAATTACACACTGTCGAATTAATTGGGGATTCTTGTATTCAAGTGTCTTAATGGTACCATAACAGACAGCGTTTTAGAGAAATTCCAATTGTTAAACTCTAATCCTACCAGGTTTGCCTCAAACAACAACTTTTTACTACCACATGCGCGCACTAACTACGGCAAGCATACTACCATATTTGCAGCTATCCAATTTTGGAATTCAGTACCACTAAGCACTAAACAATTGTCATTAGCTGCTTTTAAAAAAGAACTTAAACATCTCATCTCGCAATCATAACTCATCTACATTTATATATCGGCGTTCTCTTACATTTACAGCTATTACTGTGTGCGTTATTTTCATATTTATTACCCATGCACATTGGAGTTCTTTTAATAGCTGTATATCATTAATTAACGTCATTTCGTTCCCGATTATACTGCCATTTTTATTGTATGTTTCGTTGTTTTTCATAGTTATGCACAATTACTGAACATTGTTTTGTTACCATTTTTACTGGCATGTTTTATTGCATGTTTGCGTTGTTTTTGTTACTATCAATAATTACTTAATCGCTTTTTGTTGCCATTTTGTTGTATTTATCAACATGTCATTTTCTAACAGGAGGTCCCCTTTCAGCCTTGTGCTATGGGACCTCCTTCTGTATATTCTACCTCAATGCGTGTATATTTTTTGCGACAAATAAAAATATCTTCTTCTTCTTCTGCCCACTATGCTATAAATATTTATATTTTTTGCAGTAGGCCAGCATTCATCATGATATCTTTTATCATGCTATCCAACATTTACGGTGTTGGGCTATCTTTTGTCATTCCTTGGATAAGGGTGGTATCCGCTACGCACCTGTAAGGACAATGGGGAATAAACTTGATTATAAGAAACATGCAGGTGTAGGCGGCCGGGCCTAGGACTCCCATAAGGGGACATCAAGGGCTTGCCTCTACGCCACCTCACGGGCGTACTGGGTCACCTGGGTTTGGTCGTCAAGAGTGGTGCTCCGCAGAGGGTCATGGAGCTTCGACGAAAGAGCACAGGCCACCACTTTGCACCTTCTTCAAACAAACACGTATCCCTCAACTTCCCGCCTTCACTTCATGTTCCTGGACGTGTACACAACCTCCTACTGCCAGTGCTGCGGCACTCACTCCGGCTACGCTTCCGCACATGCTCTGGGACTGCCCGGCACTGTACAGACACATTAACACTTGATTAGGAATTTCATGCAATTTTAAATGCGAAGCATTTCTTATCGAACTTCGGCGACTTTGAGCGTATCTATCTATCTATCTATCTATATCTATCTATCTATCTATCTATCTATCTATCTATCTATCTATCTATCTATCTATCTATCTATCTATCTATCTATCTATCTATCTATCTATCTATCTATCTATCTATCTATCTATCTATCTATCTATCTATCTATCTATCTATCTATATCTAGTCTATCTATCTGTCTATCTGTCTGATCTATGTCTATCTATCTAGTCTATCTAGCCTTGTCTGTCGTCTGTCTGTCTATCTATCTGGCCACCTAAAACTTATAGCTCTTCTGGCCGTTTCGAAAATGGTATCGACTCCAAACTTGGTATCGCGTAAGATGAGCATAAGATGACTGAATGAAGAATATATTTGACAGCTCATAACAAGAAAATCATGACATGGATGTCATGAATGTCACGATTTACATTTAATGGTCCTGCAGCTCTTGCGGTGGTTTCGTTCACATGGCATGTTGCAAAACTTGTTTGGCATGGCACGATTGCATGACGAACACAAGCGACAGACCCTAACATGAAAATCATGACATTCGTGTCATGTAACAACATAAATGCCACGCTCATGATGCAGCTCACGGCCGTTTTGTTAGCGTCACGTACACCAAATTTGATATTACGGTACGTGAGTGGTGCAAACATGATAATCATGGGATGGGTGTCATGTAACAACATGACTACATGCCATGCTCATGATGCGCTGACGGCTGTTTCGCTAACTTTCCATGTACCAAACTCGGTATTACGCGACGTGAACCCACTGAAATAGGTAAAGTGACACGTCCACACATAATAATCACGACATGCGTGCCATGTAACATGACTGCATGCCACACTAATGATGCGCTCGTGGCCGTTTCGCTAGTTTCACATATGCCGAATTGGGTATTACGTGACGCCAATGGATGACAAAAGTATGTGACTGGTGCAAAGATGATAATCATGAGATGCGTGACATGTGAGAACATGACTACATGCCACCGCCAAGGCGCCAATACATTTCGACGTGACGCGTTGCGCATGCTCACCGGCGTTCAATTCGTCGCGTCACGCCAGCGCTGCCACGCCAGGCGCCGGTCCCTGCCATATACTCGCAGGCACGCGCCGCGCTACGTTGCTGTGACGCAAACGCGTTTCATGTGCGTCCCCAAGTCCCTCCGTCACGAAAGAGGGAGATGCAGTGTTCTCTGCGTAACTCATCGGCGTGAAATGCAGCATGTCGTATTTCGCGCCGGTTGCTGTTGGGCGTAATTGACGTATGCATGTGGGAATTACGCCCAACAGCAACCGGCGCGTGCAGTGACCACAGAATGATACGGTCTCGAATTGGCCTAGACTTGAAAAAGGAACGACAGAAACTGATACGCAAGAAGCCATTCAATAAGCTAGCACTGAGAGGGAAAGTACAGGAATTCAGAGTATTGCTTCAGAACAGGTACTTGGCTCTTAGTGAGGAAACCAACCTTGGCGTAGATACAATGAATGATAATCTGACGAGTATCATTACGGAGTGTGCAGTGGAAGTTGGAGGCAGGGTAGTTAAACAGGACACTGGCAAGCTTTCCCAGGAAACGAAGAATCTCATTAAGAATCCCATTCGGTATGAGTGCACGAAGGAAGTATATTTAAACCGTTTGTCCCGTATTTACAATCGTTTTTATACGTCAAATCCGCCCGCCATTGGGGATCACCGTGGCAATTATCTATGAACCTGGATTATTACCGTAACAGAGTTCTCCGAACACTAGGTGGCAATCAGGTTGTTGCAAGGGAGAATCTACGCGAGTGAGGGCCCGTGTTTACGGCTTACCGCTTGTCGGACCCTTATACACTTCGACCCGCACAAATTTTCCGCGGCCACTTCGCGTTCACAGAACGCAAGTCGGTGGAGGAAGGGGGGATTTCAAGTACTTTTCTGAATGAATGTGCATGTGGGCACGAGGAAAGAGCCTCAGACAACCAGGCTGCTTAGTTGGCCACATAATTAGAGGATAATGACTATAGCACCTGCCGGAAGAACAGTGAACGGTACCTACATCCGCACATCACAGTTTTTCAGACTTCTATGTTTGTATATATCCAGGCAATCAAACTGTCCTTACAGAATGTATTTACAATGTTATGAGCATGTACTTGTGATTTACGTGTGAATATGTTTCAGTTATGCTTGCAGATACACTCAGGTGCATCATATAAGGTCATCACTGCATGACATTTATTTTTATACTTATAGATTACCTAATTACCCAAACAAAACTACAGAACAAAGTAAAATGACTTGTGTGATATGACGGAAAGTTATGATAGACAGCGTACAGGCATTCTGAAAAAAAATGTACGAAGTCATTGCGATTTGCTAGATTTAGCATAAGGGAAGATACTTATATGCTAGCAAAAAAGTTTTGATGTACGCGTGCACACATTGCTGGTGCCAGTCTATCTTTCTATAGGCTTCAACTCTGTTTCTTTTTTATTCCTGTGTACTCTTTCTCCTGAACACGGTTGATCAACCGCAACTACTATTCGGGCCAAATACCTGCTTTGTATGAACATATTCTGTAATAAGAATAGCTTTAGGACCATGCAAGAAGTATTAGAAGGAGAAAAAGGTATGCCTAACAATAAGGAACAGACTGACACTGTTGCGCATGAGAAAGCGAACGGCAATCACCACTATTTTAGATTTCTTGAGATCAAATATGATAAAGCTTGAGGCATTGAAATTCACATAGGGAAAGTAACTATCTACTAGTGCTATTGAACACCAAGAATAAGGAAGCACAGTCAGTGGTAGTAAGTATTAAGCGGTGCTATGAAAGTAGGACATTTTAGGGGCGAAGCTCTTTATAACGGCATCTAATTCGTCCCTCGTAGCCAATGTAGTATGTAAGAAGTATAACATTTTGACCTCCAAGGTGGTGCCGGTAAGAGATTTCTTCTGTGCATTGTTGAACAATGAAAATAGTGCTCAATATACATGCCAATGGCTGCTAATGGGAAATGAGAGACAGGAGCATTGGTCTTTTAGTTAACGCGCACGCTGTGATCCCCATTAGCACCCATTGGCATGTACATTGAGCACTATCTGACAAGAAAGGGTTCCTACGTTATACTCGCTAGGTGTAACCTCCTTAGTTTTAGAAAGATTTAGCGAGCGTTGAGCCTCACTGCCATGAATACAATGAACTAGTATATACCATGCATGAACTCGAGGTCGTTAAAGGTGGGAAGTAGATACGAAGCGCAAGCCGTAAAAAGTAAAAGCCGAATTCTCCTGTCTCTCATTTTTCATCTTCAACTTGTGCGAAGGGCGTGCTATGGTTGATGCGTCTCCAGTTTTTGTTCATCAGGGTTTTCCTGTCCTATTCTCCTTCCTCTCATTTGCAGTGTCTTGCACTTTTTCATCCGTTATGTTGGTTTGCCTTGAGTGAAATCAACTTTCACTTGGTGTTTAGCGCCTGTGTTTGCTTGTCTTCTTTTCCTGTGCTAATTTGCACTGTTCGCCCGATGAACAAGACTGACTTCCTGAATGGGACGTACGTTGTGGGCACACCCTCTTCACTCTCTCTTTTTTCGTTTAACCTATAACTTTGAAACTCATCCCATTCCTTTCGCCTGCATGCATATGGTAGCATACCGGTCATTCTTAAAGAGGTATTCAGACGAGAGACATATCCTCGGAGGATTGTAGTTGACGTTAGCTTGCGAGGAGAATTCCTCACAAATGTCCCACGCTCCAACGGATGACGGAAACAGAGGGAGAGACTAGTGTTACCAGACTACTCTGATAGCTTGTACCGCCCGCTGCTGAGGACGAAACCACCAGCGCTGTCGCTCTCTCGGAGCAAGCGTAACAATTTGGTCATGGATGTGGCCCAACACTTGTGTAAAATTCAGCCATATCCCTACAACGCGGAGGACAGTTTGACCTGTTGGGGATCATGTCCCCGTCGCCTCCGAGTAGGCGTGGGGAAGTCGCGCACACTCGCTAATACGTGACGTCATTGCTGCGTGATCCGCAGTTTCCGCGTCTCCCCCCCCCCCCCCCCTCCGCGTCTCCTCCATGTAAATACCCCTTAACGCGCTTACATCCCTGCCGTTCTCTTCTCTCCCGTTTCTTTCTGTTCTTCCTTCCCTCCTTCCTTAATATATGATGAACTTAGTGTTATCTGCGCTGGCGCTGGCTTTTTCGGTAAATCCTAAATAGTTGCTCACTACGCATATATCGCATTATAGCGGGCCGCTAACTACGTAATAATCTATGAAGTCACAGCCCTATGCAACATAGGAGTGCAAGGTGCTCATGAAACAGAAGTCAACGACGGAGCTATAAACGACGTCGATGTGTGACGTCAATGTCGCTCTCGGTAAAAATATAAGAAGCAGTAGTAAGACCACAGTTGTTTCTGAAACGCCCTTTTTGCTGTTACGCCTTTCTTTCCCAACGACACTGTCAGCACACCCACTCACCCTTAAGCGATTGCTGTAGTTAGGCAGCCCTCAAACAGTGCCACTCACTGCTCAAACGTCACTGCGGTAGGCGAGCAAGTTGACAGGAACGCACGTGCATCCTTACTTATTGTACAGCATGACATAAAAGCGGAAGACGATGCGGAAAAAGTGAGCCGCGACAACAGCTGAAGACCGGCACTACGCAGCTTACTCGGCTACTTGGCGCGATCGACCAAGGTCGACCCGGGACAGCCATGAACGCGCAAGCGCCCACTGGTCTCCGCACATTACTGGCGCCGCGACAAGCCAGGCTCGGACGACTGGCGATCGTAAACATAAATCACGTGCTTGCGCGCCCGTGCTCACGCCTTGGCCCAGGCGGAAATGGCAACAGCCCTCTCCTCGTGGCCGTTTTCATCGTTCTCCATCTAACCGCGCACCGACGGACACTGCCTTGGCTGGTATAACGCGGCACGGAACTGCCGGGGACAAATGGTGCGTAAGGGCAAGAAAGCACGTCGCCCTTTCTCTCGGCTCGAGGCGGCCCACGGAAGCTGGATACCCAGCAAAAGCGTCAGGTGCTGGTGCAATAACCGGATTAATCTGTCTCCAAGTCGCTATTAATCCTTCTCCTTTCACGGTGGTTTCGCGTTTCTGCTTTTACCTTCTCAAGGCCGCGGTCATCATTCCCTCCTACACAGTTCTCCAACTACTCCCCTCTCCTCCCCTCTCCTGTTTTTGTTTGCCGTTTCGAGGGTAACAGGTGGTTCGTAGCACTAAAGACGGGATTATTCCCTCCCTATTTCTTAGCCTTTGCTCTGTCCGCCCAGGCCGCACGCACCGCCGCAAGGTGTGCTCGGCTCGCCAAGGCTTAGCCCTTTAGATCCACCCCTTGCATCTGCACCCAATCCGCTTTCTTTTTCTTTTTAGTACCATATCCCCAGCCAAAAGTACCCCCCCCCCCCCGCCTCTTCCTGTTTGCTTTAGAGTCCCTGATTTTTCCTGCTTTCCTGCCCGTAACTTGCCGCGGTCGGAGGTGAAAGGGTAGCCTATATGTTTGTTCTCTCCTTACCTTGAAGAACAATCTGAGCCCCCCCTCCTCTGATCCTGCTGCAAGTGCCAGTGGGCATGGTTTTTTTTTTCTCTCTTCAGTGTTCGTGAAGGGGTTGGTAAACAATGCCGTGACGGTTGCAACAGGTCGAAAGTCACGGAAAAAGCCTTTTACGAATTTTGTGTTCCTTTCAACTGCCAGATTACTGTCAGCAGCACGTGCAATTTGATGTTTTTCATATTCAACTTGCTATCGGACGAAGTAAAACAACGTGGGGATCAGCATTTTCCCCATTAATATAATTGTTGAGGTTCTACGTTCCAACATTAGGATATAATTATGAGGGATGATGTAGCGTAGGGCTTTGCGAAGTTTTGACCATATGGCATTCTTTAATAATGTACTTAGAGCTAAGTACAATGAGCCTCAAAGGGTCCGGTGGTGTGAAGCAGTGGTTAAGGTGCTCGGCTGCCGACCCTCAGGTCGCGGGGTCGATCTCGGGCATGGTGGTCAAATTTCGATGGCGGAGAAAAGCTAGAGGTTCGTGTAATGTGCAATGCCAGAGTCCCAGTTAAAACAATATTAGAGTGTTCAAATTTCCTCTGTTCTCCACGATGAGTCCCTCATAATCATACAGTGGTTTTGGGGAAAAAAAAGCTCAGATATTATTAATGAGACTCAAGCATACACCTCCATCGAATTCGGCTTCCGCGGCCACGATTTGATCCCGGACTTTCGGGTCAGCAGCCGAGCTTCACTAACCACTGTAACATTGTGTCGGGTGTCTGCCATTTCTTATTTAATTGGAAGGATTTTACAATGGAGAGACATGTAGTGTTTAACTACTACATATCCGCATGTGGCCACATCGAAATGCGATCTTCTGGCCTCCCAACGAGCACCATACCACATGCTTCACCAAGTTGGACGGACTACTGTCCGGCAAAGTGCTCCATCACAGATCCCCACCCGTGATCAAAATAGCTTCGGAAAAAGCACTTCGTGAATGTCACGTAGTGCGAGTAGTGTCATTAACACACGTAATACTGCGTGGTATAAACGTGAAATAACTCTGGGGTCGAAACCATGTTACTAGCGCCAGGAGCCAATGCTTGGTTGGAAGGCCCATAAAGTTCAAATAATACCGGCGCAATCGAGCATGAATATCAACAACAGCACGAACATCATGTATAAAGGGGCGAGTTCCCTTACAGACCCGCAGTGGTTGCCTCACCAATTCATCAAGGGAATAATTATGTCGCAGGTAAAACTACGCAACTGTGTTTTAGGTAGGTATTATGAGAAAGTTTGAAAGGAAAATAGCTTGCAGAACCGTCCACGTTTATTGTATGGTTGAGGTGTCTAAGAAGCCAAGCTATAGGTTTGTGATTGAGAAGGCCATGCAAACAGGGTCCGGTTATGCTATAGCGTTCTTCTCTTAAAGGTCGAGTTGAGGCGCCTTCGAAACGTTTTTTTGTTTCTCTTTTTTTTCATTGCCAGCTTTCTGTAACGAACCCCTCGCCAAACCCATTCATACGCCAGCTTCTGTACGTACTATTAAACCTTTTTTTTCTCACTTACGTCGTTATATTTCATCGGTGTTTCATCCAGTCACCAAGTGTCCCTAGCTGTTTACATGAATGCTGACTTTCATTTGTGTACATCAATGCTGACTTTGTTTCCCTTCCTTTTATTTTTCACCATCTCTTTACGAGCCTCTCGCCAAACCTCTTTCTACGCCAACGTACCATCGAACCTTTTTTCTCTCGCTTGCCTCGTTATCTTTCATCAACTGTTTTGCACAATCACCAAGTGTCCCTAGCTAATTACACGAGAGCTGACTTAGGTTGTAATGATTCACTCTAGCTCTAAATACCGAAATGATATTTATGTTATTGGAGAAAAATTACGTCTTCTTGATAAAATTTCTGCCCCCTTTCCTTTTAGAGATAATGCCGTTTCCGTTTGCCATTTTTTCGTAAACGTGGCGTCATCGGAGGAACCTTGAGTGTGTCCCTCACTGAGTGCATAAAAAAATGCATATGTGTGAAGTTGAGAACACGCTGCGTAGATAGTACGCAGAAGCGTACGACTAAAAGCTTAAGGCAGATTTTAGCATTTTAAAGAATAAGAAAGGCCTAATTTCTTAGCTCTGCACACTATACCAACAAGGTTGTGGCTCTAGCAGCCCTCTCATCATAAGCCTCGTCCCCAGTTTCTCGCGAAGTAATCCATTTCCCGAGGAATAACAATACTGGGAACTGAGCGTGGTATGTTACCTGCAGTTTACTGCGAGGCATAATGTTCCTTCTGCTTATCGCAAGCAGTCAATAAACTTACAGAAAACTAGTGGTGAGCATGTTATCTCGTTGAGTAGTTTGAAGAAAGGCCAGTTGAATATACAGGAAAGGACGAAAGATGAACGCTAATTGGGGGACTCTAGTCTGCCCAGGGGGAGGAGGAAATAGAGGGCGTACTAATGAATGGTGATAAAAAGAATTGGATGGAGTTCCTTATTGCTGAAGTACAAAGAGTGTTTGACAGATTGAGGAACAAGTTTAATTGTGTCATGTGTCATTTTTCATTCAACTACATCATCTGTACTCCTAGACGCTTGGTCGTTATAGGTAACAATGTGAGTTTCTCTTAAATTCAAAACGCAGATGAACAGGGTGTATTCAGTCTATTTCCTAAGTCAATGCCCTCTAATTTAAGACACTTAAACCACCCCGCTGTTTTCTCGTTTTCCATCCTATCTACGCAAGAAGATCGAAAAGCATACTGCACGCGTCTGCGGGAAGTAGTCATTCTGGCAGTTGAAACGCAGCCACTGCTCAAGCGAGAGCGAAACGAACTGCCGATAACCCTATAGCATGACCGTGTTGTCGGCCGCACACTCCGACTCCCCGAAGGCAGAAACGGGCTGCAACATCAGTTTTTCCATCGTTCTGCCTTCCCCACTTGTTATTTCGCTCGTAGGATGTTGTGCGCCGAACGATGCGTTGCTCGTATAGCAACGAACCGCGAGTGGAACCGACGCATGTGCTAGGAGCGCGAAGTTTCCAATACGGCCCCCGTTACGCTCAGCTCCTATACCACCGTCGAATCAATACAAATATTCCCCACCGTCTTGGGGCACCCTCTTGCTTTCCGCGTCCCATCGCTGTTTTCTTGTTTTTCCAACCCATCGTCGTCGTCGTTTGCTCTGCTTGCCTGTTTCCTTGCTTTCGAGTTCCCTTCTAGTCGCCTTATTTTGTTTTATTTTACCCCGCGCAGCCATCGTAGTGGGCACCCTCGAGTCTTGAAGCCGTATACGGACGAATGCCGCAGCACGTTGGCTTTGTTCGTCGCTACAGGCTTCGAGAGGACCGGCGACGGAAGAAGGGCGATCTGACGGGGACGTCGAAGAACTATGCGTTCATCGTCTCTCTCTCTCAAGTCAGGCTCCCCTCTGGTTTCTGCAGGCGAGAGACGGCGGCGATCGTGGAAAGGCAGCCGGAGGAGCAGCGGAAGGCGCGGCATCGTTTGGCAAATGATTCCCGGCACGCATCGGCGGGCCTCTTTAGATAAGTCGGTCACATGGATTTTTTTTTTTTTTTTGAAAAGAAGGCACTCCCGGCTTGACGTTGTCGAAAAAGAAGAGCTGTGTGAGTCGTCGCTGAGGCTCGAGCTCGCCCGATCCGACCAGTGTGACGAGAGAGGGGTTTGAATCGCTCCGCCGTGGGGAGAATATGATGAAGGAGAAGAATAAGTCTATCGTCTGCCATCGAATGCGTCATGAAGACCTCTACGCGGGAAAAAATCTCCCTCTTCCGTTCACTCTACGTCTTTGGCTTGTTCGTTTTTTTTTTTACTTACGGTTTAAATGTAGCTACTTCTTAACTTCTCCCCTAAACATATATCACTCAGAGCGAGACGCCACTCCTCATGGCACAAAAGCTTTCTTCTATTTTTTCGTGTATTACTTCCCTGACCGCCGGAGAGGAATGGGCCTTACGAAGGGGAAAGATGAGGGCGAGCAAGTCGCAGGTCTGAAAGAAGCGGCGCCGTCCACAGGGGTGCTAATGCGTCTTCTTGCGTTTCCTGTAGTGCTTTGGGTTCAGCCTCAAATGCGGCTCGATTTTTGGCATCGACTCTGCCCCTGCATGTGAGGACGCGCACTTCTCGCTGCTGCTGGAGGATTTCCGACGCAGATCGTAACAATTGTGACATGCTCCTTGACTTGCTGACAAGTTCACAAGGTTTTAAACTTCGCCACAATCCTCAGCTTGATCTCAACGTGTACGCTCCTTATATAGCTTGATCTATGTTTTCTGTGGTCTTTCTTGCATGCATGCAAAGCACCTTTCACGAGTTGTTTAGGGCTGTTTCACTTCATTACTTTTTCATGTGGTCATGGGATTCGAATTCAATTAAGTGAAGGTAAAACAGATGTCATTCAATAAAACCTGAATATCTATACCTTGATTATATAAAAAAACAAGAGATACACTTATATGGATATCATTTTGTCATTCTAATATTGGTATCACTAATACTCCAATTGAAATTGCCTTGCTTGAAATGACTAAAGGTAAGTTAACTTGGCCTTAAGTTATAAGTGGCATTTACAGAGCACTAATACACTGTCTGGAAATAACGTAGTGTAGGGCTTTTAATGAAATATTAACACAAAGAATATGTTATGTCTACTTTGCATAATACCACCTCAAGATGGTCTAATATACAAGACGCAAGAAGGGGGTATACTAAGCTTTCATACAGCGCCTCAATGAACTTGGACGGATCCGCGTATTAGTGATAGGTTGGTAGACGCTCGTAATAATGACGTTCAAGATTTCTTCGACGAATTCGTTAAACAGGTACATGGCAAAAGGTTGGTAACAGTGCGCAAAAGAACCGTTGCAACCTTTCAGTGTCTGCACGCTTACGTAGCAAAACAGGTTACAAAAGTTAGCAGGTACCCAAAAAACTTAGTAACAGCTTTAATTACTAACTCTTTGCTTGTGCTTACAAGTTTTTTACTATTTTCTTTTAAGAGTGCCCACTTGAACTACAGTGATTCGGCAGTGAATAGGCATGAAGGATTTATTTAAATACGGTTAAAGTTTAACGAACGGCTCAAAAACAGCGGGTTGGCCGCATCAAGCAAGCTAGGTTGGGAGGGAATTAAAACGCCAGCTCAATTTTGACACAATGGGCTGCATGAACACCTAAGCGTAAATGCAAATCTTGTGAGCGCTACGTAAGACAAAGCAACATATTGCAACACACAACAATGCAATGGCCACGGTAGTTTAAAGATGCGTGTCGGTGTGGAGACTCATCTTTAAGCTACCGTGATATTCGAGTTGTTGCGTGTTGCAATACGTCTGTTGTTTAAACTATGAGCAACTCAGAACCCGAATTACAGCTCATTATAAGTGAACAAGACATGGAATGTAGAAAAGCAGGCCTTGAAATTATATTCCATAAAACTAAAGAATTGTGCAACAGTCTCGACAGAAAACAGCACTTTGCTAGACGTGGAGAGGCGCTAGAAGTTGTAAAGAATTATGTCTACTTAGGACATGTAATAACCGAGGAGCCAAACCATGAGAGTGAAATAACTAGATCAAGAAGAGTGGGGTGGATCACATGGAGAAGCACTCTCAAATGATGAATGGTAACCTGCCAGTAACCCTCAAAAGCAAGGGATATACCAACTGCATCTTGCCGGTACTTACCTACGGAGCAGAAACCTGGAGGCGCACAGACAGGGTTCAGCTTAAATTGAGGACGAAGCAGCTAGCGATAGAAAGAAAAAGGATAGGTGTATTTTAAGGGACAAGAAGAGAGCAGAGTGGGTCACGGAACAAAAAGGGGTTAACGATATCCTAGTTGAAGCCAAGAAGAAGAAATGAACATGGGCCGGGCACATAGCACGCAAGCTAGATAACCGCTGGTCATTAAGGATTACTGATTAGATTCCCAGATAAGGCAAACGCACGAAGGGGAGACAGAAAGTTAGGTGGGCTAATTAGATTAAAAAGCACAAGACCGAGCTGATTGGCGAATCATGGGAGAGGCCTTTGCCCTGCAGTGGGCGTAGTCTGGGTGATGATGATGATAATTACACTGGTAAAAAAAAGGGAGGACAAGAAAAAAAGGTAAGCATTGATGTTTAACAGAAAAAGCATAGTTTGTTACGGGCTACGTGAAGCAGAGAGGTAGCTACTTGGCTTTAGAAAATCATGTACTCACTCTGTTAACCTGTCGAATATTCGATACGTAAGTTATACCGGTGTCACACGGGTAATTTCAATCGCGATCAGGATGATCCCGATGATTTGCTTGATCATGATGAACTTCATGGCCACTGCTACACGGCCCAAGCTAATCCAGTTCAAGCTTGGGTAAGATGAAATGCACCAGGTGGTGTTTGCGTGCCGTAAAACTTGTCGTTGACAAAACTCAGCGTACGATATTTCAATAGAGGCAATATATTGTTCAACAATCAACAATATGTTGCTCGAACAAGAACTGCTCCAACGTCAAAACTTTGCGTGCCACTAAAAAAGTAATTTAATAAATCATCCAATCGGCAGTTTTTTTTTTTACTTACCTGTAGTGCTGTGCGAGAATCTTAATCTTCACTTTCAATTCTGACGGTACCTTCTCGCAGCCGTCTAGTTTCAGCGAAACGGCAATCTCGTTGTACACGCTAGAGTTTCACTTCTGGCACCTCACGTCAACCAGTTGCTCCTGACAGCGGTCAATTACTGTAAAGGTCTCTTCATTCGACCACGAAGTGTGCGTACGCTGCAACGTAGTCGAAAAGCTGGCTACACTCATAATCAATTTGCTTCGAGGTGCTCCAATCGCTCCGACGGTGCGAGAGTTGAACTTGTCGTCTGCTTATCATCTGCTTCTTCCATAAGTACGTGCAATCAAGGCGAATCTCAAAATATGCAATATTACAGATATATATATATATATAATATATATATATATATATATATATATATATATATATATATATATATGTTTCAATTGAACCAGATTAAAAATATTTTTTTATAAATAAGTATCTACTTTTTAAAATCAGTTTTCACAGAACTATGCTTGATTTTCTTGTTTATTTTTTCTTTCAACAAGCTCGGCCAGGGGGTGCAGACGGCACGAAATCGAGGTCTCTAAGCCAGATCGCGATGCACGGATCGCAATAGTCTTGATCCCGATCGAGCCCGATCACGATTAAAAAGGACCGTGGAGAAGCACCTAATCCGGTTCATGGTTACTCCGGATCGGCACTGATCGCGATTAAAAATGCCTCTGTGACACCATTGATAATCACACATGTTGATCGAACGTGTACATGACACGTGAATGGAAGCTTTGGCAAATCGGTTATAGTGTACCTCTAAAACTAGATGCCTCAAGTATTTTTTTTTTTGTTTACCCCCACGATTACAATTTGAAATGCCTTCAATGTTTAAGTTTATGCGGCTAGCAGCTCATAACCTTGCCTTCATGCAAATTTTTGCGTATATATGCCTAGGTTAGTTTAAATTTTCTGCACATATGAAAACATAATTCACCCTCGGGGTTATCGACTTTTGGTGTCAATGGAGTGGCAGCGATGTTCACTGTCTAACAAGGGAATAATGGTCTGTGAAGCCGTGCGCTGTGGTAAAAAGAGGCACGAGAGGCAAAGACAACGCCGGCCTATATTTGCACGCTTAATGCATGGCTGCATTAAATAAAAACTAAACTAAAAAATAAAAAATAAAAATAAAAAATAAAAACGTTCTCCTGGGATGCATGTGATATCGATACTGCTACATGTGTCATTCTCTTCGACCAGGCACTCGGAATTAGTCCGAAGGTATTATGAGTACTAGCGCAGTCTAATCGTTAAGCACCGTGGATCGCGTTCACAGATGTCTCTTTCGCTATTACTATAAGTCCCTGCCTTTCCTACTTCTACAGTTCTTTCCTACCTTCCTTCCTTCATGGAAGAAAATTCCGCTCAATTCTGCTACTGAATGTACTATTTGCGAAGGTGGCTACAATTATAACTTATGAAAGGTAAGTTGTTTAAACTTACCTCGAACGACGCATTTCAGTCCTACCCAGAGGATGCGTATCACTTCCTGTATTGGGCGTACGAGCTGATCGGCATACAGCGACAGCAGCAGTAACCTTCAGTAAAAGCCGGGAAAATTAGCCAAAAAAAACCTGTCCTTTAAAAGGGCTCATGCTTTCATAACGCAATCACCACAAGACAACTCGTTGGCCGGAGCGTCAGGTCAAGAAGAGTTTAACTTTATAGCTCAGGTCAATCCAAGCTCTTCTGTTCTCTCTGTTTATTGAATGACTTGTGCTGGCAGTATTGGATGACAACGTGACTCCGAGAGTCCACTGCAAGTGTGAAGCTGCCATCTGACATTGATGTTGTACTGGCAGTGCCTTACACTGAGTGCTCAAGCAATGAGAGCATGTACCGGAATGTATAAACATGTGAAAACTGTTAAGTATACCGAAAACGCTCTGTAGAATCTAAGCAAATGGAAGGAGTGGGGTTAAAGAAGCATCAGGTGATTTGACCAAGGTTTATTTTCTGCTATAGCTGGTGGTCAGCGCGACTCAAGTATTTGTCACCTTTATTATATTTAGACGTTTCTCAGGAGGTTAGCGAAATCTGTGCTTATACTAAGCTCCTAACTGAAGTTCAGGCTTAAAAATTAGCACAGCCTGTTTATTTTATAAAGTACTAAAACTTTTTTGAGACTGATATATTCAGTATACGCAACCGAAAGCAGAACCAAGCAACACTTGCATCAATTGTTAGTACAACGTGCAACTTCTCATCGCTACGGTGATGCATGGTGTGCGAAACAACAATTCGCAAATTATGTTTGCATTCGAGATATTTCCTACTGCACGTAGTCTGTATTTGTAAATGACGTGTATGAGCGTATATATGCTTTAAACTGAGCCACTCTGTGAGTCCCGCAAAGAAAAAGAAGCACCAATAAAAAAAGGTACTAAAACCAAGATGTGCCCAGATGACAGGACAATCACGGCGATCGAAGAAAACGCAGACATAGGCTGGACAGGGAGGACTCGGGGGGCGAGCCTACTTTGAAATGACAGATTGATGCCACTGTCAGCCGCAGTTGAGCGTTCGAGTGTACGAGACGGCCGCCTGCACGCTACCTTGGAGTGCGCACGCACGAACACACGCACCCCGCTCTCTCTCTCTGTTCCAAACCTCCATTTCGTCTTCGGCATCCATTGACTTTGGCTGCGTCTGATGGCGCTAAGCTCGCTGGCTTCACCGCAAACCGTCATCCCGTCCTCGACTCCCTGTCGCCTTCACGATGCGCGGAAGAGGCGGGGACCGCCACCGCGGCGGTTTTTCCCTCCACGCAGGATGCCCCAGCACTGGCCGTGCGGATTTCCACTTGTCGCCACTGGAAGGGCGGCAATTGTGATTGCTGTTTGGTTCTTAGCTGAATAAAAGGAGGCAGGAAAACCTCTCGAGCGAGAGCTCGGTTGCGGGGTCGCTGTGCTCGTGATAGCGGTTCATACGCAGCGGTGCATATGTGGAGTTGCTCATCACGTTCATTTTTTTTTACGTTGTGGTGCTTGTGTAGTGTCTGTGCTAGTCAGTCCGACCACACTCCCACAATCTTCTCTTTTTTTGTGAGTGCATTTAGACCTATTTCGTCTTTTCACTTTGTGCTGTGTTTAGCAGAGAATTATAGCTGTGTTTTGCAGAGAAATATAAGTTTAAAAATCGAGTGGTTTTGATAGAATCGTAAGGCTGGAAACGATTTCCCAAGAAATGTGTCATTTTTTAAAAGAGGCATAGGTAGTTTCAGTTCTATTTCTATTTCTTTCTTTCTTTCTTCCTCTCTTTCTTCCTTTCTTTCTCTCTCTCTCTCTCTCTTTCTTTCTTTCTTTCTACTAGTTCACGAAAAGGCTCATTCTGAAACCTTCTTTCTCCAAATAACTGTTTGTTTAGAGAATCTTAAGTCAAATTTAAGCATTTTTTGCTTTGCATATAAGCCAACAATATTCGGATGGTCTGCCATTGTCGGCCTCTTAAGAACCCGACACTGTATGATATATGTATTACTAATACTCTGTACATGAAATTATATATTTGCAGTTAATTGACTGTGCTGAAAAAAAAAATGAAAAAGGCCGAAACATCGGGTAAACTACTTTTAAATTTTTGCTGCGCAGCGTGCTGGAAATCACACTGTTGAATACACTATAATTGAAGTCATGTTATACCAGAGGCCACAAAATTTCTCGGTGTTCTCCCTCGATGATTTCGCGAAATCAGTGCTGAACTGATGGGCGTTGCATCACGCTTCGTATGCGGTGCAGTTTCGGCCTCTCACCGCATCGTGCATGCTCAGGTCTTGGCATCCCCGTAGTGATGAACAAACACTGTTGGTTCAAGACTGGCTTCATTCACATGGCGTTGTAATATCTCTCCTATTCGGCTCACTACAACGGCTTTAGTACTTCGCCGCTCTTCCGTGCTTGGCATGGAGGCATTGACTAGATGTCCATGGTAGCGTGATGAGTTACTTCGTTCACATTTGAAAAGAAGTGCACTAAATTTACGTCGCCGAATGAATTGCTGTTATTTACAGCTGAACAAGCAAATTGCTAGCATTTCGGCTGCGCGCGCGTTATAGCTTCAACGGTTCGAGGGGTACTTATGGCTTTTCCCAGTCGAAAAGCCTTTGACTATGACAGGACGCCGACAGCCGGCGTCTCCGGAAAGACGTGCTCATATATAAACGCACAACGCACATCAGACACCCACAAAATTCAGAGGCTGTGGGACGTTTTTACTCCCCGCGCAATGGCGAGCAGAAGATAGGCTTATTTTGGAGGGTTAAAATTTTAGGCCCTCTCGCAGTACCCGATTTGAACGGCCGAGGGCAAAGACAGCTACGTAATTGAATTTCGGGAGATGCTCGGACACGCCGCGTTTGGCCGTTAGAGCATTGACGACGGGAAGAACGAGGCAGCAAAAAACAACAGCAAGTAACGACGTGAGTAGAACGGAGGCGAACACATCGACGCGTCCTCCCGGCGATGTCCTGGCACGCGCCAAACTCGCGACGCTGTAGCGGGGCAAACAAAAAGATGTTTGGCGCGCGGGCCGAGTGACGCCTGGGGAAAACATTGTTGAACGGGCTTGCAAAGCATTCCTGGCAACGCCATGTTCCATGCTTCCCTCACTTTAGTCATTTCTCTCACCCTCTTTTTGGCCCTTATGTCGCCACACGGGCTTTTTCGCCCTGTATCAGTGGGTGCTTTCGAAACCCTGTACGCCTCGGAGCTATAAGCTGTGACTCGCGCTGGGGGATGCGTGGTTTGGCGCCCTCGACTTCTGGCTTGGGCTCCTCTTGGCCACGAGGCGTCTCGACAGTCGCCGAGACTAGTCTGTAATTAATTCACGCGTCTTCTAAATTACAGTCTCGGCGTGAGTTATGGCGGGAAACTGACCCGCAGTGACGTCGCAATGAATTGCGCTCTTTGCGCTCGTTCACCCCTGCAGGACGTCGCTTGCTGTTTGCTTTTGAGCGTGAATTTGGGACGGCACGTTGTTGCGTCATCGCAAAACAAGTGGAAAGTTAGACGCATTGAAAAGCACCAGTTGCGCACAATTATAACTAGATGCGTTTCGCACATGGATGGATCGATGGATAAACTTTATTGGGGTCCCTAAGAACACGTCATAGCATGTTACGGGCTACTCCCATATTCAATGAATTAATCGCACGCGCCTTGCGTTTACCAGTGTGGATGCGGGGTTCAGTTAACAGTGTCAAATAAATGCACGCAGAAGATTTATTATAGACGCCGTGGTGTTTCTCATCTTCTTCTCTGTGGACTTCAACGAATCCGTTTGAAATGTAAAACATCTCTTTCGAGACATAGTAAATTTAATATGGATGAATGGATGAATGGATCGATAGACGAACTTTATTAGGTCTTTCAGAACACGTATTAGCACATTGCGGGCCGCTCCGACGTAGGAACAGGAAGACAAGTTCTCTCTGTTGCGTCACGGGCCCAATGAACTGCCCATGACTGTTCCTTGATTTCGGCGCAGGTAATAGCACTCTCCCATTTGGAAGCAGTTATGCCTTCACCACAGCGTAACGCGGGACAACACCAGAACACGTGTTCTAAATTAACTATATCATTGCAGAAGGAACATATGTTAGTTGAATGCTGTACTTCGGGATAAATCTTGTGCAATTTTGTGGGGTTATAGGGTACGCCCCGACTTGAAGAAGCCGGAGTGTCACAGCTTGAGGTCGCCTTAGTTTTCTGTGTGGTGGTGAATATTGTCTCCACGCCCGGTAAAATTGCTTTGTCAGTTCGTTATATGAGATCAGAAGGTCCCGTTTTTCCAAAACATCAGCGCCGCGCTCCCCGATGGCTATCTGGTTTACTACTCCTCGCGCAGCAATGTGGGCTTACTCGTTCAGATTGGGCGGCGCTCTATCAATGCATCGTTTGTGAGCTTCATGGGAACCAAATGAGTGTGTGTGGCTCGATCTTCTTGTTCCGAAGGAATCGCAAAGCTGGTTGTTATATTGAGCCCTTCGCAAATGCTCTGGCTTACCGAGAAATTACTGAATGAATTTCTGCGTTCATAGAAAGAGCACAGAAAATTCATGGAAACAAAAAATATGCACAAGAAAAAAAAAAGACACGTGAAGTACTAAACAACAAAGTCCAAAGAACACATTTCTTAACATAAACTTTGGAGTAACGTTTATGTTGAGGCTAAAAGCCATATATTGAACTCATTTCAACAATTTTTTTAGTATTAACAAAAGGCAATTCTTAGCACATTTAGTCTCCTGCTTTGCGCAACATATTTGATGACAAAGATGGCCACAAAGAGTAGATGTAAGTTTGCCATTTTGTGTAGCATAGCCTTAAGACAGACATGAGATCAAGATTTATTTACCGGCTTAGTTTTAAATAGCAATGGGGAGTGAAAATAGAGACTTCATTCTGTGTGAGCAACAGCATACGCATATATCTTACAATGACCTCAGTCACGAGTTAACACCTGCGTACGTAGATTAAAGCACGCCTCAAAGAGCCCTAGGTGATTTATACTAATTCAAGCTCCTCCACTGGCGTCGTTGATTATCATATCATGCTTGCGGTGCATAACACCACGTAATTTGTTTCCATAGTGGTTCTAGTATAACTGAGTCCCTCTCGCCTTCCTCTAGGTTTCTTGTTTTTCGCTTTAAACATCGCAGCCGGTTCAGCAACCACTAAAGCGAATCGAAATAAACCGAAAGTACTTCACATTAGTTCACTATGGTGCCTCTTGCATGCCCTGTGCTCCTTCGGGACATATAGCCTTATCGATCAAAGTCATCCTTTTCATAGCCTGAAGCGTTTCTCGCCACAGCTTTAGTATAGTTAAGTTAATCGATCGGAGCACAAGAGGCGATGATGTTGCTAAGGGAGATCATTGAGACTGAGGAAGCAGTTGTGAATATTCGGCTACTGGAAGACATGCGAAGGCGTCTCTCATAATCATAGGTTGGTTTTGGTACCTTAAACCTCTCATATCATCGGAAGACATGCGACAGCACTTGTCACACTATTCACTCACATTTCGCTTTTTTTTTTTAGTTCGAGCACAGGCTGGGTGCATACAACGTAAGTTTTATTTTAGTTGGAGCACAGTCTATGGGTGCATACAACGTCAACGGCCTAGTGAATTCTACCGAAGAATGGCTGTTCGGATTTTATTCACAACTATGTCAAGTTGTAAGCGTCGTCTGTACATGGATAATCAGACAAGCGGAAATGTCTCCTTAACCAGACTGAGGTTCAGCACTTTCGTGGTGTGTTTCTTATTCGCAACGAAGAAAGGCACTGGCTGCAGTCTTAGACATCGGTAAAAAATGCAAAAAGTAATCACACATTTATTTGGTTAACAGCCACCTTAGATGCTAAATATTTTACACTAATGGTACTTGTGTTTTGTTTAGTCAATGGGTAAATAATAAAGTCGCATCAATATAGAAGCCAATCAATACACTCACTTTCATGGGAATGGTTATTCACAACGAGGAACCAATTGTTTAATAAAGCACAACCACCATAGACTTGACTAAGACTATAACTCAAGTTAGTTTCCCACTCACTCTGACATCACTGCAGACGCAAAAATGACCAAGATGCACAGGGGTTTTGGTGACTTTTCAAGTTGTTCTGATATCCGACTTCGGGTACTTAGCTATATTAACTATCTCATTGTATTCGACTTTGCGATTCTGGCTTGAATTTCTTCTTTTTTAACACAAACGTAGAGCTGAAACTTCGGCTTCCTGTTTAAGCAATGGTGACGCGTCCTCATTCCGCTTTAACCATTTGTGAGAGAGAGGTGAAGACAGAAAAAAGAAGTAAGTACTCTCATCAAAAGCAAAGCCGAAAAAGTAAGAGCGGTGGCGACTCAACTCGGCGATTGGACGTACCGGTGCACACATCGAGAAACATTCGCAAGTGTGTTCTGTATATAAGCGCACTGTTCTCTTTCGATGCGCATGAGAGCACTGCAGACGGCTAGCGATGGCGCCATAGTGGACAGATGGTTCTCATTAGTTCGTCTCAGTGATTTGGAAACGCCTTTCCCGATTCGCAACCAACTTTATCGCTCATCGCACAAGACCATTACACTGCCTCGTTCTCACACGACGACATTTCTGTTCACTCTTCACCAGTTCACACTCAGTTTACTATGATTTCGACCTATCATATCAGTATTTCGTTTTAAGCTTCAATAGTGGAGCCAGCTAAGGTGCCATCGAAACCACACGTTTACACCTTAAAAATATCTTAACAGCAGAGCCTTCTCTGCCACTTTTCTGTTTGTTAATTCTGTGACGATTCTCGGGCCGGTGCCAGTGTACAAGTAGGTGAGTCGGTGAAATCCATTTGCGTTCAAATGAACGCTGACCCCATTCGAACGCTTTTCCACAATGGATGACTGCGCAAGCAAACGGGCTCCGCTTGCATAGACAAACAGAGGTGGGCTGGAATGAAAGTTTTCGATTGGGCTCTCCAGCTTCTCTCACTCATTTTCCCGCAGTTCATCTTGTAACTCTTCTTACGTCTATGCCCAGCATTCGTCTTTCTCTGTAAAATAGCGTTAATTAGCTTTTTTTTTTGCTTTTTGCGCTTTACGACAGGTACTGAAGCTGTGAAACTCTTAAAGTAAACAAATATTCTGCGAGTGTTCGTCAAAGTTATGAATGTATAAACCTTCACAAGAAGGCATAGAAATGATAGGAGGGTAAGTGATGGTGCTTTTTCACGAAACGAATGACAAAGACTCACGCAGAAAAGCAATAACATCTGAGAAATGACGTATTCTTAGTTTAGATTGGCATGCTTAAGGTTTGACTTCGCTATAATTTTACAGATTATTTCAACGATTATGGATTGATATATTAGGCATACAAACAAACACGTGTCTCCTGAAGTACTTCTAGTGGCAAATAATGATATAGAATTTTAGGAAGCACTGCAGTACACATAACTTTCCCCCTCTGCAACGTAGATTTTTCCACAACCTTCACATTAAACTCGTTAACATCCTTCCTTTCGTCTTTTTCATATTTTTACCTTTTTTCTTTATACTGATACCCATTTTGAAAAAAAAAAATAAAACAATATTTGTTATTGGTATACCTATCCAGCAGGCTCCTTATCTACTGACTTCTTGTATGAGATAAACTCAAAAGTGAAAGAAGATGGTGACAGTATATTTACGGCTAACATCTACGACTGGCATCTCACGTATACGAAAAGCGCCCCAGGCTGGTTCTCATTTCACGGCAGAGATTCATATGAGGACAAGCCACTTACTTTTTTTGTTGGCAATAATTTATACGTAATTATGATTGCTGCAAGATACGTGAAGCTAGAAGCACTCTATTGTCAGTTTCAAAGTCCTGTTAAAATTTGAATTTACGTACGTTAATGCGGAGAGGTACGAAGTGCATTCATGCTGGCCTCATGTTCATAAACACGTTTTTTTCGGCCTTTCAACCACACATACCTATTTCTTGAAAGAATCTTGAATTCCTCGTGTATTAGGGCTGCACATCGTTAGCAGCACACAAGGTGCAAATGAGATCCTCCGCGCGGTTCATAAATAAATGCATGAAAAATGGGGGACGTTGCAAGAACTCCATAGGCAATTATACGACGTGCCACCTATAGTTACCCACCCTGCCTTTTTTTTTTGTCTCTCTCTTTCTGTTGTTCCCACATACGTGGTTTCCGCTATAGCAATTTTCTCGCTCATGCGTACAATCTCAAGCAAGGCGTGCTCTCAGTGCAGTAAAGACTTGCATAATCACTTGCAGTAGCCATTTCGCGACAATAATCAGGAAAGCGATAGAAAAAAGTTTACGCGAGGGAACAAACGTTATTCAGGCGTTGACAATGTACCTCATAAGCCTGAGGCTTTTAGAGGCAGCTCGTCTTCGCCGGTGCAGCAGAGACGATACATATGGCTGCTTTAGGCCTTTCGGCTTCTGTAAAAAATTGAAACCTCAAAAAGGGTTTTCAGGTGTGCATGCTCTAATAAAAGGGGAAATAAAAAAATTTGCAAAGAAAGAGCGAGAGCGTGTTCCGTAAGAGTTAATAAAAGTTTTCGTTGGCGTTTGTCCCCTCAAGCCAATTTGTACAATATATATATATATATATATAAATATATATATATATATATATATATATATATATATATATATATATATATATATATATATATATATATATATATATATATATATATATATTGTACC
The DNA here is from genome assembly GCF_013339725.1 of Rhipicephalus microplus. Taxonomy (NCBI): domain Eukaryota; kingdom Metazoa; phylum Arthropoda; class Arachnida; order Ixodida; family Ixodidae; genus Rhipicephalus; species Rhipicephalus microplus. The sequence continues at coordinate 251,783,756 of NC_051165.1, forward strand.
GAAGCATAGTGGCGCCAGCTCTGTGCCAGCGTGAAAGAAGACGTTGACGTCCGTGTGTAGCTCGTGCTTGCCGGGTTCCTGCCTGTACCAGCTTGTTGCGGCTAACGTTTCTGGAATAATAACCTGTGTTTTTACGCAACCTTGCTCGTTGCATTTGGTGGAGGTGCTGGGTAACGTCCTGGAGCTCCGCAGCCGTAAGCTACCATCTCAGTCCACGATGACCGAGCGCGTCGATCCCCCACAAGGCTCTTCCACGCTGCCACCCGTCATGTGTTCTGGTGTACTTCGTCTGCGTGACCCACCAGTATACAACGGCACTGAAGATCAAGATGTCGAGGACTGGCTGGCAGAGTACGAGCATGCCAGCGCGATTAACAAGTGGGATGACCCTGCGAAGCTGATTCACGTCATCTTCTACTTGACGGATTTGGCCAACCTATGGTTCACCAACCACCAAGCCGACATCCCCACCTGGTCGGTTTTCAAAGAGGCCGTCACCTCGTTTTTCGGTCGTCCAGCCATGCGTAAGCTTCGCGCTGAACTGGGACTGCGGGGACGACTTCAGCGAAATGGTGAGAGCTTCACAAGCTACATTGAGGATGGGATCAGCCTCTGTAGGCGAGTTGATGCCAGGATGACGGAGGCTGACAGAATAAAGAACATAATGAAAGGCATTGATGACGACGCTTTTCATATGCTTGTGGCCAAAGACCCACAGACCGTCACGGCCTTGTTTCAGTTATGTCAAAGTTTCGATGAGCTTCGCAAGCAACGAGTTTCTACACGTCGCGCTAATACGCAGACAGCTGATATTTCAGCCTTGGAGTGCAAAAGCAGTGGCCCCGACTACAGCGTGTTAATGCCTCAAATTCAACAGTACATCCGGGAGGAAGTTGCTCGACAGCTCTCTCTTGTCGCCACCATCAACGAGACCCCCACAACACTGGACCACTCACTTCACCGTGCTATTCAGACGCAAGTTGCCGAGGCTCTCCCTTCGCCCACATCCCCAATATCAGTGGCTGCACCACTGACTTATGCAGAAGCCGTCCGCCGACCTTCTGCCCAACCGCCGCTCCCTTCATACAGTCCAGCCACCAACTACTACAGGTCACCAGTTTCAGTTTATCCGGTAAATCGGCCCATTCCACCACCTCGAGCACCTGTCAACTCTTGGCGTACTCCGGATAACCGGCCCATCTGCTACAACTGTGGTATTCCAGGACATGTCGCGCGCTACTGTCGTCGCCGTGGATTCTATTTTAATGATGTGCAGCATTCCGGCAACATACCTCGGCCATCAGAATCGCATGTGACACCTGATTCGCATGACCCCCGCTCACGTCGACCAGACTTCAGCCGACGTCGATCTCCTTCACCCCGTCTTCGGTCTCCTTCCCCCATGCTTCGCCGTTCCAACCACGCCCAGGAGGAAAACTAACAGTCGCAGTTCCTGAGGCGAGAGCTGCGCCACCGACGAAATTTCCAAGGCCTCATCTATCGCCCCCTAACGAGATTGCCGTGTTTGTGGACGGTTTCGCCACAACTGCTCTTGTCGACACAGGTGCCGCTATTTGTATAATCCGTGAAGTGTTATGCCGCAAACTGAACAAAGTGACGACTGCACTGGTTGAAATTTCTTTACGCACAGCGAGTTCGCAGCACGTCCAGCCTTCTGCCACATGCACTGCTCGTGTTGTGATTCAAGGAGTGCTTTACATCGTTGAATTTGTGGTCCTTCCGCATGCGTCTCATGAAATCATCCTGGGATGGAACTTTCTTTCCGCTAATCATGCGGTTGTCGACTGCGCTCGTGCTCAACTCGTTTTGTTTCCATTCAGCACGACATTCATATATCTCCCTCGCTCACCCAAAAAGGTGATCGTCGCCGCTGACGTCGTCATTTCTGCTTTTTCGGTCACCGCGGTATCTCTTTTGTGCAACTCCGTTTCCGATTCAACTGCCCTATTTATGCCGTCACAAGAATGCGCTCGTCGCCGGAACCTTGTCGTCCCGTTTGCCGTCATAACACTTGCCGATGGCTCCAGTGCCGTGTACGTGTGCAATCCGTTCCCTTGTCCCGCTACCTTATTGCATGGCGAATGCATTGGGAGTCTTGACACTTATGATGACATCTTTCCTTTCGATGCCCGTTCTGATACGACACCGATGTCCGTGGATGCTGTCACAGCTGGCACCGCGCCCTCACTACCTGACGAAGACGTTCTGTTGCGCAGCGTAGACACCGGCCTTACGCAAGACCAGCGCAATCAGCTCATTCAACTACTTGACCGTTTCCGCGCCTCCTTCGACCACGGACAACCTCCCTTGGGACGCACGTCAGTTGTCGCTCACCATATCGACACCGGTCATCATACTCCACTTCGTCAGCGCCCCTACCGCGTCTCGCAGGCCGAGCATGACGTCATCACTCAACACGTCGACGAGATGCTGCAACGTGGTGTTATTCAGCACTCACACAGACCTTGGGCTTCGCCAGTTGTCCTCGTGCGAAAAAAGGATGGCTCCATCAGGTTTTGCGTGGATTATCGTCGACTAAACAACATCACACGCAAGGATGTTTATCCCCTGCCACGCATTGATGACGCCTTGGATTGCCTTCAAGGTGCGGAGTTTTTCTCTTCACTAGATCTGCGCTCTGGATATTGGCAAATACCAATGGCTGAACCAGACCGTCCAAAAACAGCGTTTGTGACCCCTGACGGCTTATATGAATTTAATGTAATGCCCTTCGGTCTTTGCAATGCGCCTGCGACTTTTGAAAGAATGATGGACAGTGTCCTCAGGGGACTTAAATGGCACATCTGTCTTTGCTATTTAGACGACATAGTTGTATTCTCGGCGAATTTCGAAACTCATCTTTCCCGTCTGGAACAAGTTCTCCAGTGCCTTACGGCAGGCGGGTTGCAACTTAACTTCAAGAAATGTCGTTTTGGCGCCCGCAAACTCACAATTCTCGGCCACGTCGTTTCAAAAGAAGGAATATCGCCAGATCCTGCCAAACTGCGTGCCGTTGCCGAGTACCCCAAGCCTACTACCCTAAAGGAGCTTCGTAGTTTCATAGGCTTGTGTTCCTATTTTCGGCGTTTCATTCGCAATTTTGCCTCTATAATTGCCCCTCTGACTCAGCTTCTCTCCCGTAGCACGGACCTCTCTGGCTGGAATTCCCAATGCGATGAGGCATTCACGGCGCTACGCCGGCTACTCATCTCTCCGCCAGTTCTCCGCCACTTCGATCCCAATGCACCCACTGAAATTCACACGGATGCAAGCGGTGTCGGCCTCGGTGCCATTCTGGCTCAACGCAAGGATGGCTGCGACGAGTACGTTGTCGCCTATGCCAGCCGTACACTAACGAAGGCAGAGTCCAACTATTCCGTCACGGAAAAGGAGTGCTTGGCTATCATTTGGGCTATAGGAAAATTTCGCACCTACCTTTACGGACGCCAGTTTGATGTTGTCACAGATCACCATGCCTTATGCTGGTTAGCGTCCATGAAAGATCCTACTGGCCGCCTCGCTCGTTGGGCTTTACGCCTTCAGGAATACGATATCCGTGTTGTTTATCGCTCAGGACGCAGACATTCAGACGCCGATGCACTATCCCGTTCTCCACTGCCTCCTGACCTTGCCTGCTTATCAACTGCCATTTGCGATTCATCATCGTTGAGCATCACTGATATGCCATCCGAACAGCGCAAGGATCCCTGGATCAATTCTTTGCTCGATGTCCTCTCTCACAGTTCGTCAGAAACGACTTCACGCTCCCTCTCTCGTCAAGCAAGACACTTTGCTGTCCGTGAAGGCTTGTTGTATCGCCGCAATTACGTGACGGATGGCCGTAGGTGGCTCCTTGTCATCCCTCGTCATTTGCGTTCGGACATCTGCGCTGCCTTTCACGATGACCCCCAGTGTGGCCACGCTGGAGTATTTAAGACTTACTCTCGCCTTCGTCTAAGATACTACTGGCGCGGCATGTATCGGCACGTTCGCCAGTACGTTCGGTCATGCACCACGTTCAACGACGCAAGACGCCTTCTCACAGCACTGCTGGCCCTTTGCAACCCTTAACCTGCCCGGCGAGACCATTCGACCGCGTCGGAATTGATATTTATGGTCCTCTACCCAACTCTCTTCGAGGCAACCGGTGGATTATCGTCGCCGTGGATCATTTAACACGCTACGCTGAAACATCTGCGCTGCCTGCTACCACTGCGAAAGACGTTGCGTCCTTTCTTCTTCACCATCTCATTTTGCGACACGGTGCACCTCGTGAATTACTCAGTGACCGTGGACGCGTGTTTCTCTCGAACGCCGTCGACGAGATACTCAAGGCATGTCGCACTGTCCATAGGAAATCCTCGGCATACCATCCCCAAACCAATGGCATGACAGAACGCTTTAACCGTACCCTTGGAGATATGCTTGCCATGTACGCCTCTGACGACCACACTAATTGGGACCAAGTGCTCCCTTTTGTCACGTACGCGTACAACTCTGCGCCACAAACCACCACTGGCTTTTCTCCTTTCTTCCTTCTGTACGGACGTGAGCCATCATGCTCCATGGACACCATTCTCCCTTACAGGCCTGATGTTTCCGAAGCGACGCCTGTTTCCGAAGCAGCTGCTTATGCCGAAGAGTGTCGTCAACTCGCTCGCTCATTTACCGCACAAGACCAATGGCGCCAGAAAACTGACCACGATTCCTCTGCGTCTACTGTACACTATAACCCAGGAATGCTGGTTTGGCTCTGGGTCCCGTCTACCCCTCCCGGTCTTTCCCCGAAGCTTTCGTCGAAATACCATGGCCCCTACCGTGTGGTGCGGCAAACATCTCCTGTCAACTATGAAGTTGAGCCCATTGATCCACCCTCGGACCAACGCTGCCGTGGGCGTGAAACAGTACACGTATCACGCCTCAAACCGTGCTATGACCCCCTTGTCGTGTCCTTTCCCTAGGTCGCCAGGTTGGCTCCTTTCTGCGCGGGGAGTAATTGTACCGAAGCATAGTGGCGCCAGCTCTGTGCCAGCGTGAAAGAAGACGTTGACGTCCGTGTGTGGCTCGTGCTTGCCGGGTTCCTGCCTGTACCAGCTTGTTGCGGCTAACGTTTCTGGAATAATAACCTGTGTTTTTACGCAACCTTGCTCGTTGCAATATATATAATAGCCTCAGCTATCTTTAGCCAATGTTTAAAAACATTTCGACATACGCAACTACAACGCGACCAAATGCATATTGCTGACCATTGCCTGAAGTTAGTCCAACTAGTTTTTGTGTTCTAAAATATTGCTTAATTTTATCTGTTTAATTAATTAACTTTTGAAGCAACGAAGATGGATAAAAGTTCAATGAGAAAGTTGTAGACCGGTTTGCAAAACGTCGAATTAGACAGTTTCGAACGTTATATGTGTTAATTATAAGTATTTTTCTGCTAATTACAAATACCCGTGAGAGAGAGAGAGATAAAGATGCAAGGAAAGGCAGGGAGGTTAACCAGACGCACATCCGGTTTGCTACCCTGCACTGGGGAAGGGATAAAGGGGAGAAAAGAGGTTGCAGAAAGATGAGAAGGTACACACAATCACGAGCACACTCGGGGAGCACACACAGTCTACAGGCGGTCACTCAGGTTTGTTGACTTAAGGTAAAGTAGCAGTTCTTTAGTTGCTTTCTGCGCAACTGAGGCAGATGCCCAAGGTCCTAGTATCTTCTGCACACAAAATGGTCCGGGGTCAAGTCGATTCAAAACCATCCGGAGCTGGCATCGCTGTGTGTCGTAGCAAGCGCAGCTGCACAGGACGTGTTTGATGGTCTCTTTAGCTCCGCAGTAGTCGCATGTAGGAGTGTCTGCCATACCAATGCGAAAGGAGTACACCTTTGTAAATGCAACACCCAACCAAAGGCGGCATAACAGTGTCGCATCGGAGCGGGAAAGTTGTGATGGTAGATTTAGCTTGAGCGAAGGATCCAGTTCATAAAATTGACACCTTTGGAAGCTGGTAGACGACCAGAACGTGCGTGTGAGATCTCGAGCCAGCAGGTAAAGTTGTCTTGCGGCATCATTCCTTGATAGAGGAATCGGGACTACACGGGTTTCTTCATGGGCTGAGCGGGCTGCATCATCGGCTAATTGATTTCCGGTAATACCGATATGTCCAGGCAGCCATTGATATATAATATCATGCCCTCGTGCTAGAGCATCATGATGGCAATGTCTTATTTCTTGTACCAGTTGGTCATGACTCCTCCTATGCATGGCAGACTGAAAAATCTGAAGCACTGCCTTCGAATCACAGAATATGACCCATTTTCCTGGACGTTCTTGAACAAGATATTGTAAAGCAGCCCTTATAGCAGCAAGCTCTGATGCCTTAGATGTAGTCATATGCGACAACTTAAACTTGATTGTCATTTCAGCAGCCGGAATTACAGCGGCACCTGATGAGCTGCTGGACGAGACGGACCCATCAGTGTATATCTGCGTTCGGTCTAAGTACAACTCATGTAATAATAGCAGTGTTGATTGCTTCAATGCTACTCTGGAGTGACTGCTTTTCTTTTTGATTCCTGGAATTTCTAGACGTACTTGCGGCTGGTCGAGGCACCACAAATGACATGCCGTTCTCGCAGCTGGTGTATATTCTGATGGAATGCTGTTTAGGTGCTTGGCTATGACGTGTGAAAACGTAGCACGTGGTCTTCCGGAAGGTAGAAGGGCCAAGTGGTAGTCGGAGACACGGCTAGCATGTCGAATGTGCGCTCTGTGGCAATCCACAACTATATATGTCCTGACCGGATGGTCTTTGGCAAGCATGATTGTGGCATAAGTAGAAGCGCATCTGGGCAGACCTAGGCAAATACGCAGTGCCTGACCCTGCAAACTCTCAAATTAATGAGTATTCGATTTGCAAGTGTTAGTCAGTACCTGCAAGCTGTAGCGCAATAGACCCAGAAATAGGGCCCTGTACAGCTGTAGCATGGAGGCCACAGAAGTTCCCCATGCTTTACCGCACAAGAATTTCATGATATGCACAATAGATAGCAGTCTCTTCTTCAAGTACGCACAATGTGGGCTCCACGAAAGACTTCTGCCGATTATTATGCCCAGGAAACGAACGATGCGTCCGTGCATATTTGACAGTCTGCCCATTGATGTAAACAGAGTATGGCGCCATTGGTTTGCGTGTAAACGCCATCAACGCGCACTTCACAGTTGATATATTTAGGCCTTGTTTCTGAAGGTAGGCTGTTGTGAGGGTTGCTGCCCGCTGTATTCGTGCACGCACCTGAGGGCGAGTAACTGCAGCACTCCAGAGGCAAGTACCCGTGAAATACAAAAAAAAAAACTCCCAAGCATTTCCCCGAGGGTGAACATGGTCAAGTGCGAATACACGGGGTGATGCTATGAGGGGTGTTTATTAATTCGCACTATTATATTTATTAATCACACTATGGTGCCTTTATGGTGTAATGGTTCCTGGGAATCGCAATTAGATCACACGGGGGAGTTTACGTTAACTCACTGGTGAATGCCAATGGATTTTAATTTTACTCCCGCCCACGACACGCTCTCGACGGGAGACTGAGAGAGAAGGCGGGCACGCGAGGGAGAGGGGTGCGCGCGCAGCTGCAGCGAGCGAGGAGAGCGGAGGAGCGATCGAAGGGGGAGGGGGTATAAGGCGCGTTACTGACACCGATATCAGCGTCGCGTCCGTGGCTTATTCGGTAGAGCGTCGCGCTGCGGCCCACTAAGTCCTCTTTCTTTTAAAGATAGAGAGAAGACTGCGGACGCCGCCGACGGCGGTGGATGGTTTGGGGTCGCTTATAAAGTGTATTCACACTTAAAAATACCACGTAACAAACCTGCTCGCGCGTCAGTGCGAACGATGGTTCCAGTGCTCCCCAACGTTCTGCGTACGAACGACCATAGCATTCGCCCGATTGTGCTGTCTCGACAGGGCCGTGGCGATCATGGTGGCTTTGCGACGAACATGTTTCGCTATCGGCCACAAAAGCGACAACCACGGTGACTGCTTATCGCTGTCATTAGCCGGTGCGAGGGAGTCGTATCGTTCGTACGCGGAGCGTTAGGGCCACGGTGTGGTTAGAGCCCACCAAAATCACGACGCAGGCAGGCGTGCCGGTGGGTTTTTCACGTAGAATTTTGTTTTGATTGTGTTAGCTAATGCGAGCACACTGTAATATAGAATGCCAAGTAACAACACTTTGTGCAGTCATAGCACTGGGCTGGATTCCCTAGGTCTTTCGAGCGAAAAACTTGAAGAATAGCACATGCCTATCAATCGCTTTTTCAGATACGCCAAGTGAGGGTGCCAAGATAAGCCTCTGTCAATTATGACTCCACAAAATTCATGAGATCGACATTACGCTATATTTTGACCAATAATTGACATACTGTAATTCGTCCTCAGTTTCCACCTAAATGCCAGAAGAGCGCACTTTCCGGAGGAGATTTCCAGGCCCCGATTGCGGAGGTACAAAGCAGTTGCCGTAGCAGATCTCTGGATCCTCGCTTGTAACTGCAGACGAGTTACTGCAGATCTTGAGATGCAGACGTCATCTGCGAACGTTGATAGACAAATATTGCTTGGTAGGTGGCTATGCAGAGCGATCAACGTGAGATTAAATAGCACGGGGCCCAATACACAACCCTTGGGGACGCCAGGGCAACTGGAATGGGCATAGGTGTTCCCGGCCTCTGTACCCACAAAAAAAATTCGCATGTGGAGATAGCAGTGTATCCACTCAAACATTCGGCCACCCACTCCAATCGTTTCTAGTGCGGCAAGGATGGCTTCATGAGTAACGTTATCACAAGCTCCTATAACAGAGAAGCGCCAAGACGCTTATGGCTTTTCTCATGTTCAACATATGTAATTAGGTAGATGAGGCTATCAACCGATATGAACAGATTGTTGGTATAGTGCGCATTATGATGGCTCCATGATAGGCTTCTTCAAATCAAAATAAACAGTTGACTGCATTCTATCCTGTCTGCCTTCTTACTATAATTTCTTGCGCGGTGAGTCTAGGTTTCAGCATGAGCGACGAGTCTGCGAAGTGGTATTTTTGAGAGAATGTTGTATTTGTAGAGGTTACTGTAGCGTGACGGCGTCTATTATTTTGTTACGCAGCCTAGTTTCTAACGAAGCTGCGTAAAGCTTTTACGCAGCCTAGCATGTCGACAGAAAATCTATAACTTACCGCTATTTCTTTTTGGCTATATATGAAATAAACCAGCGCTGTTTCTAATTGTAACTGAAAGAGAGACTATAATCAACTTACCTGTATTACCAAGTTCAATGTTGCTTGACAATAATATATAAGGCGTTTGTTTAGCGTGAATCAATTTTTCCATTTAGGAAGAATAATCGAAACCGCGATGTGTCTGCTTTCACATATAGGCCTGTAAACACGGAGGTAAACAAAGCTTCGATTTGTTCGTTTTTCAGGCGCCAGTAAGCGCTGTACACGAGTACCATTTGCGTGCATAACAGATAGCTTGCGAACACGCCATAACTTACCGCAGTCCTGTGTTAGGGCCGAGGCAGCAGATAGAATATGAACGCACAGAGTTCACTACTTTTCCTCGCCTTTTGTCCGAGGCACGCTTCATCGATTAAGCGATCGAAATGCGCGTGGTGCGAACGACTATCGGTGCTGCGGCTTGCGTTCACTACTGCCTACAACGAAGTAAGCGCGTGAAGTTCAAAACGCTTGCACACCAAGCGATAGAAAAAAGTGACGAAGCACGCGCTAAGTCGCTTAAATTAAGGCTTGGCGCTGAGCCGTGCTCCCAACTAGGGCTTCAGAAGTTGCGTCCTTTCCTTCCCTGTACCTCTCTATCTCTGTCTTAAGGCTTGGAACCATAACACTGGACAATTCTGAATTACAACCTGGTTGCTTATAGCTTCTCGCTGGGCTTCAGCTAGGTGATGCTAGGTTATTTCGTGTTTGCTTCTTATCGCAGATAATTTCGTGTTCAACCACGGACAGTCACAGACACGACACGGACGTTCAAACTCTGGAGGCGGAATCTACTGCTGAAACCGAGCGTTCACACCTATCATAGCCATACGGGCACGTAGCAGTTCGCGTATTTAGGGCTTCAATCGCGTCAGGGTTTTCTCGCAGTCGTCGTTGCCTTGTCCGTTCCCTAGTACTCTCTCGTTGTACGTAACTGCTGAAGCTGTCCGTATGCTTCAGCGAAGCTGAAACGCGCATTTACATTCTTTACCACTGGGTCAAACCAGGTGGTTTATTATCGCATTTGTCAATTACTGCTTGTGCCTGTCTAGAAATATGAAGTGTTGGCTGGCCATCACCTGCTTTTTTTATTTTTTGCGGACCAGCGTTAAGTAGTGGGACTTGCCCAATTACTTCGGTACAAGCCCGTTCATCATATTATGATAATGAGAGCTTTTTGTGAACACTTGTAGACACCGGAGTTTTTACGGCTGGCTTAAAGAACTTCGCTCGCTGTTAAAACAAACCATAAGTGTTACATATAAGGTTCAAGTTCCTCAACATTGTGAAGTAGCGATAGGCACTTGTGGATTCCACTCTTTGAAAAGTTCAGTTTTAGTTACCAACTGCCTTCAATAAGCCTATGTATGCAAGTAAGCATGAAAAACATGGTTGCATACTAAATGCATTGACATGAAATACCAAGAAAGGCAGGGGTCAAGCTAAGACTGAAGCTTGGGATCAAAAATTTGTTAAAAGGGGACGTGCTGAAGCAGAACCCCTGTTATGTGAAATATAACAATTTATTTGAAATATTTATGTGAAATTTTATGTGAAATAGCAACACTACTACAACTACTACTACTACCACTGCTAATAATAATAATAATACTTTAATAATATTGATGACGACCAGTGGTGTTTGTAGATGAGAGAAGTATGCCGGCTTGGATGTACTATCTCTCAGTACGAACTGCGACATGACGTATACACATGCACCAATTTTTGTTTGTTTCTGCTGAGTATACTATGAGAGTTGACATTTTTCTTGCAAATGTATAGTGCAAAATGAACACTTTTACTATTCTCTGGACTACTGGGTTCATGTACATGCCATACCTTTGTGGCTTTTACATGAATACTTTCGTCTGCCCCCGAATTCTTTCGTCTGCCTCTTAGTGGGTAGCCCTGAAATATATTCTCGAACTGTTTCGTCAGAGAAATGCAATTATACCAATTATAACGAGTGATAATGGCGGCATTGCAAACTCTTGTTTCTCATGACGCCATATTGTATGAGGCCACTCTAAGCTGTACAACTTGAACCTACAAAGACAATATTTCAGAAGTGCGCCACAATATACCTACCTAGTACTCCTGCATGCTCCTACTTGCTTTGTCAGGTTATATTGCATGTAGGGACTCAATTACTAACAATCTGTTTCCTTCAAGGCGTCGGGCTTGGGTGAGGCAAATATTTTGGCATCACACCTACTTTTCGAAAAATTTGAGCCACTCCTTTGTTACATAATGATACCCTGAATTATTTTGCTACAAAAACTCTTTGATAGTAGCACACTCCAAGGTCTCTTTTCTGCAGAAATATTTTATTCGAAGTGAAAATTAAGGCCACGATCTTCAATAGTCTGTGAACAATTATCGCACTGTGTAAGCTACTTTTTGCAAACAATTGTTATGCGTGGTAATTTTCTTTATATCCAGTATAACGTGCTATCTTACTCGATGCTTATTTGTTGCAATATATATCATGTAAATCATCATCATAATGAGCCTGACTACGTCCATGTAAATATACAATTACGAAATTCCGCACCTATCAGATGCCACCTACAAATACCAAATCGAGAGGATATGAGAGAAAAAATGGGGACTTTGTTTCAATAGAGGGGGAGGGGTTCGTTTGTTCAGTAGCCACAACTAAATTATTTAACAAGCAATGAAGCCAGAAGAAGTGTAAAAGACAAGAATTATTGATTCGCGAAGAACAATTATTTAAAATAAACGAAAAATGACTTTTTCTATCGGTGAAATTCGAACCTATACGACTCTCACATCACGCGGAGGTTGTAGGTTCAGATTGCAAGAGCGAAAAAGGTGATTTCTCGTAAATAATATTTATTTCAAATTACACGACCAATAGTACGGCACAGCCAAAGACAATTCAGTGGCTCCATGCCCAACCTGGCCTAATTGCCTGTTTGATTAACTTCTGCCGAAATCGGAAAGATATGCTTCGTAAAGCAGTGAAGTATATTTATATGTAGCCTTGTACGAAATGTTAATAGATTAGGTGTGAATGATGGAGCATTGCAGCCTCTGTATGGCAGTCTCAAATATGATAGTAATTTAAATTTCCCACAAGGTTCATACCAGCAACATGCTACGAGTGAGATTGGCTGTTACATCTAGAACGGCCAAATACTGATTTCCTAACGAGATAGGAGATCTGTGCTTCTTTGTGATAATTCATACTTGACAAGCTTACAGCGCAAAAAAGAGACATGACGTTATATTCTTCGATATTCATTGTTGTCCCTTTCTTCACTGTAAGCTGGTTAAAAAAATGTACGAGTTTTCTTAGTCACAGTGCAATTTGATATGAATACCTCGTTTCTGTGCAAATCATTCAAAGCAGCACAGAGGAAAGGCTGTAAAAAGGAAATCTTCATGCTTCAGGTATTACTCGAGAAGGCTTACGCCGACTGATAGAAGTTCGTTTTAAACGACGAGCTTGGGTGAACTAAAATCGAACGTTCTCACGTTTTTAACGAAATCATTGATGTCAGCGCAGCAGCCCTTGGAGCCATTTTTAGGTACACTTGATCAGTACTCTTTTCAGTATACTTTTAATTGTTTAAATAGAATGGGGAAAAATTTTGGCAATCACTCATAGATAACATTCCAGCAAACAACATATATATTAATTACATCGAACGTAATAATCTTAAAGCTGCTTTGTGAAATTCTCAATATTCTGTGGCACGTTTTCCTTGCACGCTGCTGCGCCTTTCACGTATACGCTAAGAGTTATAAAACAGGTGCAAAATTGGATTGACGAAAGCGGATTCACAAGCAGCAAGTGAGTTCAGCAGCGATGACGTAGGGAAGCCTGAAATATTTTTATCAGTCGAGTTCTCCTAAGTACCTTCTATCAAAGAAAAAAATTCGGTCAAACTCACTTTCTTTTGTCACGCACAAAGAACGAGAATCGGTTCCTGTTGTAGTATTTTTCCTTGACAATTTGGCCTTCTGAACGTCCGTATTTCGTTCAGGTGTGTGCACTTCATAGTCTTGGTGCTTTTAGAGTGGCCCAGGGACGCGACAAAAGTACGAAAGCAGAAACCGAATTCAGGCCAGAGTGAGCGGTGGCGTAATTTTTGTCGTTGCTGTTTTTTTATCGCTTCTATGAAACCTTTGGTATCCTCTCGTGTTCGCCCCCTTTTTTTTTATCTAATATTTACGGGGAGGGTTCTCGCACCAGTGCTGTCTGAGCGAACAGCAACGCACTGAGCGTAGTTTGGCCTAGAGTTTACGATGACCCGACGTTTCTGTTTCCGTGCTCAGATATAAAAGTTTAGTTTGTCGATTCCGGTCCCAAGAAAAGGGTTTATGTGTGCTGAAACTGCTCATCGGAGACCATCTTTTACGACATAGAAGCAGGGGACTTAAACTTTTTTATACAATTTTTGTTCGGTTTGGATTACAAATGAAAAGCCTCGAAATGTGAGATATTACCTATCTATATAAGTTGTTGCGAAATTAAACATGCAGTTTATGTCTCTACGCATGTGTCGTAACGAGAAAACTGTATTTGAGATGTTTTATTTCAACGTGTTCTATATTCCTTGAGATGCTAATTTATTCTTTAGGCATAAGAAGATCATCTTTGAAATGAAACGTCTCGCTGAAATTTATTGCTGGAGTATCATTCCAGCGGAATTCGCTACATTAATGTCAAAATCAACCTCAAGGGATAAGCTTAACATATATAACGGCTGTCTCTCAGTTTACTTCATCTAGTGAAATCGTTTATCTGAATTCTTAGAATAAAACATAGAGCAAGTCGCAGGTACGCAACCAAAGACCTTTCACTTTGCTATGTTTAGCAAGAATATTGAGATAGCTTTTTTTTCCTTCTAAGGACATTGACTTGCATGTGATCATTGCAAATTACTTCAAATCAGCGTCTTTGCAGGAGGTTCGGTACTCGTGTCCTATAGGCGTTATGCAGGCAATACTACAGCACACAGATGCACCTAAATATTTAATGTCATTCGGCTTTCTAATGAGCTATTTGCTTCGATTTACTGTTTGCGTATCTAGTTAGACACGCAAGCATGACTTTTTCCGCTTATATTTATTGGGCGACATCAGATTTCGTTCCAATTAACCTTACGAGCACCATGTTCAGTAAAGGACAGAAAAAAATACCACTAGCATGGCCGTGTCTGTGGGTTTTAACACCTACCCCTTTCTGAAAATTTTGAGTTATTGCATGAAGACGAAGAAGTGTGTTTTGAATAGGAGCTACTTCTGCCAACTCCGGCGTATTTCAGTTGTAATTTAAGTCTGTTGATCAGTTTTCGCTGCTCCCTTGGAGGGGATGGATGTAGACCACCCCGGGCGCCTGCCGGCACCAGCGGCGTCAGCGGCGGCCGCCTCCAGGAAGCGGATGGGACAAGCGAGCGACAGCGACAGTGAAGATACTCATGCTTACTATCTCAGCAGTGAGGACTTCTCAGATGACGGTTTCCAACCTGTGCTGAGCCGCAAGGCGAAGAGAAGGAACATGAGGACATCCTCATCCTCAACTATTCAAACTGTAAGTGAAGCGCCAAAATCTAACACTTATACCATCCTGTTTCTGCCTGCACTTCCTACCGTTAGCATGAAACACCTTAACAGACAGTCTGTGTCGAGGTCTCTGGAAACGCTCGTGCCAAATGAGATCACGGACATAAGAGTGAACGCCAGAAAGAATATACTGGCTGTGGACGTTTTGCACGCAAGTGCGTTGGGCGTTCTGCGCAGTGTAACTGACTTGGACGGCAACCAGGTGCGCTCTCATGTTCCCTTGGGATGTGATGTAGTAACCGGCGTGATCTACGACATTGATGTCGCTATTTCCAATAAGGACTTACAACTTCTTGTCAAGTCAACAACTGATACTCCAATTGTTGATGTCAACCGGCTAGGCAAGTCTCGCTGTGTGAAGATTGCGTTTAAGAGCACATCACTCCCCTCTCATATGAAGGTGGGGTACTTCAGACATGCTGTGCGGCCTTTCATTCCAAAGCCTCTCCAGTGCCGTAAATGCATGAAACTTGGACATGTGAGCAGCGTCTGCGAGAATTCGGTGGTATGCCACCGCTGCGCCGAGCACCATGAAGCGGATAAGTGCGTCGCAACTGTCAAGAAATGCTCTAATTGCAATGGATCCCATGAAGCCACATCGAAGGACTGCCCGTGGATTCAGAAGGAAATTGCCATCTTGAAGGAGATGGTGCGCGATCACTCATCTCATCGAGAAGCCGCAGCTAAAGTCAGAAGGCGTCGTTCACGTCGACGTCGGTCTTCGAGGACGCCCGCTACCTCCTCGACACGTTTGCGTGATCCCTCATCAGTACCACCTCCTTTGCCTCCCAGACCACATGGCGTGGGAAAGGCTGTAAAGGAGAAAGCCAGTGAGCATACCCTAACTGCGACAGAGTGGCCTGCACTTCAAATGGAAGCAGCATCAAGCGAACCGAAGGAGCTTCATGACGGCCAGTCCGCGCTCCCGGTTCGAGATCTTTCCAACCAAGACAGGCAAGTGACTGCAATCGTCCCGGTTCGAGATCTTTGTAACCAAGACAGGCAAGTGGCTGCAATCGTGCAATCATTAATTGCCACGATTCGCACGCTACTGAGCAGCATACAATCTCCGTCTGCTAAGAGTGCACTGCAAATACTGGATGCACTGAATCCAGTTCTTGCTAACTTCGTATAAGCACAATGGCTCAACAAAATCTCATCTTCCGCACTGAAGTTAAAAGTGCGTCGAATTTTCAGTGGAATGCCAGAGGCATGAAGTCCCGTATCTCGGACTTTCGCCAATTTGTTCGGGCCAATCAATTCCCTATACTTGTCATATGTGAACCAAACGTATCAACGCCTTATAGATTGTCCGGTTATGAAGCTTTTTGTTCAGCCGCTTGCGAAGAACGAAGCAAAGTAATTGTTTACATTCGCACAGACTTGACTTATCTTTCGCACCCAATAAGTTCAAATGACGACAATCAGTAGGTGTGTCTTCGTGTGAAGAAGAATGCAGTTTCGTTCACGCTTATTGGTGGATATATATCTCCGTCATCGCGATTTGACTGCGGCAGATTAAAAGACATCCTAATGAGAACCGATGGGCCTTGGATCATCACCGGTGACTTCAACGCCCATCACATGCTTTGGGGGAGCACTAGGATGAATGCCAGGGGCCGGAACATTGTGACATTCGCTTCCGATTACGATCTTCCCATCATGAACGATGGTACCCCCACATATCTGCGGGGTCTCACGTATGGCAGTTGCCTTGACCTGACATTGGTGTCACGGTGCTTCTCTCACAAAGTTAAGTGGTTTTGCGATATTGAGACTCATGGGAGTGATCACATACTCACCTACGTGACGATCGATGGTATCATAAAAAATTTCTCTTCCGGTGTTGCAATTGGCACTGACTGGTCGATGTTTGCATCGCGTGTTGAGAACGCTTGCCAAGAAGGCCTCGCCTGCAGCCTGGAAAATACCATAGCGGAAGCTATGCAAGCGTCCAAATGTAAATTACCATTTTCGTCAAAAGTAACACAGTTTGACATCGAACTGGAAAAATTACGAGCTATACGAAGGCGTGCTGAACGACGATACAGACGCACAAGATCAATTTACGATCTGAGGGAAGCAAGGCGGCTCCAGAAAAAGATTCAACGATGAATTTACAAACTGGAGAGCGAACGCTGGAAAGCATTCTGCGAATCTTTAGACCCTCATAAACCGCTGTCATATATCTGGAGAACAGTTCGTGGTCTTCGCTCCTCTCCGCAACAACGGCACCCTTTTAAAGCTTTGGCACTCCATCATGGAAAAACAGAACTCGAGGTGGCTGAAGAATTTTGCACGAGGGTTGCTGGGAATATTATGAACGAGAGCATCGACGCCGTGATCGTTCCTGAGACGCGATTACCAGAAATGGACATTCCGTTCACCATGGAAGAACTGGAAGGTGCGTTAGTCGCTTCTAAGCGCATGTCATCGCCAGGTCCTGATGGTATTACTTATAGTGCGTTGGGACACCTTGGACAAAAAGCCAGAAAAGAACTTTTAACATGCTTCAACAACTCCTGGCTCAGCGGCAGTGTTCCTCGAGAATAGAAAATAGGTCGATTAATACCACTTTTGAAATCGGGAAAATCACCATTGGACTTGACAGCGTATCGCCCTATTGCCCTCGCAAGCTGCCTCGGAAAAGTGATGCAAAGAATGGTTCTATTTCGTCTCGAGTGGTACTTGAAACGATACACCAAATACCCTTCTTGCATGGCAGGCTTTCGTCGGGGCCGCTCCTCCATTGACTGTGTCCTTGACTTATCGACATTTGTTCAACAAGAAAAAAGTCGCAAGCGCATATCAGTAGCACTCTTTCTTGACGTGAAGGGTGCATATGATAATGTAGCTCACGATGCCATCCTCACTTCTCTCGCAGCAATGGGTATTGGTGGACGAATGTTTCAATGGATAAAAGATTATATAACTGGCAGGGGTTTCTTTGTACAAACATATGAGGGTACAACTGCCCAACATTACACCTACTGCGGAGTACCTCAGGGAGGTGTTTTAAGCCCCACATTGTTCAATGTGGCCCTCATTGGTCTGGTGAAGGTTCTGCCAAAGTCGGTGTGCCTATCCATATACGCCGATGATATTTGCCTCTGGAGTGCTGCAGTTACTCGCCCTCAGGTGCGCGCACGAATACAGTGGGCAGCAACCCTCACAACAGCCTACCTTCAGAAACAAGGCCTAAATATATCAACTGTGAAGTGCGCGTTGATGGCGTTTACATGCAAACCAATGACGCCATACCCTGTTTACATCAATGGGCAGAGTGTCAAATATGCACGGACGCATCGTTTCCTGGGCATAATAATCGACAGAAGTCTTTCGTGGAGCCCACATTGTGCGTACTTGAAGAAGAGACTGCTATCTATTGTGCATATCATGAAATTCTTGTGCGGTAAAGCTTGGGGAACTTCTGTGGCCTCCATGCTACAGCTGTACAGGGCCCTATTTCTGGGTCTATTGCGCTACAGCTTGCCGGTACTGACTAACACTTGCAAATCGAATACTCGTTCATTGGAGAGTTTGCAGGGTCAGGCACTGCGTATCTGCCTAGGACTGCCTCGATGCGCTTCTACTTATGCCACAATCATGCTTGCCAAAGACCATCCGGTCAGGACATATATGGTTGTGGATTGCCTCAGAGCGCACATTCGACATGCTAGCCGTGTCCCCGACCACCACTTGGCCCTTCTACCTGCCGGAAGACCACGTGCTACGTTTTCAGACGTCACAGTCAAGCACCTAAACAGCATTCTATCAGGATATACGCCAGCTGCGAGAACGGCTTGTCCTTTGTGGTGCCTCGACCAGCCGCAAGTACGTCTAGAAATTCCGGGAATCCAAAAGAAAAGCAGTCACTCCAGAGTAGCATTGAAGCAAGCAACACTGCTATTATTACATGAGTTGTACTTAGACCGAACGCAGATATACACTGATGGGTCCGTCTCATCCAGCAGCTCATCAGGTGCCGCTGTAATTGCGGCTGCAGAAATGACAATCAAGTTTAAGTTGTCGCATATGACTACATCTACGGCATCAGAGCTTGCTGCTATAAGGGCTGCTTTACAATATCTCGTTCAAGAACGGCCAGGAAAATGGGTCATATTTTGTGATTCGAAGGCAGCGCTTCAGAGTTTGCAGACTGCCATGCGTAGGAGGAGTCATGACCAACTGGTACAAGAAATAAGACATTGCCATCATGAAGCTCTCTCACGAGGGCATGATATTATATATCAATGGCTGCCTGGACATATCGGTATTACCGGAAATCAATTAGCCGATGATGCAGCCCACTCAGCCCATGAAGAAACCCGTGTAGTCCCGATTCCTCTATCAAGGAATGATGCAGCAAGACAACTTTACCTGCTGGCTCGAGATCTCACACGCACGTTCTGGTCGTCTGCCAGCTTCCAAAGGTGTCAATTTTATGAACTGGATCCTTCGCTCAAGCTAAAGCTACCATCACAACTTTCCCGCTTCGATGCGACACTGTTATGCCGCCTTTGGTTGGGTGTTGCATTTACAAAGGTGTACTCCTTTCGCATTGGTATGGCAGACACTCCTACGTGCGACTACTGCGGAGCTGAAGAGACCATCGAACACGTCCTGTGCAGTTGCGCTTGCTACGACACACAGCGATGCCAGCTCCGGATGGTTTTGAATCGACTTGACCCCGGACCATTTTGTGTGCAGAAGATACTAGGACCTTGGGCATCTGCCTCAGTTGCGCAGAAAGCAACAAAAGCACCGCTACTTTACCTAAAGTCAACAAACCTGAGCGACCGCCTGTAGACTGTGTGTGCTCCCCGAGTGTGCTCGTGATTGTGTGTACCTTCTCATCTTTCTGCAACCTCTTTTCTCCCCTTTATCCCTTCCCCAGTGCAGGGTAGCAAACCGGATGTGCGTCTGGTTAACCTCCCTGCCTTTCCTTGCATCTTTATCTCTCTCTTGAGTTATTGCATATATACACACGTACAAATACTAACACGCAGAGGACCTCCCCTTCCCGACCCATTTCACTCGAAACAAAAAAATTGGTCACACCACTGTTAACAACACACCTTGATGGCCCCTGCATTATTCTTTTATGAAAAGCTGCCGTATTAATGTATTCCTTGGGATCGATTGCGTGTTTAAGCCATACAAGCATCAGGGGTCCTGTATATTAAACAGCTTGTGAGCCCAGTTTGTTTTGAAAGGATGCCTAGAGGATGCGTAAGCGCAGAGTTTTATTGCATAGTCGCAATCTTCCTTATACAATTTTGATTTCGGGCGTCATTGTGCCTTTATTCCCCTCTATAGCGTTCCTAGGTGTATGAAACTACCCTATGGAAGGCCCGTCGCGCAAAGCCCACCACCAGGGTGCCCACCTCCTCCCCCAAAATTTTGATGAAGGGTGTTGGTTTACCAAACTTTTTTTCAGGATGTGGGCACTTGCCTCCGGCAAGTGTTTACACCCCGAAAACAATATCCAGCCGCTGGATTGAATCCCCCAATTAGAGAAAGACTACTCTTGCATTGATTTTTCAGAAATTTTACCAAAAGCTAAATCTTCTGTGACCACACCGCTGCACTCACGAATGAAAAAATTGAGACAGCTGCAGCTTAGCTGGTTGGGCTGAAAATAATGAACGTTTGCCCTCGTGGGATTAGGAAATTCGCTCTTTCGACGATGTGGCAACCCACATGTATGGACGTCTTTACTTGATATCATAATTTATTATGAATGAGAAAATTATACTTTGTTTATATTCCCGCAGTTTCATTCGGATGAGGCGGGGGAAAGAGGGGCTTAACCCCTGGGCTGTCCCACCCTACGTCAGTGATGATGGCGGTGCCTCATCATCGACGTAGGCATCATCGAAGCTTCATCATCGCGTCCTTAATTGGACCCAGGCGGCGTCTTCAGCTTACCGTACTTACATTTGAAAGCACGTTCATATCTCGGTCACAATGGAATTTCATACGTGTCCATCTTCAGCGTTCTTTCCAGTAAGCATTCAGGCATTGGCGTAGCCAGAGAACCCTAGTGGAAGCCCCCAAGTATTTTATCAATTTTGCCCATACATATGCACACATACAAACGTACGCGTGAATGTACATAATCTATTGTTAACCCAATGTGACCTACCTATATGCTGCCCACATTCATATAGACCCCATATTCAGTTCCGCTTCCATTTTCAAGATGGTTCATCTCAACTTAGATTGTGCCCTACATAGCCGTACGTATGCATATATTCTTGTCAGAAATGTGCAACTTTTTCATTTTCGTTAGAGGTACAATTTCGCCGTAAAAATTGCAGAATAGTTCATGAAAAATGTTGCGCAACAAAAATTTACACTGCGCTGAGTTCAGCCTGAGTCTTTTTTTACCACAATTTCTAGCTCCTTGGTGCAATAACGCTTCTCTTATTTCACTGCCATGTGATTCATGTGGGGCTTGTGCACCGCAGTTGTTTGGACAATGATTATAGCGTCCGTTGTTGCATTACATTTGTTCACGTTCGTTTTCTCACGATGCCACATGTTTCACCTCGTAGATTTTTTTTAGTACGGTGAATAAGGCTTTCTTTCTAGACAAATTGGTATTTTGACTCTATACAGTTCTCTTGTTTTGATAGCTTCACGTAAAATGGCCAGGAGGAACTTCCACAGGGTGTTTTCGTGGAGCACCGACGGCCCAACCTTCGGGAGCACGTTATAGTTATCGCATGCCTATAGCAAACGTCAGAGGCACGCCCGATGGAAGGCGGCTCCTAACTCCCCTTGTTTGTTATTGACCAAAAGCGTCCAAGAAATGCGTAGAAGGTGCGCTTTGTTGCGTTTTGCGCGCAAGAAAAAAATTAAATATTTTCTTTTGCTTTTTATTTCTATTTCTTGCCACACAACGACGGCATTTAGCAGCTGAACATTCCTACGCACGCCGGATCTCTTTGCAGAATTCATTGCGTTTCGATTGCTTCTCACACAAAACAGTTTGACAGATCGATAGGAGCATCGCTATGCGCACCCATTTGCACCAGCCACACGTCTTGTTATTCGCCTTCGTGTACGAACTGGTCTCGGTGCGTCAACTACACCCGCTCGAGTACGAACTGCCTTCGCAGAACGTTGCGCTGCATGCATTTGTGTTTACTCGACCGCGCTTCGCCAAAGCGATAACACTCGAGCGGATGGCGCATTCCGCCTCGACTCCATTGTTTGGATTCGCGGCTCTCGCTCCGTACGCACGCATTTTCCAGGCCAGCGGAAATATTGAAAAGTTAAAAACCGATGCTGTGAGGAGATCCCCTTATTTTTTCATCGAGCGGGAAAGCACGAGCACTCTCTCAAAGCTGACAGTGGCCTCTCCTTCTCTCTTACAGCCCTAGGCCTAACAACTCTTTGTTCTTTGACCTCCTCTCCACTTTAAAGAAGCTTGGATTTCTCCGTCTACAGCATCGTATACGTCGAACGCGTGCGCGCACTTTTGAAACCTGAAGCGCGAGGTGCCTTTAAAGCGCGTCTCGATGAACACCGCCGGAACCACCTCCGCGCAGCTTTGATTCAGCGTCTCGTTGCCGTGTCTCAAGTGTGTTCCACTTTGGCTGGCACAATCGATAAGTTCCATTAGAGGTATTGCACCGCCGAGATCTGTTTCAATGGCGAGACAGAAAAAATGAAAAGTGGCCCGTGGGAAGGTTCGAGTTATATTCGACGGTGATCTGATTTGGCTCGGATGTTTGCTTCGTCTTTTCTCCTGTTCGGTGGGAGTCAACCAATGAAATGAATGCGCTGTTTGCGTCTAGCGTGCGGAACGAAATGGTATATTTTGTCTTGAGTTTGGATTACTGAGGGTCTCCCGTAGTTTTTTTTTTTGTCGTTTTGTTTTCTAGTGCATGGTTTCCCTTTCGGTGCCTGTTGGAAAGCTCCGGCTGGTTTTGAAGAATCGGTGCTGTTCGAGTGGAAAATATAGGACCACTTAAGTTGCGTTTATCACCGCGGTGAGAGAGTGTTTTGGGGTTAAAGTTCCTTTTAGCGCAAAGCATGAAAGGGTTAGGTGAGCTAGTAGAATTAGAACACGTTTTTTTGTTTCATGTTCGTCAGCGTGAACGCGTGGTCTGTTTGTACTTGGGCGAAAATGTAAGATCATTTTCTATCATTTTTAAAGGGGTGACACATATACGAGTAACAAGGTAAATAGTGAGATGTGCTGAAATACGTCATATATATGCACTCCAATCATGAGCACGCTCTTTTATGACACTAGGCAGCTATTAAAGGGTGCGTATTTATTTTATATTAGTTTTTCTGAAAACATCTGTCAGGCAATGAGCCATCTAACTAAAATAAAAGTTTGTAATTGGCATGCTGTTGGTTGTCTCAAAAGTCTAATGGCGGGACTCCGGAAATATGGAAGTGTTTTGTTTTTTGTAGTTTCCGCTGAGGCTGAGTGTCTTTAAGATGAAAGTGTTTTATGTCGGGGCCATCAAGACGAGTGCCATTACTCCGTTACGTATATGAAGTACAAAAATGCAGGTGATTATATCGCAAAAAAAAAAACACTTCCCTCAACTAGAATCCTACCCATGAACACTCAGCCCGCGACAGCAGTAGTCGAGCATGCTATTCTCTGCACCGCGTTCACATATATTTTAGAGGCTATAGACCTTTTCAAAAACGCCTCCCTGTGCGCCGCCATAGTCCTCTTTTGGCTGCGCAAATCGGTGTGACCCCTCAAAAATGCACTGACAAGGCTGCGCCCTTCGTCGGTCTTTGCCCTCCCGCGCGCAGCCCATCATGACGGGGTGAAAAGGTGTATTCAAATGCGGATTGTATATAATTCACATTCTGCTATCAAACTGTACTTTGTCAACGAGGGGGGGGGGGGGGTTAGCTCTTACAGCGGCAAAGAGTAATAATTCATCATGACTCAGGCCTTCCCGATTAGCCCCTGCCGTCCGTCTTTGCTTCGCGATTACTCATGAAGCTTTGGCAATGGTCAAAGAGTAACCTAATTAATCTAAACTAAAAGCCGAATGCTCCGGTGTCTCATTCCCCCTTAGCAGTCATTGGCATGTACATTCAGCCCTATCTTTTATTGTTCAACAACGCACAGAAGAAATCTCTCAACGGCACCACCTTGGAGGTCAAAATGTTATACTTGTTAAACACTACAACAGCTGAGAGGGACGAACGGGTGTCACTATAAAGAGCTTCGCCCCTAATTTATTCCAATTTTGTTTTTCTCACGGGACTGCTTTAGGCTCCCCACTGTCAAGTACTAAGTACTTGAAATCGTTGACCACTTTTTCTAAACACATAGCTCTACAACGTGCATCTGCTTCTCCTAGCTGTAACACTGCGTTCACTGCTTACGCTCGCCCTAAGAAAATTGCAGCCTGGCTGCGTGCAGACCCGACGCGCACGTTATTTCTCTCTAGTACAAAAGTAGTGTTCGAATGTTAACATACTGTCAACGCTGGCCCAAGTTTTGCGTCGAATCAGCGATGCTCTTCTGGCTGTCACACCCCGATCTGATTACGCTCCCGCCGTTTCTTAGAACTACCACAAGGCCTATTTCTCTAATCATTCCTCATGTACGAGTGTCGTCAAGATGCAGAAGGGCCGAAAAGTGCCGACATGGGCGTGTACATGCTAAACGGGGGTAAAGGTACCGACACACCAAGAGAGATTGTGCAAGTATATAAATGCGTGCTTATACGCAGAAGAATAACTTCGGTTGCCGCAAGGTTGTAAGTATGAAAGTAGATGCGCTTTCACATAACTGTTTATTCAGCCGTTGTTTCTTTTCGATGGGAGCCCCGTCTTTTTCAAGGCCCACCTAAGCCCCACCTTGAAAAGACGGGGCTCCCGTCGAAACTTCGGCTGGATAAACAGATGTTTGTGAAAGCGCATTTACTTTAATACTTTATATATATATATATATATATATATATATATATATATATATATATATATATATATATATATATATATATATATATATATATATATATATATATATATACATATATATATATATATATATATATATATATATATGAGATATAACAGACCATAATGCCAAGGAAGGTATAGGGGAAGTTATTAGGCCAATTGTAATGTAAATGAAAAGAAAGAAAAGTGCGTGAAAAGATAACTTGCCGTGGGCAGAAAAGATAACTTGCCGTGGGCAGGATCCCACGGCAAGTTATCTTTTCACCCACTTTTCTTTCTTCTCATTTACATTACAATTGGCCTAATAACTTCCCCTATACCTTCCTAGGCATTATTGTCTGTTATATCTCATTAATACTGTGTGAAACATGAAAAACGAGCCCTCAAGTATACACTTGTTTCTCTTATTTATATATTGCTACGTGCCAGTGCATGCACGGAACTCCGAAGCGGACGCTCCCTCGCGGCTTACAACATGACCACTCAAGACTCGGCTACATCCTCTCCGGTTGCTCCCCCTTCTGCCCGACCTGTCAACCCAGCGCCCGCAACAACTTTCGTGACGCTTCCCGCGCTCAAAGACCCCGGCGTGTTCTCGGGCAGCGAGGATTCCGACGTCGACCAGTGGCTACGCCTCTACGAACGCGTCAGCGCCACTTACAGGTGGTATCCTACTCTTATGCTCGCGAACGTCATCTTTTATCTCGATGAAACCCCTCGTGTTCGGTTTGACAGCCACGAGCATGACATTAAAAGCAGGGACAGCTTCAAGGAAAAGATCCGTGAGCTTTTTGGCAACATCTCTGGTCGTCGCGAAGCTACAAAGAATGAGTTGTCTCCACAGAGTCCTACATCAGTTACATTCAGGCTGTGCTCTCACTATCGTGCCAATTTGACGAAAACATGTCCGAGCCTGACAAAGTTACGCATATTCTAAAGGGTATCGCCGACAATCGTAATACCTGTTGGTATTCAACAATGTGTCATCTGTTGATGCGCTTATTCAAGAATGCCGCCGGTTCCAACAAGCTAAAAGCAGGCACATCTCCCATCAGTTCCAGCGCTTTCCGAACACCGCTGCGACGTCCTCGTGTCTGGACACATATCATCCACCAGACAGCTGCGACAACTTGACGCGACTCGTCAGGCGAGAAGTTGAAGCGGCTGCTCCAGCTAAGGTGGGACCAACGCCCCCTGACCCCTCTCCATGAATTACGTTGCCTCTCATTCAAGCAGTCGTCCGGCAGGAAATCGCCAGCTTGGGAATTCACTCTATCTCAACGCCTCCCCGCACCGACTACCAGCCCCGATACACGCCTGCACGTCCCTTCCCGACCGGCTCTGCCTCAACGTTCCGTAATCCGTCCGCATGGCGAACACACGATGACAAGCCGATATGCTTCTCATATCACACAATCGGGCACATTTCTCGCCATTGCAGAAGTCGCTGGGGTCCTCCTGCACAACCGTCCTCTCGTCCCTTCTATGCACGTCCTGCCTATCGCCATGAGACCAGCCGCGACCATTTTGCCCACAAACTTGCTTCTGAACACCGCTACTCCTGCTCTCCATCCCCCCAACGTCACCAGTCTCGTTCTCCACAGCCCCGCCGACCATCTTCCCCCGCCTTCCCACGAGGTTTCCCGACGGAAAACTAAGCGTTGCAGCCCCTGGAGGTGGCGCTGCATCGCTCGGACTGACCGAAAATCCTCTTTTGACGATACCGACAAAACGGAACCTCATAGACGTACAAGTAGACGGCGTACATGTCACTGCTCCTGTCGACACTGGCGCCCAACTTTCCGTGATGACGAGTGATTTTCGCCGCAAGCTCAAGAAGGTTCTCACACCTGCGACCACTCAGTTCGTCCGTGTTGCGGATGGTGGAATAGCATCTATCGTTGGAATGCGCTCCGCTCGTGTGAGCATTGCGGATCAACACACAGTTGTTGTCTTCACCGTCCTTGATAAATGCCCTCACGACGTAATCTTAGGCCTCGACTTCCTGTCCGCGCATTCTGCCCTCATAGACTGTTCGACCAGTACGCTCCATCTACACTTGCCCGCAACAGAACCTCTTACATAACGGCCGAGTCGCCTCTGCACAACGGGACACGCGCGCCTCCCTCCACAGACACTGACCTACATAGAGCTCGTCTCAATACCACCAGTTCCCGACGGTGACTATGTTCTGACCCCTATCACCGATGTCCTCATAAGCCGTGGCATTACATTACCGCACACCATTCTGTCCGTCGCAGGAAATTCTACTTGCCTCCCAGTTGTCAACTTTAGCTTGACACCTCAAGTTTTGCCACAAGGGATCTCTTTGGCGTTGCTCTGCACCTTAGAAGACAATGCGGTAGATGTTTTCGCGATGGCCGCCCCTTCTCACCCCCACGCTCAACATCAATCTGCCACTTGCTCCGACAGCGCTATTACTTCAATGATCGCTTCCAACTTAACGCCGCAGCAGACTGATGAGCTCCACCGGGTTCTGCTTTCCTACATCGACGTTTTTGACATCAGCGGCCGTCCGTTCGGGAAAGCTACCGGTATGAGCCACCGCATAAACACTGGTAATGAGCATCCTATTCATAGGCGTCCATATCGGGTGTCGGCGGCCGAGCGTCACAACATCCAAAGTGAGGTCGACAAAAGGCTCACCAAGGACATCATTGAGCCATCCTGCAGTCTTTGGGCTTCTCCTGTAGTGCTAGTCCGCAAGAAAGACGGTGCATAGCGTTTCTGCGTGGAATATAGACACCTAAACAAAATTACCAAAAAAAGATGTCTACCCTCTGCCACGAATAGATGATGCGCTTGATTGCCTCTATGGGTCCCACTATTTTAGGAGCGAAGCTCCTTAAGGCGTGGGCTGTGCGTCCCCTGTATGTAGCCACCTCTCGTGGCTACATACAGGGGACTACATACAGTGGCTACATATAGTGGCTAGCGTAGTATTACGCTAGCCACCGCCCGATCTAAAGGGTACAGCCATATCCATCCATCCATCCGTCCATCCGTCCGTCCGTCCATCCATCCGTCCATCCGTCCATCCGTCCGTCCGTCCGTCCGTCCGTCCGTCCGTCCGTCCGTCCATCCATCCATCCGTCCGTCCGTCCGTCCATCCGTCCGTCCGTCCGTACATCCGTCCATCCGTCCGTCCGTCCGTCCGTCCGTCCGTCCATCCGTCCGTCCATCCGTCCATCCGTCCATCCGTCCGTCCGTCCGTCCAAAAGATGCAAGATGTTATAAACTAGACGGCGGTACGTGTAGTTGATTATGAAAGATGCGAGGTGTTATAAAATAGGAATGATGCCACATATGGCGCGTGTCATCGTTCGATATAGTGCGGCGACGTACGCTAGGGGGAGCGTTGCAATAAAATCGAGTGGGCAAAATGTACGGAGGATTCATGGTTTACCAGGTTTACCTCCGGAGCTTCGCCCACTCATCATCATTCACTTCGTGGATGTGGCGGCATTTTTTTTCCTCCATAGACCTTCGTTCCGGCTACTGGCAGATAGAGGTAGATGAAATGGACCGTAAAAAGACGGCATTCATCACCCCCGATGGCCTATATCAGTTCAAGGTCATGCCCTTCGGCCTTTGTAACGCTCCAGCCACCTTCGAACGAATGATGGACTCCCTGCTCAGAGGATTCAAATGGTCAACCTGTTTGTGCTACTTGGACGACGTCATCGTCTTTTCACCAACATTTGAAACTCCCATAGAGTGCCTCTCAGCCATCCTGGGAATCTTCCGTCGTGCTGGCCTGCAGCTCAACTCGTCCAAATGTCACTTTGGACGCCATCAAATCACAGTGCTTGGCCATTTAGTAGACGCCAACGGTGTACAACCAGACCCGGCAAAAATCAGCGCCGTCAAAAACTTTCCTGTACCACGATCTGCGAAGGATGTACGCAGGTTTATCAGACTATGCTCCTACTTCCGACGCTTCGTGAAACATTTTGCGCACATAGCGAGGCCGCTTACGCAGCTCCTCAAGAAAGAAGTCCCGTTTTCATGGGGCTCCGAAGAGACTTCTGCGTTCTCGACTCTCGTCGCTCT
The DNA here is from genome assembly GCF_013339725.1 of Rhipicephalus microplus. NCBI lineage: Eukaryota > Metazoa > Arthropoda > Arachnida > Ixodida > Ixodidae > Rhipicephalus > Rhipicephalus microplus. Next base: position 251,812,676 of record NC_051165.1, read on the forward strand.
TCTCACTACCTCTCCGATTCTGGCACACTTCAACCCTGCTGCCCCTACGGAAATCCGTACAGATGCAAGTGGGCAAGGCATTGGTGCAGTGCTGGCTCAGTAACAACATGGCCATGATTGCGTTATTGCATATGCCAGCCGCCTCCTATCCGCCCCTGGGCAGCCCCTGAACGTAACTATTCGATAACAGAGCATGAGTGCTTGGCTCTTGTATGGGCGGTGGTGAAATTTCGATCTTATCTATATGGACGCCCATTTTCGGTAGTTACCGACCACCACGCACTCTGCTGACTCAACTCTCTGAAAGATCCATCAGGCCACCTTGGTCGCTGGGCTTTGCGCCTGCAAGAGTTTTCCTATTCAGTGGTCTACAAATCTGGCCACCTACACCATGATGCCGATTGCCTCTCCCGGTACCCTGTCGACGATCCTGAGGACACTGACGAGCCCACGGAGAACTCTATCTTGTCAGTGTCCGACTTCCTTAATATTGGGGAAGAACAGAAGCGTGATCCAGAGCTGCTTGACATCATCAGCCGCATGGAATCCTCCACAAATGATGCTTCCGTCCGCTACTTTGTCATTCAAAAGGGTGTGCTATACTGTCGCAATTTCCGACCAGACGGGCCCGACCTTCTCATTGTTGTGCCTAAGCATTTGCGCCGCTGTGTTCTCACCGAACTTCACGACGCTCCGACGGCTGGACACTTTGGCGTATCCCGCACGTACGAGCGCGTCCGGCGCCGTTTTTTCTGGCCAGGCCTTGCTCGTTCGGTACGCCGATACGTTGCCACGTGTGACCTATGCCAACGTCGTAAAACACCGTCGCTGCTACCCGCTGGCCATCTTCAACCAATTGACATACCCGCGGAACCATTTTACCGTGTTGGGTTAGACCTGCTTGGTCCTTTTCCCACATCAACATTGGGAAACAAATGGGTAGCCATTATTACAGACTACGCTACGCGCTACGCTATTACGCGAGCTCTACCGACCAGCTGTGCAACCGACGTCGCTGACTTCTTGTTACGGGACGTTATATTGATTCACGGTGCTCCGAGACAGCTTCTCACAGAGCGTGGCCGTACATTTCTATCCCAAGTCATCGCCGACCTTCTGCGTTCTTGTTCCACGCAACACACACTGGCAACCGCTTACCACCCTCCAACAAACGGCCTCACGGAACGATTTAACCGCACTTTAACAAATATGCTCGCTTCGTACGTGTCGCCCGACCACCGAGACTGGGACCTTGCCATACCCTACGCAACTTTCGCGTATGATTCATCCCGTCACGACACAGCGGGCTTTTCGCCGTTCTACTTATTGTACGGAAGAGAGCCGACTTTACCACTGGACACAGTCATCTCAGCTCACACCTACTCTACCAGCGAATATGCCCGCGACGCGATTGCGCGAGCCGATCATGCCCGTCAGCTCGCTCGCGCTCGGCTGACGGCGTCGCAAACCAACCAGTGTCGTCGGTACGATGCGGAACATAGAGACGTACATTTCGCTCCCGGTACCCTCGTTTTACTCTGGTCCTCTCATCGTCGGCTGGGCCTATCCGAAAAACGTCTGTCTCACTACACGGGACCCTACCGTATATTGCGTCAAGTAACACCTGTCACCTACGAGATCAGCCCCATCTGTCCATCATCATCTACTATGCGGCCCAGTGATATCGTACACGTCTCGCGGATCAAGCCCTACAATAATGCGTCAGATAACGACCTTTAAAGCACCGGGACGGTGCCTCCGCCGCCGGGGGTCATGCTACGTGCCAGTGCATGGAGCTGAAGAAGACAAAGCAGATAGACTGGCGCGAGCTAATCAGTCTGGCTGGCGCTGCTCGCCTAACCGGCTGTAAATACATCGGTGACTACCCTTCTGAGTCAGTCTCCTTCCCGTAACAATGTATATATATATATATATATATATATATATATATATATATATATATATATATATATATATATTGTAATGATAATAATAGAAGGGCGCAGGCTAGGTTACGGAAGCCGAGGAAGACGAAGTCAGAATAAGAACAGCCGGCCTGCAGCGAAGGCGTTGTCTCTTATTTCTCGTCGTTACAATATATATATATATATATATATATACGCATAACAGTCTTAATATATAAAGTAGTAGTTTGTGTTTCTGTCATGTCTTGCATTGAACCTCTGAATTTGTGCGGTGGTAAGAAACTTGTCAAATATATTACTTCTGTGCATATATACTTACTGTAAGTATTTTTCTTTTCACTTGTACAGCGTCAATTGGACGGTATATTTTATTTGCCAATGTTCACAGGCAATGTTCCATGATCTATGTTTACACATGTCTTCGTTGCTTGGCATGTATTAGGAAGACTCGGGTTCTCTACAAGTGACACACTTAACTTTTCTCCCGAACCTGCCCTTATGATTGAAATGAAAATAAATTGAAATGAATAATGTTTTGAATGATTGCCGTTAGGGGGTAACATTCAATTCAATGTGTTTTTTTTTGCAATTTCTGAAACGCGCATGGACTGGAGCCACAGACCACGCCAAAAAAAGGAATTGCTTGATTGATATGTAGGGTTTAACGTCTCAAGACCACCATATGATTTTGAGAGATGCCGTAGTGGAGAGCTCGGGAACTTTTTACCACCTGGGATTGTTTAACGTGTACCCAAATCTCAGCACACGGGCCTACAGCACTTGCGCCTCCATCGAAAATGAAGCCGCCGCAACCGGGATTCGATCCCACAACCTGCGGGTCAGCAGCCGAGCACCTTAGCCACTAGACTACCGCGGCGGCACCTAAAAAAACTAAATGCTGAGGTTATACTCGTTTTACAATAACAAAAAGAATATGGCAGCCTCACCCTAATATCAACAAGCCTGAATGTGGTGCGGAGCTGGCCAGCGTTTTTTTTTTACATCATGTAAGAAGATGTTGTCGCACAAATTAGGCACCGGCTACGCCTTATCTTTTAGAGATATATAACATAGAGCACTTAGCGTTTAAGTCTCCAAGTGTATGAAGGGCACAGCGCATGCAATATAAGCAATTATAACAAAAAATATACAGTACAACAGTTAGGACATGCGATGTCTATGCTGTAATCCTTCTTTGTCTATCTTCTATTTTCTTTATTGCTCCTCCTTTTTTCACTTTTGTATTTTCATTTGTGGCGTTGCTACAGCAGCTTTTCGAAAAATTCTTTTTATCTTCTTAAAGCCAACGCTGGTAGGTTGGAAGGAAGGCATTTATATGGAGAAATCATGGATTTGTATTGGTTGCAAGGTTGCTCCGACTCTTAGTGCTTTATACCTCGCACATAAAGACAGACACAAGTTTGGAAAGCTGCGTAGATATTTCTATCATTATGGCGTTTTGTTACGTTGACGAACGCTTTATTTTGTTTTAGGGATGAGTACATTGAAACTGTGGGAACGTCAGTGAGCGAAAATTTTAAAGGAAATGAAGGAGGGCTAAATTTTATTGAACAAATTGCCTCGGAATAGTGGAATTTATATTTTTAGACATGTCTTTCACGTTTCTGAAGAACTACATAGGCTATAGAAGTGTTTTCTTAGATCTTTCAAACAGCTGTTGAACTCCTCGTCGAAGCACTCGAGGGTTGCAAAAAATGGTATTGCCACATCTTCCCTTCAGTGGGCCCTCACGAGGTCGTATGAGCACTAATTGAGCGATAGCTTCAAAGCCAATATTGCGTGTGGTTTTAACGTAGGTTTTCCTCTAGTTGCTCTGCAGGCACTGTCACCCAACGTTTGAAGAAGTCTGTTATGTTAAGTCTAATGATGTTTGCAGAAAGCGATGGAAAGCAACGTGTCGATATCGTACATTCATTGTGTATCTCACAGGTTAAGGAAAGTGTGATGTACACAAGGCATTAATGTTGTTTTTTATGACTTCAAATGAGCTGGTTAAGATTTATACCACCGAGCAGAGAAAGAATGAGCGCGTAAATGAAATAAAAAGCTGACCAATGTTTGTTTCGTAAAACATACCCATAAATTCACTGATTGCTGTAAAGTGTGGTTTATAATGTTCCTTTCAACAGTGGTTGTTCCACATGGGACAGACGGCCATTGCGTTAACCAGAGGTTATGAGACATAAGAGATCGCTAACAGGAGACTCATCTTCCCATCTACTTTTAGATTGTCCAGACTGCGAGTGCATGCGTGTCGAAATTCAATGAATACGTAATTTTGTAGCGGGATAGGAATGACGAAACGCGTGTGATGATTGACGCATGACATATCGATAATAGTGGTTGCACATGCGTGAGCCAACCGTTGATTAACATGTACGAAGATTAAATCAGATGCCTTAAGAGTTATCTTTCACGTATGAGCCCAGTCGTGCAAGGTTTCCTTATATTGATAGGTTTCCTTATTGCATGGCAATTCACAGATATGTTTTCGTGCTCCCTATTTCCTTCCAGCTTTAAAGTTGTTAATCGGTGTTTGTCTCCTTCATTCTTGCATCCGTGTTCACACGCGGTAATTTAGGATGTTCATAAAGTCTATCGATGTCCTTGTACCTATTGCTGTTGCTTTCTTGTCCGGCATTGCGGACAATACGCACTCAGAAAAAAAACGATAAAAAGTATCGGCTACTTTTTTGATGAGTCTGAGATAAATGATCGAGAAAATATGATGAATTTAAATGCCATTCAAGTGCAGATTTCTACTACATTGGAGTGTTTTACAGTAATCTGAGTAGTTCCTGCAATTATGTTGACAAGAGGATTCTTTTTCTAGTCTGCTGGCTTATATTTTTTATCCTCACAATGTGCTCATTTCCGTTCACAAGAAGACAACGACATCATTCCACAATTTCAACTTGGTATTTATTTACAAAATTTACATAACCAACTTCACTGTGTTAGTTGAAATGTAGGCGCACGCGGCACATGATTGAATACTCCAACAATTCGAAAACAGCAGAGCAAATTCCAATAATGTTGAGCATACGTACCTTTTATTTTCTTCTCACGCTATATGTATAAAACTTCCATTAAAGTGTCTTCCTTTTTGAACAAGTTTATATTCACTTGAAAGAACATTATACTCTTGAGCACTTGCACTTATTACTTACTTGGTTTTACCTGGTTTAATTTTGTTACGTTGACTAGAATTTTCGCAAATAAAAAGTTTCTTAGCCTGGCTACAATCATCGATACAACAATTGCCTACCTATATTATGTACACGCCACAGAAGTTTTATTTTGCATTTTAAACAGCAATTTTTCAAGTCCTTCATTATTGAGTCTTTCGCCGGGCTTAATAAGCATACACGTTATTATGTACAATTTCTCTTTTGTCAGACATCTAAGCAAGCAGCACTGCACAGGATGCTCTCTTGTTTAATTCGTCTGCCTCTTAGTTCTCGCAAGCTAGAGCACTTTCAACAAAAATTTCCTAGCATGGTAAAAGATACCTAGGTTAACGATACATGCAGAGCGATAGAGTGCTTTTAAAACATCATTACAACCCGTAACAACGTGGCAGACACATTAGACCACTTTACAAGCAGTCTTGGCCAACAAGAAATGCACACGGCATTTTGTGTTCTCTTTTCTTGTTGTGCGCTTATCATTGTTGCATGTGGCTGCTCTGCCGATGAGTGGCCACTTAAACAGCATATACAAAAGCTGCACCTGAACTACATTTACAACGCTGTGATGCTCACATGTGTCGCAAAAACCTGAGATTCAAAGAATAGCATGGCCCCCTTTGAGTAACGGGGGCTCGTATATTTAAGATGGTTTCGTGATGAACGTGACCAAGTGGACCTGCAGAAAGAAAAAAAAGAGAAATTCAATTATTAGCATCATTTTAACGCTAATATCGCCGATTGTCTTCGTTTCTTGAGCCGAATTTTTGCACTAATGGAAGCGTTAATTACTCACGCTTTACTCGGTATGATGTCGTAAACGCATTTGGTCTCTAATATGAATAAAGCACCAGACTGCTGGCCGTCACTATGGTTATGAGCTGGTTAACTGAGCGCGTAGTCAAGTTTGACGAAGCAAGGATGCCTCCATAAAAGGTTGATACAACTTTCTTCAGTCCTCATGGTAGAGTTAAAAGTTTCACGAAAGCCGTTAGTGTGAAAATAGTGATGCACAGCTTAAAGCGGTTTATACATTACTCGACTTTGCTACGCAAGCTTGGAATTAATGGCGGCGTGAGGCTGAAACAGTGCATCTCCCCCCCCCCTCCGCTCAGCTTAAGGAACCAAAAGAGATTGTGTGTAGATGTCGCAACGTGATGACTGTTCCACAGCACGCTCCCAAAATCTAATACTCAAAGAAGGGGATGTAAAATGCACCCGCTTCGCAAAGCCTATTTCCTTAGGATAGCTTTGCGGGTTTTCCTCGGCAACACGATTTTCCTTTCACATTTTCCTGCAGCATGGTGAGAACAGTGCTAATAGGGATCTAAGATTAGAACAATTGATCCCTCCGTTTTAGCGTCTTTCTGAGTGTCACTAGGAAAGCCATTAGTCACTTTATAAGCAGAACAATGTATGGTGCTTATGTAAGAATAATACACGAATAGCTATCGTGTGTTCGGGTGCTATGGAGGATGGCCCGAGCTTCTCCGAAACATGAGTTTGCACCGGGATTCCCCTATGGTGGTCATAGCACGAAGACAGTGTGGGGCACGTAGTAGCGTTCATAAACACTACTGCAAGAATGCGCATGTCATCAGAAACGCATGTGAGACCTTTGCGGTGGTTATCAAAAAAAAAAAAAAAACGCCGTGTGTGAACACGTAGGCGCCGTGACTTAGACACCATTTCAACAATGGAGCGACGTCAGCGGGATTGTCACACTATCTTTTTTCCAACTCAACATCGCGCCTCTCGCAGGTGTGTTCGTAGGCGTTTGTCCTCTTTCGGGCAATTTCTTTCGTTCCATCTGCAGCACGTTAATTTTCAACCTCGAAGGCAGCAAGAGTGCACACGCAGCACTATTATGCGGCTCGTTTCGCTTCCGTCAAATATCGCAGATAGATATCAAGACATATCGATGGTGACGCGGCTGTGAGTAGATATGTCGTGAGTGCGATGATGTTGCGTGGTGCCGCGCGCTGGCGTTGCGGCGTGAGCACGGCTCTTTGGCAAGAGTTAACATGGTGGGCGGACCACAGTGGGCGTCTGTCAATCAAACTGATTAACGTGTGAACTAGAATACAAAGTCGTTGATCTTGAAAAGCCCCAATTCAACTCGTGACTGTGATGGTACTGGTATGTCAAGCGTTGCATGCCGTGGATGTTAAGCAGCAGCTTCTTTGGATGCGAAATAGTTTCTCCAGCTTTCACTACTTTGCGAGGCTGGAGACATAGACTATTTTGTGATCACCTATAGCTTCTTCCAGCTTTTAAATTCGGTTGTCTACTCAGTGTAATTCGAAGTGAAGACTGCATCCGCTCTGTCTTAGTTTTGATTACACTGACAGTTTTTTCTAGATGGTTAAAGTTTCAATTTACCTCGGGTGTAGTAAGCATACATAATATAACTTCCTCGGGTGTAATTAGCATGGTCTGGATTAGTATGGAGCCATTTAACACAACCCTAACAAGAACGATACTCATTATTTTTATATTATTTAGCAAAGTATAAAAAAACTCCCAAGCATTTCCCCGAGGGTGAACATGGTTAAGTGCGAATACACGGGGTGATGCTATGAGGGGTATTTATTAATTCGCACTATTATATTTATTAATCACACTATGGTGCCTTTATGGTGTAATGGTTCCTGGGAATCGCAATTTGATCACACGGGGGAGTTTACGTTAACTCACTGGCGAATGCCAACGGATTTTAACTTAACTCCCCCTCACGACCCGCTCTCGACGGGAGACTGAGAGAGAAGGCGGGCGCGCGAGAGAGAGGGGTGCGCGCGCAGCTGCAGCGAGCGAGGAGAGCGGAGGAGCGAGCGAAAGGGGAGGGGGTATAAGGCGCGTTACTGACACCGATATCAGCGTCGCGTCCGTGGCTTATTCGGTAGAGCGTCGCGCTGCGGCCCGCCAAGTCCTCTTTCTTTTAAAGATAGAGAGAAGACTGCGGACGCCGCCGACGGCGGTGGATGGTTTGGGGTCGCTTATAAAGTGTATTCACACTTAAAACTATTATCTTAGCATGGTTTGGCTAGAGTGTTAACAAGCATGCTTTAGTTACCACTTCGTAGTTTTACCATTTTTTATTAGCACGGTCTTATTATATGTGGTGTAATGAGTTCAGTGTTACAAGGACTTGGCTTAATTAGCTTAGTCATATCATGTCCTGGCCTAACTAGTCAAGTATAAGTACCACTCAACCAAATGGCTAATTATCCGGTCACACGTGCTCGGGGAGCTGCAGACGAAGAGGGTGCGCACCGGCCGAGTAGCGCGCTAGAATGTACCGCAAGACTTTGACTTGAGCGCGTTGGTACAATCTTACTTGGGAGAAAAACAGCGCAAAAATGTCGAATGTGTACTGGGTTTCTGTGGCTTCGTCCATTTTGTGCAGTTTTTTTTCTCACCTTAGAATGTATAGGCTGACCGTGATCATTAAACACGTGGCCTGAGGTTTAATTGAGGTTGCGATGTTTTAAGGCACTCGGTCGGAACTAATCTTAGACGCCACTATGCTCATTATTTTAAACGATGCTTAGAGGAGGCATCAAAAGCTTCAAAATGAATTTACACAGCCCGTACTTTGGAAAATATCATCAGGGAATGTTTGTGAGACCTTTATATCATAAGTGCACTTCTGCACTGAGGGGAGCGACAAACAAATGAAAAAAAAAAGATGCCTCTAGTTTGAAAACACCACCCAAATTTGTCGACCGTCCTTGACAATGCCGCGTTGCGTAGTAACCATTCGAACGTACCGCATTTAAGGGTGGATTTGACCTATTCGTACTGTTGGCTAGTTCAACAGGGGGTGTCTCCAGAGCTTGGAAAGATCCCGAGTTTCTGAACACTCGAGCGATCCTGCATAGCACTCCTGTACCGTATTCCCTGAAAACACAAGGTATCACGAAGAGGCACGCGAGAGCCTTATCTTCGCATACTCACCGGTGCACCATCGATGTAGTGGCTGAATGTAGGTGTTGAAGTTGTATCGTAATGTTGTGTTCAGGTCCACAAGTTGCCATGGGCTTCAAGCTTCAAACTTCTTCCGTCGTAGGTTTTCCTTTACCGATTCCACATGTCACTGCATTACCAATTTCACTCAATCGCCACCTCGCGTCATCACGTTTTTCTTGTCGTATGCATTGGTTAGCCTCTTCTACGTAGTTTTGTTCTCTATTATACACTAATACAGCTCTCAAGCTGAAATTCTATGGAACATACATCGAGTATCACGAACAGTCATTTGAGTCTTGTGCACAATCGCAGCAAGGTCCAATGAAAAGTCGTCAATGAACGGGAAACGAAAACACATAAAATTGACCAGAGAGAAACTGAATGCGAAAAAAAAAACGGCATCGGCGATGAACGATGTGCACGAGCGTTTCTCGCGAGTCTCTCGTTCGGCTTGTTGACAATGTCATCTGGCGGGCAGCCCTCTCTATGGAGTCATCCGTGTTTTCTCCGTGGATTTCGATTCAGAGGGTCGCAGTGTTCTATTCACAAGAACAAGCCTTAGTGGACGATTGTTTAGCGCACCGTCGACGCAGCAGCTTCGACGTTTTGTGTGCAAGCAGGGCCCAAACTCTGTTACCTCAGCCTGGCACACGCAGTCGCCAGACAAAGGGCGAGAAGAACACCGAATTCGGTGAGCACCGTCGCCACTTCCGGAGGGCTCGAGGACGAAAGGGGCTTCCCGTCATGCTGCATTGCCGCTGGCTTCTCGCCTGCAATGAAAAAAGCAAACAGAAGTAAGAAACGTGAGACATTATGCTAATTCAGAGAGAGAAAGAGGAAGAGAGAGAAATTTGTTAATGAAATTCTGGAGATATTAGCTTGTCTATTTGCCTGACAAGCTACTCCAGGTCCTGTGTGATGGTTGAGATTATACACTTAGACCTGGGCAGAGAAACAACTGTTTAGCTCGCATACTTTTTGTTCAACGCGTTCAAGTTTGTACTCAACAGTTCTAGATGTTAAACATGCAAAAAATAAACGTAAGTAATCATGGAACGCTTTGCAAAATAGGCGAAAAAACCTTAAACTGAATTTTTACACGCTGTATAGCATTATAAAACCGGCATTGAGCAAAAAAAGTGTTTAAAGTTACCCACTTACATCTCGTCGACACGTGACCATGCTCTGAAAGTTCGACAATTTCCTTTTAAGGGTGACGTCACCACGGATTCTTTTTTTTCCCACGAGCTATAACAAATGGAATGCTCTATCGTCAGGCGTTGTAGACATTTTGAACAACGATGTGTTTTACCACGCTTTGTGAGTGTGTTTACTTAGTATATTTTTTGGTATGTAACCCCCTTTCCTCTGCTAGCTGTAATGCCCAGTGTGGCGATGTAGGTATGCAATGCATAAAATGAAAAAAACTCAGCTCAACTGATAAACACACAATAGCCCACACAGCCACAGAAACACACACTGTCTGCGCAGTTTTGTTAAGGCTTGGGGTCTGCGAAAATGAATGAACACCCTGAAGATTGTACTAAAAGAAGCTATTTTAAAGCCGGTGCTTAGTGGCTCTAAATTGTCCATGTTCTGCATAACGCCAGAAGCTCTGGTGATTACGTTTATTGTCAGCACCATGGTTGCCAATAATATGCCATAACACAACCTCCCTACCCTGTTCACCTTATTGGAGCCCACAATTGCAAAGCGATTGCAGAATTACTTGTTTCTGGGATCAACTCAGTTTTCGTGAAGCCGTCTACGCGATAGTCGAACTTTAGTATTTCACTCTTTCCATCATCAAAACATGTCACTCTCAAAGGAGGTGATTGTACAGAAGCTCTAAACTTATGTACCGGAGTTTCGAGGAGAAAGCATGCATTTGTTCATATAAGTGCGTATATTTTTTTGTTCTGACCACATTCTTTTAGTGCCTAAATGCTCATTGAATGTAGGTAGCAACCTAATCATCAATAAAATTGATCGGTATATAAGAATGGATATTTCTATAAACCAGTTCTTTATATCAGTGTTGCCCTCTGTGTGAGGTATTGGACAAGACCGCCGAAACGTTAAGGAGCTGTGATAAATGTTGTAGGATCCAGAAGTGTTCGTTAAAGTAAACTTCTTGTTAGTGGCAGTGTGCAATAGTCGCAAAAGAACTCCGCGATTAAAAGTATCCACAAAAAACGCAACGCGTGAGAAATTCAGCAATGCTTGTGGAATTGATCACTGTTAGGCGAAATGGCTCACTTACCCCCACTGAAGACACCATCAAAATTGTGACCGTGACCTTACAAAAGACACTCCGCATTTCGCGCTCGACTCGTCAAATACGGAGTTACTATACTGCACAAAACTGTTGTCAAAACAACACTTGAGTGGAGTGTGGAGCCTGCATAAGGAACGTAGACCTATTTCTTAATACGCTTCTCAATACGGTCAACGTTCCTTTAAATTACGCCCATAAGATTCATATTTGATAATTATAGCTAAACAACTAGCGTCAGATAGGTGAAAAGCGCGTTTGAAGTTTCAATGATCATGATTTTTTCACAAACACTGTAGTCTCTCTCAATATCCCAGAACCTAGCTATTTCAATATATCCCAGAATCTTCGGTGCACTTATTATTTCACTGATAGTGACTTCATCACTGAATAAATGGGCATAGTGCGCAGCTGACATGCTGTATATGAAGGTATTTCTTTGTAACCCCCTTTTTTAATTTTGTGCTAGTAATCATTCTTCCGAAGAAATCATCGGCCATGTGGGCAACATTTAAGAAGCCAAAATATGAAGACTTTATATAGATTACCTTTTATACTACATGGTTTATAGAGCGCTATATAGAGCCCTCTCTAGAGAACAATTGCTACGGCAACGTCTCTTCTAAATCTCATGTGTGTCACGAGTTTCTCGATAAAAATTATGCCCTTAATAACAAATATTGACTTGATGGGTATATCTTATGTGAAGAGAGGGTAAGTAATAAGATATAGGAAAAAATTTATGGAAAAAAAAATTTGCCCACTGTTTACGCAAATGTCAACGGCAGCAAAAACTAACTCAAGTGTGGTTCTACGCAGCATGCCCATTTTTTTTTTTGCCATTAGAAATACATTTAGAGGATTAGAAAGCCTAAATATCAACCATCTGATCGAGAAATAATTTTTCTCAAAAACACCGCATCTTAAAACTGTGCGCGCCAATAAACTGCGCTATGGGAGTCGGCGGGAAAAACATTTGCGAGAACCGCTTGGCGAAGCGCGATTAAATCTACTTCCACGCGGAAGTAGCTCAGCCGTCGTCCTTCCCGGCCGTGTTACGCAGTAGTGCACTCAGGCTGCAGTAGACGAACATACACATCAAAACGACGAGCATAATAAAGGAATAAATCCTGCAGCCGATTGGATTTGCATCAGTTCCTTCCACGCCCCGTTCTGCTTCGCACGTGCACTCTCCGTCGGCATAGTACGCCTTTCTGCGGCATTCTGTTTTCACTTACGAAAAAAAAGGAGGTTGTAGGGGGAGGCACAAAAAATAGAAAAAAAAATGCTCGCCATATTTTATATGATAACCAGAAAAACATAACAAAAATAAGGTTGGAAAATTCAAAGTCCATTCTAGGACATAAAATTTAATAAAAAGCCGTGCCACCGGGGAGTACCCTTCCAAGATGCGAACGAAAGAGAGAGAGAGAGAGAAGTAGAAAGTGAACCGAGAGTGGTCGATATTGGGGTCCATGCCATGGAACGAGTGGCAGCACATTCCATAACGCCTCACAGCGCCAGAGACTGACGAGGAAAGAAGAAAGTGGGGCTGCGTATGGAACAGCATATCGCCCCTGACGCCCGCGCAAGAGCGCCACTCCGCGCACGGAGGCATCGTTCTGTTTTATTTCATGACGCCCTTGTGTCTTTCCCCCTTGCCATCACTAAGAGCCATTTAGATTCGCGAAATATCAGCAATTCAATGCCGACGCCCGGGGAGCGCTGAGGCAAGGGCCGGTAGCGGGAGAACATCCGCCTGTGTAGGGCACGCAACCAAGCCATATATACAGCAGAAACGTAGCAACGGCGAAAAGCAATAACGCGCACTATATGCGACTCTGCCAGTCAGAGAAATGTGCGCGCGAGAGCGAGAGAGAAGGTGAGGAGGTGAGATACATAGAAGTGTTTTAGAACTGACAAGCTCTCGCTGCCAACGACCTGAAGGAGGTTGCGGTAGACTGCAACCTCCTTCGCCGGCTGCACCAAATGCATCTTGGTAACAGGTGCCGGCCTGCCGTTCGCAAACGCGGAAATAGTCATGTCCGGAATAGCCGGAAGTAGATGCAAGGGAGAAAGAGGTAGAGGAAAAGAAAGGAAGTCAAGCAGAAGCGTATGCCGTCTCCTACCTTACAAAAAGGCAAGCGGGTTGACTGGTAAAAAAGAGAATGCCCATCAAGCCCACACAAGTATTGAAACCAATGTAAGATGAAACCAAAAAAAAAAAACAATATTATGCTTTCTCAGTTGTCCCCATTTCCGTCGGTGGGATCCGTACTCACGACCGTTGTGTATTGTGGGCTCGGATATCAGTCACGGAAATGGTGTATTTTAATCCTCTTTATTCAAGTGAGCAAAAATCACTACACTACTGTTAGAGAGAAGGAGAGAGAGAAATGAATAAAAGGAAGAGATGGAGAGCTTGACTTAGAAGGACTGGTTTGCCACCCTGTACAGGGGTGGGGAAATAAGGGTCGGAAAAAAGATAGAGATGGAGAGATATGCCTATTTCTTATTCAAAACTTAAACAAACCTAAATTTTTATTATTTAATTAATTAGGAAAATTACACATGCACACACATGCAGGGCGTTCCAATCACAGTCGTTTGGAGAGGCTTGTTGAACGCAAGCCTTCTTCTGGGACAGTTAAGAATCCTTCTAATACAGATCCATGTGTAAGTGTTGGCCTAATTGTCTTTGAATTTCTTGATTGGCATATAATTCAGAAAACGAACTGATGGAACGATTCCCCTACTTTCGCACTATCAACACCACAGTTAGCCGTTAATGTTCTCAGAGTTTGATCGTTTAGCTTGAAGGGTGGCGCTCCAACACTAATGCGGAAAACTGAAAAGTGGTTCTTCAGAATCTTGCAAGGCGTCGAAATGTTTTAGAAAGCGAAATTGGTTCGTTATATATATCGATAGAGTAACCATCCCGGAAAGTTGGTCCTGGTTTCGATTCCCGAACCAAGACCCCTTTTGAGAAACTTAGCAACTTCATCTCTGACGAACCACTATGCATTTTCTTGCGGCTGGCTATACTACAAAGGAGTGTTCGTATAATCCTCCCTACTAACTTATGGGGATCACTTCGAAAGCTTTAACAACCCCCACTACGACATCGACGACAGCAGAGCTCACCGCGCCTGAAGTCGCATTGTATTTCATCAGCGGTGAACGGGCACAAAAATAGACCAGGCTCGGTGACTCAATAGTGGCACTGTGGCATGGCAGTGTCTTCTGTCACTTTCACGCCATGGCCCACATGAGCGAATGGTATATAGCTCAAATTGCAGAAGAGTTGGCTCATTTAACTGAGAAAGGAGAACAAATTACTTTTCATTATTTTTCAAGTGACTTTAAGATGATCGGCAATCCCCTGCGCGGTGGTATAGTGGCTAAGGTTCTCGGCTGCTGACCTGCAGGTCACGGGATCGAATCTCGGCTGCGGCGGCTACATTCCTGATGGAGGTGGAAATGTAGTCTACATTTCCGATGGAGGTGGAAATGTAGCATTTCCAATGGAGGTGGAAATTTGGGCGCGTGTTAAAGAACCCCAGGGGGTCTAAATTTCCGGAGCCCTTCACTACGGTGTCTCTCACAATCATATGGTGGTTTTGGGACGTTAAACCTCACATATCAATCGAGATTATTCGCAATGAACGGGTTGATCAAGCTGCCCGTTCACTCCTGCAAAAAACAATCAAACATTAATACCAGTCTCCAGGACTGACGCTGCAAAGAAACTCCACGTGCTTGCTCACCGTTGCACCACAACCATGTTCCTTAGACTCGAATCTCAGTCTTCGAATTCCTCCAACTCTTCACGGAGTTGGCGCTACTTTTAGCATTCTGTAGTTGGAGTGGCATTTATTTATGTGTATGTCTCCCGCATATAAATAGCTCCCGCAGCCTGTGACTACAGCGGCTGTTATAAAATGATACAAATTATCCTTTGAGACTGCCCACAGTATACTGTACGCAGAGACAGTCGCTTTGCAATGCACTCGATAAATTGGGTGACAGAACACTTTCGGGTGAAAATGTTGCTGCGTTGACAGGACTTTGTGTCACAAATAAAGGCTGTGCAAGCGCTACTATTTGTCCATTCTACCAATAAATGAAAATGGGTCTGATTGGAACGTTTTGCACGTGTGCGCATTTTCTCGTACTGTTTTTTTTATTTCATCGCTTTCTCTCGCTGCCCTTTTTCCGACCCCTATTTTCCCCACCTCTATGCAGGGTAGCAAACTGTTTATTAAAAACTCTCGATCATTGTCGACCGTCCTGCAGCATTAACATAGGAGTCGAGTCCGTCCGTCTGTCAATCTGTTAATCTGTTCATCGTTCCATCCATGCATTCGTCCATCCTTCCATCCGCCCGTCTGTCCGTCCGTTCGTCCGTCCGTCTGTTTGTCTGTCCGTCCGTCCGTGTCTGTCCGTCTGTCTGTCTGTCTGTCTGTCTGTCTGTCTGTCTGTCTGTCTGTCTGTCTGTCTGTCTGTCTGTCTGTCTGCATCTGTATAGTAAGTCAGAACTAGGTGGTCCTGTATACCAAGCGAGACATGCGTGTATGTACAGACTCACGGCTTAAGAAGCTTCGCCCCATAAAAAGAAGATTGCTTCTAGCTTCCGGTCGTCTTGGGTAAACTCGTAAAGGGCGCTGCGAGTGTGTTATACTAGGTTATCCTCCCTGCATTTTGCTTTTCCTCTACTTATTTATCGCTTTTTTTTAACAGTCAATCGAAGATAAATATAGAGAACAGCTCTGCGAAACAGCTTTTGAACAGTTTACGCATTCGTGGTGTATAGTTTAATTAAAATTACTAGTTAGGCAATTTTCGAAAACATCCCGAGGAAAGGATGAAACGCGAAACATGGTAGTCTTTTAAGCATAAAACGAGCTCATTTGAAAAGTACGCAGTAACGTTGGAGCAGAGCTTGGTTCTATATATGCTCTTTATCTTTGCGTAGCAAGACTAGACAGCATATTCAATATGCTATTACCAAGGAAGTGCATTACGAAATAGAACGACTACATTAACGTATGCTTTGGGATATAAGAACAATAAGTATGAGTGATGATGAGGTGGTTTTCACGTCCCAACTTGTGCGGACGGCAAAGCAGCTGTAAGAGAAAAAATACATCTCGCACGTTGAAAAGTGCAGATGGGAATGGGAACTTCAGGCCAATATTTATGCATTTGAGAAGAAAAATCTGAATCAGAACTGTTTCGCGAGTTTCCCGTGCCAGTTTCAGAAACAAATTTGGTTTCTAATCTCGTTTTAAGCTTTGGAAGATCTGCTCCGTTATCTATTGTGCTCGAAGCAGAGCGACTTTGCTGTTACTGAGAGCAGAAGAAGGAACTCAGAAAGTACTGCTTAACACGTAATCTTCCAGTTTATTTAATGACTTCGCATGAACAATGAGGTGTGCTTAATAGCATATTGATAAGCTCAGAAAGCAGATGATAAAGAAAGACCGGTTCCTTGAGAAATAACTGTACTTACCACAGCCAGCCCAGTGTCGGCTATAACTCGTGCTTCGGGGCGTCTCTAATGCAACTGCTTTGTAGATATATTCTGCCTTTACCAGCGATATATTCTTAATTTACTTTACCATTTAAAATACCACCAGACCTACGCGGAACGCGCAGCACTGTCACAGCGCAAGTTGGAAGAGCGGCCTTTCAGAGCCTTTCTTAAACACTCTTCAGATAACTATCGCGCACATTTGCAGGATACTCACTGCGTCATTAATCACTGCGTTGTACGCAGGCATTCACGATGCGGTCTTCTGTCACTATTTGGAAAAGCGTGGTAACTGCTGCACACTTGCAAGGAACTTTCTGGATTTTTTTTGCTGTGCTTGACGACAATCAAAAATTATGGCAGAAGCTTTTAAAAACCCCGCAATCCCCCACAATGGGTAAGTGTCACAGTTAACATGAAAACAAGATATATAGACTCAGATATATCGCAGGCTATTGAAACTGCTGTGCAAAAGGCAGTACAGACTAGTACAGAACCTGCAGTATCCGACAATACTAGTGATGCCACTCAGCTATGCAATGTAGTGTTGGACGAACTGTCTACATCTGCAGACTAGGCTAAGCAGTCAGGAACACAGATTCACTTGCACTGACATACGCCTCAGCCTAGCACAAGTGCTACAATGAGTATGGAACTCAATATGCGAACTAATAAACGTACCATATCTCCTATCTCCACTGATCTCAAGTTCAAAACTAAACAGAATGAATCAGCTATTTCGCGTGAAGATGCTAACAAGGGCGCGACATGCTCCTCTGTGGTGCGCTCAACACCATAGGTCAGTTGAGGGTGCTACAGCTGAACTGCCATTCTATATTCTCAGCCTCAACTGATTTACATTCCTTTTGCAATCATTTTAGTCTGGATAATACAATTCTCCTAAAAATTTGGCTTACATGAGATAATGTCCATCTTGCAGGTTTTTGTTCTTTTCGATTAGACCGCATAACACGTGGTGTTGGTTTAATGATCCTTGTATCAAGTAACTTATGCAATAGGGTGAAAATGTTTTTCGGAATGTTAGACTCGGATTGAGAAATTGAAGCGTTAGGCTTGTGTCTCCCCAGATACCACCCTTTTTCAATTATGGATTGCTACTTCCCCTCCGGTGTGCAAAAGTACGCGTTATCTTGACAGTGTTTTGGTAGCGTGAAAAAAGGAAATCGTACTCACATAAGACTTTAATGCACATTATTTTTCTTAAAGCCTAAGAACAGATTCTTTTGGTAGGTGACTGTGGGAATGTTGTATGCCCATGTGCTTAGATTTCGGTGCACGTTAAAGAACCCCAGGTGGTCGTAATTTCTGGAGCCCTCCTCTACGGCGTCTGTCATAATGATATGGTGGTTTTGGGACGTTAAACCCCACGTATAAATCAATGAAAGGCTGCTTTTCTAGCTGTCGCTGTGACTGTGCTGCGCCTTCAGCGCAGGCCTGGCTTTTTTTTTTTCGTTTACTAAATTTGTTTTTATTTTGCGCCATAGTGATTACGCACACTGGTGGTGGTGATGGTGGTGGTGGTTGTGGCGGTGGACAACTAAGGCGCGTACGTAAACCATGTTGTGATCTTATAAATGATTTCAATGTAAGAAGGCGCTCAGTGATCATATCTTGGCGAGAAATGTTTTGTAGTTGTACTCAGAATGTACTCACTACACCATTAATCATTGCGTAGTACGCAGGGATTCACTATGCGGTCTTTTGTGACTATTTCGAAAAGCGTCGTACCCGCTGCACACTTGCAAGAAACTTTATGGATTTTTTTTTTGTTTTTTTGCTATGCTTGACGATGATGAAGAATTATGGCAGAACCTTTTGGAAACCCCACAATCCTCCACAATCGGTATGTGTCACTGTTAACAAGGGAACAAGATATATAGACTCATATCTATCGGAATTTATGCTTTTCAGGTGTTTTACCTGTCATGTCTATTCTCTCTTCTTCATCATTCGTTGTTTATGTTGTTGTTTTTATCGTGTTCAATAGTAATACTTACTTGAGCTCCAAAAATACTTCCAAATATTCAAGAAAAGTACGCCTGGCTAACCTAAAATCTGCTTGAACAGGTGCAACGCATTACGGGAAAGAAGAAACCGTCGAGGAGAGTGACACCACAGGACAAAGCGCTAACTTCAACGGAGCTTTATTAGAAATAATGCACCAAGCACAAAAAACTGGGTGTAGTTTTCTAAATCAGGTGAATCATCTCTAAAACCTTGGTACGATAGCATTGTCTAATCTTGGTGTTATGTTCGATTGGTTTTCTATGCTTGCGCAAGTCTACATATCTGATGCACTTTGCCAATAAAGCTCAGGTATAACTTAGCGATCTGTCCTCTGGCGTCGGTTCGCTCGGCCATTTCTTCTTTCCCGCAATGCGCTATGCCAGTTCAATTACAACGAACGAACTCGCCATATCTTCAACATTTGTGTGACATAAATGTCGCATTCACTCTGTATGCATATGAAGGAAGCAAACGGTAAAGCACATGACCTTTTGAAAATAAAAATGTAGCTCTGTGAAGTGACCTTGCATTTTTGGTTTTTGTTTTCTTTGTTATATATGTGTATAAAATGTACCAGCAGAGAAGTGAAGTGAATAGACCAGAAAATTAAGTCAGTGACAAGCGTTGAACATGGAATACATTCTCGCGTACAATGATGCCTTGGCATTAGTATTGCGTTCATGTGACACCTATCGCCTCGCTTATTTCTCTTCTAACAAGACATGCCCTTACCGTTCACGACATGGACGCTGATGGACACAGGCTCGGCGTTGGCCGGGTCACAGGTGTAGTTTCCTGAGTCAAGTGAGACTGCCTTGCGGATATAAAGTCGGCTAATGGTTCTGTCTGGTCCACCTTTGTGCAGCGTGATCTCTCCCTTGGCCGACACGTAGTTGATCATGCGATCGTTGTGGTACCAGAAGACAAAATGCGGTGGCTCAGGGCTTCGGCTTATCTCGCATGTCAGGTTGATGGAGCTCCCCGTGCGAATGAAGAGGTCCGGACCTCCTTCGATGACCGCTTTTGCCACTGCGATAAAAAAGACAAGATTGATGTCGAATGGTCGCAGCAGCCAACGGTTGTATCGACGCTCAATGTGCGGCAGTACACAAAATTTGGAGAAGTAAGCCGCAGTGGCTGCCACGACTCTGGCGTCACGGTGATCGCTTGCTGTCTTTGAAAACACGGTGAGTATATTCGAAAAAATGGCTTATCGAAACAGCGAATTGAATGTCACAGCATGCGAATTTCCCTCGGCACTCTGTTGCCCACTTGTTCACAACACAATATTCACAAATGCAGAGGCATGGCCATGAGAATAAGCCAGTAAAAAAATAAAGTAATTATTTCAAGGCACAAAATGACCGAAAGCTGGTAAACCTGTTCTATGACATTAACATCCTGGGATGCTGCGTGTTCGCTGAGCAGTATCGAAGAATTACTCCCGCTTGACCACGTACCAGTAGAAAGCAATAATCACTGTGCTCCCTAAGCAGGTTTCTGGAATTGGGCTTTTGATCGAAGCTTAGAAGAGTGCCGCATCAGGGCGCGAACGTGCCTGGCATATTATTACTCTGTAACAGCGTTTGTTACGCGTAGGACTCCATCTATATCTTGCAAATAAAACACCCTATCACCCTGTGTCGCTCGGCGTCCGGCCAGTGCACCTTACAACACTTGTACGAAAGTAAAGCACTGCTTCAGCGAGAACGTTTGGATGCGTGGTCATAATGACTGCGACACGTGCTGTGGAGGTTCAAGCTTTAGGGGCGAATGAACGGTGCTCATTCGGGCGAAGCGACAACTCGGTAGCCTATTAACAGATGCGTCGGTCTCCAATTGTCGAGCAGAGCCTCCGAGGGTGGGCTTGCGCTTATGACCCTGCTAATGCCAGCGGTCATTGTGAGGCCCGCAACAACTAGAGAAATGATGAGGGTGGGGGCAAACTATCAAGGACCGGGGTGCAAGAATGATAATCAAGATGGCAAGGGCGTTGCGGTGTGGGCCTCCGGCGGCCGACTAAGTCGGGGCAAGCATTGCCGCGAGACAAAAGGAACGGGTTATCCGCCTCGTAGAGAGAAGAAAGGGGGGCGAACGGGGAGGGCAATATTGCTAATGAACCGGTTCTTTGTTTTCATTGGGTCTCGATAGTGTGTGGGTTCCTCTGTGTTGCCCCGAGAACCGCTCGGCAGCTGCGTTTATTTCCTCGTGTGTTGGCTCCCACTGCCGGTGCGTCGTTGCTTCTGTTCTGTTCAGCCGTGTTCTGTGTTTATCCGTATCTTCGGTTCGTCGCGTAGGGCCCAAGCAGGAAGAGCCCCGGGCTGCTGGAGGGATCCCGTTTAATGGAGGCAGTGTCGATTGGGCTGTGACCAGCGCTCCCTGGCTGAGGCCGAGAACCCTCTTGTATCGGTGTTGCGAAAGGGGGTCCCTAAAAGTTATAACAAGGCGCCAGCAGAGGTCAAGGCAGTCGTTAGGCCTCGTAAGATTAACAACAGAGGCTACGGACATTTTAGTTTAATAATAAAATATGTGTGAGATTGTGATACCTTTGCTAAAATATATATATATATATATATATATATATATATATATATATATATATATATATATATATATATATATATATATATGGGAAAGCGTTTAACAAGAAAACTTATGGCAGCGTTTGAGAAGAAACAAGAAAACAGGCCCCTCAATACATTCGTCTTCCTACGTGTGCTCATGAATACTTACCTAGTACGGTGAGGTTAACGAAGTAGCTGATCTTCGGGTCTGAAGAGACTTGGCATTCGTAGAGACCCTGATCCGATAGCTGCACGTAGCGCACCTGCAAGGCCCAGTCAGACGATCGTTCCAGGTGAACCGCCTGAAAGCGATCGTCAGCCGTGTACGTGTCGAGACCCACAGTGAGTACGTTGTAGTCCCGCCTGCGTATCCACAGAACCTGCACATGGAAATTATCGCGCAAGCACACTGTCAGCCAATCGCAAAAAAAGCACAACGCTAATTCATGGCCTTAACAAAGGTCTGATATGTCGGCACTGCTACAAGTAAATATTCAGAATTGATAAGGAGGTGATGAATATTTTAATCAGCTGCATTTTAACATCAATAATCTATTTTATTTAGGTTTGTCACGTAAATTTTTAAATAATTAATACCTTATCTTTTGTACCAAGTAAACATGTGAATACGTATTTCGGCAAAGATCACGATAACTGTGATCTGATATGGAAATGAACTACGGACAAAGCAATTGTCAAAATGACCAAATTTAACAAACACATATTATTCAAACTAGCTCAAACTAGAGGACAAGAAGTAGATACTTACAACAATTAAGTACTTTTTATAAGGGGGGGTAGATATATTGTGGGCTTTTGTGTTTTTTTGCTGTTTTTTTTTTTGCTGTCCAACAGTATGGCTGCATATATGGCGTTAAAATAGCTAACCGATGATGGATTTTTCTTTTATTTGCTTGTTTTTTTATCTTTGTACTTTTGGCAAGATTATCACGTGACGCCGATTGCGCAGTTATTCTGGGTCACTTTTTTGTATGTTTTATTTTTATGTTCCTTTTGATAAACTCGTCCTTGGCGAGTGTGTTGTAAGGGTCTACTTCTGGTGTACAATATGCTACACTATGTTTTAACAAGCACAGTGGTTGAAAAGACTACAAAAACAATACCTTTTCGGCTTACCAAAACGTCACAGAGTAATTAAATGCTCGGGCTGGCGTATGCCAATGAGGTTCAATTACATTGTCACTACGACCTTAGATGCGTGAAAAATTAACCACTGCGTAAACATTCTTGTTTCCCGAAAGACCCAGAGATTCACTACTGTAAGTGAATCTATGGGAAGATAATTTTTTCATTGCATGAATCAAATATATTCAGGAAGTTTATTTAGTTGTGCAGGTTGTTTTGTCATTTGAATTGTTCTCGCACGCAATACCTCTTCTGTACTTTTTCCCAACGGTCTCCAATTTGTCGAGGCTCAAACAGTGGGTGAGCAACGGTGTCCTATGCAAAAAAAAAAAAATGTATTGACGTGAAGTGTTGTATCTGTGAGAGCTTCCTGCACACACTTTAATTGAGCGCTTAAGAAGGTTTTTAAAAAGTTTAGGACAGTATCTAAAATAGGACATGATTACTTTCTCAAATATCACTTTTAATCACACTGCATAAGCTTAAGTTGCGACGACCGAGATTGTGCTTTTCTGGCCCAGAGTGCACGAATTAGTTACCCAGGTAAGTGACATAATAGATGGCACAAGTAAAATGCAAATGATTCTAAACTAGCCAAAACAAATCATGGCCTTGAGAGAGGACAAGTCTAAATGGAAGATGTGCGCAAGTACGAAAGATTCAAATGCAGCACTTGTGGTTTGAACGAGCTGGTATTGGAACTAAGAAGCACTAATCGTTTATTCATTTTATAAATGGCAATATGCATAACAGGCGTTGCAAGCGTGGCTGAATGGTCTTCCCGTACGTCATACGCCGTTAGTAAGTAATGATGGATCTTTTTTTTTTCATCAGGAAGTGTCGTGGCTCCTATGAGACATATTGTTCTTTTTGTTCTTGCTGTTGTGCATTTCATGCCTAATGCGTTCGGGAACGCAAAGCGACATTGCTGATAAAGGGTAGAAAGCAAAAGTTATATGTTGTGTCAGGTGGCGTCGGTATATAAAATTTTTGAAAGACAGTATTATGACGGTCTTTTGTAACTTTTCATTATGAAAACTTTGCCTGATGGAGCTCGAAAAAAGGAAGAAACAATTTTCGACCTATACATTATTTGTCGGAAACTCCACTGTCATTAATTTTACTATGGTAGGTTCTTCTATAGAATAGATATTCAAAGCTTAATATTCATTTTCATTTACATGCTTCATTTCGTTAAGGCCTAGAAATAAGGTCAAAAATACTGCCCCGCCACGGTGGTCTAGTGGCCAAGGTACTCGGCTGCTGACCCACAGGTCGCGGGATTAAATCCCGGCTGTGGCGGCTGCATTTCAAATGGAGGCGGAAATGTTTTAGGCCCGTGTACTCAGATTTGGGTGCACGTTAAAGAACCCCAGGTGGTCTAAATTTCCGGAGCCCTTCACTAAGGCGTCTCTCATAATCATATAGTGGTTTTGGGACGTTAAACCCCACAAATCTATCAAATCAAGGTGAAAACTACTATATTAGTCTTCAAAGCCATCCAGTATCACTGTTTGAAGGCTCACATGGCTTAGTGCTTTGTGAAAGCTGCGCTTTTTTTTAGTGCAACTGCTTTTCTTTCCACTTTCATTTATATTTTTCTTTCTGTTTCTCCTACCTCAGTGTTGGGTAGTAAACCATGTGCTATGATTCTGATTGACCTTCTTGCTTTTCTCCTATTATCTCTCTGTTTCTTGTCCTTTCGCAAGCGTCTTCTGGTGGAAAGCGCGCTGATTGGGGTACTGTGAAAAATTACTTCACCAAGACGAAAAAAATCGCTCTTATTTTTAGTGCCTCTAAGCTCGTAGACAAGTTATATAAGGCTACTTTTAACATTTATTTCATTCCCCAAACGTGAAATTCCGAGGCTCGCGAAGGATTATGTCGATGTACCGTAGAGCAGAAAAAAGACAACGTTAAGACCCATATACCGAAGTATGAGTTTTAGCAAAGGCTATATCTTTTTTTCACTGTTGCACCACATGAGGGGCCCAAGTTAGAACAATATATTGGCACGAGTGTCTGTTTATATTGGTTTTTTTCTCATCTTTGCGTTGTACTGCGACAACGGAAACGAGAGACACAAATAGGTTGTGTTAGAACAGTAAAACAGCCTGTTGAAGTTGTCAGAACATTGAGACATCTTCTCCGTTTACAAGTACTCGCTGTTCCTTAAGTCACAGTCAGGTAATGCCCTCAATACTATACGGTCGTCTGCACAGAGCACACGCGCCATCACTAAGACTAAATGCTTATATGTCTCATCAAACTTTAAAAGTAGCCGTCGACATACCAATAGTACCAGAAACTTGAAGAGTGCATACGAGTCATCAAACATCAATAAAGAATGCGCATTAATTACGAGCGAATTAAACGATTGTACATAAAGTTAGAATGAATAAAAGGAAAATGAGTTTATCTATCAGTAATTAGGAGTAACACAAAGTAATTTAAAGCAATAAGGTGTGCATGAAGTGTAAGTGAAAATAATTGGGGAAAATACAACAAAATTGGCTAAGCAAAAATTGATATCAATTGCGCAATAAGAAAGGTGTGGGTATTATAGCCACTGGGCTAGCTTTCCCCGATGTGACGTAGTTCAAATGCTAAAAATCTACGAGCTCAATATTAGCTATGACTAAAACAAGGGCTCAACCACGCAATGCAGAAATTACAGATACGTGGCCTTTTCGAATAAAACTTTTTGTCTGGGATTTTTAAAGGACAATTGATTATTTTTTTTGATACGTGGGGCTTGTATGTGTGTTTGCATTGCATGTTCTAATTGAATAGCTAGGTTTTTTTTTCTTTGCGCACGAGGCTATCTCGTCGTTTCTCCTCAACCTGAAGTTTTTAACCTAAATTATAAAGTTTCAGCTAACAATGTGCGGGCGTGTGCTGCCGAATGTGTTGTGTTTATCTCTCTTCCCTCTCTGCTCTCTATCTTTCCTCTCCCCCATCCCCCTCCCATGCGCAGGGTGGCGAAGCGGCGGCTGTAGGCTGGTTAACCTCCCTGCCATTCTTTTCCTCCTATTTTCCTTACTTCCTTCAGCTCACAACGTGTGATATATTAATCATAGCAATGCAGGTATGTAGTAATATAAGAAAGACCCTCGTTCATGTTTCCTGAGCTACAGTGCACAGCAAAGTGACATGCAACTCGAGCACCACAGTAAATTTGAGTAAAAGCCAGGAATTCGTAACGACTACCTTTATCAGAGGAGCCTGCAAAGACCACACAATAACTAGCTTGAACTAATGATCACAACTATCTTTTCTGAACGCTTATATAGGAAGTCTGATTACTTTTTTTTTTCCAGCAGGGGTGGTTTGAGATTTATATCTAACCAGTTTCTGGGTTAGGATGTTAGCCATCAATAAAGAAAGAAGGAACTACCCCTGTATGGGTGTGTAAAAATGCTAAAAGCGCAATGAATGGTGTCCTAATTTAAAAGTTATACCTTCGTTTACTGTACGTGGTATGAAATAGGTAGTAGCCAGAAGATCTACCACAGAAAGTCAGTGTCATAAGCTGAGATAAGTGCAAACGGTACTGTAACAGCAAGCGTTTTTTTATTTTGTTTTTTCACATCAAAGTCGTGCATGTCGATCACGTCAAAACACACGCACCAAAGCTTGTGGAGTAACTCCAACTACGAAAGAGCGGCCACAAGGAGTCTGCTTTCCTGATCGGCGCAAAAATAGTTTCCCGCAAAGCCAAACTTTTTTTTCGGCCCGATCAGCGGCTGAAAGACTTCCCACCCGTCGTGCGGAAAAGTTTAGCGAGTTAAAAAGTCGGGACCCGGACCGGTTTTTCACGTCAGCCAGAACCTCGCAGAGTAGCGAAGAGACTGCATAATAAGGTGCGTTCGAGCTAGTTGCCACGGCGACCACACTTCCTAGCTTCCGAAACAAAGGCGCCTTATAAAGGCTGGAGGCAGATGGCGGGTTGGTTGTTTTTATTATCCTTATTAGTGTTTTCTTTGTCGCTCGGTGAGCCCTTCGGAGAACCATTACCATCGCTGTTTTGGGCGACCGGCGGGTGCATGGGACGCAGGCAGGACGATAAGAGGTCCCAAAGCACCAGCTCTGTTTATGCCTATAGACACTTAATTTTGAGCCGTTTAAAGCACTCAGTGCTCGTAGACGAAAGTCGCTCAAGAGCTGCTTTTACGTGAACCGTGTCAGTGATGTTGAGGACACTTCTCTCCGGCCTTCCGCCTTCCGTGGGTACTTCAAAGGATATTCGAATGAATCTCTCTTAAGCGACAAGTACACCGCGGAACAGTATAAGAGTTTTCCTTATATAGTGTAAGCAGCAGTAAAACAAAGACAAAAAAATCCTTGATGTACTGGTGAAGTCAGTGAATCGGGGAGAGGAAAGCTTTGAAGTATGCAAAAAAACAAAACAAAAACAAAACAAAATAATTCACAAAAATGCACGACAAAAGGGGAAAGGCGAACAGAAATATAAGGAACTATGAATGAAGCAGACATTTGTAGAGTGCCAGTTATCAGGTGAAGATATTTTTACCACGACAATTTTTAATTTAGAAAAATACGAACTCGCGCAGACCACACGAGACATTCAGAGCCATCTCACAATAGGCTTCCTTGCTTTTTAACTGCAAGAAGGTGACGATTAGCGATATTTTTCGTGAGAACAGGAGGTTGTGAACAAGGCATCCGCTGGGAAAGCTGAAACTTCTTCTTTCACATTATTTTTTGTTGTCCATGTTTTCACTTAAATTGTCACATAACTACACATTTCTAAACTTTTCCCACGTGTCTATCAATCTGCTGCGCAGTCAAAGTTGGATGCTTGTGTGTTTTATCAAAACAACCATTTACGCTTGTTACTATTCATTCATCTTATTGCAACAAATACGGTATTTTCACAAACAGGGGCAAAGGATTGCTTTGATTGATATGTGGGGCTTAACGTCCATATACAACCACATGATTATCAGAGACGCCGTTAGAAGGCTCCGGAATTTTTGATCACCTGGGGTTCTTTAACGTGCACCCCTGGGGCAAAGGAATAAATTATGATGACACAGGCGTATGTTCATGTTACGTTGCCTTTTTAAGAATAAAAAACTAAAAAAATCAAAAAATAAAACAAATTTCAAGATAAATGGTTTGTTGCACAAATTTCTAATGAATTCCAACACAGACAACGTTCGTTCGGCCACGTTCATGTTTTGTAGATAGCAGACCAAAACACCGAAGTAATCCAGATCATCATACTTAGTTTCTACAAACACCAAAGGGGTAGTGTTATTATTGCATTAGAAACTATTGCAACCCAAGATTACATTTTCAGGTGAAAGCTTGGGCTTCGCTGAGCACCGTTTCGATGGATCAAAAACTTTTGGGACATTCTGCTATGACACATGCCTTTCGTGAAGGTGGGAACTAAGGTACACAGTATAGTTGAAATAAGATGTTTATGATTATGTTATGCAAGAGCAGGCTTTCGTATAAAGGTGCACGCACCCGCCCCATATCATAGTGTCGAGTTTGGCAATCGTGAGCATTTGCGTCTTGGAACTGGTTCATTGATTTTCGCCACGAGAAACAATACTCCACGGAGACGACTCAACAAGGAAAAAGAAAACACGAGTCAGAGATTGTGAATCAGAAAAAAAACTTCTTCCTACGGTTGCGTTATTCTCCCAATTGTAGGAAAGATAAACTTGAGAACCGTTGATGAACGACCATTTCCAGCAGGGTCGATGGCTCTGCGACTCTCCCGTCTATAACGTACCACCAGCATGCACTCTTCCCTAAACGACTGCAGCTCCGCAGGCTCCGGTTGGTTATTGCTTAATCCCAGAATGGTTGCTTAACAAACGACCACGCGGGTGTTAAAACAAGCCAGAGGCTATTGAACAGTGAAGACCTTTTGCGGGTTACAACATACCCATTTTTCTTCTTCAATCCTATGTCTATACTAACTTTATGTTTTACTTTCCAATTAAACAGCTTATTTGGTCTATTTATAGAAAAATATAGACAGGAAGACACCTAGAAAAGTACATCAGAGGGAACAGTGTCAAAGCCACAAAAATTGACACACAAAAAACGAAGAAAAACGGGGAGAGGGGGGGGGGGGGGGAGACGCCAGAGTGGTGGAGCGAGACGTGTTTGCCACCATCGTTTGGTTAGCCTCTCCAGCACGTCGACACTACAGTGTCACTGGACGCGCAGTTTAATCAACATTGGCTCAATCAACACGCCTGTATAGGGTCGCACAGTTGTAGTCGCACATAGCTGCGCATGGCGTAAGCAAGGAAAGCGACGCGTTGCCTAGCTGTGCCTCATCAAAATTTCCATTAGTAAGGGCTCACGCGTCTCGCTTCTAATAATATCCTTGAATGATGCAACGCGCGAGACTCTCGGCTGGCGTAAATAATGGATGACACTTTCGCGCCGTAGATACCCGTTCATATGTTATTGAGGCGATTCTCCCAGTGCCGCCAAGTTGCGTTGCGAGCTTGTAACGCCGACGCTGTCTGTGCTGCTGGAGCACTGAGTCCCCAATCTCCCGCGAGGGATTCCTGCCGGAAATAGCGGCTGCATCCGTAGGCAGCTCGACTTTGCCACTGCTCTCAGCACCTCGCTTCTGAGTGGCTGCCAGGATAACAGCGTAGAACAACGCTACAGCAAGCAGCCAGTCGCAGTAATGGGTGCACACTGCCATCGACTACTTACGTTCTATTCGTTGGCACAAAAAGTGTGACCAGAAACATTCGAACTCTTTTTTATTTATTCTCACCAATATTGAACGTGATGGCGTTCCCTTTCATAAAAGCTATATCTTGATACGTATGCACCAACAGCTTCCATGTGCTTCCTTTTGTATTAAATATTCCTCATTATTGCCTGCGAAGCGAAACAAGGCGTTACAATTGCCACAACAGACGCGAGAAAGTGAACAAGTTATACAATTTTCAATGCGCTGAGAATAATAGGAAACTCTGCGCAAAGCTGTGACTCCCTTGTTTCGACGGCGCCCGCCGCTGTTCGTTATTTCCGCCTACCTTCTTTTACTGTCTGACTTATTTATTATCATGGTGTGTCTGACTCCCCGTGCTGTTGTTATTTTTTATCATATTTGCGATGCCTTACGCACCCAAAGCACAAAGTTATTAAGCGCACGCAATATAGTGGACTTCAAGTGAGTGCTCTGTGCGTGTTTTCTTTAACATGTTTAACACGGTGCACACGCATTTTCAGGCTCTTTCCTTAACTATGGCCGCTATGGTAGAAGTTCAACCTATGACACCGACTTTTGTGACGCAGCACTTTAGCCGCAATGTTTTCTCGACAGGACTGCGTCACTATATTTAGATAAGCACAAATGTATTCATTATGCAGTATACCGATTGCACTATGCTACTTTGTAGAAACCGAAAAAAAAAAGTGGCTCACTTCAGTTGATCCTATACAAATATCAAATATATACTATGCAAAAGCTGGAGTCAACATATGAACCACTATTCCATCTTTTTCATTGGATAATTTTAACATTGCTACCAGACACATGGAGGCATTGAGTTGGCGAGTAGCATTTGCGATCTCTACAGCGGTAAATTGTTTGATAGCGTTCATGTTTTGTACGAACACGACTATTTCGGTAACTGCGTGCATCAACTCAAACACAGTGAGTATGCATGTAGACAACTTCTCCAGGCTAGGCTCAGTTTTCCAGTGTTCCTTGTTTGTATTACTTCTTCTCGTGTTTCTTCATTCCGTCGTACAATGTGTCAGCATACTTATCAGGTGGTTGACAATTTTCCACTGCAGGTGTGTTAGGATATAGACAAAGATAAAATTTGCCAGGTACCATGTACCATGGCTATGGATGTTATGTGAAGCATGGAGTGAGAAGTGGACAAAAGTTTCGAAAATTTTGCTCGGGGCACGTAAAAATCTACTCACATACATGTGTATAACAGTCGCATATCTTCAGGTCGCTGGTATTTTACAGTTGCGTAAAGATGCCGATTGCAACATAGGTATTACAAACGGCAGAAACGGTCAGCTGATATGTAGCGCTTGTGCTCGCGAGGAGGGTGTCCCTGGCTTGTACTATGCAGATCCACTTAAAGTGATGTTATTCCGACTTTAGTAAAGGTGTCCTTTTTTTAAACTTGAATGCGGGAGCATCGACCACCTAGTCTAAAGGCACCTGTTCCGGGCCTCCCAGTGTCCAGTTCCCGACACAGCCTAACAGAAAAGAGCTGCACAGGACTGTTTATTGTGGACATACACGTATTGTCAGAAGAATGGTAAGTTGGGCTAGTTGGTACTGATCCATAAGGTATGTAACTGCGCAAAAAACTGACGGAAACAAGAAGGAGAGAAAAAGGACAGACACTGCGCTTGTCTGTCCTTTTTTTCTCTCCTTCTTGTTTCCGTCAGTTTTTTGCGCAGTTACATACCTTATGGCACGTATTGTCGTTCATTTGAACGCTGTGATTTGTTACACCCCACTTATAGACTGAGTGGTCAACACTCGCGCGTTCAGATTAAACAAAAAAGGTGCCAGTACGTATGTAATGTTAATAAAACTGCCAGCACGGCAAGCATAACTGACGTTTCGCAAACATTACCCCTACTTGCACCTGTAACGATAGTGAATTTGACGTTGTCAACGCTAATTAAGGGTTCGTAACAGTGTTTCTATACAGATATCTTTCTGAATGTTGAAAACTTTCGACAAGAGGTCAAGAAGTGTTCTACAGTTTCCTCTTCTTCACACACACACACAAAAAAAAACGAAGTGGAGAGAAAGTCAAGCCTGCTCTGAATAAATAAAAATTTTATGGAGGCATAGGACAGCGTAATTAGTAATCAAAACTTCCAGAACCTCTGTTATTGCATGAAGAAAATCTCCAGGGTGTCACTCAATGGTTGAAATTAGGGAAATTTATGGTGTAGAGAATTCCCGAAAGGTGCTTCACAGTTTTCATCTTCATATTCATTTTACAGTGAAAGGTGTTATAAGATCAATACAAGAGTCTGGTACGCCGTAGTTGTGCGCCGCTCCCACCGCTGTCCGTAACCACTATTGCAGCAAGTAAGAAAAAAACTAAGAAAAAATTAAAAAAACGCCAAGGCCACAATAAAATTGGAACTCGGGTACCCTGCCGGCAAACCCAGCATTCTACACACAGCCACGATTGCACTTTCGAACTCCATTTCAAATTGACTCTAGGAAAGCTTGATGTCGGGAACAGAATCACGTTATTATGAATAATAAAGCGTTTTAGAACTGCAAAAAGACAACCAGGCATCACACAATGGTAATTGCGCAACAATTGGGCCATCGAATGGTACAACCTAACTATACTGCTGCTAGGCATAATGCTTCATCGTCGCCAGCCACAGCATGACTATGACAAAGTTTCTTGCAAGTGTATGTGTAGCTTGTAGCACTGTTCAGTGAAGAATCGCGAATCATGGCAGAGAAAATGCCTGCCTGCTATACAATAACTATGATTATTTATGGTGTAGTGAGTACCCTGCAATTGTACTTGTAGAAGTTCCTCAAAGAGTGTTTCAAGCATGTTCTAGAAGCTGAGCTTCCGGAAGGACGCTGTCCTAGCTTTCGCTGTGACTGTGCTACGCGTTCCGCGCTGGCCTGATGTTTATTCTTTGTGCTTTTTTTATATATACATGCACATACGTATACGAGACATGATAGCGATGACAAAACTCTGCCGAGAATCACAATACATTAAAAGTTACCATTTCTCGCTATTTCCTTTGTAGCAAAACTGTGTTGCAACTTCCTAAAATTGTCGCAAAGATTATCAAATTCCAAACTCATTATTAACGTAGCAAAACAATTTGTGTATATGGAAGCAATACTAGGTACAATGTTGCAAAAGTTAACAAATAATTCTTTCATGCTGGCGTCTCATATATGCTTTTGGGTCGATAAAACAAAGACGATATTTTGAAAGAGCGTATAATACCTTAATTTGTTTGTCATATCTACGAGTTACCAAAATTAGGGCTTTGTTTATGTATCCACTATTGTTAAGCCTGCATATATCCAGTGGCCCATAAGTCGTATATCGCCCCGCCGCGGTGGTCTAGTGGCTAAGGTACTCGGCTGCTGACCCGCAGGGTGCGGGTTCAAATCCCGGCTGCGGCGGCTGCATTTCCGATGGAGGCGGAAATGTTGTAGGCCCGTGTGCTCAGATTTGGGTGCACGTTAAAGAACCCCAGGTGGTCTAAATTTCCGGAGCCCTCCACTACGGCGTCTCTCATAATCATATAGTGGTTTTGGGACGTTAAACCCTACATATCAGTCAATAAGTCGTATATCATTGTTAACAAAAAAGCTTGTATCCTTACGTCACAGCGTTCTTTATTTATACATTTCAGTTTTTTATCGATTACAAGTTGTTGCTAGGCACGAATGCAAAACGTTATTAAGGAACAAATAATAACTATCAATGCAAGTGACATGCAACTGGCGGCTCCTGATTACGCTATAATGTATGACCTACGCTTATCTAATAATTATCTATTATTAAGACGAAGCTGTGATTTTCGCGAAATGTATATGTGGTGATAAAACAAAAACGAGCGTTTTACAAATTAACGCTTCTGGCATAGTTAATCTGGACAGGATGGCTGCATGCACTTCACTAAACATTAAAGTTAAGCAAAGTTTTGAGGCCCCTCTAAAAGCTTTCTTGTTACTCAGTATATAGGGACTCTGTTGGGTCATAAGCTTTTTATTTCATTCTGTGTGCTCTAGTCTAGAACTGGTACAAAATGGGAGGAAAAAAATCGGTCCACCACTAACCACGACACCGTAGAATCAAGCAACGTCAGCACCATCTAACTAGCGCGGGATGTGTCAACAACTCGGGAAACACGATTCGCATCCGTCCGCGGATTGCCGCAGCCGCCTCTGCGGGGCTGTGATGCGATGCACTTTGGTGGCGGTGTGACGACGCTCTTCGGGTCTCGTCGAAAAGTTCAATCGCGTGTGACGACAGCGAAAGTCTCTTATCGTCTCCACGCAGGCGTTTTCTCGTTTTTTGTATTGCGTTCACCGTGCAATTTGTTATTTCATTCTGTACAACCGTCTCCCCCTTCGTCTCCCACACGACCGTCCCATTCCCATAGCGTTTCCTCCCGGACCCTCTGCTGGCGTTTCTTGCGCCAACCTTTATAGTTCCAACAAGCTGACTTTTCGCTTCATCTGTTGCTTTCATTGTGTCCCCCTCATCCACAAGTTTAATATCATGAGGGCGCGCAAAATTGTAAGACAATAACAGAGAACAGAAAAAAGGAATGATGATGCTCCGCTCCTGATATTGCTAGGCTCTTGTTACAGCTGGACAGGAGAACCGACGCACTACCGCAGTGCTGATGGGAGACGACGAGTCAGCAAAAATGGCGGGCGAGATGAAATAACGCGAGAAACCGAAAACAAAACAGAAGTGGGCCAACATCTTTCAGGCCTTGCGAGAAGCTTCTATTGCTGACAGTGAACCAGCAAAAAAAATAAAAACAAAACACGAAGTTATATCTTTTTGTCTTCATGAAAATATTGCTTTGTTTAGACATACCACGGAGCCTAGCTGTGGCCACAAAAAAGAAGTAATGACGCTGAAAGTTGCTGCTAAGACGAAGCATAATTTTCACGGTTTTCAAACAGGCATGTATCTTTTGAGGAAGAACTGTGTCAACAGATAAAAAGAGCGCTCTTCATCAAATTGTCCCCCGCAGCGGTGGTGAAGCAGTTACAATTTTTTGCGGCTGACCAGAAGGCCATGGGTTCGATGCCGGCCGCGATGGTCGCATATCTATGAATTCAAAATGCTGGAAGTCTATCTACTGCATGATTTCAATGTACGTTAAAGAACACCAGATAGTCGAAATTTCCAGAGCCCTCCCCAACGGCATCCTTCACAATCGTGTCGTGTTTTGGGGACGTAAAGCTGCGGATATGATTATTATATTGAAGCACGTTGACCGTGGCCCATTCGCGAGTGGGCTCACAAACAGGTCAGCAAAATTATTAGCTGCCCAGGAAACAAGAATGAGTTCAATCTCAGATAAGTGTAGATCAATACTCCACGCAGAGATACATCAACGCATGCACAAAGGTAATCGTGAGCTCTGGCATTTTTTTTAGTTTAGAGAAAAATATTACAAAAATAAATCAATTATAAAAGCATGAAATATTTTTACAATGACTAAATAAATATGTTTGACATATAATATTGGGCCCCAAAACTTGCAATATTATATAGAGGTCTGTCTGAATGAATACTTCTGCAGGTATTATACATATAGACATCACGAATGGAATTTCACGTTCCTATTCAAATTTTTCGTTAAGGCAACTAGTGCCACCCGACATCCTGCATGCTCCTTCAAGCATTCTTGGTGACTGCGGACACGTTGAGAGGCTTCAAGCGATGCGAACAACATAAAAAGAGCATCGCATTGAAGGAAGGCGCACGACTTGCGTTGTTGAGTTTCATGTGCGAGCGTCAATTTAAACGCAGTTCTAAATCGAGGGCTGTGCGACACAGAAATGCAAAGTACGCCGCTCGCCATCATGTCAGTCATCTCTTGACAGCAGAGCAAAAAAAAAAAAAAACTGCGAGCTTCGTCTTTCTTTAGCGTTTTGTTTCATCCCCTCATCACTAGAAGCCGTTGCCTCAGCGCGCTCGCCTTTCGGGAACCGCAAACTTTGTTTCGCTCGAAACTCTCGCGCCTGTGCCATGCATGCTTTTCCATCGCTGGCCCATTTCCTGCACGCGGATTGGCCGTCGTTCCGCCTGACAAGCGTCTGTTCCAGTGCGACCGGCAGCAGCCACAGCCTCGGGGCATCGATGGGGCATCTGTCAGAGCTGTCTCGTGCGCCATGCTTTGGAGCCGCGAGAGGCGGCTGCCTTCATGAGACTAGAACTGGGATATAAAAGGAGGACCAAACCTTTTTCGCCAAAGACCTTCTTCCGCCTTTGAGGCAGGCCTCGATCCGCCTTGCCTGCGTTTTGTTGACATCATCACCTTTCTTTTGCTTATATGTACGAGCTGAGGTGGTTATCTTTATTCTCTCAAGCGGTGGTATTCCTCGTGCATCCCTTCATTCACTTCCTTTGTGTTTTTCATTCCCATGTTCGACTCTTGAAACATTTGTTTCTTTTTGTGGGGCTTTGGCTGCCTCGTGTGAGAACATAGGAAGCCCTTCCAATTTCCTCGCGATCAAGCGCGCCGATATAAAACCGTACAAGAGCCGTCACCATGACTATCGGTGGTCGTCGTGGCCTTCCTCCCGATTCACCATCCCGTCTTCTTTGAAGCAGCTGGTGCACAGCTGATGGCGTTGGCGCTTGCGACTATGCGGGACGTTGTCAAAAATATGACGCAAGATTTTAGCTGTTGAATCTATTATTAGCGCAGGTGAAGTGGCACCTGCTGGCTTTCTTCGGCTATAACTGTTCGCCTGCAAGCCCTGTTGTCACAATTGTTTTATTTGAGTAGGGCACATTGGAGACGTTAGAGCCTGGGCGGGCTGCCGCGCAAGGTCGCGTACGTAAAGTTTGAGGGCCTTGGCAAAGAAAGCTGTCCAATATATGTTTCAAAGAACAAAAAAAAAACAAGAGTACAAGAAGCAACAACGCTTTTTGAATCTCATGTTCGCGACACTTTCTACCTCGGAAACGAACAGTCAGACTGGCAATGAAAAAAAATAGGTGCGCACTGTTGTGAAACCTCAAACTAAACACGCACACACACACACACACACACACAAAGTAGAAAATATAAAAAGTGTCATTATTGAAATCTGTCAAAAGAAGAAATGCGTCAGGATGTTTAGCGCTCTTTCTTGTATTTTTTGTTCAGATGTCCCGAAAATTGTGAGCACCACCTGCTTACACTATTCGAGGCCTCCTGGCCTGTGCGTGAGCATGCTTGTTGACTCTTCGGGATGCATTCATGTGCGTGTGAGTGAACGAGCGTGTTTGTGTGTGTACGTTCATTTGTCTGTTTTTTTGTTTGTTTGTTTGTTTGTTTGTTTGTTTGCCGATGCGACACTGGCACTTCACCCGCACGACTGTCCCGTTTCTCAGAACATTTTTTGCAATAGAAATAAAGCATTGCCCGGGCATTCAGTGAATTGCTTTCATTGAAAGCACCTGTTTTTAGCCGGTTCGCCCTTCCAACTTCTTTTCACTACGCCAATGCGAATGTTTCCTTCACAGCTGCTCTATTTTTGGAGACGCAAGAGCAAGAGCACTAGCACTTCAGAAAACCACGCAAATATCTTGCTCCTATTTTGAGAACGTGGCAAACACATGTGATAAAAAGGGCAGTATGGCAGCTTGAATTTATCACTCGATGGTGACAGGGAGGCGGAAAGGGTTTCAACCAATGGCGTTTTCCTGAGGACGAGCAATCTTCTACTAAATACAAAGGGTGGTTTAGCCTTCACAACGCATGCATTTAAGGCGCGTGTTGATATCGCCTTACTCGCAATAGCGCACATGTGTCTCATTATGCTAGAATGCAGTATTGTAATCTGCAGGAACATTTCGTCTATACATTTCGCAATTATCCCTTTTCTTATTCACAACTGGCTGGCATGCCGTATATGCATCGCCCGGGGTTGCAATAAATCATGCAATAAATTTCCGAAATTGTTTTTGGCAGGTGTGATGCCGACAGACTCACTTAGAATGGCACTAATAAATCATCCCCTATGCCACGTGTAACCTCCCAAAACCTGTATTTTTTCTCCCTCCTAGGGCAACGACAACAGCAACCTAGGGCGAAAGCACAGACACAGGCTCGGAAACCTGCAGAATGAAGATTGCGTAGGCACTTACTTATACAGGCAAAGTTCTTCCGACATGCGTAACATCTTATATTACGTGCAGTTTTTCAGTGCTTAACGGTTCGCTCGAAACGGAACACCGAGGCTATACGAAGACATCGCGAACGCATGGAGCAAATATAGAGTTCCTGAACGGTGCGCAAGAAAGGAGCTGCAACTGCCACTGACAGCAACCCACGCAAACTCAAGAGCTACAGGGCCGGCTCTCAAATAGGTGATTTCTCAATTCTTTGATGTTTTCTCTGCGCATAAAAATTTAACGTCAGTTTTTCGCGTCGCCGACCGAATTCAGAGAGAACACTCATGGCACGTATGACGACATTTGAAAACTACGTAGGCTGCTGTAGAGTAGCGAAGACCGTTCTGTAAGCAGAATAATTTCATGTCTTGCGTAGTGTTTAACCGGCTCGTCCATTATAGGCGATATTACCTGCACAAATTTGTAATATTTCTTATTGTCCTTGCTATCCTAAATTTGTATTCTACGAGACAGACACAAACACATAATTTTTAACAACTCACTAATAGATTTCGATTCACACATTGGTCTTGACCACAAAGCTATAAGAACACAACTTTCTTGATTCTACGAATTTTATTTTAGAAATTTCAAAGACAGAAGTCCACCACCAAATTTGCAAAACTAGTGGATGTTCTCTAGCTTTGACACTGAAGTTAAGAACGGGATGATATTTCAGGCTGAACTAACTGAAAAACGCTATTTATTATATATTTTTACATGAGGGAATATACCTTGTAAATACTAAAACTGTAATAAAACTGTGCGGGTGACAGAACACAAGTACAAATTGACATGATTGGTGTAGACTAGCAACTGAAGTTACTGAAATGCATCAATTTTCTACTTTATTTTCGTTTCAATATCGTATGAACCAGTCCCCAAACCTCATTTCTTGTACTAAATATTTCTCGGAAATGGTTTGTTGCAATCTTCTGTGATTAAGACATATTTCAGCTTAAAAAATAAAAAGTACTAATGAACTTTGTTCTGGATGCAGTTCTGAAAGAACATTATATATCACATAGGCACATCACTACAACATATAGAGAGAAAAAAGATTCCTACATTTGTTACGCTGCATGTACAATGTTTAATACAAAACATCGCTAGACGAAAACATTGTTCTGACATTTATAATCATATTATTATTTTTGGATTATTCCTATAAGTACTCTAAGACTGATGTCGTACACTACAGGGCGAAGGTGTTTCCTAGTCTTCTCCAGCTTACCTTATTCTGTGCGCCCTAATACTTTTTTTATACCAGCGAACTTCTTGATTTAGTCACATCATCTGACTCTCTGTCTTCCTCGACTGTCATTTCCCATATCTCGGTAATCATTATGTTGGCCTTAAAGTCCCTCGAATATCACATAAGCGTTATTCGGGTAATTTTTTTCCTGTGTCAGGCCCTGCATAGAGGGGATTTGTATAGGTATGGGGCATATGGTACCTAAGCAAAGGAGTAGACATTTTGTTTTTCTCGAATATAGATTTGCACATGACAGAAAATATACGACATGCAGAATATGCGATCTCTTTGTTTGGGAGGTCAGATTTTACATGTAAAAAATACTATAGGAAAACAGTTTTTAACGTCATCTCGAGGAGTAAATCTCCTCCGAAACTTAAGAAAAAGAAATAGTGATTCAATGTGCACAGACGCAAGACATGGACCATGTTTGGTAGTACCCCGAGCAAGAGAAACGTCCAGACATTGATTCAAAATCTTATCCCAGCATGATGTTCATTCTTCATCGGGTGAACTAACTCATAGCAACATCACGCGACTGGACCATAGCGTATCATCATTCCGAGTAATACTAGGTACATATATATATCATAGTCACCGTTTAAACCACCTTGGACGTGACCGGTTCTGAACCTTGACTACAAGTACAATATAAATGATATACGCAAGAAAGCTGAAATGGCACCTCTAGTGACTGTGTACACACACACACACACACACACACACACACACACACACACACACACACACACACACACACACACACACACACACACACACACACACACACACATACATACATACATACATACATACATACATACATACATACATACATGCATATATATATATATATATATATATATATATATATATATATATATATATATATATATATATATATATATATATACAAACGAGCCCTGCAGTAAAGAAGCTTCAGTCTTTGCGGTCTTTATACCAGAAGTTAAAGAGAAGAGAATGTATAAATTGTCACAGAAATTGTCATTGTGCCTGTCAA
Organism: Rhipicephalus microplus; assembly: GCF_013339725.1. NCBI lineage: Eukaryota > Metazoa > Arthropoda > Arachnida > Ixodida > Ixodidae > Rhipicephalus > Rhipicephalus microplus. The sequence goes on from NC_051165.1 coordinate 251,852,504, forward strand.
AATTAGCTATTATTGAAGCAGCTAAATTCATCTATGACAGCTCTAAGACATGACACTTGACGGCAAGGACGGATAGCTGAACCACCTTCCACATAATCAAACATGAGACATCACCTTCTTCGAACGGCGAAATAGTCTAATGTACTGTAGAAACTATGCCCGAGAGCAGGATTACAACATAGTAATTCAATGAATACCCAGAAAGGACACTGAAGAGGCATAAATACTTCACAATTAAAAACGGGAAAGAAACCCTGATCGAAGGACAGAATCGCCCAATCGCCATGTCTGGGGCAGATAGTAATATTGCTAGAACGCACAGAGCTAACCACCATTTTATGGAGAGGTGGTTTCATCACACTCAATCCAATCAATCGTTCCTATATGAAGTCAATCCGCAAAGAAAATTCTGAATAGTGGCAGATCTTTTACAAAACGTACAACAGATACTTCACATATTTCAACTGGAAGCAGCGTATGTAGACCGCTTCCTCCACAAAATAAACAATCTAGCTCACCAGATTGACACTGTGTGTTCATAAAGATAATACTGTTAGGCACATTCTTTTGGAATGCGTAGAGTGCGGAAACGACAAAAAAGTAAAAAAAAACTATAGTAAGTTTAAAACAGTTTCCTGTGGCCTGGCCTATGGCCTGAAAATCATCTGAAGTTAAAGCCAAACATCTTTTTGAAAGACTTCTTGGTAGGCATTCAGCTACATTTTTGCGCATGTAATGAACAGCTATTTGTTGCTATATATGAGAATATGTTTAAGTTCGTGTACTGTGTGTAGAGCTAGAAGTGTATGCTTGGGAATATTTGTCTGCAATGCTTAGAGATCTTGCAGTTCGCTTGCAGGAATTCACTCCTGTAAGCAAACTGTATGATTTTTTTGCCTGTTTTTTTTCCACTCGGGTTTTTCTTTACTTGTTCATTTTTATGTTTGAAAAAGCTTTTTCATTAAAAAACTTACAGAAATGAAGTATCCAAGATGATTTAAACACAATTCCTTCCCTAGCAAGCCAGTTAAAACCGAAATAACAGAAATAAAGGAGGGGGTGACAGTAAAGTCAGCAACCAGTGAATACAACACAAAGTGTCGCGCATCTGCGACAAACATAATTATTCAAGGGTCCACTGGACTCGAGTCGAAGCTTATGGAAATATTGACTGCATTGACGTACATTCATGTTCACAGCGTAAACACAAAACAGAAAACAAGCGAATACAGAAAGTCACGAGTGAGACCGAAGCATATCATTCATGTTTATCTGCTCACTATTTACACGGAGTAGACGCTCCTCACTGTAGGTGTGTTAGTGTGAAACCCAATCTGTTTTTGCAAGCATTCAGAGTATACGGCAACCAGAAATACACAATGTGTGCCGCATTGCGATAAAACACACAGGCTACGCTCAACTCAAGATGATGAGACAACTAAGGCAGACTTTGATTTTATTCTCCGCCTTCCCATATACACCTGATGTGCTCATTAGAGTTTCTGGCCAGTGAACGAGTGCGACAGAGCAGGGATTTGCATCCGCAAGGGGCACAATGCCCGGCAACAGGACCCGACATGGAGGGGTTCTCAACCTCACATTAATGCATCCGCAGTCAGTCATTAAGTCTTGCTTAGCCTACATACTTATTGCCATAGTGCAGCAGAAATATGCTTCAGAGAAACCCTTACACATAACAAACGACCATATAGTAGCTTCTGTCTCCTTGAGTAGGTCTATTTTATGAGCGACGGTGAACGCGCATGTGTGCATGCCATGTGGGTGCTTCAGAAAGCCCGGTAAATTGTTTTTTTTTTTGCCGATAATGTGTCTTGTAATGCTTATTTCCTCACCGTCTGCTGGAGTTTCTTTTTATGTTTTATTGTGCTTCGCTGTATGTGTGGTGCCACACCATCTAGCCTATAACTTTGTCCTTTCGGTCTAAAATGGTGTTTACATTCACCCAACTGCATGAGTGCTGCCGCCTATGATAATCATTGAAAACTTGCAGACACTTGCAGCAGCAGGCGTGAACCATTGGCGGGTGCAAAAATTTTGGGAACGTATCCACAGACAGGCAGTTTAATTCGGAATAAAATCACCACTTACAAAGATAAAGTAGGAGACCAAGTGCGCCTTTATAGGACCATGCAGCCACTGCTCTTTTTTTTCTGAGATGCTAAATGCTCCACGATTTTGGGGGGTTATATGGTCGAATAGAATACTCTTTCCAGTATTTCTTGCCCGATATTTACCAGTGTCACACAGGCTATTCCGATCGCGATCAAGGCCGATTCTAATTAGGATCGATTCAGGCCAGACACTGCTGCGCAGTGCCCTTTAATCGAGATGATGCTAGATCAGCTTCATGGCTTAATTTCGCAATTTTCGCATCGCAATTTGTCTGCCAGATCACGTTCTGACTTGTGTCTGCGCCAAAAGTAATCAGGATTTGTTTACACCACGCAGCAGCCATGGTTGTTGATTGCGATGAAGAAATTTGATTAAAATTAACCCTAGTCGCGATCCAAAATGAGCGTGCGACACAAGTAACAAATGTTGCAGGCTATAGTGGATTTAACAAAGGGTAATTTCTGGTCTTCTTGGTACGACATATATGAATTGATTCCGCGCAGGTTTTTCAAAAAAGAGACAAGAATAAGGGAGCAAGCAGAGGCGTCCCTGTGTCTTCCCTTCATCTTGTCACGTCTCGGAACTATCTGCACTTAAGCACTTCAGGTGGTAGTGATTTTCGTTGTACTTGGAGCAACGCTGCTCGTTCGATGAAATTTCAACACTCCGTGGCTGTACCAGCGGCAATTTCTTATGTAAGATTTGAAAGTATTTTCTTTTTTTTTTCTCGAAGAGGGGGTCTTTTTTTGTCGCTATGTCATCTGTTGCCTTTCTCCAGTTATAAAATTTTCCCTGAAGTTGCATCACGTTATATCCCATGCAGGAAAACCCATGCTGTAGAGTTTGAACCAACGGCTTTTATACAATTACGTCTGAGATACAGCAGACAACACTATGATAAACAGAATCACCGGATGCTATTAAGTTTAAGGGTGGAAAATAACATGGGAATTTGTAGCAGCCACTTGACATGCTTTAAAGCTCTCGCCGTACATGCGCATATTTCATATGCTTTGCACTGAAGAATTACTCCACAAAAAAGAGCGATGTATCTAGTCGGTTCGTGCTTTGCGTCTTATTAAAAAAACTTTTCCATAATATTATGTGAAGACGAGCGGAACGCAGATAAAACTTTAATGGCTTGCGGAAACTCTATAGAAAACTGTTTGTTGAGAAGATAGAAAAGGCCGTTAAAACGCTGATATTGGATGTTTAATGGCCTCTTGCCTCTTCAGTTGACAAAAAAATTAAAGTTTTCGATTACGCCCACCCAGGATGCCGCGGTTTAAAGTGCATTCCTTCGCAATATAAATAATTGGTACAGCGTTCTTTTAAAGGATTGCAAAATTACGCACACCATTAAGTCCCTTTTATTCGGTTGCTGCCGAAGGTTTTCATTTTATTCGCAGTTTAAACCAAGAACAAAGAAGGAATGACAAGCTCCAAATAAAAAATAACTAAGTGAAATCTGCATTTAGGAGCTAAAGAAAACCTAATAGCGTCGCTGTCATGAGGCGCGGGGGTCGCTCTGCCGCCAATACGAGAGAATGTGCACACTTTATGGCGCTATCAATCGCTATGTTCAATATTTATAGACCTTATTCACCCCGGTATATCTGAAATAACCATTTACGTAGGGGCTTGTCGTTGGGCAAGAAGACTAAGGTGACATCGCAGTGACTTTACACCTGACAAATTCCTTCTACTAAGAATTACAGCTGCGCCCCGCCGTGGTGTTTTATTGGTTAATGCACTCAGCAGGTGACTTGCAGGTCATGAGATAGAATCCCAGCTGTTGCAGCTGCATTTTATATGGAGGCTAAAATGCTGTACGCCCGTGTAATCATATGTGGGTTCACGTTAAATTAAAAAAAAAAACCCATGTGGTTTAAAATTTCAGAGCCCTCCACTAAGGCGTCTATTTCAATCGTAAGGTGGTTTTGGGATGTTAAACCCCACATATTACTATGAGAATTTCAGCTGCAAGAGGCTGTTGCAAACATCGCAAAAATAGTAATGACCATTACTTTAGCATGTTTGGTAATTATTAAAACGAAAAAAAGTCCTTTTTGCGGAAGCTTTTGGGGTAGCTGCGCTCGTCTTCGGGCTTGGTACATAAAAGTTTTGAAAGAATCTTACAACAGTTTTCTTCGCGACATTTATTTTTGTGGCAAATATGCAAATATATATATATATATATATTCATTTATTTATTTATTCATTTATTTATTTACCAATTATGAAATTCGTAGATCCTTAAGTGCAGCAACGTTTATTATGCGTAGGTTGTGTGCAAGGATTAAAGGGCAAAAAAAATTTAACAATGACGCAAACTTTGTGTGTGGGGCACATTTTACTTTTGTTGAACTTGCTTCATTAAACCTCTGTCATAGCTCGCTGCGAATAAGACAATAGATACCATCGATCCTTATGGTCAAGTGAGCCTGATTGACTCATTGACTCGATTGAATCATGACTCGGTTGCAACGCTAATGGTGCTTATAAAATGTAACAGCACAGTACTCTCGCTTCTCTTCAGCGGAGTTGAGAAGATCTTGCTGTTTATCCGTTCTTGCTAGCTGAGCCATATTTCGACGCGCTCATTAAAGTCAAGTACTGAAAGGCCGTTTGCGTCGGGATTCTGTTCATAATGGAGCTCGCAGAGCTACCGAAGTTTAGTGGACGGAAAGCGCTTCCTCTGAGTCACCGTTTATGTCACGCAGCAGTGAATCAGACTACATAAAAGCACCTGGTTTAAAATCAGCCCTTCTTAATTTTTTTATGTATTCGCGATGAGGTATACCCGCAAAAAAGAAGTGACTTATGAAATATGAATACAACATTCTACAATGCAGGTAATGTAGTAAATTATTCTGCACGTCTCCCGCTTGTCACTGAACTCGAGTAGTCTTGTATTTACATACTGACACCAATTGTTAGATTTGATTGCGATTTAAATGAATATATAGCCATGATGCACAATTATGCCACCATATCAATCATATCGCTTCACATGCGCCTCATAGAGGATCACTATGCTCCGTCGCGGTGGTCTAGTGGCTAAGGTACTCGGCTGCTGACCCGCAGGTCGCGGGCTCAAATCCCGGTGGCGGCGGCTGCATTTCCGATGGAGACGAAAATAATGTAGGCCCGTGGACTCAGATTCAGATGCACGTTAAAGAACCCCAGGTGGTAGAAATTTCCGGAGTCCTCCACTAGGGCATCTCTCATAATCACATGGTGATTTTGGGACCTTAAATTCCACATATCAATCAATCAATCAATCAATCAATCAATCAATCAATGAGAAGATCACTACGAACTTGTTGGATGTAAACACATGAAGTTCATATGTATTGCAAGTGGGCCATTGTGGGTTAGAAAGAGAGGCGCAACATAAGATGAACGATTCGTTGTGACATATTTATTAAAGCCAGTTCAATTCAGAAAGGGGGGGGGGTACATGAAAAATAAACGCTCGCATCACGCTTCAGTAAACGCTCGGCAGCGGCTTGCGTGTCACGAGTCATTATCAAAATTGCCTCGGCACAATCCTTCGAAACGGGAAAGGCTGTCTTAATCGTGCAACGTCGATGCAGCCGCCGCCTCGGCAAACAAACTTTCATTTGTCATTACGAAACACTGACAGTGGATTTGCCCAGCATTGAATTCGAATGAGCTTATAAGGGCGTGGAGACTTGTTGTAGAAACTTTTTCGGGGAATGGCAACGTCCGCAGCGGCTGTCGTCTAATGCCCTCAGCGGATGCCGCGCTAAATGTTTTCCCGCAGATGTCTACATTGTTCTTGGCCCTTTGTCTTGAATGATTATGACAGAATAGAAAGGGGCGGTGGTTTTATAACGGGCTACAAGACGTTGGACGAGTGCCCTTTAACCTGACAGGATATAGGACGATTGGCAAGCTCTACCTTTCATCTTGTTCAAGTGGTCTAAAGAAATACTTGTAACAGACTGATTACATGGACAAGCGTGTTAAAAGTTATTCGGCAGATTTTCAATTATTAAGACAGGGAGGATGAGTATAAGTGAAGTAGAGAGGTCATCTTGACTACATCCAGTTTGCTGCTTTAAACGTAGAAAGGGGAATTATGCAGTAAAAGAGAGACGCAGATGCACATTGCACATCGCTCACAAAGTGCAGGGGACCCGCCGCGGTGGTCTAGTGGCTAAGGTACTTCGCTGCTGACCAGCAGTTAGTGAGATCGAATTCCGACTGCGGCGGCTGCATTTTCGATGGAGGCGGAAATGTTGTCAGCCCGTGTTCTCAGATTTGGGCGCACGTTAAAGAACCCCAGGTGGTCGATATTTCTGGAGCCCTCCACTAAAGCGTCTCTCATAATCGTATGGCGGTTTTGGGACGTTCAGCCCCACGCATCAATCAATCATCACAAAGTGCAGGGTTTCACAGGCGATCTCGAACGAGAATGCGGGGCTCTCCAGTGTGCCTTGAGGAGACTACATGATGGCCCCTTTCCTCAGGAAAAGATCTTAGGTGCGTGGTCTTACAGTACATTAGCCCATGACAGCCACACAAACCCTTCGACAATCTAGAAGGCAACGTCACTGAGTGCCCACCAGGTAGACATGCTCATGTGTTCCCATAGCCTCACAGGGAATTGGCAGTGTTGCAGCTGAAGGAGTTGTTTGATTGACATTGCCATGGGTACCCAGTCTGAAGCCCTGCCTTTGCATTCCAGACGACTGTGTGCTTGACCGGGCCGTAAAGAGGATTAGTCACGGGAAAGGCTGATGAGTCACAGCGAAAGGTACCCAATCTAGTCTTGTACGTGATATACGGATAGGGAATAAGCAATAAAGGTAAAATTGGAGGAAGAAGTGTAGCAAAAGCTAATTGATCACAATGCCTCAATATCCGTCACTAACGTCAGTTGATGTAAAAGCTGCTAGAAATATTTGCATTGTCATTAAAATAGTTGGCACCACATAACATGCGAGAAAGTGTACCAACTGTGTTTGCGCAACAAAGCAGCCATGATTAAAAAGCAGAACTGAAGATATATATGGTGTTTTATTTCCCCAAAGCCACGACATGAATATGGTAACGTTATAGTTATGGGCTCTGAAAATGTGTACCTCCTGGAGTTCTTAACTTGTACCTAACTCTAAGCACAGAGATCTCGAGCACTTTTACCTCCAAATAAAAACACGGCCACCATGGCCGAGATTCAATCCATGTAACTTTAAGGTCAGCATTCAGGTGCCATAACCACTCAACGACCAGGCGGGTGGACAGCTGATAAAAATGGTGGTATTGATAATCTTGCCACACACTGGATTAGCCGGACTATGGCGGTGAGAAAACTAATACGTGGTCAAGCGTCTAAGAGAGATAAAAACATGTGCTTTCCAGACTGAATACGCAATGAATGGGAATTATGGTGTAGAAAACTCCTTGAATGAAAATGACATAACGGCCCCGCCACGGTGGTCTTGTGGCTAAGGCACTCAGCTGCTGAACCGCAGGTCGCGGGATCGAATCCCGGCTTCGGTGGCTGCATTTCGATGAGGCGGAAATGTTGTAGGCCCGTGTGCTCAGATTTCGGCGCACGTTAAATAACCCCAGGTGGTCAAAATTTCCGGAGCCCTCTACTACGGCGCCTTTCGCAATCATATGGTGGTTTTGGGACGGTAAACCCCACATATCACTCAAAATGACTTAACGTATATTTTTAGGTGTGAATAATTATTTGAGCGATACGATTGTGCAGTTCTCTAATGAATGATTATTTATATGTTCTTCCATGCCTATTATAATAACAAAAATGAAGAAACATAAGATATTTGATACAAAGAGAAACATACAACCATAAACTAGTTAGTTGAGTGGAATACAAGTTTTCAAGCGTTTACTCTGTGAACACAGTTTGTAGTAAAACAGGCGAAACAATTAAATTCTAATGTATTTGAGTGACTATTGACACATATAAATGCTTTCGGCTTATAGTGAGCGCGATCACGTTGTGCGTTGGTGAACGCGCAATAATAAACATAAAAAAAGTGCAGGCTCGTGTGAAATACAATAACCTAGTGTTGTTGTTCCATCCTCTATCTAGCGTGGTATCGTTTTCCCTCATTGTTTATTTGAGACACGGTGCGTTTTTTAATGTCTGCGGCACGAATTATCGTTAAATACATATTATCTTCCAGAAACGTACTCGTAAACATCTCTGAAACACGAAAGTTACTATTTTCTGGAAATTCCGATATGTCGGCAGCAAGATCACTAAAAGATTGCTCAAATACGGTTTTACAGAAACAGAAAAACTTGAATTTCATTTTACCACTTCATATTCTCTTGCTGTAAGTGAGTTGGGGTCGGGGGATCGCTCTTTTGAATTGAGTCTTCGTACGAAGCGCTCCCCAATCGCAGACCTTCATAAAAGTTTTCCTCGGATCGAGACAAGCTGATTGCCAAAGTTCTGCTTTCAATGCTATAACAAGAGAGCCGCATTCATCATTTGTGTACAGACGCTTAATCTTCTCATCTTCACAATAGCCCAACACCGTCTAGGGCGCTTGAAGGTTTACAATGGCCGCACCGCATAATCACTAATCTAAAAAAAGGCCACAAGAACCATTCTGCATTATTCTCAATGACAAATGAAAGCTGCTTTGTTTGGGGGCTGCATCGGTATGCAATTATCGTCGCTCTTTTCTTTTACAACCTACCCGCGCGCAATTTTTCGTAATGACTCGAGGCTCCGATGGCCATATTCGTTTACGTGCTGGTATTGTTCATTTCTGGGTCTCTCGTACCATCCATCCACTATAGACAGACAGCAATTGGAGGTTTTTAATACTGTTATTGACGTAATGTAAGGAGATGTATGCGCATGATAGGGGCACCGGCTACCCCTATTCCTTACAAGTACTTGACATGGAGCACATTAGGTCCAAGTGTCCTAGCCTAATAATTCTACAGCACATACCATATACAATTTAGCATAACAGCTTATTTTGAAATTGTGTCAATATCTGCTCGCCTGCTTACTTCTCAGCGTCATGTTAGTCTTGAAAACTATGATGCCTCTCATCTCAAATGAGTACAGACTGGTGTTTTTTGGAAGGGCATTGTTGAATTGAAATTACTGAATCACTTCAACAGTTTGGTCTTTGAAAACACACAAATTGTCTATCTTTAATTCTACGCATGTTGCGACTTTTTTTTCTTTAAGAATGAATCACTTTAAGCAGGTCGTAGAAACTTTGGTGGGTGAAATGTGCACAAAACTATCATGATCATGAATCGCCGCGTGGCCTCTACATTCTCTTTACAAAGAAGCCATTTAAGCTATCGGTAACTTTTGTTTCATCATGCAACACTCCTCAGGTGGTAATGCACCACGGGCATTCGGCAAGCCCCACTATCTATTACAGCGTGTGCGAGCGTTAAATGAAAGCACTGCTCGGTGAAGTGGAAGACTTGGAATATGAGAGAGAGAGAGAGAGAGAAAGAGAAAATAAAAAAAGATAGAAAAAACTACAGAGATAAAGAAAGACAGAAAAGAAGGAGAAAAAGAAAGCGATAGAAAGAAAAGGGGGGGAAAATGGTGAAGCCTTCACCAAGCAGCACAGATCTTGAAACAGTGAAGCTAAGCGATACTGAAGCCTAACAAAACAGCCAATAATCTATAGACAACCTACAAACAACTACCTAACGTCCAGGAATGACCTAAAAGAAACCAAGAAAGCAACATAGCTAAGAGCCTATCCGCTACCCAGAAGCAACCCAGCATCGCCAATAGCTAAAGGCCTGCTATCTAGAAACCATCTAGCATCAACTACAGCTGAAGTCTCGCAACAGCGTAGGAGCAGCCTAGAAACAACGTAGCATCACCAAACTAAATCCTACCAGCGATGTACGAGCAACCAGATTGGACGTCAGAAGGGCCCAGCGCTTCGCTGTTTTTAGCCTTGCGCAATCTAAATGCAAACTTCCCCTTATTTGTAAGGGTGAAGCTTCTTGCAATGTTGGCCGTTCTCTCCTACTCTGTGGAAGTAGTTAGTAGTAGTATGCAGCCACTTCTAGTTAGTTTTTTAATTGGTCGCTAGATGGCGTCGTGCGTATATATGCTTGGGTTATGTGCTTGAGTGGCGTCGTGCGTAGTGTGCTTGGTCAGATAAGCTGTTTTGCATGCTTTGAGCTTGTCTTTATAATTATAAGGCAGCATTTAAAATCCCTGTAGCACCTATTTTATTGTACGGCTTTTTCGGGGGTCAGTAACCAGGTATTTATTAGTTTGTGCATGTGTGTGTTTGATTTTTGAGGTGCACGTACATTGAACACGCAAATTGCTGTAGTAAAGCTTAGAATTTCTTTTTCTCGTAGGGCAGGGCTCAAGTTTTGTAATTATCGTGTGAGACAGGTCATAGGAACAATTGGTGTCGCAAAGACATCGTTAAAAAGACTGTAAAGTGTTCAGGATGTGGGGTTTGTTTGAAAGGAAACCCAAGTGTAGAAGCAGAAAGAGAAGAGGCTGACGCGAAGTGTAGGCAATGTGAGGTCGAGGAAAAAATGGAGAAAATTATGGTTACCCAGAGTGACCTGCTGATGAGAATCATCGAGCTCGAGACTACGTTGACGACAGAGCAAGAGAAAACGAGGGCTATGGGAGAAAGACTGAAGTCTTCAGAAGAAGCACTAGCCAAGGTAAACAGAGGAGCGGCCTACGGAGAGAACACTAGGGAACCGGCAACCAGAATGGCGGAGAAGAAAGAGCAAGCAAGTTTGGAAAGAAGAGGTTCAGCCGGTTCAATTGTCACAAGGCCCAGCTTCAGCGAAGTAGTGGTGGGGCTGGAAGAGGACAAAGCAGCCGGCGTCACAGGTGCAAGTAACCCCTGGGTGCAGGACGCTCCCGCTGAAAAGTCACAGCATGTGATAATCGCCGGGGACTCATATATAAATCGATGCACAGAAGTCATCAAGGAGAGGGTAAGAGGTGACAAGAGGGTTGCCGTAGGGGCGTTCCCAGGACGCAAGCTGGAAGCAGTCATAAGGCAAGCGAGCGCAAAACTTAAAACTACAGCTGGTAGACGAAACCTCGTGATAATTTCAGGCGGTTTAAACGTGTCTTATATGAAGATACAGCAGGACTAGCAACCACACTGGCGAAAGGCGTTGATGACATGCGCACCACTCCTCCTCAGGTACAGGTAGTGATGTGCACGATACCGGAGGTACCAGTGCGCGATAGCAACCTGCAAAGAGCGGTTGTCAATGCAAAGCAAATGATGCGGATGAGTCGAGAGAAAGGCTTTGAGGGGGTGGAAATAAACAGAGAGGTGCATAGGCGTTGTGGTTTTCAACGAGACAGAATTCACTTCGATGAGCGGCTAGGTCTAGAGGTGGGTTGGCGACTCGCAGGACGCGCAGTAGCATTTTTGGGGGGCAAGCGGGCCCTTCGAAGTGCAGGATAGCTAGTAACGAGGAAAACAACCAGGGAGACTCTTTGACAGGTGACATGGACAGATACAATTCCAAAGTGACACCAGTATCTAAGATAGGTAGTGTCCGGGGCAGAAATAGACGTAGCCACGAGCGCCGAGCCAATTCAGGCATAGGGTATATTAACATGCAGGGTGGTAGGAACAGGCTGAAGTGGGAAGAGATAGAAGAACAGCTAAGGGAGGAAAGGCCGATGGCATACGGTTTTGTAGAAACACATCTCAGGGACGTGGAACAACCTCCTAACAATGCCGACTACACGTGGGAATATTGTAATATAACAGAAGGTGGTATTGGGGAATTCATTCATAAAAGTACAGACTGGCAAAGGGTCAAGCAGGAGTGCAAGGAGCATTTGTGACTAAAAGGGAAAGTGGCAGGGCAAATGACACTCCTTGGTTTCGTTTACTTGTGGACGGCAGCAAAGGCCAAGGAGGAAAACCAGGCAATGTTAGAGTGTATATCAAATGACATTCAGGAGTTAGGAGAATAGTGCGAGATAATTATACTTGGAGATATGAATGCGCCTATAGAAGATATAGATGGGTATACCAACCTGACAGGCAAAATGATCGTGGATATGTGTGAAAGGCTTGATTTGATCATTTGCAACAGTACCGAGAAGTGTGAAGGGCAAATAACATGGGAAGTAAGAAGGCTACAGTCGACGATAGATTACGCACTGATGTTACATAGGATGTATGATGAGCTCAGGGCAATGCATATAGATGAAGGTGGCTCCAGAAGTCTTGGTAGTGATCACAAACGTATCAAGCTAAGTTTTGGAAGAGCAGTGAAAGTGGGAAGGAGACAAGATGAGAAACTACAGGAAAATTTTTATTCAGAAAGGCAAATTGAAATAGCCACAGAACAAATTGAGAAATAATCACTGAGGATAATAAAACAGTGTGGACATACACGAATCCAATTAGACTGTTTGAGCTAGAGCTTGCTAAGGCACGTGGCAAGTCACCCCGGAAAAGAAGGCGCAAACCCAAAAGCTGGTGGGATGAGGAAGTTAAGAGAGCCATAGCAAAACGTCAGGAAGCCTCTAGGGAACACAGACATGCTAAGCAGCGGGGTGAACCGACAGATGAGGTTGAAAGAAAATGGTAAATTTTCCTAAGCTGTAGAAGGAATGCATCCCTTCTGATCAATGAAAAGATTAGAAGAAAGGGAGCTCAGTGGCTGGCAGAAGTATATAAAAAGGATATAAAGGCAGATGCGAAATTTGGAACCGTTTAAACTCCCTAAGAAATGAGGCGAGTCTAGAGCAGAGGTTTATAACTACAGCTCGAGGTGCTAGGCTAGAAGGGGACGAAGCTATTGAATATATAAGAACAAGGGTGACAGAAAAATTTTAACAAAAAAGAGCTTTATGCACCACAGTAGACAAGGATAAATCAAGTGGCGCAATGGCTCCATTTTCACAACAAGAGTGGGAAAGGGCTGAGAAAAGGGTTCCTAGTAGTACATCAACAGGCGCAGATGGCATTCCAATTATGCTGATAAAGACATTAGGCCCGAAGTCTAAGCAGGCTTTGAGAGAGGCAGTGAGCAAAATAATAATCGATGGAGAAGTTCCCGATGGATGGAAACTTAGCAGGATGGGCATGATCTATGAAGGAAATGGGGACAAAGCTGACATAAACAACTACCGTCCTATAACAGTGACATCAGTGGTCTACAGGCTGGCGATGCAGATTATGAAGGAAAAACTGCAGGCATGGATAGAGGTTGAGGGGGTGCGGGGGGAACTGCAGAATGGGTTTCGAAAACACAGGAGGTTGGAAGACAATCTCTTCTCACTGATGCAGTGCATCGAAATAGCAGAAAATGAACACAGGCCCCTGTGGCTAGCATTGTTGGATATCAAGGACGCGTACGATAGCGTGGACATCTGCGGTAATGAGGGAGATAGGTTAGATTTCAGATTCAGTAGAGAAAAATCAGCAGCCATGATTTTTAATGACAATGAAGGTAGTGAGCTTAGAATACAGGAGGTCACGCTAGAGATAACAAATAAATACAAATATCTGGGCGTATGGATAAGCTATGGATGGGGCCGAGTACCTAAGGGAACACGAAATATACGTGTCGACTAAAGGTACAGGAATGCAGCGGTCATGAAAAACAGGGCACTGTGGAATTACAATAGGTATGATGTTGTGAGAGGAATATGGAAAGGGGTCATGGTTCCTGGTCAGACGTTCGTCAACGCGGTCTTGTGCATGAGATCACTAGTTCAAGCAAGATTAGAAATTAAGCAACGTGGAATAGGTAGGCTTGCCTTAGGAGCTCGCGGGAATACACCAAATCAGTGAGTACGAGGTGATATGGGATGGACATCATTTGAGGGCAGGGAAGCGAGCAGCAAGGTAAAATTTGAGAAGTGATTTAGAGAAATGGGGGAGGAGCGTTGGGCTAGGAAGGTATTCAGCTACTTGTACATGAAGAATGTCGATACAAAATGGAGGAAGCGAACCAGAAAATGTACTGGGTAATACTTGGAAAACAGCAGGGGGCCAAACTAAAAAGAATTATCGGTTAAGAAGAAGGTGAAAGAAGCTGAGACCAATAGGTGGAGAACGGTCATGATTAAGTAGCCCGCACCAAAGATATATCGAACTTTTAAGCAAGAAATTGCAAAGAAAAGGATCTATGATAAAACTTCGGGTAGTTCTCTACTGTTTGAGGCCAGGACGGGAGTACTGCGAACCAAGACATATCGGGCCAAATACGAAGGGTTAGACACGGTATGTAGTGCGTGTGGAGAGGAAGAGGAAACTACCGAACACTTAATAATGTTCTGTAAAGGGCTTCACCCTATAGTTCAGGATGATGGCGCAGAGTTTTTCAAAGCACCGGTGTTTAGAGACAGGGAGGGCAAAATAGATTTCAAGTGGATAGAATTAACTAGAAGAAGGTTGTCTGATTGGTGGCTAAAGTCAAGGCAAAAGTGAAAATCAAACCCTTCACTGAAAAGTACCAGTCCACAACTTTACTATTTAAAGGAATAAAAAGATAAATCTAGTGGTTAGTTCACTGAATATTATGGCTAGGGGGCGTTAGCCGCCGCCCGATCTAAAGGGTACAGCCTCATCCATCCATCCATTCATCCTCGGGGTAGTTGTCTGCTGTTTGAGGCCAGGACGGGAGTATTGCGAACCAAGACATATCGGGCCAAATACGAAGGGTAGACACGGTAGGCAGTGCGTGGGAATGGGAAGAGGAAAATGCCGAACACTTGATAATGTTCAGTAAAAGGCTTCACCCTATAGTTCAGGATGATGGCGCAAAGTTTTTCAAAGCACTTGGGTTTGGGGACAGGGAGGGCAAGATAGACTTTAAGCGGGTAGAATTAACTAGAAGGAGGTTATTCGATTGGCGCCTAAAGTCAAGGCACGAGTGAAAATTAAACCCTTCACTGCAAAGTACGAATCCTGAACCTCACTATTTAGAGGAAAAATAAATACATCTAGTTTTTCGTTCATGGAGTATTACAGCTTGGTGGCGCCAGCCACCGCCCGATCTAAAGGGTACATCCATATCCATTCATCCATCCTTGGAGATATCACTACATGGCGTTATGGTTTTCGTATAGTTGACAATTTCGTAAAGATTATGGACGAGCGAACAGACGAATGGACAGACGGACGGACGGACGGACGGACGGACGGATGGACGGATGGATGGATGGATGGATGGATGGATGGATGGATGGATGGATGGATGGATGGATGGATGGATGGATTGATGGATGGATGGATGGATGGACGGATGGATAAACAAACAAACAGACAGACAGACAGACAGACAGACAGACAGACACATTGCCCCACTCATTGTCATTCACTAGAGTGTGGCCGCATAGAAACATCGCGAGGCATTTCCATGTAATAACAGAAAAAAACTGGCAAGTAGCATGTCAGTAGCGTTCATACTTCAATCGTACGACCAGGCAGACGAAGGCGCAATCAAATATGATGACGATTACCCTTTTACAGTCACTTAGCGATACAAAGCAATGACTCTTCGTCCCTTAGGGCAGAAACATTGCGCCCATCCTCACCACCCTGCACGTATAATCATGAAACCGACAATTAAACTTTTCAGTTGGATATCTCGGGGCACAGACGTAGTAAGAGAGTTCTTCCAAGGGGAAGTGTGTAAAACCGCGACTGCATATCGTTTGAGCATAAACAAGTCCACGTGCTGCAGTCTCTAAAAAGATAATTATTCAACTTTAGCTAATTCTACAGCAGACAGTGATAATAATTGCCTCACTCTATGTCCCCCTACATACATAATTTCCCTGTGAAGATGCTTTTAACGTACCTCTTCATTCTAAATTTTGAGAAGGCCATTAGCTTAATATTGAAGGCCCTTGTAGCAGCCCGGCCAAAAAGTCGGTGTGTAAGTGTAGTGCAGCTAAGTTAAAGATTAAACATTAAAATAAGCTAGAAACGCTCTCAGGGATAACATAAAAGCCGACTATTGCAAGTCATATATGGGACAAAAACACATAATATTAAAAAATGCAGCGTGATGTAGAGTCAATAATGAGATTTTAAATGGAATTACCAATGTCGAGAAGGCCCACATTTAATCAGTGGTATTGAATGTTTAATCTGTTTTGCTGAGAAGGCAGTCGTATGATGTTGAGCAATAAATGGTTGGTTAAGAGGAAATGAATGGGCGTGCTGTTTTGGGTTTATTCTGTTATTTGTAGTGCATAATTTATGACATGCTGAACTACGACATCTGACATTTGTTCGCTACATTCAACTTTTTCACATGAGTTCGGCGGAATTCCGCAATATTCTTTTTATCGCTTTATACACTTAATTATTCAACCATAAAACAAAATGTGCCAAGGAAAACGCATTGCTAGCTACACTTTTGAAGAAAATATTAGTGAGGTGAATGCAGTTTATTACGTTACCTGGCTTTCGTAGCCTGTGGTATTGTAGGCTACTTTGTGCCAGGTGAATTGCATAGCCAAGCAAGTTAACGTCGTAAGGTATCCTTAGGAAAAACGTTTTTTTAATGTTTGCTTAATGTGCTACAGTTATTTCACATTGCGACTCTTTACGTTCCTTTCTCAATCTACATTGTATAAACAGCACAATATTGAACCATTGGTGAGTGGGCTATAGAGAAAACAAACATGCATGTTGTTTATTCTACATTCTGTTCTTTGGTAGTAATAAGGTACAATGTAAAAATAAGGAAGGATAGACAGATTTCGCATTTTTGTGCTTCACTTAATTTTGTCTCTTTAGCTTACCACGAATAAAGTAAAAGAAGAAGTGACACCAAATTTTTAACTCGAGATATGGCGTTAATTCGATTGCTTGGTACGCGCTTGTTCTTTTAGCAAAGTATCGGTGACATCCGTTACGTAGAAGCTATACTATTTCGAGTGCAATGAGCGTCCAAGCCTCATCGGCGCGTTCCCGGCCATGAGACGTCAACAGCATTGACAGTATCTTCCCCGTAACAGTATTTTGACGTGTTCAGCAAACTCCTAGGCCATGACTCAGGAACAGTGCGTCGATGTGCGAGCAATGGTGACGTCGACATTTTTAGCGCTGTCATCTCGGTGCCTACACGTGGTACCATATGGTGTCGACGTCTGCATGCCTAGAAACAGCTTCGCTTGCTTTGTTTCGCTTGCTTCGTGCAGCGTGTTCGTGTGAATCCAGCGCTTTCGACGTGCCGCTTCGGCTGATTTGTCGTGAAGTCGTGATCGTGATTGTGGTATTTTGAAGCTACGGTCATCGCAAATAAGTGACACGCATGCATGGTTTGAATGTCTTAACAGCTAGCGTGACCCAGGCATGCGTATCAAGCTGTCTTGTAGCTGCTCTATCGGGCGTCGATTTCATAATCACTACTCAAAAAAGGATCAAACTGAAAACGATTCGTCCCGCCACGAATCACCGCCATTCCATATTCTTAAGGGTTTTCATCGTTTCTTGAAGAACACTGAAGGCGGTGACGACAATGGGGGTTGTGAAGACATGCCTATACACATGCGCGCCGTGCAGACGAAATGTCAACTAAAAATCGCGTCACCATTTCATGTGGCCGTGTGATCAGACGGGGCGGGACCGCGAGTGGTGATCGCTTGGCAGCGTTGGAAGCGCTGAAAGCTGGTGGGCTTCGCATCTGTTTTGATTTGGGTTCTATACTGGTCAGACTAATTGATATTAGATATATTTATTCGTCGCTATGTTGGCTTCTTAGTATCTACTTATTGGTATAAGGAATAAATAACTCCCCATTGGCGAAAAAAACATGGCTTGCACCAAATTGGTATCACTGCTTTTTTAAAAACCTAAAGGAAACATCCATTTTTTATATCGCAGCAAGATGCATAATCCACCCAATTTTTAGTCAAGTCTGAGAGCTCTAAGACTTGATTTCAACCCGAGAAAAATAACTATTGTATAATGAGGTGATATCACTACATCACTTCTCAAACTAATCTGTAAAGGCAAATATTTAGGGTTGCAAGTGACTCAATTTTTTTTTCACCGCTGTTGAATACGTAAGAAGCTTCGTTGTATTGCATATAAGCTTGTGAATTTCCCCTTGGTTCGTTTTTGTTCTCGAGCCTTCAAAATTCTCGTCATCGCCAGCAGTGAGCTGTCTCAGCTCCTGAAAAGCACCATTCACTACACCAGATACTTCGCAAGAACTGCACCGTATGGTGCGCTCATGCCGGCGTCAATACGCAACACACTGCGCTGCTCGCATTGAGCTCCACTCAGAGCAGCCACACGAGTTCATTGCGTGCAAATTTTTTGCGGCAAGAGCCGTAATTGAAACAAAAGGAGCAACCACCAATCAAACAAAAAAATGTGTTTCAGCCTCCAGTGGATAAACCTTATTTTCCCATCAGCCACAACTCATCTGTTCCGCGCGCTGCCTGTTTACGCGCTCGCTGGCTGCTCCCAATGGCGACCGCGACCCCGAACTCATTCAATACCCGCCCGCACGCCCACGCCCGAAGAATGGCATCTCAGGGTCGGCACACCGCCCAGCGCGTGACTTCGTGCCTCCGCAGGTCGCGCGCAGGCGCTCGACGACAGCGGATCCAATTTGCGGCTAATCCCCGCGCACCGCAGATCACACTCAGTAGCAGGCGCCAATCTCGGCCTCGCAGGCGCTTCCCGCACCAGCACCTAATCCCGAAAGCGACTCTCGGGGACACGTAACTTTGTTTGCGTAAGCCGCCGCGGACGACGACGCTGTGGGAACGCCAGTAATTCCTCTCCCGGGCTGACCGCAACGTTTGCTCGAGACGCACATTGGCTGCCTTCTCCCTTCGGTCGTCGTCGCCCCACGCAACTCTCCGGTGGCATTGACTTCGTCTTCGCCCGCCACTTCCCTCGCCGTCCTAATATCGCCCCGTGCCAATGGGCCTTCGGTGACATTCCCTCTTGGCGCCAATAGCAACAAATTGACGAGCAAACCACTCCACGCTTTCTCGTCGGGAAGTGGGTGTGTGTGTGTTTGTACAGTGCGCAGTGCTGTGGAACGCGGAGCAGGGGCGCTACTTCTGAGCTGAGGTTTAGCTAAACGCCAGCGTCTGCAACAAGATGACAGATCTGTGGGAGGCGTCAGTTCGATTGCGCAAAACCATCCAAGGAAGCTGAAACTGTGGCTATATTAGACACCGTGGCGGTATGCTTCGGTTGGGCCCTTAGAAAGCGTGAACAGAGAATCATATGTAATGCGATTTCACGTACGTACATGCCTAACGAAATTATATGAGCCTCCTGTAGATAGTATGTACATAAAAGTAGGGCCATAGTGGAAATGTTTTAATTACTCACTTCTATTCGTAATAATTATCAATGGGGTGTAACACCTCAAAACTAGCATATTATTTAGAAACGCCGTATAATTCCAGGCTCCGGAAATTTCGACCACCTGGAGTTCTTTAACCTTCACCCAAATCTGCGCACATGGGCCTACACCATTTTCACACGGACCTACAGCAGTTTGTCATAATCATATGGTGGTTTCGGGACGTTACACCCCACATATCAATCAATCAATCAGACCAACACAGCGGGGCTCACTTTCAAAAACTCGCATACAAAAAACAAGAAAAATCTAGTTCGGGTTTTAGGGGCGAAGCTTCTTAGGCCGCGTTCACACTGGAATTCCGGCCACCGAAAGTGCTCCGAATCCGGTTCGGTGGCGGCGAGATCCGCCGAAAGGGCCCTCTCCGCGCCGTTCGCTCTCGGACCAATTTTTGCGGCGTCTGCCGCCGAATCGGTCACCGCGCACCAATAGGAGCGCTAGTCAAGGAATTTTGAGAAATGGTGACTAAGCCCTACTCACTTGTTATGCCGCAGTGCACGTAACTGAATGTTGAAACCAACGGGAGTTTAACCTACTCTGTGCCTACTTCGCCTCCATATTTCGTGAAAGAGGTGACCGAGCTTGCTGTTGGCGTGACCGAGCTTGTTGCGGTCTTGCAGAGCAAAACGAACCCACCAACGCCGCTGGCGTCGGTCGTTTTTCTGCTCTTCGTGCATTACAAGACAGCCACTTGCCAGCAAAGTAAGCAGTACTGTCTTTTCTTGCGTACGAGAATCGTCGAAGTATACACCACCGGATAGCGTAGTAGCGTTTGCGAGCCGCGACAACAACCGGGTGACAGCGCATCCATCCCGCGTTCGCCCCGTAGTAGATGGCATATGCGGCGGCGCGGGGCGCGTCCAGTGCGAACGACACTGTGTTTCGGCGGCAGGGGAATTTCGGTCGCTGTAGAAAGCGGATGTTCCAGTGGGAACTAGGCATTATAGCGGCCCCCGTTCGTCCCCCGTAGTTTGTAACAAGTATAACATGTTGACCTCCAAGGTGGTGCTGGTGAGAGACTTCTTCTGTGCGTTGTTGAACAATAAAAAATAGTGCTCAATGTACATGTCTATGGCTGCTAATGGGGAATGAGAGACAGGAGCATTCGGCTTTTAGTTAATGCGCAGGCTGTGATTACCATTAGCACCCATTGGCATGTACATTGAGCACTATCTGACAAAAAAGGGTTGCTACGTTATACTCGCTGCGTGTAACCTCCTTAGCTTTAGAAAGGTTTAGCGAGCGTTGAGCCGCAGTGCCATGAATACAATGAACTTGTATATACCATGAATAAACTCGAGGTGGTTAAAAATGGGAAGTAGATACGAAGCGCAAGCCGTAAGAAAGTAAAAGCCGAATTCTCCGCCTCTCATTTCCCATTAGCAGCCATTGGCATGTACATTGAGCACTATCTGACTGAAAACGTTTGCTACGTCATACTCGCTGGGCGTAACCTTCTTGGTTTTCGAAAGGTTTAGCGAGCGTTCGGCCGCAGTAACATGAATACACTGAACTAGTATATATCATCAACTCGAGGTGGTTAAAGGTGGGAAGTGGACCCGAAGCGCAAGCCGTAAGAAAGTGTGCGTGTGCCACCTCTCGTTTAGTCCTTGGAATGTCCGCTGGATGGCGGTGCTTCTATATGGGGAATATATGATAAAAAGATGCGAGATGGTGGTACTTGGAGTGTTGAATAGATGGACGAACGGACACATAGACAGATACATGGATGGACGCATGAACGGACGCAGGGGCGGCTGCATGGACGAACCCAGGGACGCACGCACGAACAGACGCACGCACGGACGGGCTGATGGACGCATGGACGGACGGAAGCAAGAACGAATGAACGGACGAACTCTTCGCCCCACTCTCCATCATTCACTCCGTGGATATGCTGCAATTTTTTTTATTGGGTCTCGTACCGTTGCATAGGTACAATCCTTGTGACATATGTAAGAAGAGTCAACTCTTGCGTTTCACAACCGTATTTTGATAAACTACGTACATTTTTATTCCTAACTAGTATTGTGGGCGTTTTCATCTCATAGTTTATAGTTTATAGTGAAAGTCTATAGTGAGTTTATAGTGAAAGAACCTTCGGGAATTTGGTCGATCTTCTCGGACTCGAAGGCATCTCTTCAATGTCTTATATCACCCTTTCGCCATGGACCTAATGAACAGTTAATAGCTGAAATAAGGCTTCTTCATCACCAGCAACCGAAAAACAGCACAGCATAGTGTATCAGTGGATACCAGGTCATTGCGGTATATATGGCAATGACCGCGCAGATGAGGCCGCTAGATCTGCACACGATGGTACCCAATACACAGCCATCCCGTTCGCAAGAACCGACGCAGCTACAAGACTTCGTTCGCTTGCACGTGACCTCACACTGGTACAGTGGAACTCGACAGACTTCACAAACGCGCGCCTGCATAACTTGGATCCCGATCTGCAGCTTCGTCTTCCCCCAAGGATATCTCGAGCTGAGGAGACTCTTTTATGCCGCCTGTGGCTTGGAGTGGCCTTCACGAACGCATACTCTTATCTCATCGGGATGGCCAGCTCTCTTACATGCACTTACTGCAGTTGCGAAGAAACCATCGCACACCTTCTGTGTGAGTGCACCCATTTCAACGCGCAAAGACAAGAACTCACTGCAGCTCTGGATAGACTAGACAATCGGCCTTTGTCGGAACAAAGGATTCTGGGTCATTGGCCGAGCCCATCCTCAGCCCAGAAGGCTTTGAAACCTTTGCTGCGCTTCTGGCGGACAACTGCCCTCAGAGACAGACTTTAGTGTCATATACTCTTTGATGTCGCCTTTCCTCTGTCGCAATTTTTTTTTGTACTTTCTCCCTCTCTTCGCAACATTTCTTTTTAACATCTTTCATTCCCCTCACCCCGTTCCCCAGCACAAGGTAGCCAGCCGGTCTAAGCACTGGCTAACCTCCCTGTCTTTCCGCTTAAACTTTCTTCCTCCTTCTCCTTCATCTCATATGCGGGATCATGTAGTGAAACAATTAAAGCCCCTAAACTGTTAAATAAAGCTGAAATAATGTCGCTGTTATAAAATATTTGCCAAGTCATTCGGATTCACTGGGCTGGGGCCGAGGCACGCGAATTCTAACAAGCGTTGCCAAGAAACTCTTGCACTTGAGAGGCACTATCTAAAGAACTAGCACCCGTAATAATTTAATGAAAAGGGAGACGAAAGGTTGATAGCGAAATAGTAATTACGTATTTAAAAGAGCTCAAATGACAAGATTCTTATTGGGATCTTCGCGTGAGCCGAAAAGCAATGTGACTGCTGGTGGGCACTTCAAACATCTCTACACAGTCGATTAACTGAGTTTCAGCGAGACTTAGAGGAGTAAATATATTTGCAGTGCTCCAACCATCCAATTCAATCAATTTCTTTCAGTAATATGTGCACGTCAAACTTATACGCATTTCGCACGAGGGGCCTCTACATGTTAAATTACATTCACTCACGCGCGCATGAATCTGTCTGACTTCCTTGAAGAAGGGTTGTTGCAAAAATCAATGCACTCTCGCATTTGCGTTTTGGCCGAGATCACGCTTCTCCTAATACATTTTCGTATATGGTCCACATAATAAACGCAAAAGCGGAGGCCTGCTATGACTTGGTACTCTGAGGCTCGCGTTCTTCATTCTGCTTTTCATTTTATGTAGAGGCATGCATATTTGTTTTTTTTTAATATGAAATGAGCTTGTAGGTGACTCGCCAAGTCCTTTTTATTCTCAGCACCGTCTCCTGTTGTGAGGCGCACGTGCTTCGAATGCGGACGTGATCGATGGGGACGTCGCCCTTCGCGGCAGGTCGATGAATTCCATACGCTGAGCTGTCAAAAAAGCGCAAGAGTACAAAACGACAGAGGTGAAACGAAAGGATAAAGATGAAAGTCAGCCCCGACGACGCTCTCACTTTTTTTTCATCGCTTATTAGGTGTTGTGCGCTAGATACACTTTTTTTCGAAAAGCTTCCCTGCGAGAGTTGATGACGAGAGAGGGCTACGGATATCTGGTCACTTTTATATACATACGTAATGAGATCACGCCTTATCTGCCAAGATAGTGGGAAGCACCTAATATAAGCGCTGTCACGCCCGACGTGCATTAGTCTTTCCATCCTTCAATTTGTAAATAACAAGGTTGGGCCCTCTTGAAGTGGCTGTATAAGCCATCGATCGTTTACTGCGCGTGACCCGTGCACATCATTCTGAGTGGTTCAAAAATGGGCGGACCTACGAATACAGCGAGGTATTTAGGCGCGCCGAATTGAAGTTTCTGTTACTTCAGGAAACTACAGTGGAGAGAAGGGGCAGCGTTTATAGTAGATATTAGGATAATTTATATTACGATAATGTATTATTACGATAATTTATATTGTGTTAAACGCGCGTTTTTGCGAACACTCTTACTGCTGGAGTACCTATAGGCACGCGCAGTGCGACGACGCAGAGTGACGACGCAGTGATGCGCTTCTCACGATGGTCTGCATGCCTTTGATTCGCGACATTCCGTGAGTTAAAAGAGGACGTAAATAGTTATTGGCATGCAACACCCGGAGCCTTCGGGTGCAATTACCGTCATAAAACCTTCGTCGCAATAACCATGCTCTTTGAACAAGGATGGAAAAGACGTTACTAGGTAAATGCAATGAACACACTTTGCACTTTCTACTTGGGTAGATTGGGGAAGATTTCTTTCTCTTTTCTCTATTCCGGCGAAAGGGGGGGAAAGGCTTTGTCTGTTAGGAGAGAGACGATCTTCATTACTGAGGAAGTTATAGAAAGAGCGAGAAAGAGTACAAAATTGAAAACGAATGAAAAGAAATTGATTAAAGAATAGCTGCAAGTAACAAAGAGAAAAAAGAAGAACGAAAATAAAGAATGAAGAGAAGAAAGGAAGGTCTTCTTTCAGGCATGGCACCATTATCATAAAACTTCCGTAATATTTTCTTCCCTGTTCTTTCGTAGCTTTTTTTTTTACGCGAGGACTAAACTACTATAGTTATCTTTTCTGACCTTCTAAAGCCCACATATTGGCGTGAAATTGCATAATGCTTGTGCTCTGTCGATTACGATGAAAAAAAATTAAAACAATATAGGAGCATCGTCAAGTCTAACATAGCAACCTTTTGCTCTTGGACCTCCTTTCTACAGTTGCTGAGAGAAAAAACGCTGAATGAAATTGAACATAGCTAGATATTTAATGAAGATATGCACGTACCGTCTTGTCGCCGAGGTTGTTGACGATGCAGTGCAGGTAGGCTGTCTGGCCGAGTTGCGAGGTGACATTGCGCTCCGTGCTGTTGTCGAAGGACGGGAACAGGCGACTCGTGGGAGGCCAAAGGTCGTCGCTGATCTTGGCATCGCTCTCGTCAGCCACAGCCTTGCGCTGTCGAATGACCTCGGCCGTGGCGTCGTCCCCGCGTTCGGTGGCGGTCATTGTCGTCTGCCGAACTGCCGGTGTCAGCATGGCCGAGGGCGAGAGATGTCTTGATGAGTCTGCAAGGAAAAAAATAACAGTTGCTTGAATAGGAGCAAAGTTTGTATCGATTTACTAGGCCATTGCTTGAACAGTTGCTTGAATAGGAGCAAAGTTTGTAGTGATTTACTAGGCAATTTCATCATGAACAAGACGGGAAGAAACATGATTGATTTGTGGGGTTTAACGTCCTAAAACCACCATATGATTATGAGAGACGCCGTAGTGGAGGCCTCCGGAAATTTCGACCACCTGGGGTTCCTTAACGTGCACCCAAATCTGAGCACACGGGCCTACAACATTTCCGCCTCCATCGGAAATACAACCGCCGCAGCCGGGATTTGAACCCGCGACCTGCGGGTCAGCAGACGGGAATAAACATGAGTTGATAATGAAAAGGTTAGTGTTTCATGCATCTTGTTTTGCGTGTCACAGACAGCGTTGATCTCTTTTACTATTTGCGTCGACACTTAGGTGAATTTGGGGGTGGGTAACAACTTTGTAGAACTCTGGTGAATTCTGAGGAGTTGTTTCACAAAAAGAGTGTTATCGTCGAGGTTCGCCTTGTGTTTAAGTGAAAAAAAAAATGTGAGCACCATGAAATAGCATGTGCTCCACGGCCAGCCAATCATTCTGTACAGATGGTTATTTAAAGAGGCTGTAATTTGACGACAAGCTCTGCTGTAACCCATCCTGGTGCAGTTTAGAGCAAGTTGCGCTAATACTATTGCTGTTTTCAGTGAAATGGCCTTTTTTATTCAGCATGACTACAAACCTATCCTTTCACATACCAATCCAAGCCTAATAGAAACATTGGTTGTTACGTGTCCTTGTGCTTCATTCATATCATTCATTATTTTTTCATATTTTATCTTTCTGCTCATTCCCTTTGCAGTAAAGCCACCTGGAAATACCTATAATTCCTTTGTACGCTTATCTATGACTGATTTTTCTCTTCCTTCATTTTCGTCATTATGCTTCCTGTTTTATGCAGTTGAGGCAGTGCCACTGCGTTAGTAAAATAATGTTTCACAGTTTTTTTAGCCAGATTAGATATCTGAGGTGACGTAAACAGTATTTTATAATTGGTGTTTCTAACGCAAATCTGCTTTACGCCAGGGTCAACCAATGCTTTAATGATCTGTGTTTGTATTTGAAGTAAGATAAGTAATTTTCACACTAAAGGTTGACAAACAAAAGTTCGAAGAAAGAGTTCCATCACCAAAAATAAAATACACAAAGTCTCGGTTGGTGACGATAAGCGCTGGCGAAAATGTTTTACCAATTGCGTCACTGAAGCACAATAAGAAGATCCACAAACGCGTCTTGTATCTCTCACGCAATCTCTCTCGTACGGTGCTCTTGTCTTGAGAGGTGATGTCGCCGTCTGTGAGCGGTGAAATAAAGTACTCTGTCATGATACTATAGAGCCCTGATAAGTAGTCATTCGGCGACGACGCAATTAGGGCGCCTTGATGCGAACAAAAAACTCCGGCTGCGCTATCACATACAGGAGTCACCCAAGACAAAGTTACCTTCTTTGCCTCTCGCTTTGTGTTAGCAAGTCACAGCTCGTTGTCGGAGAAGTGCAGCATTCACATGCACCAAAAATGCTTCTCTGCCACCTACTGGTTTGAGTGCGATAGCACTGAGTACTAAAACTGCTTTTTGTATCATGATCATGGCTGCTAGTCGCTAAAGCATGAACCAGTTAAGAAGATGGCAGACAAGAGATGGTAGTGACACACAAAGACAATGAACTAGCAACTAGCCTAACACCATATCTTAGGAGAGCAAATGCGCATGCGCTGTTCACAAAATAATAAAAAATAAAGTGGCCTACATCAAAGGCCGAGATTCTAGCGCCAGAATCAAGTAGGTAACTTTTGATATAAACTGATCCAGACTTCGACTTTATTCGGTGCAAGTCGCAGGTTGAAGATGTGTCAGTATGAGTCAATATGGGGCACCAGAGCCAAATGGTGTTACGGCTCCCAAACACCAAAATACATTGTACAAGCTCTCATACATAAATTAACAATAAGCAAATAACCACGTCTGTGAAGACACGTCTCAGTTTCATGTTTTAAGGGTTCCCAAAGGACAGATGAATCAGCCATGTTTTGCTTTCAGACCATTAACTGAACTTTCAATAGGTGGTCTTGGCCCACCTCTTACACTGGTACGAAAATTTAGGATTATTACCATTATCATTAGCATCGTCTTGTTCGTTAGCATGTGTGAGCAGAAACTAAGTTTCAATATAATTTACATATAGGCGAGCAAGCGGCGAAAATTAAAGAAAACATATATTGATGCTCGAGTCAGCGATACCACTTCAATGAAAACACTAACAATTGTATCCACAATCCCTGTCTTTTTGGGGTGATTTCTTCCTTCAATGCATAACAACACGAAATCATAAACCTGTCTAAAAAAACACTTTAATGCACAGTGCGTAAACTTCGATAGATTTTTTATGTAAGATTTGACGTTGGTGAAGCACGAGGAAGAAGGAACAGAAGCTGGTTGGGTACGTGGCTGAGAGTCATGCATTGATTACGAAACGTTGATTTGCATACTGATCAAGCAGATTGACGTGCCCTGGCCTCCCGTGATGTAAGTTGGTTTAGCTTAATGGCAAACACTTCGCATCTTTGATAGGCATAAGGGGAGAAAAAGAAAAAATGAAGTTAAACTGGCTATTGGACGCCTTGCAAGAAATTGGATCGCACACCCTCGCCTGAGGCAACTTGGCTCTTCTTGCATGCTTGAAATATCAAGAAAGACGGGAAAAACAACATGCCATTACGAATTGTCCAAGCCCCTCGCTTACGAGCTTTCAGATTGTGTGCCTCCTTTAATTCATTACTACGCAAAATAAACTGTACGGCGTGTCGGTTCTTACATCTTGACCTAACTCATTTTCTTTTTCGCTTGGTTATTTTTTCACGCCGCACATTTCTACACGATTGGTGCTTGTGGTGACAACGGCACGTTCAAATATCCTGAAAGTATAGGCTAACATTTTGGTAATGAAGCACTGCCATATCAAAACATGATCTTGTTTCCAGGTGCCTCTCAAGCAGTAAAACTACGGTTTTCAATTATATACGATTATCCAGCTTGTTTTTAGTTTGCTCTTACGTAGTATATGTGAGGATATGACGTTCCCCTTAAAAATATGAAAATAAATGTCACAGACGCACCGCAAGGAAGAATCAGTGAATGTGATAGCCATTGACAACCAATTCGGTAAGTTGTAACCATGTTGTAAGAAGTGAGGCTGGTGGCCCACCTGGTGCAGTTTGACAGAACGGCGGCGTATGAAATGCGGCCGCTGCAGTTCACCATTGAGCATTGTATAGCTGCGCGCACTTGTACAAAGACACACAGCAGAATGCGAAGTCATTTTCTCTATATGCACACAACAACAACAGAATATACCAACTCTACACTAATTTTTTGGAATACTTTCTCCAGAGACATCTAATAACATCAGCCTAAATAAAGCGAATTATGTCAAAATGCTGATTAAAAGTAGAAATAAAAACTCATTATTACTTTAGTTGGCTCGCCAAAATAAGGATTCTAATTTTTGTTTTCCTCGTGGCGAACTTTTGTTTTGGTGCAGCCCTTTGCTGCCCTAGTAGCTGCTCGATAGTAATCAAGCTCTGTAGGCCTATAGTGCTGCGACCCTCTTCTTTTTTTTTCTCCGCACCTCCACGCTTTCAAATATTGATCGGTGAGCCCTCATTCGCCTTGGTGTGTCACATCCAGGCGTAGGCGGTAACTAAGCATGGTCTAGTTACAAGAGTGATCAACTTTGTGGAGGCACACGTAGGCAGAACGAAAGTTGTGCTTCTTCCCCACCTTCCCCTTTTCTTTTTGTAGGATTTGCGCTTGGGAAGCAGAAGACGTGTAAACTAAGACAATATTGAGGACAACAAGTGACAAAGTTTTCTGCTCTATGCGATCGCTTTTTGTCTAGAAAAACTAAATGCCGTGCATGGTCTACTTGTGGAGGAGTTGTTATGGCTGAAATTGGCTTTTATCAGAGCTGCATGCCTTGAAGTTAAGCATAGATGCAGATACATATAGAGTAGTAGATTAACGAAAGTTGTGCTCCTCCCCCTTCTCTTTTTTTAGGAGTTGGCAGTTCCAATACTTTGTTGTATCATCGTCGTTGTAATCAGCGTGACTGCGTCGACTGCACGAAAAGGCCTCTCCCGTGCCCTGCCAATCAATCATTTCCTGTGCTTTCTGCTGCCATGTTATACCTACCAACTTCTTAATCTCAACTCACCAATCATTGTTAAATCTCCCTTTCGTGCATTTTCCTTTTCTTAGAAGCCAGTTAGTCACCCTTTATGACCAGCGGTTATCTACAAGCCCGTCCATGCCCATTTTTTTCTTCTTCATTTCAACTAATGTATTCTTAACCTCCGTTTGTTTCATGACCCACTCTGCTATCTTCTTGTATATTAAAGTTACACCTATCGTTTTAATTTCTATCGCTCACTGCGTTGTCCTCAATTTCAGTAGACGCCTCTTTGTAAGCCTTCATTTTTCTGCCCCGTAGGCAAGTGCTGGTAAGATGCACATGTTATACAACTTTCTCGATAGTAAAACCTCCCACATGAACACACCAACTTTGTTATAAGCAGGAACTGGACTTCTGCTCCTCGCCCGTTGAAAATTGGAAAACTACGCGTACTTGAATAGACCACTCGTAGTCATTAAGAAAACTATTGGAACCGTCCCATCACACCGTCCCATCACACCGGCCAAAGCGTAGAACAAGGTTTTGCCACTATTATGCTTAGTTCCCTTTTGTGTTGATGTTTCAGTTTTTAGATGTTTCGTTGCCACGCTACATTAATTTCAATTTCCTATCATGATGGCCTTTCTCGGTCAGTATGACCGTAAATAGCGTGAGTAATGGTTCTCAGCTGGCTTGGTTACGCAATGAATAGCGTGTATTTATGAACAGGGAAATTAAAGGAAAGCTAAACTGCTACATCATCTGCGTTTTTTTTGTCACTCTCACTTACGTCCCTTCATTGAATTATACTTCATTTCTTGGTGCACGAAATATTTGGCATGCCTGAGTTCCTTATCCCCGCTCAAAGAAAAAAATCTTTTTTTTCTGCAGCCCGTTAACAGCGCTTCTATGCTATTTCACAAGTATTCCATTTCTCTTGATGATTCCGGAGAAAGAAGCGGGAAAAACAACTAAGGGTTGTTTCGCAACGACGCTTTCGCGGGTATCCCATTCGTCGCCTAAGTTCGAGAAATGAGGTTCGCGAGGTCGCAGTAAATCTGAGGATGATCTTTCGCGAAATCCTATTTATTGAAGCCATAACGCGACAGAAAAGCCATGCAGTGAAGGCCCCGACACGCGCGAAGCGAATCTCACCCGGCAGCTCGCGAGAATGGGAAGAAGGGCTTCGAATGAATTGGGTCGCGAGGGACGAAAGAGATAGAGCGAAGAGGATATGGTGCCTCCTTTTCATATACATATATACTTCGAGATAAGGTCGACTGATTAGGCCTCGCGTACGTTTTGTTCATGCTTTGGAGGGAAGGTACTCATACAAAAAATATTTAATTAGGCTTCGTGAAGATCCGCAAAACGACCGATTTAGTAGATTTTGTTTGACTTAACAGTAGCGCACCTCAAACCACGAGGAAATGTGCAATTTTTACTCATAAAAGATTCTATAAATGGCTTAAATGATGAACGCGACAACGTAGCTGATAAATGTGAAATAGTATAAAAAGGCAGCCGTTAGTAAACAGACATTCAATGCGCAGATTGTGTACGTTATAGCTAAACGTCATTTTTGTTTTCTTCATTATGGTAGTGGCCAATAATTTCTGAATCATAGTTATGCTAGCAGGTGTTTGAGATTCTATTAAGCACACACTACTCCTTCTAGCACTCGCTAAGACCGCAGAAATGAAAAAAAGTTATATAAGCAGGCCCTTAGGGAATATGAAGAACAAATATTCAGTATAATCATATCAGACGAGGCATCACAAATTGTAGGGGTGGCTGCCCCAGGGATCCGCTTCCCTTTGCCATCATCTCTGCCCATCGTAGTAGCCAAGGCTGATCTTCAAAGGCCGAATCTGTGTAAATGAGACTAGCTATAGAAATTATCGCTCATTCACAAACTCCGTTTACTTAGCGGCACAAAAAACCAAAACAAAAAAACATTTCAGGACCAACACTACAACACTACAGCACGTTGCTATATAATTGCTTGTAGTTATAGTGCCATATATATATATATATATATATATATATATATATATATATATATATATATATATATATATATATATATAT
Source organism: Rhipicephalus microplus (assembly GCF_013339725.1). Taxonomy (NCBI): domain Eukaryota; kingdom Metazoa; phylum Arthropoda; class Arachnida; order Ixodida; family Ixodidae; genus Rhipicephalus; species Rhipicephalus microplus. The sequence goes on from NC_051165.1 coordinate 251,883,877, forward strand.
ATATATATATATATATATATATATATACAGGAGTCTAACCGTGGTGTTACATAGGAGCTTTGCATATTCACATGCTTCATGAAGCATATCCCTAATTAGTGATGATACTCGGGCACGGTGGCTTCGAATATATACCCTCATCTCTATGCTGGCGCCGAGGTTGTCCCGACTGAGGTAAAAGACATTCTTCTCTTTGTTAATACCGCGCGTACAAGTGTTTCTCACACCATAGAGAACAAATTGTGAAAGAAAAACATACACAAGCCATCACTGTTGCAATTGAGTGAACCTGACAATTTTTGCGTAACAAAAGAGAGCAGATTTGTCGTCGCAGGCGGCCGCATTACTCAATCAATACCGCGAATACCAGCTCTCTGCAGCACCCGATGCGAGAATGCGGCGCAGGCCTGCCGGATAGCATAGACATTGGCATTGTCGTCGTCATTGTCGTCCCCTGGCCCACAGTGCTGTGGCGTCGGGATAGAATGCAGGAAGAAATCGGCCGAGACAGATAGTGACGACAGCAACAGCATTAGGAGGAAGAAAAAAAAGAGATGATGACAATGCAGCCACAAAACACGCACGCACGCAAGGAACATACCGAAAGCTCGGCCGAGTCAGGAGTGAATACACCGAGACCAGAAGCTATCCCGGGCAGCGAGTGAGTGAGAGGGAAGGGAGGGTTAGTCCTTACAAAGGTTATGTGGCTTTTCCCCTCGCGAGACACGGATCCCACAGCGAAGTATGTGTGTGTATCGCCGAACAATATAAGAAAGGAATGGGACAGAAAGGTGAATCGGATGAAGAAAGACATAGAAAAGGGAAGAAAAAGGCGAGTTAGGTAAAGCCTTACAGATCATTGATATGACTCGGTCGGATTGAGGATATCGAGGCGTCGCTAGACAGTCGGAGTCGTCTGCATCGAACCGCTTTGTTCGCCACTATGCATCGATCACTATAGTCGATGTCTCGCGCGCGAGCGCTTATTTGTTTACTCGTTTGTTTCTCTGTTTCGGGCTTTTCGTGCGTCGAATAGCGTGTGGGCGTCATTTGTCGATTGTCTTTCTGTGTGCGGTTGTTTTGCTCCTGGGCGCCTCTGTCATCATGTCTGACAATACAGGGTGACACGAAGCGAAGCAAAAAAAGAAAAAGAAAAATGTCATGTTTCTTTCTTTCGAGTCATCCTTTCAGCTGCATTCTCAAGAGCTTTACATCCCCCGAGACGCCCTATTTTATGGTATTTTCTGGTCGCCTACAACATTAGTGATGCTATGTCCCGGGAACATGTTTTTTTCCGAGCAACAGTGAGCTGAAACAGCTTGTAGGTTCACATTAGGTAGGCTATTCTGAGGTTCGGAAGCTACTGTTTGCACTATACGTATCGACATTTAATAAAAAAGTATTGATAAGAGCTTGAATAAAACAAATTGACTCTAGGAGAATTGGGATTTAACAGTTGTTTTCGCAAAATACGTCCTAAAATTTTACATTGATAAAAAAATGGTTATAGCTAGGAAGAAAATCTTCGCACGCATCTCAATGGCTGGCGCTCTATTTTCCCGAGTGTATCGATAGCATATCCAACTTGCCACTCTTGCGTGGCGTGACAAATTCTGAAAAATGCGTTTGAGAAACGGATCACACGTGAACGAGGAACGCAGAAACTGGCACTTACAGCGTGGGCGAATAAAACAACGATATCACCACTTTCGCTGGGAAAAACTGCCGCATGAAATTACGGCTCGATATTGAGGAACTGCCCGTTATACAATGGGAAACTATTTCACGCAGCAATTCAGATCCCGGTGAGGCGGTGCTGGCGTGAAAATTCGCATCGCGCAGTGAAACGAGCACGCAATTATCGTGTGAATGCGCGTCCTTTCATGAGGCGCACAAAGGGACACGCTGCTTTTCGGGCGTGCCTCACGCAGTGCTGACGACGGAACTGCGCAGTTCGTATAGAGCGGCATTTCCGCTCTCGATTAGTGCGCTGATTGATGGATATCAAAAGCGATGACCAGTATTGCTGTATCAATACCAGCTTGTTCTTTTATCTGTTCACTTTACAGTCGGTGCTTCGAGCTGAGATTCTTTCTATGCGTGCATGAGTGAACCACACGCCAGAGCGGCTTCCCTAGGTCTGGTGGATGCGCAAAGAAAAATATGCATTTCTATACGCTCAATGACTGGGCTAACGTAACAACATTAATCGTGCTGGCATCGCAAATGAGAGTAATTTAATATCCAGTACAGCGTTTCAACAACTTCCTTCTTTGTATCACTGTGTATGATCCAAAGTGTCTTACTTACTTGAGAACAATTCCTTTATTTTCTTTTAGCGATGTACGTTTTTATATATTTATTCATGTATGAAAAGAAAACATGGTAAATTAAGCAATGACAGCTGAGCATGTCATTGTGATTACATTAATATTCCTAAAAAATACGCACGCACCCACACACGCACGCACAGACACACAGAAACATACCTATTGTCATAGCATTCCAGTGTTGCCTTGACGATACCTGTTGTGACGCTTCGCCTTAAATGCTGTTTGCGCTGGTTGCATGCGTAGTATAACAATGACTGTATGCACATACATTTCTATATATGACTATTTGTCATTTCGTATAACGTTTTCTCTACTTTTGTGCGCAATGCCACTGCCTGCGATTGTGCGGTAAAAACGCAGCCAACAATATGAGTGCGTTTATCTGTCGTATAGGTTGTCGGTAATGGCGAGAAGAAAGCGGACAGACATTGCCATCACGTCTAAAATATTTGAAACCTGAGGGAATATGTGCGGTCTTACGATCATATTGTGGCTCAAAAAATAGTGATACAAGAAGATAAGCTGATATCTTTGTCTTTTACCATCCTGTTCCAAATGATAAAAAGAGAGAGAGAGCGCCTTGCTGTGCTTTCAATCTAGCAAGACGCCAGATATTGATGGAGGAAGTTTCAGCATAACTGAACAGCAGCTAAAGAAAAAAACTTACGAGGTGGTAACTCTATTTGTTTATCAATCAAAGTTATGCATCAATTCTTATATATTCTTCCTCAAGCTCAAGATAAAACTTGCAGCATCAGAAGACTGAACAAGAAAGCCACATCCACGCTTTTCATTTCAAGAATTGAATGAAATCACAGCCATATGAAATTATGCAAGGGAAGTATACCATACTCTCGGTTGACCAGGAAAATATAGGTGTAGTGAATTACTTAAAATAAATAACGCGCTGAGAAACGTCACTGTATGCTTACAGAAATTACTTTACAGTAAACGGTATTGGTCTATATGATAGTTTAACAAACAGTGAAGTTGGTCCCCGTGAAAAACGCGTGGCGGAAAATTTGTGTTTGGTGGTATCGTTATCTGAAGCTCGCATATATTTTGACACACTCCCTGACATTAAATTTTGGCCTTTATAACCATCTGCAATATTCTTTACGGTCTTATCTTTAAAACACCAAAATATGTGACCTTATCAGCTCCACTAAGCGCTCACACCACATACATCTGCCGCAAGTGCTTCCGCCCTATCTTTCACTATGCCAATTCTTATATATTCTTCATAATGCCCGCTTATTATGGCACCCAAATGCACGCAGCCAGGACATGGTGTAATTGCACTGACGGTACGAGCACCATAACCTGTTTCCTGTGGAAAAGCTAATTATACGCGGAGAGCGAGGCTTCGCCGTAACATGCTTAGGCTCTGGAAATGATAGACGCTAACTAAACCTGAAAGCGACCGCTATGATGCTGCCTACACCACTGGGCGTTTTGTAGTGAACATTATACTAATTATAGCTGCAACAAAACAGTTATAAGCAAGGCTATATTTTCACAAGCCTTCTCTTTCGTAATTTACTTCTGCAAGTGGCTGGCGTGCTTGGCTTTTTATGTGTTCTGTGCTTTATCTAGATTCACTAAAAATTACCTTGCAGATTTTTGTAGCCCAGGACATCTTTGGTTTCATGAGCATATTACTTGTATTTCAAAAAAAAAACATGCTCGAAAAGAACATGATCTTAAGAGAAAAGCTGGTAATAGAATATTTCAGCCCATACTTATACTGGACAAATAATTAGCAGAGACGACCGGCGAATGACAAAGTGCACTCACATGCGAGAAGCCTTAAGGATTCGACACTGGGACCAGTATTTAAAAAAATGCGTCTTACGCTTGATTTGTCCGTAGGAGAAATTTTCAGTCAGTTCTCATGCTGGACATATCATTAGCGAAGTCTTCTAGCCGGTGTCATTCAGCAAATACGAGCACTAAAGTTCTGTGATTTTGGTCCTAAATTTTGAAGAGCTTTCATTATAGTTAATTGAGCCTATGAAAAAAAAAACTATTGCCAGGATTTTGCAAGTCAGTGGGTCCTCATGTTTATCACACATTTGTCGTGCATGAACATGCATGTGCAGGCGCAACTGGAAACCTCGTTCTCTCTCATTCAAGTTCTAAAAAAATATATGGTACTTAACACCGGTGACTTCATAATTGCCTCTTTTTTATATTACAATACAGCGGGGATATTGTTGTTTCGACGTAGTTCATTCAGTGGAGCCGCCAGACCAATTTTTTAGACAAAGAAGATGCTGACAGTGATGATGATTATATACAGGTGAAGATGATAACGAACAAATGAAGTGAATGCTGTGCTCGCACTAATTTCCCCCTCGCGCAGAAGTGGCCAACCTGGTCGCTGTTTGTGGTGGTGCACTTCTTACAAAGGGTTTTAATCGAGGAACGTGGGCAACCTCCGTTCCACGGCAACGGTCGTCGGAAGGCATGACAGCGAGGGTTATGCGATAGTTCACTGGAGAAGTTCGCTCCACAATAGCGTAGGGGCCTATAAAACGGGACTGACACTTCTCGGACAGGCCGGGCACTCCCACTGAGGTCCACAGCAACACTTCGTCTCCAGGAATAAACACAACGATGCGATGAAATTCATCGTTGCGAGTCTTCCGATCCTGCTGACTCGGTATTTAGGCGAGCGCGGTGACAAAAAGCTGCAAGGCGAGAGAGTAGTTTGCTTCTCCCTGGCGTCGACGAATCGACGGGGACATCAGACGTTGAAGGGAGATGTCGTTTGACAGCCGTAGACAAGGAAGAAGTGTGAACAGCCCGTGGCGCGCTGCGTATCAGTATTGCACGCAAATCACGAATGGCACGATAGTATCCTCGTTAGCGTTGATGTACATGAATGTTATATCGAAAATAGTTCAATGAAAGCACACGGTGAGGCCTATAACTTTAAGATGACAGCCAGAGGTCGTTTTATGGATGGTGTTATACGCGTGGAAGAACCGGCGACCCCAACGAAGCTCTAGGAGATCTTGAGGTCAGAGAGGACTTGAGGATCGACAGCAGCTTCCACCACTCCGAAACCAGACAGCGGCGACATCCTGCTGTCTCGATGCCGTTTATTCAGTGGAGCGGCCAGACCAGTTATTCGGATGAAGATGATACTCACAGCAAAGCCATATGACAGCTGTGTGTGCAGTCTGTGTTGTACGTTTGATCAATTGAACTATTATATACGAAGCGAGAGAAGTGAAGTGTCATTGAATTGCAAAGAATCGATGTTCTGCTTTCACGCTATTTCTTTTGCAGCTATATTCACTTCTACTTCTAAGCGAGTGTTTTGCAAGACATGAATGATGTCCTTTAAATATTCCTTTCTTTTTCTCTCTTTCCCTCTCTCTGTTTTTCTAGCACCCCTACCACTTCTGCATCAGTTCACAAGCTCAATGTGCTTTGTAAGCTACTCACAGCTATACCTAGTTTCATTCGTAGAAAAGAATATAGTTTCTTTCGTACTCCGAGCGATTGCAAAAGAATTTCGAATCAAGGCTTTTTTCACAAATCATATCTTTCTTTGCTCAAAGATTTTTTCCCGTGAGTTGTAATTTGCGGTCGGTTACCCAAGTTCGATGACCCTTCCTTAAAATATGACTCAAGAGTGGTGTCATGAAACATCTTTTTCGGCCTGATATAAACGAGAGCGGCTTTAAACGGACTAGATTCTGACGGCATAGCACAAAGACCAGAATGCCAGTGTGTGGGAGCAACCAAGGCCTCCTGTCAACTCGAGTATACTCGCTTAATCATCACCATTGCTGACCCACGCAAGGTTGCTTCTTTTTTCCTGTTTCACGACATGCGTACGTTAGTAATGACGAAACCAATCCTTACAGCGCGAAAATATACTTGGACAAAAACGCTGTCACAGCCGGCCACGCAGTCTTCGCAAGTTATGCGCGACAGTAGATTTCTTTCGTTCAGCGCATCTCGAGAATAACTTTCTCTGCGTCCTAGCCTCAGCTAGATGTAAAAAAAATATAGTAAAGACGATGCGATATTGAGGAGCCGAGAGAATTGGAAGAGATCACTGTTTTCTTTCGCTTGCGGTGCGCATTTTTTCCCCTGTTTCTTGAGACAAGACATGGGAAGTGCAGCGTGTTTTCCAGTAGCTCATCAATCTTTAGCGGACGCACGACCATGCGGTCTTTGCGACAGGGAGGATTGGTGCGGGGTGCCGCAATCTTGCTTTTCAACCACACTGTGTGCTTGAAACTTTGTCTTGTCAAGTAATAAAAGAAAATTGAAAGTTCCTCCTATTCTGGCTTTTCTTGCAATATTTTTTCTTCACCTTGTGTATCTGTGCCTGCGAGCAGCTTTCACAAGCTCAGGCTTGAATTTTTTATGAGGTTCACTCGCCACATCTCTTTTCGCTGAACTTTCACCGATGGTTACACAATCTTGTTTTTTTCCTTCTTATTTCTGGATGAGTAGTATTACGAAGCAGCAGCGGGGAGTTGACAGCTGCACTATTGATTCTGTCGTCAAACACTATGGTTTCAGAGTTCATTATCAGTGAAATAGTTCAATTGACCAATTATGTACGCATGTAACCTATCTTTTAAGGCATCAAGCGCACGCTCCTATTGTGAATGGTTTAGCTGACAATCATAATTAAATATGCCCGAGGAGTTGTAATGGGAGGACCTATAAGCTCCTCACTCGTGCAATTTACATGTCCTCGCACCTGGCGCCATTCGGTGTCCTTCAAGTCAACATTACATGCGTGAAAGAGGCACCTTATACTACGTCAGCTTTGTACAATTTTTTTTTCGAAGCTGTCGGCGGCTCTTTCCCCATAAAGGAACTTCACTAGTCGCCACTCCAGGTCTCAATAAAGTTCATTGTCTGTCTGTCGGTTCCGAGCAATCGCGCAGCTCTTTCGTAGAGCATCCACTTACCATGAAGAAGGTCTGGGTTTGATTACCACTCAAAGAAAAATCTTTTTGTCAATTTTTTTGTTTTTAATCTATTCAGAATTTGCGAACACGGATAGCCCTGAGTTTTCGCTCACAACCAGCAACGCCGACACTGACACCAGAATTTCGGGAAAACGAGCTCCTAAACAGTACCGCAATAAAATCCACTCATTTAGATTTTCAGATAATACCTGTCAGATGGCTCGTGTTGACTAGCATGTAATCATTCCATACATGCGCTAATGCGCTTGTGTGGAAATGCGTTTATTGCGCCTGAAATCGTTCGTAAAATGTCTACCCAGTTTGAGGTACCTACTGCATTAAACCCATCGCATCACCCATGGCCTCTCGCAATCCCTTGCAACACAGCGCCAAACGAGCCTTCTATTATACTCCCCGAAAGTGTATAGGATATACGCATCGCCACACTCGCAATTCAGACGCAAGTGTTTCTTTCTTTTGGCAAAACGCATAACAGCGCCGTCACCTAATTTCTGCCGCGCCTACAGTGTCACCGTGAAGAAGATGGAGCAGAACAATAATCCTGTCTGGCTGCTCCTGCCAGCGTGTCGCTATATTACGCGCGGTTTATATACACTCGCTTCGCAGTCAGGGATCAGGCATCGTCCGCACGAGCAAAGGGTTGTGACGCACCACGTCTTACACGCTCCCCGGCAGAGGCCGTCGCGGTGCTTCATCTGCCGACTCGCATTCAGCGGGTCTTTCATGCATTTTTCGGCTAGTCTACGCACGGCGGAGCTTCGGCTACGTCTCCATCCCACACGTCTCTATGTACATCCGTCCCGAGAATTCCAGTCACGTTCGTCAGAAACGACGGCGCGTCGGGGATTCCGCCGTCGGGTTTGAGTCTGTGTACCTTTCGTTTTGCGAGTGGTCGTCGCCTCGTGCTTTCCGATGCGGCTTTCGTTCTCGTAAGACGCGAGAAAGGAGAAATCAGTGGATCGCTTTCTGGGACGCCGGCGATGAGTCTCGGGCACGCCATGCACAGCGAGAGCTCGTTGGCGTGCGTGAGTGAATGCATTATTGCGACCAGTTGGTCGTGGGCGTACATAGCGCTATACATCGTATGACCGGGGAGGTGGCGACTCTATTAAAGAGGAGATTTGCGAGTGGGCTTGGGCCCTATGATATATGCTGTTGGGGCACGAATTTGAAGGCGCAGTTTTCCTTTCCCATTTGCTTAATATTAATGTCAGTATATTAGGAAACGCCGCTAACGTGGCGACGCTCTGTGCGAGACTCTGCAAGCCATGGAATGAAAAAACTGAAAAAACAATCGCAAGTATATTAGAACCGAATCTTTAAAAATTGGTCCCTTATTTGCGTTGATTACCTTAAAATGGGTTGCTTTATAACGCGCGCGTAGAGCTCAATTTCGAATATCTGTCTCTTCTTCTGTAGGCATGAAGATACTGCATTATTTCGAGAGACTGAAAAGCAGAAACATTTTCCCAAAAATGATGATAAAATGCTCTTGTCCTTTTATATAAGTTATTTTACGACAGAGTACCATAGAATGTTGCGCGCTGTAAAAACGAGTGGCTGTTGCAAAAATGTTTCTGTTGTAAGTACAACGTTCATCTGGTGCACTACCTTTTCTAGGTCCTCATCTTTTTGCACTGTTTCTTTTCTCCTTATATACAGCCTAGCATCATTTAGCTAAAGCTTAGCAGTGACCCAAAAACAGTCTAGAAGAAACAACATTTATCACCTAGCTAAGCCCTAGAAAGAGCCTAGAAGCAACCAGATTCGTAGTGCTTGTTATGTAATGCAGGCCACAGAATAGACTTCAGTCTTAATCTTTTAACTAGATCACAAAATAAATCACACTTTTTTTGTGTGGACCACACGAACGTAGACTTGTGCTGTGGAGTGTGTCTACGCTGCGCTGGCTGTACATACTGAGGAAGATCTGTACATAGCCACCTCTATCAAGGATGGCTTCTCTGAACAATAATGAGGATCCTATATCCGGACAATGGGCATCTATCTGCCTTCGTTCATGCGAGATTGAAAAAAAAAAAAACACCAGACCTGCGTGGAACGCACATCACAGTCACAGCAAAAGCTAGAAGAGCGGCTTTTCAGAATTTTTTAAACACTCTGGGTGACTGCTACCAGCGTAATTGCAAATTACCCACTTGACCACAAATCATCATAACTTTTGTGTAGTAAGCAAGCACTCAGTGTGCCATCCTCCGTCATTCTTAACGAAAAGCGTGACACCAGCTACACACTTGCAGGAAATTTTGTTGCAATTATTTTATGCTGCGGCCGACGACGATGAAGAATTATGCCTGTTCCTCTAGTAAATTGTTGGTGCATTCGAAGACCCACTCGTTACGCAATTCGCGTTGTGTGACGCCTGGTTATTTCGTGGTTTTTCTGGAGCGCTTTATTGTTGATATTAACGCGATGCTTTTGCCGACGTCAAGCCTCACTAGGGTAATTTTAGACGGGAGATCCACGCATAGGCTTGACTCAGTGGTAAAACACCGGGGTGGCACGCAGGGGCCCGGACTCGAATACCATTGTGTCCCTGGTGTTTTTATACACTTAGCTCTTTTCTTATTTTGCGCTATAGTGGTTACGGATACCGATGGCGGCGGCGGTGGAACACTACGGCGCACGCGACTCTTGTTGTGATCTCATAATAGCTTTCGCGGTAAACGACGTGGTGCAGAATTGACTCCGCAAAAATTTCGACGAGTGAAGCCCACCTATGTGTTAATGAACGCTGTGGTTATCAACTGACGCAGCAAGAAGATGGCGCCTTTATTGTTGCAGAAACTCGTCGAAATATCTTGGATCACTTGCTGAACCCTAAGTTCTTGATGCGAAGTTTTCTTACTTTAAATTTATGTCACGTATGATTAGAGCTCTTTCGATCTGCTGGGAGACTTCTGGAATGCGAGCAGTCCTCGCGAACAGGTGCGGCCGTAAATAGCCGGAAAAAGAGTGCTAATGCCATTACAAAAAAGAAAAGTAAAATCGCAAAGGACAGCGTTAACAAAATCATTTCTGTCTTTGATCTATCGAGTGCTGAAGGTTTAAGTGACTTTCAGAACTGTACATGTTTTGTGGTGCAAATAAAGCGCAGCAAATTAGCCAGGCCTTCTGGTTGACCCGAAACATAAGACGTTTGGTACCATAATTATGCACGCATGCACTCCACGCCGTTAACGTATGCGTCTCAAAACTTTAATAAAATGTTTTTTATTATTAACGATCGTGTTCAGAAGAACAACTTGAATAATATTTGTGTGGTACAAAATAAGAAATTATTCTTTTATCTAGCTTTCCAATATATAATTTTTTTCTGAGTTACATGATTCTTGGTCAATCTCCCAGGGTAAGTGAGAAATAAAAGTCTAGGATATACATTTACATTTGCATATACTTGTGTATAAGCGCTACATCCTGTGACAGGTAGAGCTGCATCCTGTTAACAGTTATGTACTGTGGTGAAAGTGGCGTGTTCCTTACGCAATGGATCATGCTTAGAAAACTTTTAAGACGCCGTCCTTCCGTCTTATTACTCTCTTCTAGCTGTGGCGTTGGTGCTGTATCTCGGAAGATTTATGACTGTGCCTATGGAAGGTGGTGGGATTACTCGAGAATTGAGTCTCCTGTGTAAATTTTAGTTAACTTGTTTGCATGCAACAACTGTACTTTGGTGAAAGTGACTTAAGGATCTCGTACACGGTAGATCAGGACGAGAAGAAACTACTAAAATAGCCGTCATTTCTTATTATTACACGTAGGATTACTTTTGCCTCTTCAATTTCCAACTATAGGTTTCTCCACTGCTGATACAAGTATGACCACATCTTTCAGGCCAGCAAGCACGCTAAAGGTATGCTTGCCCTTCGTATTCAAAACCTTTCACGCATACGCGTCTTCAATCTCTCATCACTGCACATCAATGCTTTATGAAAGTGGACATAACCTTCTTGGTCCCGAACCAAAGGGCAAGCAAACCTTGCGATTCACGGGAGTAGCCATTGACAAAGAATTAGGGCGTCATGCCTATTCTGAAGGCCTGGCCAGAGTATATGGCAGAAACTCTATGAAATGAACCACCGCATAAACTATCATCAAATGAGGCGGGATGCTTTGGCTACAGAGGTTTGGGCTACCGAGCGTGGTCTACGAAATCAAGATTAGCTTTATGAGGTATAGCTTGGTTCACAGAATGAAATTTTTTGTGATTTCGTGGTTTAGTTTGGGACTATATTCTGTGGTTTAGTTCGCAGAAATCACCATCAATAGAGGTGGGCTCCTTGGGCTACAGCACAGTCTTCACCACCCGCAGCGCATAAGCTTATCGTGTAGTCTACAAATTGAAGCCGCGTTTTTTTCCGTGATCTTGTCCATGAAATAAAGCGAAACTTTATCATGTGGTGTGGACGACAGAATAGGCACTAAGAATTGTATTCTTCTTCTTATTATTGTTTTATATCATAATATAATATTATTATTGTTATGTTATTATTATTATTATTATTATTATTATTATTATTATTATTATTATTATTATTATTATTATTATTATTATTATTATTATTATTATTATTATTATTATTATTATTATTATTATTATTATTATTATTAATTTGAGTACATAGGAAACACAAAGACAGAGGAAACAACTGCCACCTATAGGGGCACGACGCCTGCCTGCTCCTCCATGAAGGGGATGCATGGAGTAAATGAAGGAAGAAAGAAGGAGATAGAACAGAAAAGTTGATAAAAACTAGCGAAAATTGAAGTCACATAAAAAAGTTCTATAAACATGACGCTGAGTGCGTTTTTATTAATAAGTTAAAAGGGCTCTATGAACCTGATCACGCCTGCAAGCACGTCCTCCTGGGAACAAGCAATCTTCAAGGGTAATGCATCTAAGTACAATTAGTCTATAGTTATTTTTAAGTAGTGCTCGCTGTACTACAGCATTTGGACACTCTAAAATTATGTGTTTTAGTGTCTCATAGGAGCCACGCCATGAACATATTGAACTCTCAGAACTTCCTTAACAGTATAGCTGTCCGCGCACCGACAAAGAATCAACTCTTAGCTGGTATAACAGGGCTCTGTCACGATGATCCAATGCACGACCACGAACGCCAAGAGGAAACAATCCGCTTCCCGCATGCAGATTGGGAGTCTGCTTTAGAAGATGTCGGTGAATCAGCAGACGAGCGTTGTCTAACCGCCATGAAATGTCTTGGCAGTCCCACTCGTTGTGGGTACAACTTGAAGCGAGCCGATCGGTCTCTTTACTCCCAGGAATACCAACATGCGAAGGTATTCACTGGCAAATTAGGGACACCGCACGAGTAATAGGTTTTGTGGCAGATTTAACGATGCTGCATATATTTCGGCCGCTGGAGTCTTTTAACAACAATCTGCCAAAGGCAGCACGAAAATATCCAAAGGTGATAACCTTCGATTCTTCTCATTCTTCTAGTACTTCATTGAGCACAACATAAATTGCAGTTCGTTCCGCAGTCGTTGAATAGTATGGATGTGGTATGCCTTACACCCGTCGGACGTTAGTAGGAGGACAAAAGAACGCTGCAGAGCGACCTTGGCCGTCACTGTATACAGATTCATCTGTATACAGTGAATAGACACGACTGGACCAATTGAAATAGTGCCGAGATAGGCTGGTCAGACTTTTTGAGTATTCTGGGAATGGAAAGATAAATGTGGAAGATGTATTTATCGGGCTCAGTAAAGAAAAAAAAAGTAGAATCTACCGAACTGCGCGTAATTGTAGTAAACAATGCTACCATTTTTTCCGTGCCAGAGCTCTGGCGCTAAGAGAGGTGATTGATAAGTGCATTACAATCTGCAACTCTCTACACGCTCTCGTTAGAGTACAGCGCCCTCTCGTCAGCCTGCGGCGTCAGGAGTAACTGAGGCGCTTCGGTGAGTACATGAACAGATTGCGCATTGCGAGGTAAGCCAAGTATTATTCTGAGGGCAAGATTCCTCTTTGAAATCATCCTGTTTCCCATTTCAAGCCTGGTGTGGCTTAATGCAAGCTTTCGTATAGTTTATTATTTTCAAGCTGCCTAGTTTCGAGTTTTTTTCTTAAGCACTAGAGCTAACCTTTTGGGTCTAGAGAAGAAAACGAACAAATAAAAAATATAAAGTATTCATAACACGCATAATAGTGAACCGTAATGGCAACTGGCTATGATGTCAACTGGCCATTCATAAACAATAATTATTTAGGGTGAAGGAGCAGTCTACGCATATAATAATGTTCCATCGTTCAAACTGTTGGCAAAATAGCGTTCTGCTATATAAAATGGTTGCTCCTGTCAACATAAGTGAAGCAAAATTCTCCAACTATCTTCTGTTAAAGACTTCTTTTATGAACACTAAGCTATATTTCATATTTAATAACGAAACGTGGGACATTTTGTGTCTAACACCATCGCTTTCGCAACGCGATGGCCCTATGCCAATGTTCTTTTAAGATACCCCAACATTTGAAGTCGCTCAGTTTGATGAACTCCCAAAATTCAAAGGTTGATGCATAATGGGTCGGTTGTTGAGAGAGAAAGGAAGCAAATGGCATATTTACTAGATAATCGGATAGAAGATGGCGGAGACCTTTTTGTTAGAATCACTGCGTCTCATTTAGCATTCTGGTCGCGGGATAACTTTTGTTCATCAAGTCTTCACAGTTTTTGGCACTTCAAAGCCAAGCCAAATAGCTCAAGCCAGAAAATCTGCTATTGCGATATCTTCGGGGGCCAAAGAAAACCGAAGTAAAACAACAAGTTTGCGTTTGCGTTGGGCAGACAGAACAAATAGCATTTCGCAAATGTACCCCTCCACTGAAGTACTTCATTCCGAGTACGCAACCTCGGTAGGTAGAGGCAGTGAGGGCATCGAACACGCAAGATCTCGTAGACGGCATTGTCTGCCTTCTGTGTGCTTTTCCACTATAGCTGTTCTGGGAATAGTTCTATGAGCAGAGTTGTTTGTTCAATGGCACAACCTCCCTGAAGAGAAAAAAAATATATTCTCTATTATATTCATTGCGCATTTCTGTTAGCAAGCTATTCGGCCAGTTGCGTTGCTCAAAGGAACTTGCGCAGGCCTTCGACGCATGCCAATGTTCGTTAGAAGGAGAGGAAGGGCGAAGCACGCAAGCATGATTACATTAGTGCATTGAACTTTGAAAATGTTCAATGAGCTTTCCAGAGTACTGAAATTTGCTTTTGCGGGTAATGAAACCAGTGCAGATAGGTGACTGCGCTGCAATAATTACATTGCCACTATTCCGTCTATCATCGGCTGCCCATTTACGGCTGCTAGCCAAACAGCAATAAGATCATAGTTGCTGCTTGATACTGACTTAGGATGTGTCCTTCTTTTAAAAAGCTACGCTTTGGAAATTATGTGAATAACACGTGTTCTCTTAGAATACCACCACTTAGTCAATACAATCAATTCCGTGTTCTTGAAGCCTAGTTGCTTCAAATGGCTGTTTTTAATAATTTTTTATTGCCAGCCCACCCTAGCGCATATGAGGAAATAGATGACGTATTTTTTTTCTTGTATTCTACACTTCAGTAATTATTTCGCACTGCTTCTGAAAGAACAAAAAAAAAACAGTGCAGTTTAGATATCAAGTCGCGTAAGGCTGGGTTATAGAAGAGCTGGTGGGCCCCTAGCCAGTAGAGGCTTGGATAAACTTCCATCCTCTCATCTCTCCATTTCTCCTTCCCTGTTACACTAAACTGTGCATGACTGTGCTTGCTCTTTCTCTCTATCTCTTTTTCTCTACTAATGCCTTTCAGTTTCTTCTTCGTCTCCTTTTTTCTCTGTTTTCCTGTTTCTCTTCCTATGTTATGCTTTACTCTCACTCTTCTTTTTTTCCTTAATCTTTCTCAATTTTTTCTACACCTACTTGTTTTGTATACAAGGTTCTACTGGTATGACTAGATAGCCGAAAAATTACGACGGTCGCCTTCGGGTCATGTGTACTGGGACTCGAAAGTCACCTCGCCACAAAAGTTATTCACAAATAAATTGTTTTTTTTGTGTTTCTACCTTTATTTATCGTTCTCCATACTGGTTCTCTCGCCCATCAGGATGATGTATCTCATGCCGAACAAATCGGTGTAAGTTTTCTGGGAGCAAAACAAAAAAGGAAGGAGAGCACGATGAGAGCGCGTGCCGGTTCACAATAACGGTAATTTTTTGTTTTGTTTTTAGTCTTGACGCACGGCAAACTTTGAGCATGATAGCCCGGCTCTATAATCACGTTGCACTCAACGCGTTACAACGAATAGAGGCATGACAATCAGTATTCGAATATTTTTCAATTACAAAATTTACGACCTGTTCTTCGGAAACACGGTCAGTTGGCATTCGACAGCAGCATGTTCGCATGGCGAAGTGCTCTTAACTTTATCCGTATCCAACTAATACAAATACTTTCACGCCCTTGTTGTACAAATGAGAAAGAAGTTGTATTTCCTTTGGCTTAGAGTTATTACGCTGCGCCAGTGGCCAGACCAGGAAAATAACGACAGTCTAAGGAAAAGAATGACTGTCTCCTATTTAGATATGCACGGAATGCAACATTGCCCAAAGAGCAGCAAATCACTAACCATGGCTGTGTCCACAATCGAAAACACTGCACTTTATGAGATCGCATGCGCACACGTACTTTTATTTTGTTATGTCTGATGCTGTACACCTTTCACACATTCTCTTGTCTTAATTCTATCTTACCTCTCTTTGTCTCTGTTTTTTTTATTTTGTTACGTTTGCAGGGAGTGACTTCGATCGCCACTTCCCTCCTTGCTTGGTTTGTCTCAGTGCGGCGGCACGTCAATAAGAACGGCAGGGCGTGACGTAATCAAATTTCCTCTTCAAAATGGCCGCCTACTAGGCCTAGGTGGTTCCTTAATCAGGTTACGGGTGAGAGACTGCTAGTTTGCGCCTGCGAGGTCATCCTCTCAAACATTCTGTTTCTCGCAAATTTCTTTCCGTTCCTCTGTCTCCTGATTGGTTATTTCCTTTTTTTATTTTTACTTTCGCTGTGACGTTGTCAACGATGTCGGGGGTTCTTGAACCGCTGCGCAGACGTTTGTTCTGCCCCTACAGGACGTCTCTGGCCTTTCTTCCTCACCCGATATCTCGCTGTCTGCTCGTTTGCGTTTCGTTTTTGTTTATTATTTTTTGGGCATCGCAAATACTGATCGCGCTGCCGTTAGCATCGTATTTGCCTTAGAATCCTTGTGGATAAAGGAAAAGGCCCATAATTGTTTAACAGTGCGGTTAAGGAACTGTCGTCTTCTCGGTATTGAAAGAAGTAAGGCAGCAAGTAATCTTTGCGCAAGCAAATGTCGTTTAGGGAGAGCGACAATGTGAAACTCTTTCGAGGTAAAAAAAAAAAACTAAATGAAGCAACTTTGTATGTTGGAAATCCGTATAGTGATTACGTTAGTGAATGAAAGAAGCGGACTTGCCAGCTTGTTATGTATGAGAGAAACATACCTTAATATCCACACCTCTTTCCTAAACTTTTGAAAAAAGAATAACCAACGAGCAAATAGAAATACAATGTCCAGGAAAGAGGAAGATATTATTCATACACATGCTTTAAATTTCACGTAGCGTTTCAATGCTAAGTGAAACGCTAAGATAAAATAAAGTGTTGGCGGCGGTGTCAGCGGCGGTGACATCATTGTTTCTCAGCAAAAAATCAGCCTTGTCCGTGAGCGAAATATTTTGCTTGCGACACAGTCGAAGGCGATGTGAACTGGTCTCGATTATGCTGTCGCTTTTTACTCTTGAAAGCGAATGCCCCATTGCAGTGGTCTAGTGATTAAGGTACACTCGGCTGTTGACCTGCAGGTCCCGGGATTGAATCCCGGCAGCAACGACTGCATTATGATGCGCACGAGAATGATGTAGGCCCGTGTGCCCACCTGTGGGTGCGCATTAAAGCCCCAGGTGATCGAATTTCCGAAGTCCTCCACTATGGCGTCTCTGATCAGTTTTGGAACATTAAACCCCACATGTCAATCAATCATCCTGAAAGCGGAGCTGAAGCGTAGATTGGTTTACGTGTATTTTTTACTGTAATTTTTCCTTACTTTTTCTTTAGTTTTACAAGTTAAAGTCGTGTTCAATTCTCTCGTTGATGTGATGTGTTTCACCAATTTCCTTCCCTAGTTTTATTGGGGTCATCCAGTGCCACAGGTCCCAGTCATTTCGGCAACCATCTCAAACGTATCTTAAAAAACAAAACCGCATTGATTTAGAGCACCGAGAACAGTGAATTGCTGAAACATTTTGGACAGCGAAAAAATATTGGCCACGTCAGTGCCTTCTGATTTTTTCAGAACGTCGCCTTGGTGTTGTTTGCAAGAAAGTTTATTGCAGCAAAAATTTCTTGTTTCAACACCGAATTTGGTTTTCATGTTGAGCAACGGTGTTTGTGTAAGGTTTCTAAAGCTCAAAATTAGTGCAATTATTTTGCAATATGAGCCGCCACAAGCCTTGCCAAAATGTTTTTTGTTTGCATTTTTTCATTGCTTTATTCCACGTTGTATGCATTTCTGAGTAGAATACTTACCATGCAAAAAGTATAATTTGCTTTTAAAAATGCAATCACAGACTTCTAAAGCTTTTAAACTATACGATGAAAAAGTTATAAATTTTGCATTGAATATTACATCAAAAAATTGCAAAAAAAAACAGATAACTATTCGCACTGCTGTACAGTCACTGTTTTCACTGCAATAAGTTAGCAAAATTTTTCAGTAATCTTTTGAGAGATGGTAGTCGAAATGGCTAGAAAATTTGGCATAGACTTATCTCATGAGAAGTTTTCCACGTCAAACCAGAATTTTAACTGAGCAGACATTGAGTGGGCGTTCCGCATACAAACACCAAGCATACAATTTTTTACAGGGAATTGTATAATACAGATGGCTTCGTTAGGCGTGTTGGGACTGCTCATTAGAAATAACGCAAAATGAAATTCTTGTGTTGAATATATCAAATTGATAAATTTCGACACATCAATAAAGTGCTCGCGATGTCTTGCAAATGCGTAGCTGCTACTTCAATTTCCCACGCAATGACGAGGAATGACGTAATGGGTAATTCCCAGCTCGACCGAAATTATTGTTCACTGTGTGGTGGGTACCTCGCCTGCGTATTTGCACATACAGATTGCTTCAAGAAATGTGTCCAATATTCTTTTAAAAAATCAGCGAAAGTCGCTTTTTGCTTGCCGTTTTCACAATTGCTTTTTCTGTAGCAGCAAACATCTTAAGGAGGCTGATGGCAACAGTTGGAACAGTAATTAATAAAATTAAATAACTACCTTTTTAATTGCTGAAGTAGGTAGTCAAGTAATAAAGGAGAATTGTAATCCTTCAGGCGAAGAGCCCGTTGCCGCTTTGAGATTTTGTAACAGTGGCTTCTAATAATAACAGCAATATAATGAAATTCTTCTAAATGCTGCGGCAAAACCGAAACTGAAGTGCGAAAGAGTGCAACTGCCTTATTCTTCTGAGACGACCGAAATGAGGGAGCTTTGTTATATCAACCATGAACCGACTTCGTTGTGTGGGTGTGTGGGCTGCGCTTGCAATTACAGCACGCATGATGCACATTCGCAAACAAAAGGGGAAAAACGGCACCCCTGCAACCACTGTTTTGAACAGTGGCGTCATTGTAACCGTCTGCTTGTTGCGCTCATTGGTGCTTTGATTTCGTTTTTACCGCAGGATTTCGGAGAATTTTGTTATTTCACATTTATTATTAAATGCCGCCTTCCCGAAATCTCAGAGCACCAGTGGGTTCTTGACATGAATGACTTCAATTCTCTCGTTTGACTTAACTGCCTAACACCATTAATTAAAAAGTTAATTATTTGACTTTCTTAGTTACTCTTAAAAATGATGTCTTCAACTCATTTAGGATTCCTACCGCTGCTGAAAAAAAAAACTGTTAAGACAGCGAGCATATACCGCTTTTTGCTGATCTTAAAGAATATTGGACACATTTCTTGAAACACCCTTTATAGTAGCCCCTAGAAAGTTTACAAGGCCTTCAATAAATGCCTCTCTTCAAGCTTCAGCTGATACTCCGGCACTTTCCAAGCAATCTGATCTTTTTTTTTCAATGCAAATACTATATTTAGCGCGTCAGCGTGTGTGTGTGAAGACTTGGCACTGCACCCTTTACCCACACACCACACCATATATATATATATACACGTGTGTGTGTGTGTGTGTGTGCGTGTGTGTGTGTGTGTGTGTGTGTGTGCAGCCGGCGCAGCCGAGATTCGATCCGGCGACCTGTGGGTCAGCAGCTGAGTACCTTAGCCACTAGACTACCGCAGTGGGGCAGCATTGAAGATGAAGTTACACTGTTCGGGGCAAATCAATTTTAAAAAGCCGCCATAGAACGAGAACAAATTTGTACGCAACTCTTGTATTCAAGGATATCGCAATATAATCCTGATTTGACTGCCGTCCACCCTGCATGCATTTAATGCTGACTATTTCAAGTGGAGTCCATCGTTGCAAAACATTTTCAACCAAGTGTTAGGTGTTCAATAGAAATCATTGGTTGGCAAAATTTCATTCATGACCGACGAGCCAATTCAACAGGCCTTGTAGCCTTTTGCTTCTGTTGCGCGTTTCTGCGTAGAAAGCAATTATTCTTAAACTTCAACTTCAACATATGTCATGGCTACATAGATTTTGCTTGCACAATTCATGCTGCATCATCGTTTTTTTTTTTTTTTTTGACGTGAAATGGAGAACTGTGCTTGCAACATTGTCGCGACGCGTTTGACTGGTGTTTTTAAACGCAGCAATGCAGATCAACGGAATAGATTGAAAATAAAAGAAAGAGATATTCTATCCTATATACATGTCTTAAAGAAACCATAGAAAAAAATGACGGCACTGTCACTGGAAAACCTAAGAGTCCTTGGCGCCCCAGTGCACAAACTGTTGAAGAATTGTGAACATACTGTTGCTTCGTGACTTCCTGACATTCCTTGTCGAATGATGATGGCACAAGGTAGCGTCGTTTCCATTTCCAAAACTTCGCTCCTATTTTTTTTTTGTCTTGTACGCGCAACTTTCGGCCCATTGGCTGAAGTACGCCCGCTCAGTATATTAGGTTTCTCTTACACGCAGCAACACAGGGTCTGGCTTGTGTTAAACGAGACGAGAGATCGGAGCCTAGAGTTTCACACCATTCCTGGCGTATACGACGACCTCCTGCGTTCTCCAACTCACCCCTGTTTTTCACCCTCTTCCGAGCTCGGCTCAGGACAGATGGGCACAGCTCTCGGCCCCGAAGGCGTTCGACTGCGCCACCCATTCGCTCGTTGTTTTGGCAGGTTTGTGCGTCGCTTAAACTCAGATGGCACAGCCGCCACGCTGCATTCCGGGGATCGTGAAACATTGAAGCTGGCTGTCTTCGGAGACGCAGATGCCGACCGGGAGAGAGAAAACACGAACGGAATTTTTTCAATAAAAACCGTCCTTGAAAGGTCGACGCCGGCCTGAGCGCTGTGTGAAGAGGAGGCGATACAAGAGAACGCTATTGCTTCTCGTCGTAGAACTTGAATTTCGTACACGCTTCGCTATATTCGCTGGTCGCCAACGCCACTTAAGACACAGATCAGACTACCTTAAAAAAAAAAAAAACTCAAGAAGAAATTTACAACAGCGGGCCATGGAGAACAACTAGAAGTGGAACGTGTTGGAATGGTGATTTGAAAAGAACAACAGGCAGGCAAGCGGGCAGCCGAACCAGTGTAGGAATCCGAACATATTCCGAACCATAATCGTGTATCACTTTCGCAATGCGTATTGCAAACTAGGCTGGCCGGCTTGCCAACCAGCAAGGACTCAGGCCCCATCTGTCCTCGTGAAAGCTCGCCTCCTTGGCTTGTCTCTGTGCCGACTTCTTTTCTTTGAGTCGTCTTTTTCTTACCCCAGGTTTGCTCGCTTTAGTCGTTCTAAAGTTATCTTCGTCGGCGTCTTCAGAAGCGCATTGTGCCGAATGCAACTTGCTTCACAGCCTAACCCGCGTCGCCAAAGGATAAAAAGGTAGGTACAATGTATTAAAAAGGAAAAAGAGTCGGTAGATGGACAGTAAAAAAAGGGATGCAGTAAAATACTGGCCGAGCGGTGTTATGCCAGCGAGTCCTCGTCAAACGTCCGTGCCTCTGAAACGGGCAATCTGGGTCAAGGCCAGCCCGCACTCCGCCGGGCGCGAACAACTCCACGGCGTGAACACGCGCGGCGCATCTGTGGCCCACGTGCATTGAGTCAGTTGCGCACGTGACAGCGAGCCGGCGTCCTCATGTCTGGTGGCCTGACGCATCGCGCGGCGAACCCCATTGGAGGAGCCTGCTCGGAAGACCAGCGGCGCTTCTGATTGGACATTTTAGTTGGGCCCGGTGTAAATAAAAGAAGCCCTGCGGCGCGTCGCGATCGGCAGTCCTAGAGAGAGGAGTCCCCATGTCGGAGGGCCGACATGTGTGTGAGTCAGCGGACTTAGGCGAAGGGCTGACCTATGTGTTAGAGAAGAGAGCTCGGCTCTTCGAGTCTCTGTCGGCCCCAGTGCCGAAATTGTAACGCCTCTGTAATTATGCTGTACATAAACCTTGTTTAACTCACCGTCGTCTCGTCCGCTCGTCTCCTCAGCTCTGCGCAGAAGCAGTCGCGAGCTGAGAAACATACGCTACCAAACGGCTGGTGACCTTCCCGGCGGAGTTGAAAGCAGTGGCGCCTCCGGGGCCGTGTTGGCGTCGCCGTCTTTCGCAACAGTGGTGGCTTCGGCGGGATCGGTCCGCCGTTTCGCAACAGTGGAGGTCAGCGGCGGGATTTCGGAGGTGGCTACGCAACAGTGGTTGGCAGCTGCGGGATCGGCCGGCGTCAGCGACATCGATGCGGTGAGTGCCTGATGTTTTCCCCTCAGTTCACCAGACTACTCTAGCTCAGGTTGTAGTAGTTTAGAGAAAGGGCTGTGTGAAGCATTGAAGTGAGCTTTGATCGTTTCAAGCCAAGTTGAAGTGCTTTGAAACCAAAGTTAATGTGGAGGTGGTAAACACGGGAGTGTGAAAAATTGCTTGCGCGTCTTGCTAGTAGGCTTATAGTGGGTACGGCAAGTAGATTCTTAACAGGGGCAAACAGCAAGAGGCTAGTGTGAACGATGGAGAACCTTAAAGTGAAGGAACTCATCGAAATTTGTGAGGAACTCGGCATTACTTTGGGCCGTGCGAAACGAAAGCAAGCGATCCTTGAGATCATGAAGGATGAGGGAGTGTCGGCTGAGGAAGTCGATGAGGCCTGGGTGGATATCAAAGCACGCCGTGAGGAGGCTGAAAGGCGAGAAGTAGAAGCTCGCGAACGTGAGGAGGCTGAAAGGCGCGAAGCTCGCGAACGTGAAGAAAGGCGCGAAGCTCGCGAACGTGAAGAAAGGCGAGAAGCTCGCGAACGTGAGGAGGCTGAAAGGCGCGAAGCTCGCGAAGAAGCTGAAAGGCGCGAAGCTCGCGAACGTGAAGAAGCTGAAAGGCGCGAACGTCGCGAGGAGGCCGAGAGACAGGAGCGTCTCGAGTTGAAACGACTAGAATTGGCAATCCTACAGTGTTCGCAGGCGCCTAGCGTAGCTTCTCCAACAGTTCAGGTCAGCGGTTTTAGAATTCGGGACCAACTGCCACCGTTCGTAGTAGGCGAGGACATGGCGAAGTATCTCGTCAAGTTTGAACACGTCTGTGAGCGAAACGCTTTGGAGCGGACTCTTTGGGCGCGGAACCTGCTAGCTCTTCTTCCCGGCGAAGTGTCCGACGCATTAACTTGCTTGTCTAGGGAAGCGTTTGAGAGCTATGACGAGGTTAAGGAAGTGCTCTTGAGACGTTATAAGTTGTCACCCGAGGCTTTCAGGCAAAGGTTCCGGTATGCTGAAAAGGGGAATGAGTCACACGTTGACTTCGCGTTTCGTCTTAAAGCCGATTTGATTGAATGGCTCAAGGGCGAAGGGGTTTATGACGACCGCGATAAAGTGGTGGAATGCGTTGCATTGGAGCAATTCTACCGCTGCATCGAGGATAATGTCAGACTTTGGCTGCAGGACAGACTTGGGGAAGTACAGTTAAATAAGGCAGCTGAGTTAGCTGAGGAGTATTATACTCGCCGAAAGTTGCATAGCAGGGCAGTGCGCGTTGAAAAGGATGAAAGGAAGGAGGGCTTTTCAAGGAAACCTGATCAACGGAAACCCGTTCCGCACCGTAATTTCAAAAAGGACCCGTCTCTTACGAAGGACAGTGTAGGGGAAGGGCAAACAGAAGCGGAGAGATCGAGTGAGGTTTCTACCACACAGGCATTTGAATCGGAAAACAAACGGAAGCCGCTAATCTGCTACAACTGCAAAAAGGAAGGACACATCGCGAGAAACTGTCAGGAAAAAGTTGCCTTCGCAACAATCCGAGAATCAGGAAAAAACATGCGGTTGTTGGAGCCGTATCTCCAAGAAATTAGGGTCAATGAGAAAACGTGCCGAGCACTTAGAGACTCAGCGGCAACCATGGACGTTGTCCATCCTTTATTGGTGTCTCCGGATGACTTCACAGGAGAATGCGCGTGGATCAGGCAAGTCGCCGAGGTGCAGAGTGTTCGCTTACCAATCGCCACGGTGGTCATTGAAGGCCCGTTCGGTAAGCTTCGCACCGAAGCAGCTGTGTCTGCCGCGCTAAATGATCGTTTTCCATATCTTTTCTCCAACAACTCAGAGCAGCTTCTCAAAGAGCAGGGCAAATCGTTCTTCCCCAACTTAGCGTGCATGGCTCTCACGCGATCGCAAGCGCGGAAGCTATCGCGGCAGCTTGATCTGGTTCCATGCGGTGAACTCTCAAGTGACCTTGTCGGCGGGTCGACGGAACCCCAGAAAGGAAAGTTTCCGCATGAGTCATGGGAGCAGTCACGCGAGCGGCCCGTCGTCGACACGACCGGCGCGGTTTCCGGAGAAAGGGGAGACGACGTGGCGCCATTGAGTCAGAGCGAGAGGGTTGCAACGCTCTCGCCTGTAGCGGAAAGTTGGAGCGAGCTGCCGAGAGTTGATCGAGAGACGCTCATTCGAGGGCAGAGTGAGGATCTCTCGATTGAAGCGCTAGTGGAAAGCCAAATTGAAGCGCTCGTGGAAAGCCAGAAAAACGCGGCAAAAGTGCTGTCGAAGGAGCACTACGAGAAATCGGGGAAGAAGCGCGCTTTTGAAGTTGATAATCAGGTAATGCGGCTGCAGCCATCCAAAAGGAACAAGCTTGAGGTTGATTGGGAAGGGCCCGCCAAAGTATTATCGAAACCTTGCGATACAAATTATGAAGTGAAATTAGGAAGGCGGCCGGACAAAATTTACAACTTGAAAGCAGTCGTAAATCAGCTGTTGAATGCTTCAGAGGAAGAGGGAGCAGAAGTTTTGAGTACTAGTGAGGTAATCGAAGGGGGATCGAAAGTAATCCGGGAGCCGATAAACCTAGAGCCTAGCTTAAGTGAAGGAGGACCTGAGAAAGAGGACCTGAGAAAGATTGGTTCCGAGTTTGAAGACGTGTTTTCGGACAGCCCCGGAAACACGACGGTGATCGAACACGATATCGAGCTAAGCGGTGAGGAGTCAATCAGTAGCAAGCCGTATCGTTGTTCCCCTGTGCAACGTCGAAAGGGTGAGCCGCTCTTGGTGCCGCATAGGTATCGTCGCCTAAAAGTGGCCGGTTACTGAAGTGGAGCATGTTGCTCCACAGTGCAACTTTGACGTTCGCTAAAAAAAAAAAAAAAAAAAAAAAGGGAAAGGTAAACGCTAATGCAGGTGCATTGAGCAGAGCGTTCCAGCTAGTAACTTCTCAGCATTTCGGTTTCTGGCTGGCGATTCGGGGCAAAATTTTGACCTCATCACGACCTGGGCCGAGCGCTCTCGTTCAGAGTGCTCTCAGGGGGCCAACTTTGTGGTATTCTAATTCGTTACGTTGTTGTACGTGGGAAAAAAATATTGAGTTGTCATTTTAAGAGTCTTGTGTCCCACATGTGCCTCTTGATGTAGAGGGAACAAAATTCCGATAGACATGTAGATAGGTATATGTTGTACTATACTTTGTCTGGTGTTCTGTCGGGTGACCGAAGGCACTTGCGTGTGTCGTGTGTTGTCTGTTGTCGAACCGTTCTTAGCAAGTTGCAGAACCATCGACAAGTGCTGAAACCGAAGATGGTCAGGAGAGACGAGCGAAGTTGGCCAGCAAGTTGTGACGACGAGCCAGTGGAGCTGGGATCCGTCGTCAATGATGGGATGTGTTCCCGGAACAGTCTGGAGCTGTATTCTCCCCATGGCCCTGGAGGCGAACCTGGAGGGACCTGGCGAACGAGCGCACCTGACATCCGAGCCCCGTGGAAGCAGCTCGTCTTTCCGGTGCATTGTCTGGCGGCGGGGGTGCTGTTATGCCAGCGAGTCCTCGTCAAACGTCCGTGCCTCTGAAACGGGCAATCTGGGTCAAGGCCAGCCCGCACTCCGCCGGGCGCGAACAACTCCACGGCGTGAACACGCGCGGCGCATCTGTGGCCCACGTGCATTGAGTCAGTTGCGCACGTGACAGCGAGCCGGCGTCCTCATGTCTGGTGGCCTGACGCATCGCGCGGCGAACCCCATTGGAGGAGCCTGCTCGGAAGACCAGCGGCGCTTCTGATTGGACATTTTAGTTGGGCCCGGTGTAAATAAAAGAAGCCCTGCGGCGCGTCGCGATCGGCAGTCCTAGAGAGAGGAGTCCCCATGTCGGAGGGCCGACATGTGTGTGAGTCAGCGGACTTAGGCGAAGGGCTGACCTATGTGTTAGAGAAGAGAGCTCGGCTCTTCGAGTCTCTGTCGGCCCCAGTGCCGAAATTGTAACGCCTCTGTAATTATGCTGTACATAAACCTTGTTTAACTCACCGTCGTCTCGTCCGCTCGTCTCCTCAGCTCTGCGCAGAAGCAGTCGCGAGCTGAGAAACATACGCTACCAAACGGCTGGTGACCTTCCCGGCGGAGTTGAAAGCAGTGGCGCCTCCGGGGCCGTGTTGGCGTCGCCGTCTTTCGCAACAGTGGTGGCTTCGGCGGGATCGGTCCGCCGTTTCGCAACAGTGGAGGTCAGCGGCGGGATTTCGGAGGTGGCTACGCAACAGCGGTCACTAAGCACGCCTAGGGATCGCGGCAGTTGGGTCGGTGAAAAGAAGGTGAAATCGAATTCCAGAAAATCGAAACGCCGCGCCGGTCGGTCTCTTCTGTCAGAGGCGCGCCGAACCGCGCCAGGCACCGCGTCGCTGTAACTTGGAGGCTGGGAGCGCCAGGGTGAACGGAAGCGGAGGGGCTACAAGCTGCGAGAGAACCCGTAGGCGCCTCCTTGAGCGAAAAATTTGCTCCTTCAGGCTCGAATTTCTAGCGCCACGCTGCCATCGACTTGAAGCGGAGAACACAAAAGCAACGAAGAAAAAAAAGCTCTCGCTCTACCAGCTTCTTTCCTCCTCTCCGCTATTCTTCGACAGACGTGCGCTTGGAATGGAACAAAGTGAAAGTAAACGAATCGAGAAAATAGTTTATATGTATGCACTTTTTATCAACGCGCGGTAGACGAAGCCCTTCTGAAATAGCCACTTGAACTCCTCTTCGGAGGCGGGTTTAACGTTCGCGCTCTTGTGTTTGCGTACTGTGCAGTTTGACATTTTCGCCCAGTTTGACCTTAACCGTCCCGCTGTCGAAAGCGCTTGCCTGAAGAGTTTGATTTGCGATGGTGTTTTACGGTGTTTTAGGGTGCTAAATCAATGCGAAAACAGGACGAGAAAGTTTTTAAGAGCGATGCTGTATAGCTTGACGTAAAATGGCCTTCATGACCCAAAACTATGATCATCGTGAACCTGCACGTGCTCTTTTCTTTTTCGTTCCCAGAACACGCGTGCCGATTTTCCCGGCTTGGGGTGAGACAAAAGGATAGCGCGAGAGAGAGAGAGAGAGAGAGAGAGAGAGATAAAGAAAGGTGGAAAGATAGAGACATAGAGATAAGCTTCACGAAAATAATTCCTTATGACTTGTCGGGATTCAAACCCACGCACCTACAATAAAAAACCATTCGGCTATCCATGCTTTTTTTGTTACTTTATTGTCCTGGGTTATCCAGGCATGCCGACAGAACGCCGACAGAACATAGAATAGCATTGTCATTATCATCATCATCATCATCATCAGCCTGATTACGTCCACTGCAGGACAAAGGCCTCTCTCATGTTCCGCCAGTTAACCCGGTCCTGTGCTTGCTGCTGCCAATAAATACCTGTTGGCTTCTGTTGGCGATGATTCAGTGTTCGTAGTTCTTTTCTGTGTCGCTAGGGTTTTGGGTTATATATGAAGTGCTGCTTCTGAAATAAAAATTAGTTGCGAGTGTAGCGAGTGTCGTGTTTTCTTGTCCTCTTCGTCCCCGTCAAATTTGCGCTACTACACCATATGGTTAAATGACACCTGCAAACTTCTTAATCTCATCTGCCCACCTAACCTTCTGTCTGCCCCTAACCCGCTTCCCTTCCCTGGGATTCCAGTTAGTTACCCTTAATGACCAGCGGTTATCCTGTCTACGCGCTACTTGCCCGGCCCATGTCCATTTCCTCTTCTTTATTTCAACTATGATATCCTTAACCCCCGTTTGTCCCCTAATCCACTCTGCTTTCTTCTTGTCTCTTAAGGTTACACCTACCATTTTTCTTTCCATCGCTCGCTGCGTCCTCCTCAATTTAAGCTGAACCCTCTTTGTAAGTCTCCAGGTTTCTGCTCCATAGCTAAGTACCGGCAAGATACAGCTGTTATATACCTTCTTCTTGAGGGATAGTGGCAATCTACCTGTCATAATTTGAGAGTGCTTGCCGAATGTGCTCCACCCCATTCTTATTCTTCTTGTTATTTCAATCTCATGGTTAGGCTCTGCGGGTATTACCTGCCCTAAGTAGACATAGTCTTTTACAACTTCAAGTGCACTATTACCAATCTCGAAGCGCTGCTCCTTTCTGAGGCTGTTGTACATTACTTTTGTTTTCCGCAGATTAATTTTAAGACCAACCTTTCTGCGCTCCTTGTCTAACTCCGTAATCATGAGTTGCAATTCGTCCCCTGAGTTACTCAGCAATGCAATGTTATCGGCGAAGCGCAGGTTACTAAGGTATTCTCCATTGACTCTTATCCCTAACTGTTCCCATTCTAGGCTTCTGAAAACCTCCTGTAAGCACGCGGTAAATAGCATTGGGGAGATTGTGTCCCCCAGCCTTACACCCTTCTTGATTGGTATTCTGTTGCTTTTTTATAAAGCACTATGGTCGCAGTTGATCCCCTGTAGATTTCTTCCAGAATGGCATTGTATGCAACGTATAACAAGGAGGTAGACTATAGCAGGAGAGAAGAGGGCGATGCATAGCATCTGGAAAGAGAGAGAAATGAAGACGTAAAGAAAAGAGAGAGAGAAAAAGAAAGAGAAGAAAGAAATATAGAGAAAAAACAGAAAGACGAGAAAGCAAGCAGAAAATAGAGAGAGTGAGAGGAAAAAACAAAAGAAGAAGGAAAAGGAAAAGATACAGGAAAAATTTTAATAACAGAGTGAGAAACTTAAAACATAAAAATAAGTAAAGATAAAGAATGGCACAAAAACAGAGAGAAGAGCGAAACAGAAACAGGGTGGGGGGGGAGAAAACTAAAGAGAAGCAAGGAAGGCCACTCTGTCCTGCACTTGCTGAGGCTTGGCATCATTAGCGCAAAACTGCCCATCAGCGCCGCTGTCCCTGTAGCAGTGCAAGCTACGTCAATTTTTTCTCTCTCCTCATATCTCTTTCTGAAAATTTTAATTTATATGGCTCTTGTTTTTTGCCTATACAACGACTTTTGTTGTACTGCATATTGGCTATGTAATTTATTTCTAATACTGAATGTATTGCTGCTGGTTTAATATACCACTATCTAATCGTCTCAGAATAAGTAATGAGGGAAAGAAATGCTGCCGCAAGCTGCCTGGGAATAATATTTTCAAACGAAAATAGCTGTCAGTTCTGTGATTAATATGTAAACATCACTTTATATTGTATGGGTTGTCTGCAAATATGCAGTGTCTTTGGCGTCTGGGAGTCGGAGATGCACCTTCCGAAGAACAACTATGTTTGAAAAGCAAAGGTCACCCATTTTTCATACATTTTGTGGATAATAAATGAATTCTTAATATGCGCCTGTGCAACGTGACCTGTTTGTAAAGAAGCATGACCGAAAAAACCAAGGGGCCAGTGTCTGTGCGGTTGTTGGCAATGCCACTGCATGTTGAATTCGTGGGCCATCTCCATCTCGGTTGCACAACAATAATTCCTTCGTTTTGGCAAGCGAGCATCCCATACCCCATAAGTAAAGTCTTCCGAATAAAGTATGTAGATGACCGGTGCACAAGTCCATGCCTCCTGCATATTAATTGCTATTCGCATTAGCGTGACTAGAAACCTATGACATCGTGTTTTTCGGATTAGGATTAGGATGTTGTAGGTAGCCGGTGGATCCAACCTTGCATAATTTGCAAGCAATTGACCCGCCCGATTTCTTCTTTGTAAGCCCGCATGAATTAGCATACGTTTTATGCATGTCCTAAACATATGATGACGTCCAAGAAATTGAATGCTGAATCTTGTTAAACTCGCTGAACGAAAGACGAAGAGAGAACAAAAGGAGGCTTGATTTCATTGCTACAACGGCAAGATGCGCCACATCGTATTTGCTACAAAACGACATATTTGAACTTTAAATAGATTGTTAGTGTTACCACGCAATATGTATTTAGTTAAAATAAACAAGAATACGCGTAAAAGTAAATTTGAGCCCTACATTAAAGATTTTCTATTTGTGGGGCCTTCTGTGCCACGGCAAACGTTATTTTTACTGAGAATTCTACATCATCCGACATCACAACAATTCTTATTTTCAGGTTCCTCTTGACACTAGTTCCTGCAAAAGTACGAGTGATAAAAAGCGATTCCAGGCTGCCGGATATACTTATTTTGGTACCTCTACCTCCACCGTATATACAGAAAATGATAAATTGATTTCCGTTGAGTGCCTCGTAAATTACGTTCGCCGACGCTCGCAAGTACACACCGTCCTCAATTGATCCCGCAGTTCATCATGTCATGGAAGAGGTAAATACGAAGACTGCATCTGGCGGTCTACGACTGCGTTAATCAGCATCGAAAAAAGAGGACATTTTTATTCTCCAGCAATGCAGTCGAGGCATTTTAGTCGGTCATTTTTTGTGGTCCAGTTGTGTGTACTTGTCTGGTAATATACTGCAGTTCAGGGAGAAAGGAACAGGGGATATTTGATGCTTACACCTCTCACGAATGACCACGTTTGATGAAAATGTTTTTGAAGCATTGAAATTTGGGCGAGTTTGTACTGAAATATAGGGCTCTTTGAGCGCTTAAAATGACAAGGAACGTCTGTCTACATCGTTCCTTGTCTCTTTACGCTCTCAAAATACCACCATGAGAATTTTTACAGTAATCATCATAGTACATGTTATTATTATTATTAATATTTGAACAGTTCTGAGAAAAAACCTGTAGTCGGCTGGTGCAATTTATTTCCCTCTTTGCTGCAGTTATACATCTTGTACAGATTATGCTTATTCGGTTGGTCAATACAATGTGATGTTGGACAGCATTACTTTTCGCGGCGGCATCATATACAAATAATTCCTGCAGATGCCATTGCCCATTTGCCTTTGCTCCTGGCAATCACACAGATAACTACCCCATTCATCTCTACATAGCGTACTTTGCATGCATTATATTGGTTGCCACTTTTGCCTTGATGTGTCATTATTTACGCTATATTTGTTCATCAATAATCGCCACGGTTAATATGTAACAAAATAGCCGAATAAATGAGCGCTTTCCAAAGCACTAGTGTGCATACATCTTAAGCTTACCACGTAAAATGAATATTGGTAGTTGTGCTTAGTTGGGCTGATAATAACATCGGTCGTACTTCCATCATATAATATTCGGTCCAACGGTCATAAAAAGAAACAAAAAAACATCACGTAAAAGATAGAGAAACATCGCGATAGTGGTCACAAGCACATCACCACCTGCACCACCACTACCGATGTGCTCATCAGCAAATCATGTCTGAGAGGCATAATTTACATGACGTTTGCAAAAGTTATGTTTCTCATGACTCTTCACTCAAGTCTAGCTTCCGCCTGCACAGCCGTCGCGCTCAAATGCTTGTGGCCGCGGCTGGAAAACAGTCGTGTCGTCGAAAGTATTGGTTAGCCGCCTTTTATACAGGGTTTATCCCACTTGGTTGCCGAGAACTGCCAATGCGGGCATATTGTAACGTTTGCAGTGCTCGCCCTCTTTCTACGTCGGGGCTTTCTGATAACATTGCCCGATTGCTGTTATCTTGCTGTTTTCTTTTCTTTCGTGCCAACCTGCGATTGGCTGCGTATTCAGCCAATCGCAATATTCAGTAACAATATTCAGCCTTCCTCGCCGCTTCGCACGGCCTGTCATCGTCTTCCGTGCGGCGACGAATACGCTTTGCAACCAGGACGCTGCAGGCAGGTCGTTCGGTGGTCCGCACCATCATCAGCACTCCTGGGCGAATGAACGCGGGTGTCTTGAATGAAGCAGTTAAGCATGGTGTTCTGCCGGTCCGCGCGCCATTAACGATGCGCCTGGTGGCATGTCCTAATAATGGCGTCCTCATTACGCCCTGCCCGGGAATTCCACATTTTCCCTTTATTATCTAGACCATGCTAGCTACTGCTTTAACAATTCCTGTCGTTTTCTCTCCCCTATTCTTGCTGTTAAACTGCTGTTCGTGTTGAAGACAACTGTGCCACAGCTCACTTAATCTTTTTCTCTTCTTTCCACTTTCCTCCCATTTCTCTTCCCCACAGGCTCTCTGCCGTGCTCCCTACTGAGCTGCAGAAATTAGATGCCTTTTTGC
The DNA here is from genome assembly GCF_013339725.1 of Rhipicephalus microplus. Taxonomy (NCBI): domain Eukaryota; kingdom Metazoa; phylum Arthropoda; class Arachnida; order Ixodida; family Ixodidae; genus Rhipicephalus; species Rhipicephalus microplus. The sequence goes on from NC_051165.1 coordinate 251,916,251, forward strand.
CCTTTTAACCACTACCACCACCACTACCTTTTCTCGCTCTATCTCTCCATTATTTGACCGTGGAATAAATGCCATGCGTATTTACCGTCCAACACACGTTATACGCGACCATGGCCACTCCGCGCCTTCGTTTGCCGTAAGTGGATTTGTCGTTAGAGTTTCTTTATTTATTTTTGAAGGGAGTACCTGTTACTCGTTCATACTGATGCAAGAGCCTTAAAATCTCTTACCTTCCAACGGAGTGGTTTGCCATTTGCTAGGCTTCCAATTCGTACACGTTATGCAAGATCCAGCAAAAGACACGTTATTGCTGTTTTATCAGTGCAAATAAAGTTGTCCACGTTCACACTTCTTTTCATCCCCTCGCTTCTAACCATCTCGTTATGAAAACTCGCCATCACACGTTACAAACGCGAAAGGCGAACATTCACACGCTTCCACGCTTTTAAGAGAAGCACCGTTGCCAGCCTTCAAAACTGCCTTCTCTCGCGCTTCATTAGGGAACGAGAGGTCTTTTTTTTACTTGTTTTGCTCCACTGCTGTCGATAAAAACCACGCATTTCTGTAGGTTCGCGAGGCACTCAGGCTCGAAATAGTCCTTCTCATACGTTGCTTTTCTCTTGCAAAGGAGCTTCGTGGTAGTGGAACTGCACTTGCGAAATGAGCCGGGCATTTTTCTTGCACATATCTAAGTCCTTCAGATTCGGCTTTACTTCCGTATTCTGGGGCTGCCGCCAGAGCCCCGAAATCTATGCTGCTTCCGTCGAAACCACAAGCGCAGCTGGTGCAGTAGAATGGCATGAAGTTAAAAAACCGCTCATTTCGTCCGAAAAAAAAAAAATTCCCATCTGGCATTTTCATTCACTTTCAAAGCTTCACATCTTGGTTTTTTTTTTGCTCACTGAGTATTGCTTTAGATCCTGGACTTTTTGTTCACTTCGAATACATATTTCATTGTCTTTTAATAAAAAAATGAGCTACATAACACCATTTCATTACCCAGTCTTAGGTATTTCTTTGAATTCTCTGTTCTCACGAATTCTTTCTGCAAGTCCGGTCTATATATCGATTGAAAAAGATAGGGCCCGTGTCAAGACCATTACGGAGCTTCGTATTTTGCGTCATCTTGCGTCCATGGTGCTTCCACTGGCATTAAAATGAAACGGATTTCTCTTTTCTAGCAAGATAATTTGTGTGGCAGTACTTTTTTAACTTTCAGAACACTCCCTACATTTAAATAAGCTTTCCCATTATCTGCGTTATTTTTTTCTGTAGTTGGCTCTCTTCTTCGGTCAGAAGAGGACATAAGACTGAGCTCATGATCTCAACATCTGTCAGGTTCACTTTCTATAGACTGACCACGCTAGCCTTACCACGTACGTCATCTCTAATCACGCCACGAAATCGGATAGTCCTATTACACGAAAACGACGGTTTCATTTCCGAAGTGTTGCGAAGAAGGCACATGTCGTATAAATTGATTTCGGAATTTCACTATAGCATTCTGTCAAAATGATCAAAAAAAAGTTAAAGAAACACTAGCCTGTGGCAGCGCACACGAGGTGAGTGGACGATACGAGACAAAACGACATAACCATGCACTGAACATGCCATTTCACCCTTTTATATGCTGTAATATGGAATAATCATATTGATTGATTGATATGTGAGGTTTAACGTCCCAAAACCACCATATGATTAAAAGAAACGCCGTAGTGGAGGGCTCCAGAAATTTCGACCACCTGAGGTTCTTTAAAAAAGTGCACCCCAATCTGAGCACATGGGCCTACAACATTTCCGCCTCCATCAGAAATGCAGCCGTGGCAGCCGGGATTTCATCCCGCGAACTGTGGGTCAGCAGCCGAGTACCTTAGCCACTAGACCACCGTGGCGGGGCAGGAATATTCATATTTAAAACAGTAAAACTTAAAAGTCGTCGCTACAATTCCGTCACTATATACGTCTCGTTGTCTGCGTTCTTTACGTAGAGTACTCTACGCATTCTATTGGTGTCCTCATCCGAATTTAGTTGTGAATCACAGCCCTGTCTTGCGTGATTCACAAGAAGTGGTGCAAGCCAGCACATCAAAGATGACGTGCTATTGAGAAGTTAACCATACCAGGTGAACTTCCTGGCGTTTCCTTTTGGTCAATTTCTTCCTCTTAAGTCTACCTCCATCCGCTATTAGTGCAATAATTACGGTGACGTATCATTTATAACATCCCCTACCTGCGACGTAAGCATGTAATTGTCCCGTAGAAGCTTGTTATATAGGTCGCACAGAGCTCATCCCAACGGCTGATAGTGGTGAACACCTCGGTGGAATGCTTTCGGGGTATTGGGTGAGGTCTACAGTGGCTAAAAAGTAAACAAAGAGTTACATGTAACACGCTATGCATTCTCAGCGATTGCGGCACCACTCATCATAGGAGGCCTGTGACACTCGATGGAAGCGACTGCAGAGTTGTCCCAATACGTTATACGGCAAGTGCGCCGTTGATCGAGCGATGAGTTAAACGAAGCGCCGTAGGGCGAGAGGGAAGAGAGCGACGAAACGCCGGGAAGAGAAAGAGGAAAAGAAAGTGAGAAAGAGAAAGGGTGTTTGTTTTGTTGAACATGCATTTCTGGAAGCACAAAGCACGGCCCACAAGCTCCGAACGCTCATCGGCTGGGCAGGGCAGCTTGTGTGCCCTCCGGTGCGCGCGGTTCGCGGCGCTCATACACTGAGTGGCATGAATATTTGAAGAAGAGCTTAGTCAACATGCGGACGAGATTGCTACGGCATTGAACCCCGCTCGTCCTGGCTAGATAGCGTCGATGGCTGAAAGCTCGGAACCCCCCACCCCCACCCAACCTCCACTGGCGCTCACAGCCGCCTGCCTATACATACTTCCTCATCGGCAGCGAACGCTGAGAGACAAATCTGGCGTCACCATGGAAACCATGGTTGATGCCGAAGAACCACGCATTCCCCCTTTTGCGGCCTGCCTCGCACACGATTCTGCCGAACCTGACCAAGAGGACGTGTGCTGTGTGGCATGGCGAGAAGGCAGGGTGCCCTGCTCCGCCCCACGGGACCAAACGAAGGTCCGGAACAGGAGCGACAGCCGGCGTCTATAGCTTCGGCCCGGCAGCCAAGTGAAGAAGAAGGGGAGGTATTCGGGGACGCGTTGGGTCACAATAGAATCCATAAGCAGCCCGTTCCCGAAGCCCGGCTGCTCGGCGAGGACTGTGAAGGCCGCGCGTAAGTGAGGCCGCCGGTGCAGGAACATCAAATATTCAGAGGAATGAGGATGGAGTTCGGGGATTTCCGAGCCATGTCTCACGACGCGCGCATGCCGGCTCCTAGCGGAAAGTTCTAGGGAGTCTTGCATCCCAGGCCTTATGATGTTCGTGAACGCGTGCAGAGTCTGTGCACGTGACCTTAACGAGTGTGTTCATTTGCGTTGACTTCTAATGGCTGTCTTTGCTATATTCTGCGTGTGCTTTAACGATCGCGCTCTGTCTTTCTTGGTGCTTTCCCTATTACAATATATCCGCACTGTGTTGCGGTTGTGTACACAGCAGGCGCACGTTCGCTGTGTCCAACTTTGTGCGCATGCCAATCATGGCGAGTTCTTGGTTATGCCCAGGAACCCAGCCCAACGTTTTGTTCGTAGATACGGCGGCACGGCTCAGGTTTTGTTTGAAGAGCGGAGGCGGATGCAAACAGGGGTCATGATGGTCCCGGTTCACCGTGGTGGAAGCAATGTACGCGAAGAGACAGCGCGGAAAGGTAAACACAGGCGGCTTTCGTTACAGCTACGCACGGGCACACCTATTTGCGTATAAATACAACGGTACTCTTCACATGGGCACGCGATAAATATGCTCAGCTGAAAATGAGGACTAAAGGCTGCACTTAGTGTTCCTTATAGCATAAAAACAGTACCCTCCAATTTGGGCTTTATTAATAAATCCTATCACGTTATTTTGTATGGGGGTGAGGGAGTTCCGAGTTTCGAATCCTTCAGGCTGAAAGCAGTTATAAAAGCGCTGGAAATATGAGAGATAATGAAATGAGGGAAAGGAAGAAAAGTTAACCAGAAATTGGGGCATTGAGTTTGCTACCCTCCTCTTAGAGAAAAAAGAATGGGGAAGAAATATCAGAAAGAAAGTGAAGAGAAAAGTAGACGCTCGAAAACGCGAAAAAGCTAAAAGAGAGCGGGCGAAAAGCAAAATGAGAGTGGAAGTGTTTTAGCCTATTTAATAGGCCACTACTTCGCAAGAAGTTCAATGAGGCCTTCACTGATTTCCTGTGTGAAGAGAGATTATGTCGGCTTTCGAGCAGTTACTGTTCTGAAAAGGGTCTGTCGTCAAGGTGGGCGAACGCAGCAGCTAGCGGCTGTCTTTGGATGCTGTAATGAGGGCAGTGACAGAGAGTACTAAACACTGGAAAGTAGTAAACGTGCCAAACAACTACAAACATCAGTATTGATTCGTTCAAAATTTTGCTTCCTGACGTATTGAAAATTGATATGTCTACTATATGCCATGTCAATATATAGGGAGTCACACGTAATCCTCAAAGGCTCAGAAGAGAGATGTTCAACACTGATTTTGCCCTAAATGCAGTTAATACCTCTAGGCATCACGTCGGCCTATATATGGTCTCCTAAGGTTGGCACTGAAAGTATGCGTATTTTTTTCAGATGGCTTCTAGACTTCATCAAGCTAATCATATATTGCTAACCATCCTTCAAGAAATCAACTTGGTGTAGTGTTTGTACGGCATCTGTTTTGGTGTATTTTTCAAGTACTCTTGACTTAGACGCCCGATGTTGTACGATTGCTTGTTCGCACGAGTATGTGCTTCCAAACGTGACCTGGCTCATAGAGCCCTTTTAGCTTTCTTAAGGAAATGGACTTGCCGTCCCGTTTATAGACCTTTTTTCATATGACTGTTTGCATATGTGTGATTTTCTCTCTTTTTTTTTTACTTTTTTCTTCTCGTTCTTTTTTTCTTCGCTCCTGCCTTTCTTTCCTCTGTCTACACTTCCCGAAGGAGCAGGCAGGCGTTCTGTCCTTAAAGGTGGCAGTTGTCAGTCTGCTGTCTCCCTATTTCCTCTGGGTCTTCATGTTTTCTATGCACACAAAACGAATAAACAAACAAATCAATAAATGAATAATTACAATATTTTCATTCGCTTACTTCTTTCCACTTTTCCCTTTGCCATCTTGATTTTCTACTTCTATCTCTTACTCTCGAGGGAAAAGGCAGGTGTTCTTGCCTTCTCGATGGCAGTTGCGAACCTGCTTCCTACTTTGTAAGGAGCAGGCTGAATCCTTGTGAGTATATGCATTCATGTTCGCATATCAAATAATAAAAAGATTAAGCCTCAATTTACATGCGCAATAAACATTCGAGGTGACATGCCTGTTCTTGTAATGACCGCGAGCGGGTTCAAGTAACGTATATTTTGTCCCTCTTTTATCTCCACTTCTGGCAATGTCCTTTTTTTTCTTGTTTTTACTCCGAGGCAGGTACAGTGGGTTTCTCGTAGTCTGTACCCGTAAGAAAACACTGGAAGAACCAGTACATCCACAGCGAACAAAAATCACCAAAAAAATCTGTTCACTGGCTGCTCTAGAGGAAGCTCCTTCTGTGAGCGACCATGACGAGCACCTTGAGTGAAAGAGGGAGAGAGAGGATGAGTTATACAGCAAGCAACTAGCCGCACCACGCGCACACGCAAGAACAAATACATATTTGTCCCTGCCTTTGTCTAGTGCTCAGTGGCGAAGTTGTTGAACTTGAGCAAGTTTAATTTGAGAGTTTTTGTAGAAGGTGCGCGCACAATGCTCCATTCTGTCTACGACTTTGCTCACTACTTTTTTTGCGTCGTATGCTTGATGGAGTTCCTACCGTTTGTTTGTAGTTCTAAGCGTTAGATCGGGAGACGTCAAGGAGAAAGAATTATATTGCATTCACAGTTTATTGCGAGAAGCGAGAACGGAAGTTATTTGATATGCTTGGAGAAGAAATATAAATGAGACTCTGCAAGCAAGAATTGGAGGAGCAAGACGATGACGCATAAACAAAGCGTGCCAGAATTTACGCTCAGCCAGGCTGAAGAAACGCAATAAAGCGTGGAGGAGTTTCTTAGCAGCTCCAGCGCATACATTCAAGTGCGAAAGTGCCGGATTCCACTACCGGGTTAAAAAACAAAAGTTATATAAAACATAAAGATTACTTTGCTTAGCTCTGGTCCTTGAGTATTTGCTTCGGTGCGAAGTGTTTTCTTCAGGTCAACCTTCTCGCTTACCGTACACACAAACATGCTTGGCTCGAATCTACTCAAACGTCAAGCGAGAAATCTGCAGGTCTCAAGTGATCGCAACCGTTGTTTAGCATACGAGCCGAGTAGAGAAACCGCTGCAGCTGTCCGGTTTCTGGACAGCGTCCTTCTCAGAGTACCTAAGGGAGATCTACTCCAGAAGTGCCGCCATGTCTGTCGTAGGCGACCGGGAGAGGTGGTGGAAAAGTGGCTGCGTGGACAAGGCCAGCGTGGCCAGCAGCTTACTTTGCGTAATGAACATTCACCTAGCGGCTATACAGAGCAGCCTCGCTGCTCAGCGCAATGATGCCCAGCACGTACTCGGCGCGTTTTCACGCCTCCGTCCCCACTACGCAGTGGGTAGCAGTGGGTCACGGTACCGCGTTCACACACCAGGGAAGCAGCCGTCGCTCCCCCTCCGCCACCTTCTCCAAAGAAGCATCCTTTTCTTTGCCTCAAGCTATTCTTCGCCTTCGCAGAGTGAGGCGAGCCCACAGAATTCTGATGAGTTCCGCAGAGGTGGTGGTTGTAGTGCTATAGTAAGAGTGAGGCGTGAGCCGTCCTGTAGCCTTGTGCTTCGTCTCTATTTATTTAGTTGCTTTTCGCACCTCACCAGTGAAAGTGTACAACTTAAATTCGCACACGCACCCGGCGCGTCGCACGCATTCAGTTCGTTTTCATTGGACGAGCGTAATGAAGTAATCTCTTAACGCGCTGCAGAAGCAGGTGAAGCAGGGATGCAGTTGTGCGTTTCTGCGGGTAGCGGCGGTGCTGATCAAGTTAAAACTGTTCTGCGTGTTTCGGAAAGGGTGGGAGCTTAATCATAGGGCACGATAAGATTCTGTGATTAAGCCCTGCGAAGTCCCTGCCTCCCGTAATTGGCCCGAAAGGGCGAACGCGCATGCACACTGGACGTTCGATCGTCCTTTTCTTTTCCTGTTCGACTAGCGCTACGCGCCAGTTAGTGAGCTTCGTCATTATGCGAGCAAAGGATATATGTTGAGAGATGAGGCACGTACAAAAAAGCAAAAAAAAGTAAAAGCGCTTGCAGAATACCGACTAAATAGCTTCCACTGACGGCATACCACTTACTCCATGACGCATTCGGGAAATGCCAGGGTGGGCGTTCATTTGCTAATTGATTAAAAGCGAAGGACACGAGTAATATATGTACCACTCCTCGACTCGAGATAAATGCAGAGCTCTTCAGCATTATGATGGGCGCAACTAGAGCAGAGAAGGAGTAGTAATACTAAAAGCTACAAAGAATAAATAGCCCCGCCGCGGTGGTCTAGTGGCTAAGGTACTCGGCTGCTGACCCGCAGGTCGCGGGTTCGATTCTCGGCGGCGGCGGCTGCATTTCCGATGGAGGCAGAAATGTTGTAGGCCCGTGTGCTCAGATTTGGGTGCACGTTAAAGAACCCCAGGTGGTCTAAATTTCCGGAGCCCTCCACTACGGCGTCTCTCATAATCATATAGTGGTTTTGGGACGTTAAACCCCACATACCACCACCACAAAGAATAAATAGGAAATATCTAAAGTATGGAGTGCACTATACAGGTATTCACCGCTGAAAGCAAGGTACCAGGCGCGCTGGTATTAGACGTTTTGATGCGCATTTGAAGGCAATTATACTGCTCAAAGTTTGTTGTGCACACAATCTACTTGGTTTTGCAAATTACTTGTTTGAATCTTGTTTTGTTGCACGTAAACATCTTCTTTAGGGATGTTTATATTTCGCATACATACATTATTTCGCGTTTTCTGCGCAGAAATAACACAATAGCTTCTGTTCGTTTAGAGTATTTAAACATTCGCAAGCCGGAAAGCTTCACAGTGTTGTATTTATATTATTTCGAGTACTAGTGATCGTCTATGATATATAAATCGTCGGCTCGTTCTTTAGTTAATGTAGTTGTGCATTACATGACAGAGTAAGAAAAACGCACCCTCGCATTTTATGTTACTTGTATTGCACAAATATCTTGCTGCTTTTTTATTAGTGACATAGCTTTTCTTGGGATGAGTACTTGCAAAAGAGTGAGAGGAAAAAAATTTGAGTTTTCCTTCTATTATTTTTTCCATAGCGAATGAACGTAGCAGTCCCGAGAACCAAGTTTTGAATATGCTAGATATACTTCACATACGGTCACATTTTAAAAACATCAGCAGCAAAAAAGACTGCCGAACAACAATAACTGTGGCAGCAGCAACAAAAAAAAATAAATACTTGCTTTCCAGTAGATGATGGACGTAACTGCCTTAAGGTGATACCACGCCATAACCCAATCTACAAATGCATGTTTTTTCAGGCAAATGTACGTTCAAAACTTCTTGAACTGTGCGCTGGCTAAAATTTTAGGTAAGCTGCCAGTGCATTGTCACTTTTTCGAAAGGACAGACAGTTTTATTATGTCTTGCTTGTTGAATAGAAAAATTACTTATAAACAACGCTTGCATAGAAATTTCTGGCATTCTCATCATAACGTGTCGGCAGAGGCAAACGAATAACAAGACAAAGTGTTTCTGAAAGAAATATGTTTTTTCCCACGTGTTAAAAGTTTTTGCAACGTAAGGTCGCTCTATGGAAGCAACATTGATTTTGTATATGTAAAATCGTGGTGGACGCTGGTTCACTGCCTTTTCTATAAGAATGCGCAATATTGGTTCCCACCACCTAGAGTACCAGGCACTGTAAAAAAAGAAAAACTTAAAAAACAGAAGACGGTAAGTACACTGAGCGAAAAACAATAGCAAAGACAGGACTAAACAAACGACTAAACAACAAAAAGAAGCGTGGCTTGTTTTCTCTTTTGTACTGCGGCATTTTCAGGGGGTATGTTTGCGAAGTTGGAGAACTGTTTACAGTGTAAACATCGAACGTGTTAAACCTAACCCTAGCCAGCTTCGTTCTTCTGCCAAAACGTAACCTTGCAGCTGCGGCTATACGGTTCGGGATTATTTGAACGTGTATTTGAACGGAAGCGGCGACATGCTAATCTCTTGAGCGTAGCTACGAGCTCAGAGAAAATTGTGTTCAAAGGCTGCGCGAATATTGAATTGTCCTGCTCAGCTCGATAAAGGGAAGAAGACTGCAAAAGCGCGGTAACTTCGCACAATGTATGCTTCGCACTGCACGGCAGCTGTGGGATTCTCACGCAGTATTAACTACCGAGGGCAGCGTTTATTTTCTTCCATATGTCACATACCATCTTGGTGCGTAAGCCTCTTATGAGTCGCAACTATATTTTAAATAAAAGTATGGTTGCTCCTCGGCACGACAACAACAAGAAACACGAACCCGCAAATAATCTATTTCTACGGGCAAGTTCAGGTGTTAATGCAACACATTTCTAGATGGTCTCGTTAGGATAGCCCTTGAAAATCATTCAGCCAGACATTTTACGTCATGCAACGCTGACAGCGTAACGCCACGCCATTTGTTGAGTATCAGCCAATAAGCCCTCTGTAGTAATATTTACATTCTTCAAAATGCGTTGCATTCCTTAGAAACATTGTTTTTTCTTGAGGAGGCAAGTATTTTTGTTCATTCTATGCATATATAGTTCTTCTTTATCGAAAGTACATTGATGAGCAATTTGAGCGCTTAGAGGTGTCATGCATGTCATTGGATTCATTCGACAAACCTCAACCATCATGTCTCTCTACAAGATCTGATAAGACTCTTTATAGCTTTCCGGCTTGCGAAAGTTTTGTTGCATTCACAAACAAAAATATAAAAGAGTTGATACCAATTCGGAATCGAAACCATAGATATCGCTCTACAAGAAAACTAGCACGCTTTATCTGCTTATATACAGCAAGTAGCGAAGTATGACTGCATTGCTGTATATAGTTTCGGCCAAGCATGCAACTATTATTGTGGCCGTGAAGCATGATTTACACAACAAGAGTTTAAAGCCAATGCATTCGAGGCCGAATGCATTGCGTGCATTCGGCTCTCGACAACAGTTAACTGCTAGATGTCGTAAATGTCAGCCTAAGAAGCAATGTCGCACATCGTCTGTTTAAAAAAAAAAACGTTTTAATCAGCCATTTGTACAACATTGACAACGATGCAAAGGTTCAGTCAAAATGTGTTGGCAGTAATCCACGTCGTAAGTACGCTTGACGAGCGAGAATCCCAGCGAAATCTTCACAAAATGAGCGCTAGAAGTAGTCCGAGAAGAGGAAAAGATAACGGCTTATCGGTGACCTGGAGAGGTAGAATCGGCCTCCAACGACGGCAGCTACACAGCACTTTGCTCTCAAGCCCTACAGCCCTCACGACCTGCGGAGAGGCTTATCGATGCCTCGTTGACGCCTCTTCCCGGCCTTCGAGTGCTCGGCGCGGCTTGAGTAAGCCGCTTATTGTGCGGAGACAGTGAAGGAGACACAGCTCTCTCTCTTCCCGCTCTTGTGCTTTTGAATGCGTGGAAGACAGAATCACAAAATGAAGCAGCAGACGGGGCTAAGATGGGAATGAGAGAGGACCAGAGGAGGGCGGGCAGCGGGAACGGAGTGGAAGGAGGAGGGCAGCCCCCTTTTCCGGACACCCTCCAGCGTCGCCAATGCCGGCGCCACGCCGCACGCTTTCGCAAAAATCCTCGAGATCGGGGCAGGCGGGCAGACAAGGCAGCGGCGGAGGACTACGGCTGCTTCTAAGGAGCGGCTGGTGCCATTAAGAACGCATTAATTGTGCACAAGGCCGCTCTGCGGCGCGCGCAAAGCAACATAAAATCTAGTAACTGGGAAAAGACGAGCGGGGGAAAATTGTTGGAACCATCTCCCTCTGGTCGACTCGCTATAGGCACCACTTCCTTTTTGAGTCTACGCTCTCCTTGTGGGCGTGCGAGGACATTGGGCTGCATATTTCTGTATCGTTCTCGTCCACGCCGGGTACTTTGTACGTGGACATTTACTTTGGCTTCGCGTTCATTCACAATTCATGGTTTGTTGCACGCTGGTCGGTCTTTTCAACCTCGCGCTTCTTCTCGTTCAGCCCCTCTTTCTGCGCCGTCATTGTCCTCCGGCAGGGTTCGTCTCATCATTCTTTAAACGTCTTCATCTAGCAATATTCCGACTGATTGTTCTCCTTCTCGCCGCCTTCTGCGTGCCGGTTGTTATCTTTTGTACTCACCATTCTCGGCGGCATCGTTCTCAGACGTAATGTCTCGCCGCTAAGATGAATCTTTCGCACTTTCCTGCTGATGGGCTTGCTTTTGAAGTTACTGTCCAAGAGGCACTTTTCTTCTCAGCTCAGCACACAAACGATGCATTATGTAAATATTCTGCTTTTTCTGTCAGTAGTGCCACGGGTAGCTGATCGTGTGATTCGGGGTAATAAGATGAACAGCCTACAAGAGAATCATCAACATATTGAAGCAAAACGAGAAAAAGACAAGAAAACTGCTTCATCACTCGCAACAAAAAACAGCAAGTTCCATGCTGTTACTGAGCGTTCACCTTTGGTGTGTTTTTTTCCCTAAAAAAGATAAAATAACGAGCTGCATTTATATATATATATATTTATATGTAGAAAGAGTGAGAGAGAGAGAGAGAGAAACATTGTTTCTTCACTCATATTATGCCATCTGAATTCTCAAGTCCTATTTCTTGACTTATGAAAAATCACAGCATATCTAAGGAGTGAATGATGATGAGTGGGGAGAACCCTCCGTCCATCTGCTAGTCAGTCTGTCCGTCTGTCCGTCTGTCCGTGCGTCCATCTATTGAACACTCAAAGTACTGCCATCTCCCATCTCGCATCCCCTGTGGCACATAACCACTCTAAGGTGGGCATGTGCCACCAGTGGCCACATACTACTTACTACATGCATACAAGGGATGGACAGACCCATGCATCAAGGAGCTTGGCTCCTAAAAGAATAATAAAATGAGAAGAAATGGCCACGAAGTGCTAAGAACATCAGCCGTGAACAACTATAGTAACTTCATTCGCACTATCTAAGGGAGGCTGCATCGGTAAAAACAAAACATTTTTTTTCTTGAATTACTTTATAAGAATGAAAGAAAGAAACAGTTTACTTATTTTGTTACACTATGCATTGGTAGGAAGTTTTTCTAACACATGGCAACGTATCCATAACAGGGTTGCTTAAGCGAGATCGTTCAATGCGTAGAGGAGCTAAACAGAGTGTTGTATATTATATGTATATAAGGTGCGAATAAATGCCAACATAGTTCGCGCAGAAGCTACGGTAAATGCGACTGGTCGTAGAAACCTAGAGGAATAATAAAGCAAGTCAGTTCTATTCGGAAATAATCTGGAATGAACGCGAGAATTAATAATTGATTCATTACCCACCGAGTGCCACAAGTACGAGGACACACAAAAACATTAGACGCTATCATCGTTTCAGCTATGTACGTTTGCGATGAGGATACAATTAAATGTATTAAATAATTTATAGTTAACAATCGATAAAGGCGATAATATTCGCCTTTTGAATATACATGATTGGCCACGTGACGATTTCTGGGCAATAATGAATTCAGCGATAGCATTTCTTTTTCTGCTAGTGCTAACGGTGGTGAGCTGACACATTTCTCCCCTTTGATGACTCGAGACATGCGTAGAGGGTGTGGTGTACATTTTACCACTGACATGTGGTAGGAAATACATCGGCCAAACGGGTAGATATATCAATGATCGTTTAGGCAAACACAAACAAAACATTGCTCGATACAGAGATGAGCACCTGTCCACCCATTGCAACAACTGTGGTTGTTCACCTATATGTCTTCATGATGTATCATAATCTGTCTTCCTGAGAAAGAAAGGGTTGTGTGAACGCCTCTGACACGCGGTAGAGTTCTACACGCTGCAGTAAAATTACTGTTAGTCTCCCCCCCCCCCCCAATTTGTTTTTCTTTTCCCTCTCTTCCCTCTTTCTCGTCTTTCTTGTCCGCTTCCCTAATCCCCCAGTGTAGGTTAGCCAACCGGATGTCTTTCTGGCTAACCTCCCTGCCTTCTCCCGTTTGTTGCTTCTTCCTTCATCATAATCTGCCTAAACAAAAGCAAGTGTACTCGCGAAATCATCGAAACAAAGACCACAATCATAGAAAGGAAGAAATGTGTCAGCTCGCCATCGTTAGTGCAATTGGAGAAAAAAATGCAATTGTTGAATTCGTCAATGTCCTGAAATTGCCACGTGACCAGAGATGTATCCACAAAAGACAGATTTTCTATACAAAAAACACTAGTTGCTAGATTGGCACTTTACAGTGCCTCCTCCTTTTCTTTCCTTGTATAAGTTGCGCCACAAATATTAAATTAATCTATGATTTCCAACTCGGCCAAGACACAGTACTCATAAGTTCCACAGATTTACCAATGTTTCAATGCGATAGCGTTAAAGAGGTCACTTCGCAGAAATTCGGACGGCGGTGTTGCATCGTTGATTGTAAGAGAAAAATCATCATCTTGTGCGTGACCAAAAAATCGAGAACGATACAAATGAAATAAATGAAAAAAAATCGTGAAGCAGAGTGGGGACCAAGACAGGGTTGTTTGAGTTCAAGCGGGGATTGTACCCGGGTTGTTCCCGTGGCACGCAGATGTTCTGCCACGCAGTCACGTCTCTGCTTGTGAAAACAGTGCAAAGAGCTTCCTCTGCTAGGAAACGCAGTGAGAGTAGCCTTCACGTTTCACAAACACACGTGTCCTGTATACATGGTTTGCAATGCAAGTATAAATATTGCATTCATAATGCATGGTACAAGCGTCCATTTACAACAAGCGTCGGAATATGTTATCATCGTAATGGCTCCGTGGTTGAAAGCTGGCACTCCACTACAAAATACACACTCGCTATTGCGCCTAGCATAGTAAATGCGAAAAAGTTTCATGTGCTGAGTGTTTGAAGTACGCACTAGGAACATGATGTCGCTATTGCGTTCAACTCCTAAAGGCGAAGCTTCAGGGTCCCCTTATTTTTCGTGTTATTTTCAGCGCTTGTATCCAAATGGTGAGATCGCCGACAGTGCCATTCTAATAATATATCAGCCTCACATGACAATGCCTGACGAACAAGACAAATCTGCGCGAAAACATTAACTTAGTTATCTACATGAACTGACGAGCTTTATTTTACTAGCTGCGGTCTATTCGGGGCTGCATATACGCGCAGCCTGTAGACAGTGATAGTTTCACGCAAGACAAAGGAACTTCAATGGTATTGAGCGCACTTGTTCTTTCTTACAGCGAAAAACATCAGCGTTAGCCCAACAGATATTTGCTGGCACTAATCTTCCGATCTTGACTAAACGAAACAAAAATGTAGCCAGCAGGATAGGGGCCAATTAGCGATTTGTTCAGCCTGCCTATACACGAAATTCACACAAACGACGCCAGACATAGACGGGCATAGCAAAAAAACGTGGTGCTTCTCTGGCGCATATAGTGACACCGGTGGCGGTGGCGTACAAAAACAACTGCACGTGACCCGAAAAGTGATCTCATAACAGCTTTCGCTGTAAAAAGAAGTAAAAAAGAAAAAAATCAAAGTGGGAAGTCGATTTCATGCACATTTCAGCGTTCACCGCGCAGGCAGTCACAACCGAGAAATACTTTGCACTAGTTTGTCTTTTAGTAGTCAAAAAGTAGACTGCGATCCGAGATGTTAAAGGGGACTGATTCATTGCGTGAGTGGCAACGTCAGAAACGATGCCGTTGTCACATCATCACACATTATCACATTATCACAAATCGCCTATTTTCGTGACGCTTCACTACGTGAGATTGACGACGTAGGTCACGCGTTCTAATTAGTTCTACACAAGTCACACGTAATATTCCTACGGCTCAGGATAGGCCACAGTTCAAATTGTAGAATCGATTTTTATACTTCCTCAGCTACAAAAGGACATCTGTTCTTAAACATGGCAATGTGACAACATTTGCAAAATGAAGCTACGAACACTGCACAACGACCACCACGCAGCGGGTCATCCGGTGCGTCTTTGTAAAAAGCGCCTCAGGATTGGAAACGCCTATGACATCAGTAAGAGAATGAAATGCAACGGGCAACATTTTTTTTCTTGTTGTCCGCAAATGATTTGAAGATCTAAGGTTAATAACTTAACTTCCGCTTCATTATACCAACTTTGATATTTGTTTTTGTTTGCGCTCATCTCAGCAATTGGCGCTACACAAGCTCCAGCGCTGCAGAATGCAGGTGACAAAATTATGGACCATCTCCCCGAAGGGAACCCTGTTGCGATGCGAAGCAATAGAGCTACGCACGGCATTGGCCTGGTTGAAACGGGCATCGACGCGGCTGCTGAAAGAATGGTTTGAAGCAAAACTCTGTACAGTTTCCTCGAGTAAAAGTTTGTTTAAATCGCAAAGACACGGGAGGCAGGTTGGGCTTTGTGTAAGTTTGATCGCAGAAAACGGAGCTGAAACAGTACACAGATTTAGTAACGCTTCAGCAGCAGCAAAGTCATATCGAGTCCGTACGGCTGCTGTGGACACGCAACTAAATTTGTCTAGTGTTTCCACTCGACGTGTGTTATAGCGTTGCGGGTGGTGAAGAAGGTTAAGTGAAAGAGAAACGTAATGCGAGTGGGCGGAAGAGCCGACAGCTGCTGTGGGGGAGGGAGGCAGTGGCGTCAACGTGCTGGCGTCAAAGTGGTGCCATTGACATAAATAATTACGCGTAATAAGCCTATCACAAGCAAGAAATTATACATTAAGCCATTGCAAAAGAAAAAATGTTTGACTTACAATCAACGTTCAAACACGCGAATAATTATTTCCATCAGTAGTTAAATATTGAATTTAATACAAATCAATAGAAGACAGTTTTCTGACATTTGACTTGTAATATTTTTCAAATTTTAGTTTATTGTATTGCATTCTGGTTTGTTTGACGAGTCAATGCTTCATTACAATGCGTATCGTATATCTTGCTTTTTACAGCGAAAGCTGTTATGAGATCAAAACACGAGTCAGGCGTGGCACGATAGTTGTCCCGGTGAAAATTTCTATATCAAGACTCCACACATATCTACACTGACGGATCGGTTCAGTCGGACTGCTCTACAGGAGCAGTAGTGATGCCAAGGTTGGCCACGACAATTAAATTCAAGACATCTCACGCAACAACATCAACGGCAGCAAAACTGGCAGCACTTCGTGCCGCATTGCAATTTGTTGATTGATATGTGGGGTTTAGCGTCCCAAAACCACTATATGATTATGAGAGACGCCGTAGTGGAGGGCTCCGAAAATTTAGACCACCTGGGGTTCTTTAACGTGCACCCAAATCTGAGCACACGGGCCTACAACATTTCCGCCTCCATCGGAAATGCAGCCGCCGCAGCCGGGGTTCGAACCCGCGCCCTGCGGGTTAGCAGCCGAGTACCTTAGCCACTAGACCACCGCGGCGGGGCGCGTTGCAATTTGTAGTTGATCAACCTACACGCAAGTGGACTATTTTCTGCGACTTGAAGGCGGCACTGCAGTCTTTACTATAAGCCTTACGCCGTGGACCACACGAGCAGCTGGTACTAGAGATAGCAGAGGTTATACACCACCTGACTGAAAAAGGGCACCAAATTACATTTCAGTGGTTGCCCAGTCACTGCGGAATCATCGGCAATGAACGGGCGGATCAAGCTGCCCACTCAGCCCACACAGAAGATCATAAACTGCGACTACCACTTTCTAGGACAGATGCTGCACGAAAGCTCCGCAGATTTGCTCGCCAGCAAACGACATCGCAATGGAATCAGCCACACTTCAAGCATGCCTGACTGTACTTGCTTGACCCTACGCTAAGTCTTCAAGTCCCGTCGAGGCTTTGCCGAGCAGACCAGACGTTGTTATGTAGGCTGTGGTTGGGCGTTGCGTTTACCAACGCCTACGCTTTCCGCATTGGAATGGCCGACACCGCAGCCTGTGGCCACTGTGGCAAAGAGGAAACAATCCAACATGTTCTTTGTGACTGCCTAGCGTATATAAACGACGACTATGCCTTCGCAAAGAACTCAACAAATTAGATGATCAACCTCTGTCGGAGCAGGGAATTCTGCAGTATCGTCAGAATGTGACTTCACAGAAGAGGGCCCTGAAAGCGCTACTACACTTTTTGCGATCAATCGGCCTTACTGAACGGTTGTAGCTAGGATGCCCTTCCTGTGTGTGTTTTCGTTTTTTTTTTTATGAGTGCGCATTCGTTTTTTTTTCTCTATCTAACCCCTCTTTCTTGCCCCTATACTTCCCCGCCCCCAGCGCTGGGTAGCAAACCAGATACCAATATCTGGTTAACCTCCCGGCCTTTCCTTTCTTCACTCTCTCTCTCTCTCTCTTCTGCCTTGTAATCATAAACTCGCTTTCACTTTGCTTCTTTTATCTGCGTAAAAGGTATGCTAACGAGGCTTAAAATGATACACAGTTTAGCTCGTTCAGAATGTATCTTGAACTGCATGGCAACACGAATACTAGATACGGGAACAAAAAGGCCTGAATCATGCTAATAAGACCTTCTCCTTATATCCCATTTTTCGGCTCCCTGCTTCATAGTAACACTGCCAACAGGACGCCCTTACCAAGTCAGCACTCATTAGCTGCTTACCTCTAGGGTTAGTTCAGTAAATTTGAGGCTGTCAGGTCGCGTATCCGATACGCTGCCGCCTACTCGTCCGTGCTCTTTTAATCCGTGTTTTTTTTTTGGCAAGCTTTCACACAGACAGGATGCCTAAATGGTTGAAGGTCCTCTCATGGCATCACCCGCACGAGATGCATAGATTTTTCGGTGGTGGGCGACTGAAGACGGAGTGCCACAAAAAGCATTGGCAAAAAAAAAAAAGGTTAGAAAATGCCGCTACGCGTCGAGTCTTTTTCCCGAGAGACGCACGATTACAAATGATCCCGACGTCGTCTTTCCGTGATATCCAAAGGGCGATGCTTCCACGTCCTTTTTCTCTCATCGAAGTATTCTTGATCTTAAAAAAAAAAGGGGGGGGGGGATAGGAAGCAATGTGGGCAGTGCAGGCGTACTTGGGGGTCGTCATACTAAGCACGAGAATGTGGAAACTGCAGACACAAGCAAGAACAGAAGAACAAGGCCAGAGGGTGTGAGAGAGCGAGAATGAAGGATGGCCCAAGCTGGATGCATGTTTAACTACACACAAAAAAAGTCAGCGTGCGCCGCCTGCGCTACGATCACGAAGTGAGCAATGTCGATTCCGTCTTTCTGCTTTTCTTTGTCTTTCTATTTTTTGTCTGGTGTGGCTTTAACGTTAAGTTATTGACAAAAAATATACGCATTAACCTGAAAAAGGGCAACGCTAATGCACGCTTGGTGTGTCTTGTGCATTTGTGCGCTAACAATTACAAACTGTGAACAATGATTTTGGCAACGACAGGCCACTATTATTACCACCCCGCCGGCTCATCATTTTGCCAGCTGCTTGTCATCTGAAACATCGTGCTTGAATTTATGCAATGTTTTGTTTCATTGTACACGCGAAACTGAGATGCATTTGATTGCGAAAATTGTTATTCGGGTCGATTCACGTACTAATTATACTTAGCATATATATACTGGTCGTAACCTACTCACCGCTCTCTTTTAATGATTCTAAAGGTGACGCCATAACATGGCCCTGCGTGGCTCCTTGTGTAGCCCTGCGTTGCAAGCCTCGTCCTCCGCTATGATTATGCCTCTGTTATTGAGTAGTGGCTCGTTAATTGAAGCAACTTATAAATTACTATCTCTGGTAGAAGTTGACCATGCTTTTTGATGACTTCACAGACTGTAATATTAGCATTGGGCCACATGAGGGGCAGTAAGTAACGGAGACATTTTTTTCTTTTTCTAATATGCTCAACGCAGAGGGGCTGGTCTTTATAGATCGATTGAAACGAACTGGTTTTTACAAACAGGCTATTCAACACAAGTCGTCAAGCTGAAAGTGCGCGGTATACAGGCGCCGAGCTATATATTGCCTTAAGTCATCACCGGAACCAAACATGTGTAAAAGTATTGTTCGAGCACAGACTGCAGGTGCAGACACATCTGCAAGCTGTTCGTAATGGATTGTGTCATTCACTCATTATCTTTATTTTAAAACGCGGCATGTCATGAGAGTGCGCTCAGTTGTCATTGACGAGCATAACTTCAAGCAGGCCGGGCACAGTGCAACTGATGTTATCATGTAATGAGGTGCGTTAGTTAGCCATCAACACTTCTTTTTTCGTGCGTGTTTTTTCTTTTGTCTCATCGAAACATCACTGCGCACTCACGAGAGAAAAAAAACAAGAGGGAAGGGTTGGAAAGTACAGATGAGCATTGTCCTCGTTCATGCCATCTTAAGAAAGGCCGCACAGATGTAGACCTCCTCTTCAACCACCCGGACCTCAAGGCTTCCGAAATTAATAGCGACCCATTACAAACGTCGGCCCGAGCAGTCAGAACGCTCGGCGAAACGTACATTGTGCCTCTTCCGTTGCACTTAAGGGGCACGCCACCCCTCCCCCATTTCTCCTGTGTGCAGTAGTTCTCCATTTCTCTGTCTACTTCTCGCTAAAAAAGCTGCGACTCTGAGACCTAAGAAACATTGTTTCGCCGCGTTAAAGCATCCCAATCTCGCTTCCGTTCAAGGGGCAGCGAAGACGGAGCCAGAAGCCGCTTTAATGGTGCCTCGGGAGCCAGGGAGGTTCTCGAACGAGCCTCGCGGGGAATGTCTCGTCGCTCAGTGAGGATTCCGACAGGCCCCCGAACCCCGAGGCACCGGGAATAATTTCGCGCGGGTCGCGCTCGAAGCCACCGCCGCAGCTGCTGCCAGCCACCCCCTTTTCGCGAAAGCCAATTCCGTGCGGCGTTGAATAGGACAAGAGAGTTCGTGTACGGCACAGGGGGATAACGCGCATTTGCGCATCCGAGCGAGAATCCCGAACTGCTGACGAAAGCAGCTTCGCATGCATGACTGCTAAGTCACTGAACCCCGTACCGTAAGTACGAGGTGGGCTTCTCGGCTGGAAAGTGTAGCTGAAATGAAGAGATCAATCAGTCCCGCTTGACAGGCCCAATAGCGAATGACTGAGTCGACAGAAACATTGAGCGTGCTGAAGCTACGTGTAATTACTAGAGGTGGAAACTGGTTACACTGCAGTCAGTAGGGGGTTGTGTGTCTACGTGGGCTTATGGAGACACGTGCGTTTTGGCATGTTTGTGTACAATCTGTGCGTGAGAACGTAAGCAGTGCGTATTTGGAGGCGTGTGAGTGCTGATAGCTATACGCTTGCAAATTTCACTAGGTGAATATACATCGGTGTGTGTGCGTGAATAAGTGTATACAACTGAAAGTTTTGGCACTAAGCATTCTAATATATCTCCCGCGTCACTGTGGGACGAAAGCACAGCATCGTTTAAGTGAGATGCAGCCCCTGCGCCGCCAAGATTTCGAAGCACAACTAGGGGCAGCCCAACATGTCCGCGACGTGGTGGAGAGGCTAGGCTTATCTGTCCCGACGTGTGAGCAGTCCGCCATGTGCTAGCTCCCTACCCAAAAGATCTAAGTTAGTACAATTAATTTCCTTCATATCCATGGGCATTTACTTGATCAGCATGTTGAGATAAATGTGAGATGACTTTGAATAGTAGAAACACCTCACAAAAACAATAGCAGAAAGGCGCGGTGGATATTTCAATTACTTATCCTGGTGCAAAGGAATCCTAGGCAAGACTGTATGACATGCATTTAGCTGGAAGGCACTGGTCGCTCGTGTTTAAACCAGGTGGAGTGAAAATTGTGACGTCACCATTCTGCTCCTGGGAAATATGTGGACGCACGCATGCACGTATTTTCATGAAGGCCATGCGATGGTAGTTGGAGATTATCGCAAAATTGGTGCAACTCTGGACATTGTGTTATGCATGTTTGTGCTTGACTATTGAGATAAGCAACATAGCAGACACACAAAAGGCATGATTTTCATGAAATTGGGCGTAAAGAGGTATTCAATAATGAAGTGGTTGTGCTTCTAAAGAAGTAGAGTTATTGTGCGATGAAATAAATACACCAAAAGTATGTAATAGCCATCAGAGCCTATAATTTGAAAAACTAACCCCCTCCCCCCCCCTCCAAGAAAAGAAACATTTGTCTATTGCGACACTATTTTATTAGACATTTTCTGATTCTTGAATGAAAGGGATATGATTGCTTACTAGAAAAGACATTTAGGCTAGCTGACAGTAATTCATTCTGCGGGAACGACAGCTAGAAACAGACAAATACAAAGGAAGGCACTGGCACTGACTCTCAACTAAAAATTAAAAATTTCTTTGAAGGCACAAGCAGACTCATATAATGTAGCTGTCCTATTTACAATACACACCACAATATCTGGCCCCGCCGTGGTTACCTAGTGGAC
The DNA here is from genome assembly GCF_013339725.1 of Rhipicephalus microplus. Classification (NCBI taxonomy): domain Eukaryota; kingdom Metazoa; phylum Arthropoda; class Arachnida; order Ixodida; family Ixodidae; genus Rhipicephalus; species Rhipicephalus microplus. The sequence continues at coordinate 251,937,976 of NC_051165.1, forward strand.
AAGGTGCTCGTCGGCTGACCCACAGGTCACGGGATTGAATCCCATATTTTCGATGGTGGTGAAAATGCTGTAGGCCCATGTGCTCAAAATTGGGTGCACAATAAAGAATACCAGGTGGTCGACATTTTCTGAGCCCTCTACTACAGCGTCTCTCATAATCATATGGTGGTTTCAGGACGTAAAGCCCCACATATCAATCAATCAATCAATCAATCAATCACCATATTAACTGCACAGTAGAATAGTTTATTTAGTGTCATTCCACTTTGTCGGCTCCTTTGTATTTGTGAGCTACTGCCTTCGAATAAACTTTGAGTTACAGATTTCATTCCCAGCAGCAAAAACAGGGACAGTCAAAAAAGGATAGGAGATACAAAAAGATTTTCTTTAGTTGAGAGTAAACACCTGGGTCACGCCTTTTTTTTTTTTGTCCTCGTATTTTTTTATCGCTGTTGTTTCTGTATATAATGCTTACTCACGTGCAATTTTATTTTTACATTCTTCACCTTAACCTAATCAATAAAACAAAAATGTATTGATGATGCTCCCTCTTTTCTTTAGTAATATTTTTATTGCCGCTTGCTAGATTGAGACATTTTACCACAGCGCTAAACAATCATTGAACGCACGGTTTTTCTAACTTTTCTTTTGTACTTGAGTGGTGAACAGACGCCTTCGCGAACGCACATCTGGCTAGATAAGGACCATGCAGCCATGCAGTTCCATATAAATACGGAAAACTGCAATGGTTAAACGCACTAAAGATTCTGCACCTTTCAAAGCATTGCATACGTGTGCGCCACTGCATTCTTTCATTGTAAGCAATGCGCGATGTCTTAATTGTGCGAAGATTCACAAGGTTAATTGAAGCTTTTGCCGCTTTTGACTTACGCTTTCTTGTATTTGTAAGAACCGTTTTATAACTAGAACGCGTTAAGAATATACGTGACATAGCCCTGCGCATAAAAACACTGTATGCTGCATTGAGATTGATGCAAATTTGGCAACTTTTTCAGAAAATGAGTGCCCTCAACAGAGCAGCTGTCATTTTCAAAGCAAATAAAGTATGCACACTGTTTCATTTTTTAGTGTTTATATGCCTTATTTATAAGTTGTGCTGATTGCATTATTTTGTTTTATTTCCCCATCCCTGCATCTTTAACGGCGGCCTGTGTACAGCAAAGAAATGCATTACGTTCAGTGTGCTAAGGAAAGAGTTTGCAAGACTAAGCACATTAAACTTCACGGCAAGCAATTTTTTACACATAAAATATGTTAAACTGAACTCTACGCTTTCATGGAGCTGTAGAACTTTCATACTGTGCAGCTGATGCTAGTGCTGTCGCTGTGCAGGTTTAGGTAATGCTGTCATACCCTGTGCACAGAGCCATATGTGACTGTGAGCTTCATTTATTTTGAGAGAGCACCCAGTTTCACCTGAAGCAGAATCAAATTATTCCTCGCAAACGGGGTCAATGCTGAATGAGCAACAAAAACGGCACTGTCACAGCATGGGTCTTGCTTGAAAATTATTATTTTTTTTTCTATTTCACCGGCCATTTTTCATTTTTTAAGTTTTCGGCCATTCTAGGTATGTACAAAATGTTTGAGTCACAAACACGCATCAATCGAGAAAACAATTATGTAGGATAACACTAAAAAACAATACTCTTGCCTTAATGAATGGCATCATTAGGCATCGCATCAAAAGCACTTCCGCAATCACTAGTAAAATAAATTTTGAAGTCATGCTGCCTACAATGCTATATTTTCCTAAATGTTGACGCCCATGTGTTCTACAACCCGAATAAGATATTTAATGCGAAGCCTGATCCTTCTCCTACTTCAACAGTCTCCTCTGTAAAGTGAACTTGGCTTCTCCTGTGAAACACCATTGTTGAGGTGAAGCACGCTTTAAAAAGTTTTCAGGGAAACAAAAACAGGTAGCATTAATTACTTCTGGAGCTTCTGCATATGAAGATGATAGCGTTGAAGGACTCAATTTTCAGAAATTATAGCGTTGGAACTGACGTCGCCAGTTGTCAGCAGATGCAACATTGGATGAATGGAAGTATGCCATTGGAGGCGCACCATTATTCATATAAAGTTCGCCCCTTGTGTACAAGTTCGGAAAAACAATATTAAGAAGAACGTTTCTTTTTCACAAATACTTCATCATCATCATTATTATTATTTATTAATAAAATTATTTAACTTGAAGGGCTACATATTTATTTACCTTGAAGGGTGCTTCGTCTTATACATAGGGCAGGGAAATTAGAAATGGTAACCACGCGTTACAAGGTTAAGGCACATCAGTACAGTTTGCGAAAACAAAAAAACAGGGGAAGTACATGCAAATGACACATTGATACATTCACATATTACTAGAAGGGTATACAATTTGGTCTTATAATGATGGCAACACAAACTTCGACGCGTTGGTTTGCGACTAGACTGTAAGATATTCTAAACAAAACTTTCTGCGGAATAAAAAGCAAAACTTTGTTCTTGGTGCGGGTGGCTCTTGACGGTGTGTTTTTGGGTACCAGGCAGCAACAAACATTCTCTGGGAGGCAGCAAGTCGTGACCTTCATGGCTATTCAGAGAACAGCCAATCGAGAGCCGAGACACTTAATTTGCAAAGCTCCCCTTGATTGCGCCGTCGTCGAGAACACGGCGTTCTCGAAAGAAGCGTAATCGTTACGCTTCGTTCTCGGCGCATCTGGTGATCTCGCAGCTCCTGGCGCTGGTAGAAACGTGCACCGATGACCCCTGGCTGGTCGACGAAACAAAGTCGAGTGCGAGATGGGTGGGGTGGCCCAATGGAGTAACGTTAATTGGCAGCCTTAATGAAGCGATGTGCATTCTGCTGCCTTCCAGGACCAAAGAAGCAATTAAAGCGTTAATTGAAACTGCTAAATCAAAGCAGCGTCGACGAGGCGGCCACCGCTTGTGTCGCCGTGGCGTGTAATGGTCGATGCGGTGGGAAGTCGCACCCGCTAGCAGACAGAAAAGAAAGCGCAACTTAACTGCCTCATTGGTCAAGTAGGCACTAAAGCTGCTGTCTGAGTGGCTTATTTCAGAAAGCCGTTTAATTCCGAATGTGCCCCTCTATTGTTAGTTCTCCAGTTTCAGCGCACCAAGTCGTTGCGTGACCAGTGAGCAATTATTGGGCCTACAGAGCTGAAAGGTACGCCAAGTACTTGCACTTTCTGCTTATGTACTAGTTTCGTTAATACAACTCCCACAACCCCGGCGGCGTAGACGTATAATTGCACCGTAAATAAGTCGAAGGTAGCATGTGTAATGTTTCGCTGAAGATTTGTTCTATGTAATTGCTCTTCTTAAAGTCGTAGTTTTACTGCATTAAGCAAAACATTTATTTCGTACCTTTCTTCGGTAATTTCCTTTCTATTCGGTAGCTTTCTTACCTAGTACATTCCTTCTTGTGTATAGTGGCTGAAACTTAAGCGCGGCATGCGTTTCATTACTTTGTGGGGAAGGAAAGAGAAGGAATGGGCAAGCTGGAACGTCAACCAGGTTGCACCAGGCTTGCTGCCCTGTTCTAACATAGGCAAGACCTGGCAGATGAAGAACCAGGAAAAGAAAAAGAAAGCACTCAGACAATCCACGTCGCGAGGTTGTAGAATTTGTCTTACATACAGTGGTAGTCACACAGTGTAGTTGTGTAGAATGTTCTGCACTGCTTTTATAGGCCACACTGCAGCATTTATTCTTTCGTGAATGCTCTGTCGTCCAGTCAAATTAAAAGAGCATGCAATAATGTGTTCTTACGACAATAAACTTGCCGGAGATTATCATCTGTGGGTTGGTCACAATCCCAACCGCTGCTAGGAGAAGCGTGCACGCAAAATTTTTAGCAGCTAAAATTTCGAAAATCGACTCCAACTCAATATAACGCAGTTACTACATAGCAAATAGAGCCACTGCGGCACTCACAAGGTCACTAGAGTATATGAAACGTACTACCAGTTAACGTGTTTTCTGCTTCTATACATAAAATAAACTTATTTCTCGGGGCATCTGCATGAAATTTAACAAAGTAATGTGCTCAAATAAAAAATATGATGATGCGCAGAAGCAATGAAGGTGCTGCTTACTCAGCCGCCTTCCTCTCCGTGACTGCTACTTTTATTATGTCAATTATGCCAGCGTAAGTTACCGAGTACAGTCTCAGACAACGACGGGAAAGCGATTGTCGGCCTTCCCTTGCACTATCGAGGAAGCTGATAATGAGGTTCATCTTGCGTCGGAATGTGTTAGATTTTCTTTAGCTTTTTAGACGAGAAAAATGAGCAAGAAAAAGGGAAACGAGCTACAACAGTAAGAAAAAACGAGCATTTTGAGAATACTTCTGCTACGAAAATATGGCCTTCATCTGGTTAGCTTGCATCTACTTTTTGTAAACTTGACTCTCACCAGTTTCAAATCAATAATTTTACGTCACGTTAATAGCGCGCAAGTCGTTCGGGACCGGACGATGCTGGAAATACGGTAATAATGAAAAGAGAGCACGCGAGATAAATGTCCTCTAGAGCTATGTGGACGAAATACTCACCGTGTACTCAAGGTTTCTTTTTCTTAGAGCGATGAACGGTATATTTGCGAATATGGTGTAAATGAAAATTACTACTCAAATGCGAGCGCACTATGTCATAGACGATATCGTTACGAGACTGTGACTTATAAGTTGAGCAAAAAATAAATACTTGAGTGCACATAAGTTTGGATAGGTGATCAAGGCATAATTTGCAGAAAAAAGGGGCAACGATGGATGAGAAAAAGGCGATTAAGGTGGATGAGTTGAAGTTGTTATGAGTGGATTTTTCGCATTGAATAATCTCCTCATTGTTCACGGCTTGTGAAATGTAGGCATCTCAAGAACTCTGCGGGCATTTTAAGATAGCGCTGTCTTGTTTGGCTCCATCTGATATATGGGCGTCATTACATTAATGTGGACATCAGGGCACCCATTTGATGCCTTTACTGTTAATTTTCGACTTCTCTCTAATGCGTAGACACTCAAGTTAAGAGGCCCAGTAGTGCATCTTGTCTCAGCCGTGGAACCCCATTGCACCAGATCGCATTACTTAGAAAATAGGTAATGCATGCAGATCAATTTCAAAAGGAAATGTAGTAAATAATGACAATTTGCGATTTTATGTGAATATCACGCGAAGTTCTGAAAATTTTATTAGCATAAATTTTTCTTGTTTGCATGTTTGGTGGTTTTATAGCTGAGCAAGTAAGAAAATATTGACAGAAGGAAACCCAGTGCAAGCTGACTATTGCAATAACCAATTATCACGTAAGTTACATGTATTTCTGTGTTTTTAAAAAGAGGAATTTCCTGGTCTAGTAGACGGAATCAACGGCAGAATTTTTTTCCTTTTCATATGCAGAAGAAACATCAGGTTATACTAATGTTTCCTTCTGAATATGCACTGCTTGAACCCTTATGCTAAAACAGCTAATGTCCTTAGTTCTTTGGTGTGTGTGTGTGTGTGTGTGTGTGTGTGTGTGTGTGTGTGTGTGTGTGTGTGGTGTGTGTGTGTGTGTGTGTGTGTGTGCAATCTAGCGCGTTATTTTTCAATTTTTGAAAGTTCCTCTCAATTTTCAAGTTTTCTATTTAATGAAACTGGTTTATGACGCCATAGGCTGTTTCGATTTCATCGGCACTCTTTTAGCACTGCGTTTTTACCGCGTTTACTATACTTGCAGGTTTAGTTACTTTTGTTTTCGTCAAAGGTAGAAGAAAGTTTTGAATTTGAAAAATTTAATGCTTACTTTACATTAAAATCACAAACAGATCTGGCAGTACTCGCCTGAATGATTGCTTTAGTTAGCGACTTCCACCTAAAGCTGCATATAAGAGACAGGGAAAATCTTCAGTTGGTCCACTTGAACCATTTGGAGGCTCTACTTTCAAGAAAATATAACTGAACCTTTGAATCTTTGAAAATAGCTTGCTTTTGTTGTTAGAGCGAATTCTTGATCTAACAAGCATGCAATTAAAACTGTGGTGTCGCGATGCAATTTGTTTCACCAGATATGTTGACGCTGTTTCATTTATGGGTAAAAAGTGTATGCTTTTTCGAAATGGGTAGCTTTTTATCTGAGAACGTAAGGTAACGTCACTATCTGCTCGCTCAGTGGCAAGTCATGTTATGGGTGCCCTACAACGTAGCGGTCATTGTTGTTGTCGCAATCTGAGAAGCGTTCGAAAAAATGAAAATAACTTGGCGGAAAAAATGAACTTGATGCAACTCATTAGTGAAAAGGGTGTGTGGGATAGAATAGAAACACACAAGGAGAGAACAGAGAAGGCGGGAGCATAAATACAGGACCCCAACCGGTTATACCAATCACTCATTATCGCACAGATTCATTCATGCCTTGTTGTAGAGAAAAAACAAAACAAAACAAAACAAGTATGAAGCAGGCTAACACATTACCCAGCTACACAATGTAGGATTACAGGTCCTACAATGCCCACGTGACCGTTAAGGTCGGAAAAGGACGCGGAAGAGAACTGAAAGGCGAGATCAGATTACCCCTACGTTGATAGCGTCTCTTCTCTAGATTTTTTTGTGCGCCTATAGTTTTGATGTGCGGATGCTGCTTGTGAGGTTACCAGTGATTCAATCGCCACTGGTTATAGTTGACGTTAGTGTTCGGGGCATTCGCTTCCTTAGTCGCCGTCTTGACTTACTGAAGCGCACTTTCGTACCCACGAAAGAGTTAGCTGTGATAAAGACCCAGCACTAAAGCAATAAGGGTTGATAAGGATCATTTCCGTCCGCTGGAGTGGCTAGTAATGTGGCACGCACTGAAAGGTTCGTTGGGTATAAAGAATTTCTTTTACTACTGATGGCACTGGCGGATGTTTCAGCGCAGAGAACTTAGAGCGCATTAAAGCTTCTCCCTGAAGAGCGGAAGGCAACAACGCTTTCAGGTCAAGTTCCCATCACTTTTTCATCCGTTTGCCATACTTCACCTCACGGTGGACACGTAAATCACGCCGTGAGAGAAGTGTTGGTGCGCGTTACATCGGTGGTTGTAAACGTTCCTATGGGGTGCTCACTGCAAGTGTGGTTACGAACTACCTAACACGCTATGATTCCTCATATTGCAAAGTATTCAAGTACACTCTTCAACTCTCTAAACAATATGTGCACATACGTACTTGTACGTTTTGTTGGTGGTGTAACTGGCACCATGATTATGTGGGACCACAACTTTGCCAACAAAGGTTAAGTGTGTGATCCTCAATGAACTCACCCTCGCACTGATACTGCTGTTAAGAAGAGAAGTGGCTTGACGCTGCTGTAAATCAGTACTCCAAAATTTCCCTGAACACCACTGCGGTTAGACTTGGTGTTCTGCCAAATAGATCGTATGCGATAAATTAGTTTCGTCGATGGAGAAAATTACTGCTGTATTGGAGATGGACAGGATTTGCCTATGCATCAACATGGTCGTGTAAGAGGAGGCAAGCCCGTTTTTATTTATGTACTTGACGCAACATGTTCGCTGCCACAATTCAGCGATGAAAGAAGAATCATTTTAAAAATCTAGAGAATTAAGATTTCGCCTATAAATTATGCATGTTTGCTGTGGTTTCGCTATTGCCAACCTGCATTGTCTCTGGCAAGGGCGTAGGCGTAATTGTTTTTGAAAAGGAGGGGGTGGCACCACGTTAATCTAAGGTGGGAACAGGCCAGCCAAATTGTCGTTCCGTGCTCTGTCTGCCATGGACTCTGGTTACGCCAATGGTCACTGGTTCTCTCGACATATGGTAATATAAAACTGTAGTGTTACACCCTACGTGCAGGTGAAAAATGAAACACAGACCTGACTGTACTAGTAGCTATAATTAAGCAAGCAATAAACAAAAATTATCTATGCCACGCTGTGATGGTAACCTTAGTACAGGATAACATCACATCACCTCTGACAAACAGCCAACACTTATGAATGCCCTTTTGAAACAGCAGGTATTCTAATGCTAGAGGGCATCCTTGTGTTCATTTCCCCAGTTTGTCGCATTTACGTTAGATATAACTGTGTCAACTTCGTAAGAGCAGCGTGATCAATCCAACTGGTCCGTGAGCCCACTCCGATGACACCATCTGCGCCGAATTCTGGGTAAGTATATAAAAGAGCACTATCTGTCTTTGTCTCAAATATCTTTCATCTCGACAGAGAAAGCAGCAAAAGTATCGAGGAAACTGAGCTTTGTTACAAATCGTCCAATTGAAGTGCAAGTCAGCAATGATTCCCGAATCTTCCTTAAGAGGGCGATATTTCCTTCAGAAGAACCTCTGTTCTAAAGGTGAAAACGACTAAACGAAGAAGCGATGGATTTGTCTTCTCGAGAAGCGCCTTAGTCCAAAGAAAAGAGAAAGACCACCTACCACCTCCGCACTCGGCACTCGTGAAAAACGGATTGTGCTCCTTATCGGATGCCGTTTCGAAACCCTCGGCTCCGAGGAGGACAACGACGGATGGCGAAGCGAGGCGGGCACTGAGACAGGAAGTGTCCTTCCATTGCGGAAAGAACTCGAGCGCGCAGAGCCTACCTCATACACGTATACCGTGTACTTTTCCTCCCCTTATCCTTGTAAACGGGACACTTCCCCAGAGGATGCGATGAAATGGAGGGTGTGCATGGGCGTAAAGGTAACTTACGGCGTCGTCGCGTGCGTCAACCTTGAAGACCAAACATTGGCATAGCGTTTCTGCCGCAACAAATCTCCCACACTGCACGCCCACAATTTTATTTCGCTGCTGCTAAGTGCACGCTTTTTTTTCGTTTCTCTGTACATCAAAATACGTCAGGTTGAAAGCATGCAGTGTACTCTGGTAGTTCATGTTTTGAGTTTTCCCCCTTCTTTCGAGCTAGGCAGGTAAGAATATATACAAAAAAAAGTGAAGTAGCTGTGAGAGTTGGCGCAGATAAGCGTGTGAATCACCGTTTTCTTGGCTACGTACTTCGAGAACGACGCTGAAAACTGCCAGCATTTCATATACGCTGGCCTTCCACCAAATATTTTATTATTCACCTCTCCTTACCTCTCCTTCGCTTTTCAATCTTTTTCGCTGCTTTGTCAGCACTTATATTTTCTTGCGGCTGAGGGCCAGGTGTTTTTCATCGACTGGACCTCCTTTTTCCAACTGGAGCCGCCTTGCACTGGCTTCGTTTTCTTCTTTAGCGGTTTCCCATTCGGCCTACTGCGCCACGGAGAAAAGTAACATATCGTGTCAAATTTTTTTTTCGAGAAGTATCCGAGCTACAACCTTCGTTTGTTGATCCTGATGTCAGTATTTTTCCTTATACTCTCGATCACTTTGAGTCCCCAGTTCTTTCGTTTCTCCGAGGAACTTTCTGGCTTGCGGTCAGTGCGCGCGGTGAGCCATCGCCTCCAGTGGAAAGGTGGGCTGTCTTGGCAGCTGGCAGTTCGAAATTGTACACGTGGCCTTCGAAATTTCCTACACTCTTTTCATCATTCTTTTTTATAATGCGGTTATTTTGCAGAGTTTGTACGGTATTTTGTTATTCACCGGTTTCGAAACGTTTTTATTTAAACTTGACCGTTGGCCCTTACAGATGGAAACAATGGACGACCTAACTTCTGAGCGATGGGAGGTTAGAATGTGGTCAGAGTCGATGTTTCCTTTCGCTTTTTCTTTTCATCCGCCCAGCAATCCTCTGCGTAAGCCTACACGACAGGCAGACATATTAGAACGTTTATTAGAAAGTTTGCGTAGTTTCGAACGAATGGCACTATCTGTTGTACGCTTACTTCTTTGGGTACTTCGTACGTGGATGATGTTATTTTCCTGTAATAACGGCGGCAATGTTTTATGAGCAATGCACAGCCGAACAAAACCTGACAGGTTACATAAAACAGGCCAAATCGCTTTGGGCAAAACTCTTTCACAACTATTAAGACTGCTGTATTCATGTTCACACGTGGCCGCTCAAGCCTTATGTGTCTTTGGCAAGCTTCACCTGATATTGTTTGCTTTAAACTCGGAATTGAAATAATAATAATAATAATAATAATAATAATAATAATAATAATAATAATAATAATAATAATCGCCACATCCCACGTACCTTGGGAAACGATTTTTTTCGAAGCATGCACATGGACAGTGGCTGTGTTGTAATTTTTATTAAACTGAACGTAATGAAGTGGCGCTAATGATATGTACACATGCATTCACAGACATACGTTAAACAGCTGCATATGTTTTATTTAACCAGTTGTTTACAGTTGCGTAACGATGCCAACAGCAACATGAATATTAACGACACAAGAAGCGGTAAGATGATATGAAGCACCGGTGGTCGTGAGGCCCAATGCTAGAGGTGCATGTTGAGGACCATGTCAAACCCATGTAGAGAGCACGTTCAGAACACCGGATGGTAAAAATCTCCAGAGCTCTTCACTACGGCGCCCCTCATAATCACATCGTCAGTTTCGATTGCAGAACTCCAGATAATATTATTATATTAGGTGGCTTAGTTGCCCCCCAAAAATTGCCATTACGAATACAAACTTGAAGAATACTATTTTTCAGCTTCAGGCGATATGACCAGGATTCTTTATTTCGATCACACACTCTATTTTTTTCTTTTGTCTGTATGGATACAATACAAAGAGACTTGGGCGCACAAGGTGAGACACTGATGCTCGTTAAGTTAGATTTAGGTCTTCTTATGGACTCGCATGTGACTCAGCATTGTCGCTTAACCTCACGTGAGGTTTTCGTAACTTCGCCAGTTGTTTCAATCGTTTCACCCCCTTAACCACTTTCCCCAATAGCAGGACAGCGAACCGGAGCTTAGCATGGTTGACTTTTCTTCCTTTCCTTCCTTCCTTTTTTCGTTGAAAGGGTGAAACATACAATATACCAGTTTTATCAAATGACGTAATCGAATAACGTAGTCAAAGTACTATTCGCGATATTACGAAGTGGCGCATTAAAAAATGAAGTCATGCAGCGACCTCTTCGCCAGCCTACTAACTATTTCACACCCAGCTGTTTTTTTTTTCCTCTGTGTCAGTGCGTCTCTTTTATGGACAGCACCAATTTGCACTGCGCGAACTATTCATCTTTTTTTATTCTAAAATCTTCAGGAGAAGCCAACACACCTGCTTACGAAGAAATGAATTGTCAACCTACGCTCTACCCTTTCTTTCTGTCTTCGATGTGCTATGTCCTTTTTCAAGACGTTGAATGAGCACATTTGTAGTTTGTAGTTTGCTGGCGAAATCGCTTTTGAAACGTCTGAGTTGGACAGTACCATTTATGGAGAAAAAGGTGAGAAGTCAGCGAAGGTATCGGCAGTATAGCTAGGCGGCAACATTTCAAGTTTAGCGCCTAAAATTATTGCTACCTTCTTTGTCTCTTTTATCTGACGCATACCCGGACGTTTCCTTTCAAGTTTGTGCGAAGCAAGCTTTTAGTTGAGCAGTGAAAAATGCTTTGTTACAACTCCATGGTGATGGCAGACTAGTTCCTAACTTCCAATCCTTCGTGTTTTCACCGCGCGTTCTTGCATAGCTACGAGCGGGTCTTCTCCCATTTCTTTTCTTACTCGATGCTTTTTTTACGACTCCCAGAGCACCTTTATGCTGCCGCGTGGCTTTGGTGTGCCGTTGGAAATTGTCGCCGACATTGGAGCCCAGAAGTCGCAGAAACTGCAGTGAACGCCCTCTTTGCCCAGCTGGACCGACAAGAATGTGAAAGACACTTGCGGCAAGCGAGCGAGTCAGCAGGCGGCGCACGCGAGGCATCCGAGCAGTTGTGATCTCTGAGTGAGTGAAATATGGCCAGTATGTCGTGTTTCATCATAGGCACAAATGGAAACGATGGTGAAATAGCGCGGCGGCAGCGGCGGTGCCAAAGCTCAACTGAAACTCGAGCAGAAAGGGCGGTAAAGCAGGTGATAAATGAAAGCGGCTTTGCGAGCCCCTGCTCAAACTCCTCCTCGCCATCATCCTCTTGTTTTCCGCTGCATCCCAACGTTGTTTTCTTTATTCTTATATATACGTGCAGCACGAGGATTTTTGTTTTTTAGCTTTGTTCTTGGTGCTATGGCTGTAGTTTTTTGTTTGTTGGCTTGGCTCCACGACGTTACCGCTGCAGTGAAACGAAAAACGGGCTGGGCGCAATACGAAAGTAGGAGTGGTGAGAACAACAGCGCTCGCAGGACAGGCACTCGGAGGCGTAGTGCGCGGCACTCGGCGTTCGGCCTCCGACGCTCGCCAGGGACACAGAAACAATGCGGCCAATAAATGTTTCTAAATAACAGACGCCCCAACGGTGGCAGACGTAGCAGGGCCGTTTGAGATACGATACTCGGGAGAACTCTGAGTTATGGCACCAGCCTGGCTTGTCCTGCGAGCCTTTCGGCTATGTTAGGCTCAGCATCGCCCCTGTGTTATTACGCAAGAAAGGCGATGACAAGGTATCCTATTGAGATTACATAGGGTGATATTATTGAAAAATGGAATGCCTATTTGAACTTTTTGGTGCAAGTGCAAGCAGGGAAAGGGGTGGCGTACTTGTTCCATGACGGTGTGCGTAGTGCGCTATGAAGATCCACGAATTGATGTACCACAGCGTTTGGTTAACGTAGGCCGTGAACCATTTAGGTGCGATGCGTCTTTACGTCGAGCTCAATCCGGTGTGCGGCGTGACCGCCCCTACTGCACAAGCGTGCCTTTGCCCTCTGTCCTCTCCTAAACCTTCCCTCCCTCTCCTCTAGCATCCTTCCCCGCGGCGTTTGCACACCCGCTGCGCATGCGCGTACCTGCACACTCTCTGTACTCTCCTAAAGTCACTTTCTCTGGCCTCGCAACACCGACGCACGCAGCGAATGCCAGCGAGTTTCTTTATAGAGGAAAAAAAAAAGCGTCTGCTCGTGCTCCACAACCGTTCACTGGCTATCCCGCATACATAGACACTCGATCTTGACCTCCTAGGCACTGACAGTGGAAGATTGCTCCTTTGTGCTGTTGAACAATAAAAATTCGCAGCGTGGGCAATATTTAAAAGTGAACTGCGGGTCTCTGTGTCCACTCAAAGTTTTCTGTCTCTCTTTGCCCATTAGCAGCGATTAGTATGTTCCAGTAGAAGACGATGGTCCATCACCGCGTGCTTTGTGCCTCCGCTGGCTTCTTTCCTGTGCAACACCGTGATGATCGCCGGCGTCAAAAGCGCCGCTAGTGTAAGCATTAGTGCCCGCTGCTTCTCATCTACACGGGGTTTTCTTTAGCGGGAAATGGTGTAAGTGTTTTTACATACAACTTTCTTCTATCAGACGAGTGTCATGTGAAGCGACACTTGCAGGTTCTGCTACTTGCAGGACACCTAACATGGCAAATGTAATCTCATTTCACAAATTTTGGTATGACCAAACTGATGCGACCACAAAAAAAGGGGCGGTGAAGAAACGGAGACTGAATTCGAAAGCCACGACTAGGTTTTGTAGTTACCACGTCATGCCATCTTCAGTTTCAAAGTATGAGATTGAAATTGGTTAAATTAAAAAATAGGATGTGGCCCTCATTGTAAGAACAAGTTTATGTGTGAGTTCATGTCCACCAGTTCGCTATAAAAAACAAGTTGCGGGGCGAAGTTACAATACATTCTTACAGAAGATAATGTATTGGAGGGACGCTGACATAGTAGGGACGGCGCTTGTCCTGTCATATACTGCTTCCTCTGGTCCTGGTCAAAATGTAGTGCTGCCATATTTCAAGAAGTTCAATGATTTCACACGTGAGTATTCTATTAATAGAAATTCACCTCCGGTAAAATCATCCGCCTCGTGAACATATATGAACAAAACACTGCTGTCTTGAGTCTTTTAAACAAAGTAATAAAGCATAGCTGTTCTGAATATAAACAGGGGTACCGAGAACCGTTACGAATATTGTGGTGTCTGGACATTCATTGAACGTATTTTCAATATGACTACCTTGGGAAATTCCTCTCGTTTTCGGTATTCTAAGGATTCTTTCACAATGACTGGTCAATTGAGTCTTACGTAAGTCCAAGTCACGTGGGGTCTACAATTCGTGACGTATACTAGCAGAATATCTGTGATCCTCTGTCGGTTACTCATGTTACTCGTAAGAAACATAAAGAGATTCATCATCCAGTGACCCCAGCCGTAACTATGGTGATTTAGACCATATTTGCCTCTCATTCTCGGAGGAGCAGGTAGGTGTTGTGCCCCTATAAGTGGCAGTTTTCAGCCTGTTCCCTCCCTATTTTGTCTGTCTTTTTGTCTTCTACATGCTCAAACCAAATAAATAAATAAATACAATGGTCTAGGCCGCATCAAGGACGCAAACTTCGCAAGGCCATAGAATTGCGTCGGCTTGTCAAGATAATACTGAAACTGCGAGGATGGTTTGCAAATGCTGGGTGGAGAACAACTGAAAACCAAACTGAAATGAGCTATACGTGTTTCTTGGCTCTGATAAGGGGAGATCGGTAACACTGCCTGCCAAGGAAACGAGAAATGTTCTTTTTTCTTTTGTTTTACGCCTTGAAATGATATTATTATTAATTGGAGTCGTCAGCATTGATCCGCTCTTTTTCACAAACAAAAAAAATACTTAAGTACATGATAAGAGTATTTTGTTACATTGGATCTCATTCGTGAATCATACACTTCGCGCGAGAGGATGTTCTTGTAACGTAGCCAGAAATGTGTCTTTGTTTTAGTGAAGACGGTGTGTGGAGGGTTAAAATAGCCTTTCTCTGTGTTCCTTCGTGTGTTTGTGTGTGTGCGTGTTCTTGCGCGCTTGTGTAATTAACAAATTTAAGGGTTAAGGATTGCATATACCCCCACCCCCTTTTTCAAATGTTTTTTCTATCCTGACTAAGCCAGTGCAGAGTTTACTACGTGAACCCAAATTTATGTAGACCCTCCTTTCAGTCAGCGGTGACCCGATTGCGAGACCGACAGCCACGCTTCTTTTTCGACAGTACTTATTGAAAAAGATAGTGTCTGACATTTCAGATCACGAAGACGGAAACTAATGAATAGACAAAAATTGTTATCTTTTTCACAAGCGGCCACTTTTTTTTTTTTTCACTCTTTTGAAAGATGAATGTCGTGCATTTGTTCCACGCTCGAGCGGTGCTTTGAACTCACTGATGCTCAAATAGATGGGCTTTTGATGCGGGCAGTGGGCTCTTATAGGTCTTTTTTTCTGAAGCCGTGATGATGAAAGCGCTCAAGTTTGCGTGAAGTGCGTACTGATAGCCTCCGTCCTCTTTACATTCGGCTCGCAACTCGGTGGGACACGTCTCGAATAGTCGCCAGATAAATTTATCTTCTGTCGAATTGCGTGTACGCTAAGACGAAGCTTCCCCACGCCGATGTCGATAAGAAGACAGAGGTGAAGAGAAACAAAAGGGCCACTTGAAAAGGTATGCCAAAAGAACGTCCGGTGCCGAATTTCAAAGTTTTAGACCACTGAAAGCTTCGAAACTAGAAATACGATGAGACTTTTTTTTTGCGCTCTCTCTTTTCTTCTGTTCTGTGAAGCGTGTGCTTTAAATATTCTCAGTACAACATGCCATAACGTAAAAAAAAAAAAAGATAATCCTGGGCAGCACAAGCACTACAGTCACGGCGAAGGCTGAAGGAGTTGCCTTTCTGGAATCCATTGTTAACTCTCTTGGGGTCACCACTGCAAGGCAGTTGCTAGGTGCCCACTACGCCACAATTCATTATAATTTTGGTAAGTGGGGAAGTACCCTCTATGCATGCGATTATTGATTATTCTGCGTAGAAGAGAAATAGATACCTGCTACAAAGATGTAAAACATTGTGTGCACTTTGTTGATTTTGTGACTGAAGACAATGACAAATGATGGTAAAGCCATCTGTAGTCGGTGGTAAGCCTAAACTTTCCCACTCATTAGGCATTTCGCGTTGCGTGATGCCTGCATTTTTGTTTGCTGTTCTACCATGCTGTAGTGCACTTCTCCTAAAGCAATTTTTTAACCGACATAATGCCTGTACAGAGTTTTTTTTGATAAAGAGATCCGAGCCCTTGTGGCTCTGTGGTATGTTATTCGAGCACGACGCTGAAAGCCTAGATTGAAATCTCGCTCTATGTTGGATATGTTTTTCTCGTTGTGCTCGATATAGGTACGCACACCAGCGGTGGCAAACAAATATGCCGCCGTAATCAGCTATTGTGATCCCATAACACCTTGCTGTCAAACTATTTTTTTTTCAATATCTCGTCGTATATTCCTTTTTTAATGTACCATTCGCAATAGGCGCGGGCTGAAAAAAAAAGGGGGGGGGGGAGAAATTATAGGCTGCTTGCTGGCGATAAACGCTGTTTTACGGAGTTCGAGATGCAATAAAATATTTCGGTAGATATTCATAAAAAGCAAATCAAATGAAAAAAAAAACACATCTGTACCGGCCTTCGGGGAAACTTCAAGGCGCCTATCAAGAGCTCTTCCATCACCGTTGTAAGACAGGGGACAAAGGGCATATTTCTGTTCTTCACGCTTGACGTTAAAATTGGGGAGAAGCCTCAGGAACGAAGCGCGAAACTGAAATAAAAATATAGGACGAGTGAGCTCAGGGAGATGTCAGATAATTGCAGTACTGTTCAAAGTGCCGGCGGTCGTTATAGTGGGTTTTACGCGTATAGCTACCCAACTTTGCACAGAATGATAGCATATACTCGCCTTATCACTCAATTGCTCTATGAGTGACGTCACTTTATATGTTCCCTATATGTAAAGTTAGACAGCCATTACTGTTGGGCAAAAGTGGTGTCCTGTGCGACCGTTTGGGGTTATGGCTCCAAATCGTATTTGAATGTGATATGACTTTAAAATGACGTAGAACAGTCACCACATCAAGTGTACGATGACACATGTTTCGAGTCGGGAACTATATAATACAGAAAGGATATGGGTTAAGTTATTTTTTATACACAGCAGACATTTTCTCTTCAGTGTCTCACGTCGATTTATTTCGCATGTACCAGTTGCGCCAAATGTAATGAATTTCTGATTTGACTGTCACCGTTCTTTTACGATCATATTTCACAAGAGAAAATTGTAGATGAGCTTTTCAAAGTGCCTCCTTATTGATGTGTTCCTGCAAAGACTAACACAGGTGTATATGCTTCCTTCTTGAGTGAAAAGTGCTGCGGAGCTCATAATGAAAATCATGAAAACGTGATAGAGCGTAAAAACGAACTATCTGTTCAATGGAAGCACAGTAGCGGGAAAGACGGTACACACAATACTCATCTGCGCATGATCGAATATGGTAGCGCCTCCACTCAACCAGACGCACTTGCAGGTGTACGCATGAAGTAACTGTTCAGACACCTAATTTCCTCTCGGTGAAGGTTGATCGAATCCTGGCTCACGTATGCACTTAAACACACCGTTTTTATGCCTCGACTCGAATAGTAGAAGTGCTTCTTTGCAGTCAGAGTCTTTATTAAACGGTGCAATAATCGAATTTTGGTGTGCGTATTCAATCACGGCCGTGCACATGTCATGAAATGGTAAGTGGTTATTCTTCTGTTTACAAGATTTTACGATTCATTATTTTGCGAATAACGCCGCTTCTTGCCGGACCCTGGTGTAAGCGGTCACGATTTATTGGAGTTTCATAACTCTAGTAAGTACCTAGGTAATTTTTACCTAGCTAATTTTCAGCCTAAAAACAACGTTGACCCCATAGGTATACTTCACACCTTTTTTAGCCAAAGCCATTCATTAAGAAATGACTAGTTTATGCTAATGTATTTGTTTGTTAAACATTGTGTAATAAATAAAAGAGCTTTAACGGGTCCATACGACGATATGATTTTGAGAGACGACGTAGTGAATGGCTGCAGAAAATTTTGACCACCTGGTTTTTCTTAACATGCAGCTAACTTTAGGTACACGTGCCCCACACATAATCCCCTTCACCGAAAATGCAGCCACCACTGATTGGACTTGATCCCGCCACCTGCGTACCAGAAGTATAGCAATACAACCCTTAGACTACCATGGCGGGTCTTAGCTAAAACATTCTGCCAGTATTTTCTGAGAATACGAAGTGATGGTCTCTTTAAAACGTTCAGTGACGCTTGCTACAGCAACGTGACGGTATACCGTAGCATCAAGACTGGCGCGAATTTAGTGCACAGATGATTCTGAAAAAGCTGACTATGGGAGCGCAACTTTGTTTCACGCATTTTGTCGTGTCGTTTTAATATTGTAAGCTTTTTAAGGAGAAACAAATATTAAATCTGATGTCAAAAAAAAAGGTAGAGGCAATGACCTTTCGCACAGCTAACCTTCAGGATAAAATGCTTACAAAAGACGAAAAAACACACCGTACAAAGCTCTGGACGCTGAATATAAGAAAAACATAGTGGCATCTTTTTGAAATTTGGGAGGTCTGTTGCTTTTTAAAAAAAACAAAAAATACGGCGCAATGAAGGTTTGAAATTTTGTGAGCGCGCAAGCATTTTTTTTTCTTCGCCAATCTTCGGGGTATTGTGCCTCTGTGTGAAGATTGCGACCACAGAGGAGAAGTGTGAGGCGCTGCGCTTGTTGTAGCGGGGCAATCTTTTCCTCCTTATCTTTCTTGCAAGCACATCCCGTAGCTGGCGCATTTATGCCCCAAGGAGAAAGCAGCATTTACTTCTTTTTGTGCGTCGCCAACCACATCTCCACAACGTCGTTTTCGTCCCCAGCGTTTGCATACATATTGCCTTTTTAAGCGCGTGGAGGCCAAACCAACTCTTCTCCCCATTTTCTTGTTTTCGCTCACATTATCCACACTGCGGTGACGCGACTGGCAATCGCCTAGCACTCGCGAAAGCCTGCACGACCACGCAGTGCAACGGGTGTTGCCACGTTTTTATGTTTCGCGTAATTTTGTTTCGATACGTTTGCTTTCTCTTCGCGTTTAGATCAACGAAAAGGAAACGTCGTTTTCGCTCCGATTCCCGCTCTGGCTGTGCAACTCACTCATTCGATGCGGGCAATATGTTACTCTTTGGTTCCCGAGCCGCTATCGTCTGCGGGCCGTCATGAAGTGCGCGCCCGGGCTTCCTGGTACGACGGCCGTCGCCGCAAGTGTTGGGCGAAAGGGCCGAGCTGCTTTCGGAATGAGCGAGTTAGGCTCGCGTCTGGAGAAACCGTTCGCGACAGAAAAGGAGTAAATGCTAAGAACCAAGAACCTGACTTACGACAAACAGGGCGTAAAATAGGCCAGTACGTGTCTCGTCATTCGTTAATTTTCTCTTTTTTTTTTCGTTCTCCCTATTTGGACCGGGATGTCTCAATTGGACCACGCAACCAATCCGCCGAATGTGACACAGGAAGAACGGGATGCGGCCTCTGATGTCTCCTTTTCTACAGTGTTTGTGATGTTCAGCAAATCTCCTTATGCGACAATTTGGCGAATCACGTAGTCTACACGTATGGCGTTTTTTGAGACTACGGACAATGCAGCGTCTGAGTAAGCTGTGCTGTTTATGACATGCGTAATTAGAAAGAAAACCTTGTTAAAGCTGTTATATGAAATTGTTCTCTTTGTTGTGATCAATTTATGTATACATAAGTGGCACAAGCATCACACAAGAATTCTTGTTTATTTATTTGGTCTTTATTCTTTCAGTTTTGAAGCTACATTAAAGAAAAGAACCCTCTGACTGTTAATTTAGATAGATAGATAGATAGATAGATAGATAGATAGATAGATAGATAGATAGATAGATAGATAGATAGATAGATAGATAGATAGATAGATAGATAGATAGATAGATAGATAGATAGATAGATAGATAGATAGATAGATAGATAGATAGATAGATAGATAGATAGATAGATAGATAGATAGATAGATAGAAAAACCATTTGTTGAAAGATTGTATATTTTTGCCAGCGTCGATTTACCAATGGCATGTTATTATGCATAGGAAGGGGTAGGGGACTAAAATATTACAGAAGAGAGAAAAGAAACTAAAAATGTTTTTTTTTCTTTCAAGTACTTCACTTCTCATTCAGCTACCGGCACAGAGTACTAATCGAATATTCTTTGCCAGTTCCACCATCTCATCTGCTTGCTGTATTTCTACGTCTCATCGACCGTGAATGCATGGTTTGTCTCTAATATCGAGTATAAGGAGAATATAAGGACAAACGGCTCCGTCACCTTCAATATCATCCCTTATACTTTCCTTGGCAAGGATGTCTGTTAGTTTTCTTTAGTATGTAGTATAACAAAAACAAACGACAGCCCTTAAAATAATAACATCTCGTATATATGTTGCTTCGCTACGTTGTCTGTTAGTTCTCTTTATATATAAAATATAAATAAAACTGCGTAAATTCAGCAGAGACTGAGGAAATGACACACAATACGATCCCTCAGTTCTCGTTCAATTTGCGCTGTTTTGCTTACATTCACTCTGGATCCTTACGTATGTGTCCAGTTCTCAATTTCACACGTGTCTCTCAGCCATCTATATCCCTCTAGCTTCTTTAAGTAAAGCTTTGGTAACTTCAACTTGGACTTCAGCGTTTCAGCTCTGCCGTGCAAATAATCGCAGGGTTACCTCTCCTGAGGGGAAGTATCATTCCCTTATTATTTTTATCGAGCATTAGACATTGTTTGCTTGCCAACATTACTTTTCTGAAGGTGGTGGTATAAGGGGAGGGATCAGGCTTGTTCGTATTCTATATTAAGCGTATAAAAGGTGATTCATATACCCCTCCCTCTGTGATAGGAGGTATATGGGAAAGAGTGTAATGCAGGTGGTTCGTACTTTCTTTATATTCGTCGTCTATTTTAGCATTTAGTAACTGCTGTGTGATTTCTTCTTAAATGCGAAGGCACACCCGCAAGAAAGGTTCCCAAAGTGTCTTCTATCTGTCGCCTTGAAAGAAAGAAGAAATAATGGAGGTAAGCATGAATACTTCGTTGGCAAAGTTACTTTTCTGTCTTGTCCAGTCTTGCATTTCCAGGAAAGAGCACTGGAGGCATAGCTTTTTTTGCCTAAGTATTCTGGCCTTTGCAATAACGCCTAAATGTAAGTGATCAGCTAGCGTTATTTGATCATTGTCATTTTCAGTAACACCATTATCATCTGTCTTTGCAGGAAGAGATGTGAATACAATGATGCTACCAACTACTCATACATGAAAATAATCTACGTCCACATCCACAGAAAGCTTTTACGTTGGAATGATACGTAACACAAAGTGAATACCAGCCAGTCCTAATACTTTGCAGGTTATCAGTTCCGGCATTTATTTCAGGTAGTTTAGTGTATTTTACTAACATAAAGATATGTGAATCCAGTCCTGTTTTCATGCTGCCACAGAAGGTTT
Organism: Rhipicephalus microplus; assembly: GCF_013339725.1. NCBI lineage: Eukaryota > Metazoa > Arthropoda > Arachnida > Ixodida > Ixodidae > Rhipicephalus > Rhipicephalus microplus. The sequence goes on from NC_051165.1 coordinate 251,959,414, forward strand.
TAGGTTCTTATATAGACTATCATATTATGAACTACCCATAACTGCTAACAATCTACGTCTCCGTTCCCAGAAAGTGTTCAAGTTGGAATGGTTCGTAAATAGAAATAAGTGCCAGCCAGTCCTAATACTCCGCATCTTAATTATTCAGATTTCTAATTTAGGTGTTTAGTGTCTACTAAGAACATAAAATTTAGTGGTTTCAGTTCCGACTTCACACTCTAGCGCGGGAGCTCTTTCGGTATTTTCTATTTGCCCACTTCCTGATGTCAACGTCTTATATAAGATTTCGGCCACATGGTCGTTTGTAATCGAGTTTATATGAGTGCATACGTAAAGTAAGTCTGTTCTTTTCGTTTTACCTGTTTGATTCATTTCCCAGATTATATGTATGGAATATTCGTCGGGTCTGGCGCACTGGTAATGCCCATAGTGCACCGCTGTTTGTGTCTGCTTATTTCTAATGTGTGTTGCGTTTGTTTTTATTTTTTATTTTCATATCTTTCTTCTTGCTATTTACCTCTTAGCAGTAGATTTGACATTTAGGGATTCTCCCCGTGTAAACAGTTTCTATTAAAAATCAAAGCTGCGTCTCTTCTATCTCTGCTTTCTTCATCACCCACATCTTCCTAACTGTGCCTTTGCCTAAGACAAAAGCCTCTCCCAAGCGTATTTAATCCCAAATGAACTTTTCTTCGTCGATGTCTCAGCCGAAACATTCTACGAAACGAATGCTCATGATCGAAAACATCCCTATTTTTTTTCGAATTGGTGAGAATTGTTTTCGTATCTTCAAAAATCGTGTGGCAATAAGACATGTAAGCTTTAGAATATGACAGGGCAGACTCAACACAGGAGACGGAATACATGAGAAGCCTCGGCAACGCAGAAGACGAGCACAACAATCATCGTACGGCTGCTCTCACAGAGACGGAGGTGACCCGAAGAGAAACGGAGCCTGGATTTCCTACGCCGCTATCGCATTTGCCGAACGAATCCTTTCGCCCGTTCTGCCAGGCCACGTTATCCGTTCTCGCGGGCGCGTTCGAGTGTTTTGCCAGGCTGCGCTACATAAATGCACGGGCATGTAGGTACACTGGTCTCATCTGCGCGCGCTTCCGTGCGCGGGGCTCGGATAAATGGGAAAGTGTAATTCTGGTAGCGAAATAAATTGCACTCTCGCTATGCAGCCGCGCCGCCATACGTCCGTGTTTCTCTCGGAAGCAGCCGAGCCCGCCGGATCCAGCGTACTCTCTCGAAGCTCTTGGCCTTTTGCGTTATTATTTATTTATTTTTTGCCTCCGTTTCCATTCATTCCGGCTCAAGCACTGCGGCAGCCAGGGGATGGCTCATCGCGTGTGCTTTCGTATTCATTCTTTTTGCCTGTACGACCCGTAGGCTGGCCGAGCACTTTGCCTCTTTGCAATTTTTCTTCATTCTACCTCGCTAGACGGTTTCAACGTGAGCTTGTTAGTGTATCCTTGTCTCCCACTTGCTTGATTTTCTATCTGTATACGTTTTGTGTTACATCCTGCCCGCGGTGCTTATTGCGTTAGGCAAGCTTTGTCACTTTTCAGTTGGTCCTGCAACCTGACTTTTTTCTTTCTTTCTTTCTGTCTTTTTTGTTTCTTTCTTTTTCTTTTCTTTTTTTCTCTCGTTTTGTATTTTTCACTTTTTTCGCTATATCTATTGGTTTTATTGTCACTGCTGTTGACACGTTTTGCGGAATAGTCAAGTCATCAGTGACAAAGAATTATTGATGTTCACGTCTACTGCTTTGTATTCAAAAAGCATTTCTACATGCACATTCACAGAATATCCCCATTGCATACAACAAACTACTCCTTTTCTGCTAGTTCTAGATGCTCTAAGTTTTAGGTTTTAATTGAAACAAAAGTGTCATACGAGTCAGGATGCTTGAAAGCGCAAGTTCAACACAAAATCATTAGTGCACATAAAAACTCAAATAAAAACACAAATAAAAACTCAAAACTCAACACCTAATTACAAATGTGTCCCGCAGATTTTGGAATGCTTGTAGACCTTCATGTTGCAACAATGCAAGCTTCAAACTAAGAAAAGCAACAGAGTAAGCAAAGAAACATCAAAGGCAAGACATGAAAAGAAAACGACTGAGGAAAATAAGGAAGTTTAACCAGGCTGTACCTAGTTTAAAACCCTGCTCAAGAGGAGAAAGAAAGAGGAGGAAAATAATAAAAAAGCAAGGAAGGAGAAAACGAGTGAAAGAAGAAACTGTTCACTCTTAGCCACTAGCACGTTGTGGTGGCCACCTCTCTAATTTCTAGACGACAGTTATCCAAAGTGCTTCTAATTCAAATGGCCCTGTTTGGTCACCACTAAATTTCATAAATGAAAAAAAGAAAGAAAGAAAGAAAGAAAGAAAAAAAGAAAAAAAAACACTGACAGATTTCCCGTGCTAGAGAAGGCTGCTTAACTCTGATAATGAAAGCCACTCTCAACGGACATTCAAAAGAGAGAGAGACAAGAAATTGCCGAGAGGCCTAGTTTTAGTTACGCCATTAACGAAAATACAAAAGAACGACGATTCAAAAATATAACAGTTCCGTAATGAGACCTGAGCAAGTTGGTCGCTTGTGAAGCAGCATGCGAACAAAAACGATGTCATGCGTCCGGTCAGTATCAGATCGGAATACTGTACATGACTACAAGGACTAATTGCTGGACTGAGAACAAAACCAGAAACACGAAGCAGTAGGGAGGAGAGGGAGGCAAGAAAAAAAGCTACTAAGTGTGTGCATGCTAAAGAAGAAAGACTACGGTACTCAGTCAGCGCAGAGCACCGCTGTCTGCAGAACAGTATCGGCAACGCCGCCATGCGACTCACGGCCCGTGCAGTACGGACATTGTTAGCAGCTGACACGAACGTGTGCCTATCTCTACCTAAATCATTCGTGTATATATATATATATATATATATATATATATATATATATATATATATATATATATATATATATATATATATATATATATATATATATATATATATATATATATATATATATATATATATGCACATTCAGTCCTAAAAGTCGTATTCTGTACGTTGTACTTCATGCATTACAATGCAGTGAGTCCTGAGATAATGCTGTTACTGTGACAACAATGTTCAAGGGAGGCAGATACAATCAGAGGCTTTGCCTGAGTACTTACAATAGCCGACTTCAGTCGATTCACATAGTCTATGCATTCTGCTTGCGTGTGAAGCACTGTAGGCTATTTTCACTTAGGTGCCTACGTAGTTTCTCCCTACCTGTCGTTGTCAACGCGTGTGTTTGGATGCAGCGTGTGTGTCCAAGCTACCTGGCACGTAAACAATACCGTCTCCTTTTACTATATATATTAAAAGTTTGCGATGCAAAACTCTGTGTTTGTTGCTGAGAACGGGAAGTTTTTGTCAATAGGGTGTTGCATTGAGAAGTTTTTCACCGAATTTAATAAGGCACAAGCGCTGCGAAGCCATCTTCATCGCATACGCTTCGCATAGTGAACATGCAGAAGCATATGCAATCTCAGCAAATAAGCGGTTCAGTGTGCGTGCATCTTGTCAGGGTTTTATTTAGCAGAGGAAGAGCTTACTGAAAGGAAAGTAGAGACAGAAAAACGAGTTAACAACGACGAAGTTGATCTGCTGAGGTGGCACTGCTGCCACTGGGCATCGTCAACTTCCGCCTAGCATATTGTTCAACGTCATCCCACCTTTGTTTGTTCGTTTGTTTGTTTCCTTCTTTCTTTCTTTCTTTCCTTCTTTCTTCCTTTCTTTCTTTCCTCCTTTCATTCTTTCTTTTTTTTCTTTCTTTCTCCCTTTCTTTCTGAATTATTGGAACATATTTTGATTTTACACTGTGCTATCTTTCAGACATTTAGAAATGAAGCTCATCTTCTGAAGTTAGCCTCCTCAGCTAACGCGCCGGAAGTCGGAACGTATACTCTCTACTAAACGGGAATAAAACAAGTTTCGTGCCAGAAGTTCACATAGAACAACTATGCTTATAACCTTTATTTTTGGCCCCGCCACGGTGGTCTAGTGGCTAAGGTACTCGGCTGCTGACCCGCAGGTCGCGGGATAAAATCCCGGTTGTGGCGGCTCCATTTCCGATGGAGGCGGAAATGTTGTAGGCCCGTGTACTCAAACTTGGGTGCACGTTAAAGAACACCAGGTGGTCAAAATTTCCGGAGCCCTCCACTACGGCGTCTCTCATAATCAAAATAGTGGTTTTGGGACGTTAAACCCCACAAATCATCATCATCAACCTTTATTTTTGTGCTATTTTGCTACGGCAGCAATGACACGCCACTCCTCGAGCCTCGACATACAAACGGTACTGCCAGCAGAATGTGTGGCGTAAAAACACATTTTTGATACGCTGTTAATGTATACCAAGAATAAAGCGGAAGTATTTTACTACACTTAACTGTCGCTTGCATTCTATGTACAGCAACAATTTAGCAAAACGCATGTTGGTACCGGGAGAAACAGCACTGAATTATCCTACTTATATTGAACCATTATTTTTGAAAATGCATCTTGTTTTTGCTGCTCTGTTGGCATTTAAATTAAACGGACCAAAACACCCATGTCTTTAATCTTGATTTGTGTTAGGTAGGTCAATCCTGCATGTCTTCACAAATAAGCTGGCGATATCGTAGTGCATTTGGTCCAGCGCTCAATTCATGATAGAATACTTTGGTGAATGCCTAATTGACTTGAAAGTCGGGCTTCAGTAGTTAACACGCTTGCAAGCTGCGAGGTAAAAGGCGGCTTGCTGCGCGAATGCCTGCATTTCGTTGAACGATTTTGCTTCGGCTGCGCAGGCAATCAGCCTAGTTAAGGGGGCAGACTGCTCTTTGGGACCAAAAAGTGACAAAAAAATTCATTTTTAAAAATTGACATATTTGGTTTCTGCAAGTATTTTTCTATCTCTCTGCAAATTTTCACGCACCAGGAAGTAGTAATTTTTTTGTAATGTGATTTTAACTGTCCAGATTCTTGGTGCTGTTGACATGCAGAACCTGCAAAAAATAGGGAACCGACTTTGAGGCTTCTTTATAATTTGCCAGCACCTTTGTCTAGAGCTCTCCTACTGATTTATGAGCGCCTTCATGAGGATTGCAAAACATGCACACCATGATTGTTGCTTTTTAAAGAAACTGTGTGTTTTCAGTTTTTTCCATTTTTCTCAAAAAAGTAAATTTGTGACTATTCAATTTTGAGGCCTCAATATCTCTGCAGCTTGGGCAGGTACAACAATAATTCTCTTTGCAGTGGAAAGCTGTATGTGTGTAGAATGCAAGTATGGGAGCAGAATTTAGAGCACATGCCTTTTTAATTAACTACTAATCAGTATTGTAACACAATTCCAACTGCTTTTGAAAATGTATATTTCATTTTGCTGCAAAATAACCAATAAAGGCCTAAAAACAAAAACCTCTGCCATACTTTCACTGTATAGTCATTAGTCTATGTTGGCATATCCTAAATATCACTTTTAATTAGGCACTTTTTCTTCTATGGTGGCCTTAAACAATAGGGGGCGAACTTAAGTTATCTCAGGAACAAAGTGAATTACAGGAAAACTAATTAAATATTTGAAATCAGCAGGAAAAACTGCATCACCATGTGCAGTTTTATCAAGATCACTGAAGAAATAAACAAAAAATGTCTAAAACCAGTCTGCCCCCTTAAACTATTATTTTCCGCTCAGCAGTGAGAGAGAGCAAGCCGCTTTTATTTATGCAGGATTGTTCTCGTTGCGTGGATCCCTCAGCCGACTTTGTGGAATGCCTGGATCAGCCGAGTTGATCAGCGCTGTTTTCCAGGAGGAATGTGAGCGTGAAGGAGTAGGGCGGGAGCCCGGTGGCTGTGCACATTTCCAGGGGCAGGGGCACACCGTGGGCTTCGCTCTACAATAGGTGCAGTATGATGGATATTGTGTAGGGTGGAATAGATGAAGGATATAAAAGCAATGAAATGAATTGGTCTAAGCGGACGCCTGGCAACAGCGTTCTCTCTGATGAGTAATTTCTCAGGTGCACGGTGGTAAGTTCATAGGGATTTTTCGGTAATGTTGTAGCATGTACGAGTATTTTATTAGTTTGTTTAGTGCATCGTCTCCATTGGACCGCTCTTCCAATGGCACCCAGTTTGCAAGATCTTGAACTACTGCATTAGCACGTTCATCACCATAAAAAGAGGCGTGTCCAGATTTCCACACTACACGCATCCTGTGTAACAAAGTATTGACATCACGGAACGTTCCACTATGTTCCGACAGACAGTTCAATTGAGTGGCTGGAAACGACTGGAAATGTTTGCAGAAGATAATGGGTTCACTCCATGCAGCACGTGACGTGACACACGCCTGCTTCAGTAAGCAATCGTTACGTACGATTTCGTTCTTCGCACATCAAGGAGAGATTCTCTGGCAGTTTATTGTGTTTTAAGTTTTTCATCATATAGAGTGGAGATTTTAGTTAGGTGGGTGAGATGAGTGTATCACGCTTTTTAGTGCACATAAAATATTTAAAAGTTCCAGTAACATTTGTGAAATAAAGCCATAATATTTGTAACGGCAGTTTTTTTTTTCAATTTTTCTCACACGCAAGTACGCATGAGGTTTAAGATGTATAAATGAGCACAGGTTTACATTTTGAGCATTTTCGTGAATTGCTATGAAGGCAGCAAAGTACCTAATCATGGCCAGTGTGGCAAAAACTATAGAAAGCCAAGAACTATAGAAAATGTAAGCCTGCAAGTTTATTTTTATTTTTTACATGACATCATTGGCAGTTGAATAACGCTTAAGTGCTTCCCTTTCCTCCGACGCTAAACAACTGCGAAAAGAGCTGAACAACTGGGGCTAATTTCAGCTTTATCTTCCTTAATATCTTGCTTCGTATTTAGTAAGAGCAGCTTGTGCCAATTAGTCTAGCCACAAACTTTTCTAGAACCTTTATATTCCGCTGCGATGTGTCATGCAACTCTCACCAAAATATTACCTTATAACTATTTTGGCAATCAATAAATTTATGCACTACGCACTGAAAATTTAAGTGACGCCCCCTAACTACGCCATGCATGACGACTATTTGTGAGTTCACTAATTTTGGCGAGTGTGTTGGCCACTGACAAAGCTGACAATCAATGTTATAGGGACTGTCGTGGCGCGACACGTCGGTGTTTTAGTTAGCGTCGCATTTCGAGAACTGGAAGCATAAAAGTGTGACGTGTGCATAGGTAATGCAATGCTGGGTTACTGAATCAGAGGTCACGAGATCAAATTGCGAATGCAGCGGCCAGACTTTGATAGAGGTAGAAGCACGTGTTTTCATTTAGCTACCAGTAAAAAACTTCTGGTGATTAACATTTCTGGAACCCTTCACTAAGTGCACTCATACTCTCGACCCCAAGTTACCAGTAAATTGGTTTCATATTGAAATTAAAACCAATTTCCCTTGACTCAGACACGTAGCGACTACTTTGTATACGTTCGTGCAAGTCGACGGATACTCACAACTGTGCTGGCGGCTGACAAAGCCGACAGCCACTTGCATAATAATGGTTCATGAGCACAGACGTAGGAATTTTACTCAACATAGCAGTTCACGAACTGGCAGAATGTTGAAAAATGCGGATGATAAAGAAAACGTGGCGTGCAGTTTTCTTCAAGTCACACCTTGCTGAAATTTCTCGTTCAAGCAGACGGAATAATTACTTTCATTAGCCGCACTGTAAACACCTATGATTTCGGGCAAAGCGTGGGCCGCAGCTATACTGTACAAACAAAACAAACCTGGATGCTCAAAGTAATAGTGGGGATAAAGTAATGTTAGCCGGACTGCGCTCGCCTAACTAGAGTACCGTCGTTTGCGGGCGCCCATAACTCGAGCGCGCTCAGCTTGTGGGTCGTTTCTCTCGAGCCGCGATATTTAGCGAGAAGAAAAATCCCTCTTTACAATTACCCCGAAAGCGTGAGATTAACTTCGGGGCACTGTTGCCGGGATCGTGTCCATCAAGCTGGCGCTTGCGACAATGCTGTCCTAGGCTGCAAGTCCCGGTCGGTGGAAAACCGAAGCCACACTCAATTAGAAGTTTTAATTGCTGTCGTTCACTTTCGGCGCCCGACAGCTCGGAAAATAAAAAAGGAATAGGAGGAGAAGACTGCGCGAGGGAAAACAGTGGAACGAGCGGGCAGCATCCAACGTGGTGCGGCGGTTAATGTCCTTCTCGTATGACCACCAGCGACGACCGCTTCAAGATTGCACGTCCCGATGCCTTTGAGCAAACAGGCGACAAAATGAGGCCGCTTTGACGGCGAGCGCCGAATGGCCGCGTGGCGATACGAGAGTATACAGCTCAAAACTGCGGAGGCATGACTGCCAGAAAGTTTAATTGCTTCAAATCAAACGCTGCTTCGAAAGAAATAAGGAGAGATAAGAGCTTGAACGGGCAATTCAGAAGCACATCGGTGAAGTGACGGCACTAGCCTAAATGTGCAGGCGAAGTGGGATAAAAGAAACAATTCTGAGAGAGCATGCAGTTACAGCCTTTACAACTCTGGTAATGTTTCGTTTTTTTTCCTTCATTCACATCTCGTCGCAGCTGATGAATGACCGCGCGAAGATCTGAGGCATTTTCCTTCGACTTCGTGTGCACTGACGTTTCGTGGTTAAGCTAACAAGGCGCGAGACAGAGAGAGCTCCCGCTCCGAGACACGATGATAAAGGACGAAGCAGAACGAACTCGAGAGGCAAGCAACGACACAGCGCAGTGGCTGACGCGTCGAGCAACCTGCCTGCAGCAGCCCTGCGACCGACCACTGCCGCCGTTAATGGCGCAGTATGGAGCGGGAGCTGAATAGACTCGGAACGTTACGGCCTCCCAAAGCCCAGATCCCGGCTACGCTGTATACCGCGGTGCAAGCTACGCTGCCGACGGCCTGTATTAGTCTTTCGGGAATCGTTATTTAGGGCTCTGCGGCGGAAAACGCTGCGCGGATGCTCCACCAGTCGCCCAGGGATGCGGGGAGCGAAGGAGAAAAGGCTCGAAACAGGGCTACAGGCTACCAAAGCTCGTTACTAGGACATGCGGGTTGCGGAGCTTGTGAACAAGGATGGTCTAGAGGCAGCCTTTGTGCCTGGCTCTTCGTATGAGGCTGCATAACGCAACGATGCATGTGCCTTCGTCTACGGTAGGCACACGGAAACGGCACTATAGGAAGGCCTCTGTTCGTGCGCTCTTATCCATTTAGGCTAGATTAGTTTTTGAAAAAATTCGCTCTTTGCACACCTGGAACAACACTCGCGAGGCGTGCCAAGCCCCGAACGTGGAAACGCACGTGTCGTACAGCGCAACGCGGAAACAATGCTTCTAAAGCGAGCGTGAACTAATTCAAGCTGTGTTGATTGCACGGACGCGTTGTTAAAAACAGGCGCAGCTAAACAATAACCAAGATTGAAAAAACAGCTTACCTTTTCGCAGTAGTCGAACGAGGAAATAAATGTGCCTTGAAATCGCCGTTTGGTTCGTTTTTTTTTTTTCAATATCAGACATTGCATTCCATAGTCCTTAAATGCAAGATAATGGTATAATTTTCCCTACTATATACACAATCAATAATTTTGAACATGTCGGAAATAATTTAAATCACCTTTATGGAATTTCGTTATGGAATTCCGAATCATAAACATAAGCCACAGCGAACGCTTTGTTCAAAAATAATAAATTCTGCCCTGTCTCTAGTTATGAAATAAAGATAGAAGAGAGTATAACCGTGGTGGCCTGATTAGTTATAGAGAAAAAATTCAATTAGTGATGCTGGCTTCCGCAAATCTGCTCTTATAATGGTTAACTTTATCCTGTTCTTTCGTTACGCGTGCGGTTTAAGTATTTGGCAGTTTAAGTGGCTTTTTATTTTAAAGACGATAGCCTTTTCTTGGGGTACTTCAATACAAAATTTTTGTCTGTCTCTGTCTGTCTGTCTTTCTGTCTCTACCTGTCTTTACATTTGTCTGTTCGTCTGCCGTAACGCTACCCTGACCGGCACAGAGTGTTAACCCAAACGGCCAACCCTATCTGCAGCGCCCACCAATATTGCTTAAGTTTCAGCGTACATACTTGCGCGATTGTCAATTAAAAAGCAATGATTGCGCTTACGAGAGACACCAGAACAACACCTCAATATTTTGTATGTGTGGCTTTATACCAGAGAAGGCACACGTAAGTAATTCTAAGGACCACCGCCTTTATCACGCTGCACTGATAGTACAACGCGATGCTCAAAAAGGCAGCTGTTTCCTACGTTTTGCTAATACGATACGGTGGTGGCACCTGCCCATCGTTTTGCGTTCTACACCTTATCGCCTCCGAGACATCTCCGAGACATCTCCGACATCTTTCTCCGTGGGCACGCGCGCCTTCCTTCGTTTTCGAAGATAACTGCCAGGTGGCGCTCGTGTCTAACGTGCCTCGATGCGCTCGTTCGCCCTCTCTGCACGGATCGAGACACTCTAATGCAGCGCTTCGAGAATACAATCCACCAATTTTCTCGTGCTGAACATCAAATAAACGTTTTTCTCACTCTCTCCACACGCAAGACTATCGTCGTTCAACGATATTTGCAGTGAAGCATGCAGATACGGGACCACATTTTTTTATCTACCGTTGGTTATGACGATATGTGCATTACCTTCCGGTATTAAAACAAGTAATTGATTTACTATATTACAGTCACCCGACCAGCAAGGCACTGAAACTCTTCTTGAAGTTTCGTGTCTTTCGATTCTTCTGCTGCCCCGCCGTGGTGGCCTAGTGGCTAAGGTACTCGGCTGCTGACCCGCAGGTCGCGGGTTCGAATCCCGGCTGCGGTGGCTGCATTTCCGATGGAGGCGGAAATGCTGTAGGCCCATGTGCTGAGATTTGGGTGCACGTTAAAGAACCCCAGGTGGTCGAAATTTCTGGAGCCCTCTACTACGGTGTCTCTCATAATCATATGGTGGTTTTGGGACGTTAAACCCCACATATCACTCATCAATGATTCTTCTGCTTTGTATGTGATTACTTGTTTGGTTTCTGGCCATGCTATGCTGCGTTTGTCACTTTTTTTTTCATTCTGAAATGCATGCGTGATCTCACATGTCCCTGTAATGCAAGGCGGCGAGTACACGCCGAGAATATATATATATATATATATATATATATATATATATATATATATATATATATATATATATATATATATATATATATGTAGCTTTATTTTTGTATTGCTACTCTTGAACTGTAAAGTAATTATCTCACATGTTCTCTCTTCTAATACCAATAGTAATTGCAGCGTATGTCACGATTTCTAGGTATAGCTAAACCTGCCAAGCAGACACAAATTGAACGAGCCTTTAAATGTTTCGAGAATAAGATGCATAGTTTCATGAATGAATTGTTTATACACCGCCTGTGTAATCCTACGTATTTTGCAAATATATATTCGCAATAGACAGCAATGAAGTTCAAGTAGTGAACTTTAATCAACTGCGCTACAGAATCGCAAAAAGTGTTCCCTTTTTCTACGGGCCCAGGCGTGCTTGAGTTTTGTGACCCATTTCCTATGTTTTTATTCAATCGGTCATGTACTTTGCCAGATATCAATGACGCGTCAAAAAGATTTATGTCAGAGTACAAATTAAAGGGGCCCGCATTGCAATAATATGATGATAAATGAGCTTTAAAGGTGTAAAAGAAAATTACAGACATGCACTACTGATGGGAAGGTTATTACGAAGCGATAAGCTGAGACTAACGACGCCTTTGGGGACACCTTCGATATATCTTGATAACTGCTAGTGGCGCTGCCAGCTATTGCGTGAGTAATAAAGAAAACAACAAAACAGAGAAAAAGAGGAAACAAATCTTCGAAAACTCGAGCACATTTAAGGGCATTTTAACGTCGTCTCTGTTATACGACCTGCTATAACTGGAAGAGTGGGAGTCAAAGAAGAGGGGAGACTTAACGCATGCATCGAAAAAAAATTCATATGCAAGTGGCTGATAGCCTTGAGAAAGTAGGGAGAATGAAGACGTAGTTGTGGGAAAAATTATTGATGGGTTCCAGATGAGCTGGCTTTGACCGAGGTGAAATTATTACACAAAATTAGAGGTCACCTGCTCAGCGAAAACAAATTAAGATGAATTAATCTGTTGTCACAATGTTTACTCTACACGTAAAAAAACAGCGGCTTGCGGAAGAATGCAGATCTCCTGCTTATCCACTGTGAACAAAACAGAAAAGAAAGAACCACGTGCAGGGCACATGGCATGCTTAAATATTTTTAGAAAGGTTTTTGTCGCGCGATACAACTTTATTGCATCAAAAAATTGATAAATAATTTGTGTCTTCTTCAAAAAAATAGCTTTATTTTTTTTAATGCACTTGTGGTAAAAAACAAGCTCTCGCAGTAACTTTTATTTTGTTAACAGAGTAAGCCTGCTTGCGCTACAGTGCTTGTACTTATGGAAAAATTCACTGGAGCCTGTGGACAGCCCTTGAAACAGTCGTGCTGCCTGATATGGCAGAAAAAAAGCATCAGACTGAATTTGGTTGTTGCCACGTCATTTATGTGATACACCACATAAAGAACTTGGCAGGCGCCTCAAAGAAATTATTATTATTATTATTATTATTATTATTATTATTATTATTATTATTATTATTATTATTATTATTATTATTATTATTATTATTATTATTATTATTTCCTCCCTCCCTTTTGTTTCCCTTTTTGTCCTGCCTTTTTGTTTTTACATATTAAATTTTCGTGTTTTTTCTTGTAATATGTCTTCATACTATTGGTTCACTATAGCAGTGTTTGTTCCTGCACTGCTATCATTTGACTGACCGATTGATAGAATGGATGATTGATTGATCGATTGATTGAGTGTCTGATTGAGTGGTCTGACTGAATGGCCAGGAAATAGCAGGAAACTCCAGAACAATTATTCCTTTTGACGCTTTTTCAAGCCTGCACGCCAATGTAATGACGTGAAAAGGTATGCGTGTACTAAGAAAGGGGTACTATCACATTTAAACCTCCAGCTCAGCATTGCGGCATTAAATTCTAATGTACGAGAGCAGCTAAACAGTATCTATTTTTGTTCGACATTACTTGCCAGATGTTTTCTTCTTCTAAGTAATTGCAATATTGGAATGGGAAGTTCAGAAAGGATGCAGGGATTCTGCTGACAATGCATATTAGAAGGCAGAAATGTTGGTTTCGCTTAAATATGACTTTGATTTTGCCTTTGTTTTTTGAGGACAAGGATGAAACATGACACGCGCAGACTTTTGCTTAGCTTGTTTTAAAAGGACGAAAATAGGAAGGGCTATTTTCGAGCTCACAAGATATTGATGTTAAATTCAACGAACTCTTTTATTCGTGTTTTAACTTTTTGAGCTGAGACTGTCCCAAAGCGCTACCAAGAATATGACATAATTGCCTTAAAAATTCACAGAAATAAGACCGCCTAATCTCCTTAAGCTGCAGAGTCACATTATCCTAAAATAACCCAGGCTTTCATTCCCTTATTGTTTTTTTTTTCTTCTTGTGGTATACTAATTAGGTGGAATAATCTGCATTCTCTTAAACCTTTTTTTTTGTGTGATATTGCGAGCAAATATGGCCTCTATTCCTCCGTGCTCTGTGAAATGTCCTCGCCGTTGAGCTCTCTTTTAAATATATTTCACGTACATCAGTAGTTATTATTCATCGTCGTACAACCACCTATTCACTCATTTGTGCTTTTTCTTTCATTAAAAAAAACCAGAAGTGCTCTGAGCTGCAACTAACAAGAACGTTAAGAACGACGGTTGTACGACATTTTGCCTGCATGAAGTTTGAGGAGGATTAGCGTCGAGAAAGTGAAACTGGGCATTCCACACGTTTAATTAGGAAGGAGGCACATAGTTTGTTTGATATATGTATGCTGTGGTGCATGCACTTTATGTAAGTAATGGGGGTGGGAGGATCGTGCAAACTTTTCGGTAAAACTTCTCGCTTTTTTTCCCGCTCTACATGTTCCCCATTTTTCAGCGTTCAGAGAAAAATTATGTCCATCTTTCGGGAATGTGTTAAAGCAATATTTCTGCGTTTCATGAAACGTATGGAAATACGAAGTAATAAAACCGAGATTGCAGTTGTTGTTTATAACCCACTATGGCACAATTTTTTTAAACGAGAAAAACTCTGTGGTAAAGCAAAGCATACCCCCAGGCTATAACTTGCAGCTGTTTCTTTCAGACATATATTGACTCATGACAATATAAGTAATTATACTACTCTATGCGTTAGAATTACTTGTAAGGGCGAATCACTCCCATTACACGTAAAACTAGGCCACTTCCAACAATTAGTTCGCCCTTCTGTATCGAAACCGCTTTGGTGCTGGAAGTGCATGAAGATAGGCTACGTCAGTGCTGCGTGCACGAACTCTACCGTCTGTCCCCGATGCACTCTGCACCATAACACGGACACATGCCAAGCCACGATACTGAAGTGTTGAAATCACAATAGGCCACATGAACTTTTTGGTAAGGACTGTCCTTTTATTCGAATGGAGCTAACGATACTGAAGAAAAAGGCTAGAGATGAAATCTCACCCCGAGAAGCAGCTGCATCTATGACGCAACGAAGGTCCTCTCGAGGGCGCTGCATCAACGCCTTCAAGGCCTCGTCACCTGGCGAAGCAAGTCCAAAACCACCTCCGCCTTTTCCACTCGGGCTAAGCGCTGTCAGTTCTCAGAACAAATGCCTTTCTCCGAACAGTGGAGCTGACGCTTCTTTTTTACTACACAGTCCAAACGCAGCTGTCTCAAAGGACAGTGACACCTCTACCAGCAATGGAGGTGACGCTTGGCCCGAACTCCCAAAGACACATGTTCTTGATGAGAGTCATGAAACTTAGTCAGTGAGGAGTGCTTTATCTGTACGTCAAAACCTGACAGACGAAGACGTACTAGTTGTTTGCACAGTCCGCCCCCTGGTAAATGCTATGCGCGTGCTGCTGAGCAAGTCAGCTGGTGCGCGTTGCAACTGCTTGACACTATCACTCTAGTTCTCGCAAGCCTTCAAAAGTCTGCAGCTTGAGAATGCAACTGGCACCATCATGGCTTCACCGTGGCAAGATTATGGGCGCATAGAATCACGCATAGAAGTTACGTAATGCCGCGAATGTACTCATTTGATTAGGACACGGGTGTCCCTCACCGTCTGTGATATTTAGCAGAGAACTGCCGTCATGTCGACGGCATCAGCCACTTTTCTCTCCTTCCCTCTCTAACCTTCCTTCCCTTTACTTCTTTTTCAGTGCAAGGTAAACTACCGGGCTCAGCAATGATTAACCTCCGTGCGTTTCTTTCATCCTTATTTTCTCTGTATATTCATCACCCAAGAACTTTAGTGATGAGAAAATTTACAAATACAATTCACAATTAGTAATAACTGGTCAACACACGCACAGAAAGAACACTATGGTGACGCTTAGAGCGAAACTTTATTAATTGATTTGTTATATATGTGGAGCCTAACGTCCCGAAACCTCCATATGATCATGCGGGAAGCGACTAAAGCTCTCCTACTTTACTTATAGACAACAAACCTGAGCGGCCGCCTCTAGACTGTGTGTGCTCCCCCGAGTGTGCTCGTGATTGTGTGTACCTTCTTATTTCTCTGCAACCTCATTTATTCCCTTCAACCCTTCCTCAGTGCAGGGTAGCAAACCGAATGTGCGTCTGGTCAACCTTTCTGCCTTTCCTTGCATCTTTATCTCTCTCTCTCTCTCTCCGTAGTGGAAGGTTCCTGAAATTCCGACTACCTAAAGTCCCTTTATCATCATCATCCTCATCATCATCAGCCTGACTACGTCCACTGCAGGACAAAGGCCTCTCCCATGTTCCACCAGTTAACCCAGTCCTGTGCTTGCTGCTGCCAATTTATACCCGCAAACTTCTTAATCTCGTCTGCCCACCTAACCTTCTGTCTCCCCCTAACCCGCTTGCCTTCTCTGGGAATCCAGTTAGTTACCCTTAACGACCACCGGTTATCCTGTCTACACGCTACATGCCCGGCCCATGTCCATTTCTTTTTCTTGATTTCAGCTATGATATCCTTAACTTCCGTTTGTTCCCTAATACACTCTGCTCTCTTCTTGTCTTTTAAGGTTACACCTACCATTTTTCTTTCTATTGCTCGCTGCGTCGTCCTCAATTTAAGCTGAACCCTCTTTGTAAGTCTCCAGGTTTCTGCTCCGTAGCTAAGTACCGGCAAGATACAGCTGTTATATACCTTCCTTTTGAGGGATAGTGGCAATATACCTGTCATAATTTGAGAGTGGTTTCAAAATGTGCTCCACCCCATTCTTATTCTTCTAGTTACTTCAATCTCGTGGTTCGGCTCTGCGGTTATTACCTGCCCTAGGTAGACATAGTCTTTTACAGCTTGAAGTGTACTATTACTTATCTCGAAGCACTGTTCTTAACGTTCCTTAACAAGACCCGAATCTGAGCATACGGGCCTACAGCACTTTCGTCTCTATCAAAAATGCAGCTGGCGCAGCTGGCGCAGCGGGGATTTGATTCCGCGACCTGCGGAGTGGGACTTTATTAAGCACACTTTGGAAATAAAAACAAGCAACGTTGATAGTAGTGCCCACATGCAAAGCATCTCGCTAGAACTAACTCGTGGTGAAAGAAGCAATGCAATGTACACACGTGATGTCATACACAATGCTGTATCCAACAAATATTTTGAGTAATAAAGCGGAAAGTAATGCCGGGGACTTAATAAAAAATATATATACAGGGGTGTAGTATAATCAATACCGCGTAACCGCTCATGATCTTAATGTTTTTTTTCTAAGGGTTCAATGTTTCTATATCTGCAATAGTATTAGTATATTCTAATGTAGGATAGAAAAAACATAGCAAGGTTCAAAAGGAATCACAGAGCCCAAAAGTATTAAACACCCATGTTCCTAAGAATTAAAAAAGTTCTATTCGATGCTGCAAATACAGCAGTCAATACTGTGAAAAATGTTCTCAATACCCATCGAAGTTGATTGTTAAATATAAACACTACAATATTTTGATTTTCATGGGAAGCATTAAGAAGAAAATAACGCAAACATAAAGAATACGATTATTAGAAAAAAAAAGCTTTATCTACAAATGTTTTCAACGTCCAATACTTCATTTTATAGTCCTCTACACTGTTTTTCATGGCATAATTTTTCCACTTGCTTAACTGAGACAGTGCAACAATTATTTTTTCCTAAAAACAAGGCCTTGAAAAAAATTTGGACAAAATAAGGTATATAAAAATGCTTATACTAGACAATTTGTGAAAAAATAAAGTACTATCTACCAGTAATCAGGAAGCACAAATTCAAAAGACGGAAAAGAAGATTTTAGCCGTGCTGGGGCAAGTGTACGAGAAAAAAAAAAACAGGACATCAGCACCGAAGAGAGAGAAAACGTGATTGCATACTTTCAACGAGAAAAAAAAGTAGTGGAGAGGCATATTCAAACTACTGACGAGTTAGTTGTCTGCGGTAGCATCTACGTATATCCTCTATCTCCCCTACTGCATCGAAAAGATATTTCATGACCTCAGGGACGGCCGTATCCTTCATACGGCGTGGCTTTGCGTCAGCGTTAAGGCAAAACTGCAAAGATTAGATGAGGAGGAGATCGTATTTGTTGCAAAAGGTGGAGGCATATAGTCCACAGATGGTGTAGCCGGTTGGAGGGCGCCTTTTGAAGGGACGCGGCAAATTATTTGCCGAGAACATGGTGGCTGCGAGCAAGCCACCGATGAACGGGCGATGCCAGCGATGAATTCTTTGACAGAGACGTTGATAGACGCTAAACTGGCTTCGGACGCTAAGGCTGACTTTGCCGTCTTTACCGATACTCAAAGCCTTGGCGAAGCGAAACTCCAAAGACTCTGGGTGCGCAGCAATTACCCTCATTTCTTATAAGGATTTGCGTGAGTCTGGAAGCGCTCGGAAATTTCCTTTACGCGTGTTTTTTTTTTTCATTATCCGTCTTGAATGAGAAGGGACAAACTAATTAAGATTTCCCGCTATGAAACTGCCCACGATTTTTACTAGATATTCTTTATTTCGTCACAATATCTATTTCCTTATTTTTCCTTGTTGGTTCCCTGTGTCAGTTTCCATCATTGTTAATCTACCTGTTGTTAGTACGATTGAAGACGGATAAAATATTGATGCTTCATTCAAGTGAAACAGACGCACTGCGTTTAATGCGAGAGTCTCCTCATGGAGCCGCAAAGTCACGGAGTGGCTTTTTTCTCTTTATTTATTATTATGAAAACAACACTGTTTCGGAATTCCTTTTTATGTTGACTGCTGGATTGCGTACCCAATTATAAGAAACTGCCTGAGACTTAACGGTAAGTGTGCTGTCTGCATAGAATATCTTAACAAAATAAAATTTATGCACATGTGCCAAGCGGTAATGAAGTGTGTTTTTGTTTTTGTGAAATAATTAAAAAAATAATAAACGGTTGTTGCAATCCAGTAGCTACTACTACCCCTATTCACTTAAGTGTTAGATTAAGACAAATTAAAGAACTAAGTATAGTATTAACGCCCGAATCATGCTGTGGTTCTAGCAAATGTAAACAGTGATATTTTGATGCTTTTCGTCGCATTGATCGTGCGCCTCTGATTATCGTGAGCCTAGTATTTTAATTATGTTAGTTTACGTGTATAAGACATGCACTACGGCAAGATAACGAAGATCTTAACTACTATTAGCTCAAATGCTTAGGCCTGAAGCATGCACATAAAAGATAAAAAGGTATTAATAAATGTATTTATGAATAACCATAAGTACGGTAAAAGCAGCACACACAGCTTCATTTTAACGTTGTCAAGCTGTTGCTTAGCCGCTTCGTCATGTTCAGTGTAAATATGTAAAGCCTTGACGAACAAAAAGCTGAAAGAAAACAAAACAAAGCAGTTATATTATGAGTAAGCCTTGATTATTATTGCACTAGAAGGAACCGTTTGTGGTACATGTCTTGGCACACACTAAACACGTGCAGATAAAAACAAATGATTGTGAGAGATACATAGACTAGTGCTGCCAATGTCATTCATGTGTCTTCCCTTGGGTTCGTTTTTTTGTGCTGTACAGACCTAGAGTGTATCATGAATATTTGTGTTTAAGAACTTGACACGGTGATAAAACATGTCCTGCATGCTATAATGACATTTGGGTGACTAAAGTTTGCATCTTTGGCACACATGATTGGAAAGGTTGTCCTCAGTGCACCTGAACTCAATTATGACATAGAAACAAAATCTGTGTCCTACGGATGTGAGAGACTAAGCGATTCAAAAAAAAAAAGTGGACTTCGCTTATGTAATGAAAGAAATGACCAAGTGCTTTTCTGCGTAACAAGCTGTATAGTTTTTTTTTTCTTTTTTCGTGACGGCAAGATTTCTTCAATCACGTACGAGACGATCGTGTGCGTGTCATTCTCAATGGTGAAGCAGTAAAGCCCTAGAACGAGCTGTCAGTGATGGGGCAACCCTTTTGAGCATCCGAATCCGTACAACTTAGGGAGGAAGTATTCTACGGATTCCTTCCAACGCAACGCTTTCATTACCGTACTCTTGGCAATGAAACTTCGGAGTTTACAGAGTCGACTTCAAAAGGTCACTTCTCAACGTCCTGATTTTTTTGTGCGCACGTGTATGTGATGGAGTTCTTGTCGCATAAAAATAAAAACGTGTCTAATACAAATAGGCTGTCTACCTAGCACAGTGTGACTGGAAAGTCCTCTATAGCATAGCTTTTTTTTTTCAAAACAATGGAGCGAAACTCCGACTAGAACCTAGCACTTACATGAAATCTTCCTTCTCTACATGGGATCGTAACAACTGCTAACTCACGCACAGAGGCGCAATCCTTCCGGCTTGGTTGCGTTTGTAAGTGTTTGTAAAATACTTCTCACAAGCTGATTCGTTCGAAAATAGGTGATGCTGAGCAAGTTCGTTGGAATTCAATTGAACTTTTTTGCAGTGCAGCACTATTGACAAGGATACAAAAGGAATGTGGTCAAACTTGTTTAACTTACCCAACTTATCGTCTTGATGCAATACATTTCTAGTAATTTCAAACCTTCATGACCCAGCCTGCTTGGCTGCCATGATTGTCATGTGCTCGTGGCGGAAGAAAAACAAAGTGCAGCGTTGTTCGTTTTCTTTCCGTTCGTTGGCCTTTGCCTATTGTTGAGCTGGGATCACGTTCAACACTGATGACATGCCAAGTGAATTCGCCTCGAAGCCTAGCGGGATCCAATCGTGGCCAAGGTAGTCGCATTTATATGAAGGCGAAATTTCAGTGAACCATGTACTTAAAGGTGCCCCGCAACACTTTTTGAGCATGGTCAGAAAACGCTGCTGATCGGTAGCAGAGGCTCCTGACAACACGTGAGCCAAATATAGTGCAGCACGGGGCCCCGAATTCACAATAAATTGTTAAAGTCAGCTTACTCTTCTCTCGACAAATCACGAAATACGCCCAAACATTACTCGTAGCAAGCCCATCTATCAGCCATTGGCTGATTTGAACATGGCGCGCGTGGTTGTTACAGAGGTCGCTGTGAGAGGCCGTCACTTGTTCACGCGTGCGCGCGCGATTGCACTGAACAGGCCGCGTATTCGAAGAAAAAAAAAACGTGCTCAAGGTCACGAGGCGTGAGTGACGCTTTTTGTATGCCCTCCCATCCCTCCCTGCTTAGCTTCCAGTGCTTTTGTCAGCACGAGAGAGGAGAGAATGCGATTGCAGCGTGTGACAAATCTTTGTCTCTCCACTCGCACAGGACAAATTCTTAAAATATTCGCTGCGTTGAATTAGTAAAGTAATAAGCTTTTCCAGTGAATTAATTGCAGTGGTTACTCAAAAAAAGTGTTGCAGGACTCTTTTAAAATCAAGGTGTACGTTGAAAAACACCAGATGGTGGAATTTCCCGGAACCCTCGAATGCGTCCCCACTTATATTCATATCGCAGTTTAGGAACGCAGGACTGTTTCAATTGCTACTTTGGCGTAGCTATGAAATCATGCTAATAGCAATACTGTTTTGCCGAGCGTACAACATCTCTTCACACGATCCCAGCTGTTTTGCACTTAGGAGCTTGTGGGGCTGTCGCTATGCAGTGACTCCGCCGTGGGCGCATAGAATTGCGCAAAACACGTGGAATGGCACGAGTCCCACGAGCGTATGCACTCGCGACGGCACGCTTCCCTCATCATCACCCATCAGAGCAGCCACCGTACGCAAACGTTCGCGCTCAGCCGCTTTCGTCGCCGCACGTGCGGCGACGGTGTACGGCGGTTGCGTAGGTGCGTAATGTGGCGAAGCAGATCAGTGCACTCTGTCGAGGAAAACGCACAGATAATCTCGCTGAGAGTCAGCCGATGGCATACATAACTGCGCGCAGCAGAAGGAGCTACGACACAGGCAGCGAGCGACCGTATGTTCGTCGCGTGAATTCCTAGTCAACGGATAGAGTTGATTGTCGCAGTCATTGTCGTCACATCGTGAGCCAGATGTTTCAATGCTTTGAAGTTTGCATAGCGGGTGTAACAACACGTCGCCTTCTTGTTTTCTTTCTTTCCACGAATCACTCTATACCTAGCATTACCCGTATACCTCCTCTTCTATCTCCCGCTCATTATCTCGATCGCTATAGGCGCGAACGCAGTGATGAGAAGCATTCGCACGGCACATTAACTTTATTTCCGGAAAACGGGACGTGCCGGTGAAGCAGCACGCAAGAAGAGATCACGCGCGCCTTTGGTTTTTGTGTGTGTATGCGTACTTTATTTCTTTTCAGGGTGTTTGTACACTTCCTATACTCACGCATCAATAGCTACGCTCTTCTTCGAGTGCAACACTTAAAGCTTTCGCTTTCTTAAAGAACAAAAGAGGAAAGAAAAAATAATAAAGCTGACGAATAATCAGCCGCACGAAACCTGTACGCACCGTCCTTTCGCAGTCTGCTCGAGTTAATGAGACATGTTGAGTTTCATCGCACTAGCGTATATTTCTTTCTTCTGTCGCTAGGTGACGTGGCGCGCTACAGAAAGATGCGCTATGCGGGATAAAAAGAAAAAAAAAGTACGCCGATAATTTTATAAGAGAGGCGTCGCGTTTCATGGAAGCGCGGAATCGCCTCATTTAATCAGGCTCGAGCTTCCACTTCCAGCGTCACTTTATAATCAGCAAACTATCGGGCGTCCCATTTATAAGCGTCACAATTTTCGTGCGGGTAAACAAAAATTTTATTTTCCATTACGTGCTTTAAGGAGAAAAATTTGCGACACAAAAAAAAAATGTGGCAGGTCCTCGAAGGTAATGCTGACGATGGAACAAAGCTCCATTGATGAAATATTGAACGATTTATTGATTGATATGTGGGGTTTAACGTCCCAAAACCACCATATGTATATGAGAGACACCGTAGCGGAGGACTCCAGAAATTTCGACCACCTGAGGTTATTTAAAGTACGCCCAAATCTGAGCACATGGGCCAGCATTTTTGCCTCCGCCGAAACGCAGCCGCCGCAGCCGGGATTTGATCCCGCAACCTGCGGGTCAGTAGCCGAGTACCTTAGCCACTAGACCACCATGGCGGGGCTTCAACGATGTAATGAGTGTTTATTTTCAAACCACATGCGCGCTATGCAAGCTCAGGAGATGGTATTACACACAGATGTTTTGCACCTGAGCTTCGACTAGGACGACGGAGAGCTTCGACGACAACGGTCGGAACCTGTGAGGGCCTAGGGAGCTTGGTTCCTGAAACAGAACTTGTCCAAAGACGTCAGACGTGGATTCATACTTTGCTGCTCTCGTGACGAAACTGAGCCTTTAGTCTCTTTTTATACTTCTTGACAAACGCACCAATGAATGGTTCGAACAGAGGAAGCAAACAATCCGAGCTTGTATTTTTCGTCCCACCGCTTGTAATGACGTCATTTCAGCAAGTGGAAGACGAAAAACGATGAGTGTATAAGTGAGCGAAGAAACCGCGTCAAATGACTCGTTCGCACGGTGTCCGGAAGAGCATAACGAGCCATCAACAATTGTGACGTCAAAGAGCGAAAAAGAGAAAAAAAGGTGGGGTAGAGGGGACTCTGTAAGGCGTAGAGGGAAGACGTAATTACGCATCACCATCGCCAATAGTAGCGAGGCGCGAGAGAGAAGTAAAACAAAAGCGAGAGGAGAAACATGTGGAGTCAGCGAAGGAAAGGGGGGAGGTGGAGTCTACAGTAGTCTGTGTTGTTCCACCATTTGCCGGGGGTAGAAACAATACCGTGCCAGCCAGAACATATTCCGCGAGCATTAGGTAGATTTAATGAAATTACAAGGAAGCGCTATCCTGTCTGCTCATTTAGTTTGCTCAGGCGCGCACCGCTCTCTCCTTCGCCCATTTATCTACACCCAAACGTATCAGGAGTATGTTCTTTTATTCGGAACGTTTCTTTTTTTTTTCTCGCGGGTTGCTTAGGTTGTAGCCTTCATTGTTATTTCGCGTGTCGGCGTACCACCACCGTTTCTGTGTGCTACAAATTGCCCGTTTTCTTTTCGGTCATATTCATGTCTGCGCCATTGGTGGCACTCTTTTTGTCCCGTCGTCGTCTTCTGAAATTCTTCTTGCCATCGTTAAGCAAATACTCTCAGTTGCTGGAAAGGAAAGACACAAAAGAGCAAGATGATAAACGATACAAAAGCGAAAGAGAAGAGGAAAAAAACAAAGGAAAAAGAAGAGGCGTGCAACAGCGGAAGCATCGTTGTAGAAATGGCGAGCACTGAGGGCGAACGACTCCTCTCAGACAACGAGGCACAGTGGCAATGCTACACCGAAACAAGTAGCGTGTCTCTCAAATTCAGTGCTCCTCGAGGACACCACCGAAGTGCGCCGCCACCAGAAATGGCCCTGCAATAAATATAATTCTAGAGGCTTCCTTTATTTTCGCATGGATCGCAAACACGCACGTAGTGCACCCAGACACGAGCACCTCGAGTTTCGTATTATTTTAGTTGTTATTATTTTCCGGAAACGTGCTAGTGTTTTATTTCAATTTGTTTTTGTCTTTCCTTAGGTCCTTTCCATTCGCTGGGCGCCTCGTATCCCGCTTTTGTTTTCTTGTTAGGATTCCGTATCTTAGCTTCATAGGCGCCTTTATCACACACGACCAAGTAGCGGTAAATTTTGCTAAATGAAGTGTATACTGTTCTTTACGGGCGTTTCTCACTTCCCTCTTAAGTTATTCCCTCTTTTTTTTTATGCTTGCTGCAGTTTGCGAGCGACCTTCGCAACCCCATTCCATCACATGCAGCTACTACACCGTGAGCAGACATATCGCTTTGCGTGTTTGTTCTCGCATTTTTTTATGACGCGTAGTCGAGAACTGTGTTTTTGTGTGCCTAGTCTATATATCTTCTTTTAATGGACGTCAACACGCAGAACCTAGGTGCAGTGAAAACAAAGTTCTCGTAAAATTGGGCAAGACCTGAGTGTCTTAGGTGTATCTTATGCTCGGCCATAAACAACCAGTCATTGTAAGTTTATTGACAGAAGCACTTGCCTTGAAAAATGCACGCTCTTAACAAATTTCAAATCTATAGCTTAAAATTATTTTAAAAGCACGTACAGTGGGAAACGATGATATGCGAAGCACAAATGAAGAAGGTTGATTTGTCACTTTAAAATCAGCACAACATTGCGAGGCGGAGGTAAATTATGCCGTACATGACTTCCATGTCATGATTATCGTGTTTGGCCATGTCGTTTACCTTCGTAATCTATTGACGTCACCTGATAACAAATTTGGTATATGTAGAGCTAGCGAAACGGCCGCGAGTGTGCTATGAGCGTAGCGTGTAGTTCAGTTTTACGTGACATGCATGTCATCATTATCATGGTTGGACGTATCATGTACGTTCGTCGTTCATTCACGTCCCGTCATACCAAATTTGGTATATGGGAAACTAGTGAAACGGCCGGGAGCACGCTATCAGCGTAACATATGTAGTGATGTTTTACAATGACACACTTATCATTATTATCATGTTCGGACGTGTCGTTTACCTTCATCGTCTATTCACGTCACGCAGTACCACAATACCAGATGTGGTATATGTGAAGGTAGTGAAACGCCACGAGCGCATCATGAGCGTGGCATGTGGTTATCTTGTTACATGTCACGCATCTCATGATTATCGTGTTTTCTTCAGTCCCATATCTTAGTCATGAATTAACATCCCGTAACACCAAATTTGGTATATGTGAAGCTAGCGAAACGACCACGAGCGTACCATGAGGTTGGCGTGTAGTCATGACTCATGAGTTACATGACATACTTGTCATGATTTCCACGTTAGGGTCTGTGACTTGCGTTCACCATGCAGTCATGTCATACCATGCCAGTTCTGCGACATGTGACGGGAACGAAACCACCACAAGGGCAGCAAGACCATGAAATGTAAACCATGACACTCACGACATACATGTCATGATTGTCATGTTATAACTAGTCACTTATGCTCGCCATACAGTCATGTTATGCGATATGAAATTCCGTATCGATACCATTAACGAAACAGCCAAGAGAGCTAAAAATCGTAGGTGGCTGGATATAGATAGATAGATAGATAGATAGATAGATAGATAGATAGATAGATAGATAGATAGATAGATAGATAGATAGATAGATAGATAGATAGATAGATAGATAGATAGATAGATAGATAGATAGATAGATAGATAGATAGATAGATAGATAGATAGATAGATAGATAGATAGATAGATAGATAGATAGATAGATAGATAGATAGATAGATAGATAGATAGATAGATAGATAGATAGATAGATAGATAGACTCAATGTCACCGAAGTTCGCTAAGAAATGCTTCGCGTTCAAAAAGCGAGGCCTGCGCGGAAGGCACCACAGTCACAGCGAAAGCTAGAAGAGCGGCACTTTCGGAGGCTTTTCTAAGCACACTTGATTGATGCGCACTACGGCGTTAATAATAAAAAATTGAGGGTAGTGGGCCGGCATTCACTGCGCTATTTTGTCATTCTTCTGAGAAGCGTGGTATCCGTTAAACTATTGCGAGGAATTTTGCGC
This sequence comes from Rhipicephalus microplus, assembly GCF_013339725.1. NCBI lineage: Eukaryota > Metazoa > Arthropoda > Arachnida > Ixodida > Ixodidae > Rhipicephalus > Rhipicephalus microplus. Next base: position 251,985,676 of record NC_051165.1, read on the forward strand.
GGATTGATCGTGCAGTGGCTGATGGCGATCAGAAATTATGCCTGAAGGGGGTATGCACCTCCGTCCACATAACTGAACAAAACAAGCTTTTGTAATGAGTTGCAGCATTGGACGGTCCATTTGTTAAGCTATTCGCATTGTGCGATGATTGCTTGTTCTTTCGTTGTGTTAAAATGCTTAATGAGTCGTATTAACGTGATTGATTTCCCGACATCAAGCCTGCCTAAGGCAAGTTTGCCGAGAATTCCGAAGCACCCGCGTGGCTCAGTGGATGAACACTGGCTTAGCTCCAAGCGGACCCAAGTTTGAGCCCAACTGTGCCATTGGTACTAGGTATTTTTTATAATTTCGCGCGATGTGGTTAGGAACACCGGTGGTAGTGGACAACTACAGCGCTGCGCAAGATCTGAGTTGTGGTCTCATAACAGCTTTAGCTGTAAAATTATTGTTGAGAATGCTTTGAATCTTGTGACTCCGCAGCGAAAATCTCAATAAAAAGTCTTATAATTTGAAAATTCAGATAACAATTTATAGTTGCTTAAAACTTTATCATGAAAGAAACTTCCATTTGCGAATCAAGTTGACCAGCCTAGAATAAAAAAAAAGATGAGTTATAACTACTACAAGCATTCACACATGAAAAGCACAACGAAGCAAAACTATCGGGTTTTTTTCCCCAGTGAGCAAGTTTTGAGCCAGGAAATCATACACTCAAGGCAAATAAGAATTAGGAGAGCAGGAAAGGCAGACAAGTTTTAGTTCTTAATAAATTCTCTGGACGTGCGGATTGGAAAATTCGTTTGGACTTTTGTTGTCTTTTCTTGGTCGTTTCCATTTGTTGGACGCCATGTATCACGTAGCAGACGTGATATATTATCACGTGACATTGGCCTGCCAACACACACAGGTAGTGCGAAGAAGCTGTACACCCAGCACCAGAGCAGTGGGAGCCTGCGCTGTCCTTCTATAAGCCTGAAAAACAGCTCAAACTGATCGACTGAGCTTGCAAGATATCAAAAGCCGCAGAGTTCCTGGACTCAGGGCTCCACCTTCGCCAAAAAATATTTAAAATAGAGTTTTGCATCCGTTGATTCATGACAAAATTAAAGCATTTTGTTAGGACCCGGTTCTCACTAATTCCCTAGCATGAATGTATGCCACAGGTTCTAGGCTTCAATACTACTACTACTAGTAACAGCTTAAGAGCGACTGGTTTGCGGCCATATGCGAACACGGCGGGGCACAGTGGAAAATAGGGAGTAAAGAGAGAAAGACTGCACATAAGAAAGACCGTCACTATTGCGTGGTATGCAACATCACTGTCACTGCCACTAGTCCTAGTTCGTTTCTTTTAATAAAAACAGCAGTAGCACAATCATCGCCTTCAGCTGCAATGTCTTGTGGGTACTGTAGGCGAAACTGCCAAGACAGCTTTTCATGTGGTGGCCACACAGAGCGTGGTAAATGCTGAGCGCCACGTATTACCAACCAAAGTGGCGTTCAGGATTTTGTACCTCGATAACGCTTCAGTGAATTCACTCAAGTTGAAGCGATAAAAACACAAAGACGTAAGAAGAGGACAGTACTCGGGCTTCAGTGCAGCTTGGACCTAATTTCTTTCACAAAGTCTGCACTGGTAACATGTGACTGAGTGGCAGACGATATTATCACTATACCTCCTATAGCTTTACTGATTTACCTTTCCGCTGCATAGTTTAACGTCCTCGTACAATATTACTTCAACTTCGAAGCTAGCGTTTCACGGGGCCTAGCTTTTCAGATAGGGAATGAAATCACTGGTGAAACATTGTATACGCGAAGAAGACAGCAAACTGCGCTCGGAAAGGTTGGAATTAGTGTGTTTCAATTTTGAGATGATCATATTTGCATCAGGCTTCGTAAACTTTTTTTTCCTCATTGTTTACTACCCCTACGTTAGAGGCTGACCTGGTAAAGACACTGTGCGCAGTAGTATATTTTACGCTGAGAGGTGGGTCTGCTTAGTACGATTTCGTGGTGAATATCAGATCCAAACGGACAGCAATTCAGAAAGAATTAGACACTGAGTGATATGCAACGACTTGGTTATTCGTGACAAATACTGGTTCTGGCAGTCAAACTGGAGATGAGGACAAAGGGCAGATACAGCGATGATCTTGTCTGCTTTCTCTTGGTCCTTAGTTGCAGTTCCACTTCTTGAACTAAAGTTCATTTTCAGTTTCTGCTATATTTGTTCCAAATTTTTGCTGTATGTGATAAAGTTGACGAGAGATATGTTGGGAGTAAGCGCTCTGTCTGTCTATGTGTGCCTTCATCACTTCCTGTCCCTTACGTGCGCAAAAGAAAACCTGTGAGGTCTGTATTAAAGCAGTGAACCACTCGATTCTAGTACGCAACAATAAAAAATATTAAACACTTAGGTGTGTCGCTGAGGTTCTCACAAGATTCATAGTGCCGTTTCAAACCACCGCGATATTGTACAACAGAGCTTCCGGTTGAGCTCGGTGAAGTTCAAAGCTTGCGTGGAGGTATTGGACAGAACTTGGCCAGGACGAATGACTACACATCTTGCAAAATCTTGATTACACTGTTGTGTCGGAACTCGCTGATTACTTTCTACTCTCTTCCCTTTCTTTGCCCTATACCTATGCTCCTTTTTCATACCTCGTATCAATGCAGTAAACCGGATAAGGTGATTTGGTTAACTTTGCATTTCCGTTATTCTCTATCTCTCCCTCCTCGGGTGAAAAAATGCATTCGAGAACTTGAAGAGGTAAGAGTTGCAAAAGCGTTCGTGTGTGATTCTTCTCACATTTTTGCGCATTTTATTGACGTGCACCATCAACTTGGCGAAGTCGTAATCTGAGGCCTTTTGCTGCCACCGCAAAAATACACTAGTGGCCTTAGCAGAGAAAAAGAGGCCTCAACGGAATGTGCAGCACGGTCACAGCATAAGCTGTAGCAATGTCCTTTCTATATACAGAGATCTTTTTAACACTCTTTAGGTAGATACGAGCACACTTGCAAAGTATTCATTGCACCTTAAATTATGATAATTTTTGTGTAGAAGGAAGGCATTAACTAAGCCATTCTTCAAAGATGCGTGGTACTTGCTGCAGACTTGCAGGAAAATATGTGCATTTGTACACGTTTTGGCTGACGACTATTAAGAATTATGCCTGAGCCTTTTGTAGTGTGTTAGAGCATTCGACGACCAACTAGTTAAGCCATTAACATTGCCTGACGCCTCTAAATGTTTCCTTGCTGTTCTAGAATGATTTATTACACATAATAACGTGATTCCTAAGCCGACATGGAGGCTTCCTAAGGTGAATTTGCAACGAGGTTTCAAGCACTGGCATAGCTAAGTGGTAACAATTTTTTTTATTTTGTTAGTTTGTGTTTTTCGCGTGATAGTGGTCATGGACACCGGCGGTGGCAGTGGCGGACAACTACGGCGCCGAAAACGACCCTTGCTCGTATTTCATACGCTGTAAAACAGAATTGTAATGCGGAAGCGCTGGCAGGTTAACCAAAAAATAAATACCCGGCTTGCTACCCTGCACTGGGAAATGGGCTAAGAAGGACACAAAGCCAAGGGAGATAGGAATTAAAGAAGGAAGGAAATAAGTACGAGAATACATGGAAATGAGCTCGTTATCGTCCATGAAGACGGGACACATCGCAGAAAGTGTGGCACAAATTGTGTACACAAAAACTACAAGTATGTACGTTGCTTTAAAAAAAACTAAAAGGAGGAATTCTGAAATGCTGCAAAAGTTCATTTTTCTTCGGTTGTTCTCCTATTTTACGTGAGGTAAGAAGATATCTGGAAAGCACATTTTACGTTGTACAGATACGTGTGGTTATACGGACTTCAACTGCAGTGCGCCTTTCGGCACTGCAGCTTCACTATCACGTGAATTATACAAAATAATAAAAGGTTACATGAAGTAAAGCACAGGTTTTCAGAAAAAGTTGAGTAGAAAGTTTTATCAACAGCGGCTTGTATAAAAACTTGTTGAAAGTGCTCCTCAAAGGGCATGGCTCAAATGAGCCGTGAATTTAGCATGAATATGACGAAGTAGACGTGGAGAGTGGCCAGATCTTTTAAAAGTGCTTTTTTTTGGTTGCTTCAATATACGTATGGTAGTATGGGCTCATACTGAAGAGAAAGAAGTTATCATTAAGTTTCGCTTATAAGGAAAATATACTGATTTTAGTGATGAATAAAATGAAATGTGGCTTAGAATAGCAGACAGCTGAGCTTGTTCGTAGGTATTTATCTTAGAGAGACACAATATAAAACACTGACACGAGGTAGAAGGAAAACACAAAACACTGGCGTCCTGAGTGTTTTGATTGATCTCTCGTGCTCGTATTAGCACGTCCAACATGAAACTCCTCTTCTAAATTAAATTTCTTATTGTGCCACATATCATCCGCAGCGGTTCGGAATAGATATTGTTGAAAGCACTGGCACCGCAAGAAATTACAATTGAAATGAAATTAAAACTGCAGTTTTTGCTCCTACTGTAAGCAAGCTAGTAGGTAACTTGTTATGCCCTCATAAAAGACTAATTTTGGCGCTGCTTCTCGTACCGGCCGTCGTTACGGCAAAAATGCGCCAGGAGTTTCCGTGTAGTTGCTATCCCCATAACAATGCATAAATAGACTCCGGTAACGCACCCGGCTGTCTTGCCTTGCCAAAAAGTTTGCGGCCTGTTGGCCCACACCGGCATAGGCCTTTGTTCAATCGACGCTGCCGTGAACGTGCACGCGTGTGTTGCGGCTCCAGCGCGTTCCAGCGAGACTATTGTGCGCCCTGCGCGAAGCTTGCCGCCAACGCAGCGCTGCGCTCATCTGGGATGAGGGAAGAGCGAGTGAAGACGCGGGGGAAGAAGCGAAAATAAAAGAGTTTCTCGTCCGCCGCCGCGGCATCCCTTTGAATCACAGGCAAAAGAATGCGAATGAGCCGTCGCCGATTCAGAACGCTGCGGCCAGTTTAAAAGCTCGCCCCCGGAACATCGAGGGCGAGGAAAAATGCGGTGCACGAGGAAAGTAACAAAGAAGGTAGGGTAAACAAAAAGAATTTTCCCTCGCACACTTACGAAGCATGGGCTTAGCTGAGCGAGAGGGTGATCTGGAATGAAAGCGATGAACAAGATGATATTAAAACGGGTAGTCGTCGCGGGCGGAGTACGACATAGTGGCTGCTATTCATCTCACAATGGGTAGTGTATAAACGGGAGCTCCGAATGGCGCAAGCTCACATATCATGCCCTAGTCTCGGCTCTTTGCGCATGCGTGAATGTTAGTGGTTTGTACCTCGCCTGTGGGCACCGGGTTAGAAAAAAATGAGGGAGTTCAGATGATAATGAAGATGAAGCAAAGGGCATGTTTACGCCGAACATACGCGCTAATATTGTATGCGACACGAAGCTCCGGGATTCTTTCGCTTGTGTGGAGGCAAAGGTCGAACTTTGCTGGTACGCTGTATCCGAGGTTGTTTTCCGTCAAGTCCCGTTTGGTTGGTCGTCCTCTGGGACTCGTTAAAAATTTAGAACGTGCCTCGGCGACACACGGTGGCTTGGAGACCGCAGGACCTTGTTACTGCGTTGTGAACGCTTCGGAGGGACCTCGCCCACGTCTAAGGCGTTGTTTTTATTTTCTTCCTTCTTCTTCTCGTCTCCTTCTAAAACTTCAGCGAAAACATCTCTGCTTCATAACTTTTCTTTTATGAACTAACATAGTGAAGTTTCAAACTTTTACACAGCAAGAACTAAATACATTCGTGGTTTGCCGATGCTGTGAACAGCTTATAAACTATTTCTTTGAAGTGCAGGGCTCGATACTTGCTGCGAAGGTTCATCGAGCTTTAATACCAGCCCTTAACTTCCATTCAACTTCAGAGATGTTCTCATTTTATTGAGCTAGAGATGTTTCTACCACATATACCAGGATAGTTTCATTTTGTGTTTGCTCTATGGCTTAAAATATTCAGTCTGGCAAATACTGCCAAACAGACAAACGTATACTCTTGCCTAGATCGAAAGTCACGTTCCTGCTCCTATTCCCTGGCCTGCTGGAGCGACAAAGTTATTGTTCAAGAACCTGCTCCACCTTTAGGTTGGCCCGAAATTCGCATAGCTGCCCTAGACTTTTTGTCCTATACGTTTTTCTATTTCTACCCGAAAGCCCATCTTCGGCAGTGTTCGTTCACGATGTCTTTCTCATCTTGTTTCTTTTTTTGTTTGTTGCTTTGCTCCAATGGGCAAGAGTATGGCCAGCCAATCTTTAGGCTTCCGGCCAGACGCAGCTGCGCCCTTGTTAGCTAGTCAGGGCGCAACAGAAGCGCGCGAATACGAAACCGCAAGACTGGCCCACTTTATATTTAGTACAGTGCAGCATTGACCACGCTGGGGGTAAGTCTGAGAACAAATTGTTTGAAAAGGCGCCTATAGCCAAAGGCGGTATAAATAACGCCAGTGCATGCTGCTCGTAGGGACATAGTATCTCTCTTACCTACCACAAATGACGAAAGACAACAAAAATTCGCGAGAGATATATAGAAAACTTCCAAACTACTTTACTTTTACTGGTCACTTCAAATTCTATTTAAACAATAGTCGAGAGTCTGACGGAATCCCGTCTGATCGGGGACAAACATAGTGCAAAATAACAGAAACGCCGACCAAGGTGAAATACACTAAAGTTAAAAAGACGTTTCGGCTCTCCACACGGGAGCTTTGTGAACAAGGCTCCCGTGTGGGGAGCCAAAACGTCTTTTTAACTTTTGTGTATTTCATCTTGGTTAGCGTTTTTGTTATTTTTGTTTATTTTGTACTGTTTTCAAACAAGTTAGCCGTCACGCAAAATTTATTGACTCTACGTGCTGTACATTTCAATTTAAGGTTGCCAGGCTAAAAAATGAAATACACCGAAAAACAATATGTGGTCATATTTGCAGTGCTTTCGTAAATTTTCGGAGTATCATGCAAGATTTAAGAATCTTTTTTAATCAATGCAACCTTATGAAAGCACAGCTAACACCAGCCAAGGTTTCCGTAATCTTCAATTTTCTGCGTTTTGTTTTGCGTTCAAATATTTCCTGGGAGAAGTAACAGTGGTTGATAATTTTTTCGCACCTCTTTGTAACAAACGGAGGCCACATGTTACACTCACTGTTGTTTGCCTATGTGTTATTTACTCCCATCACATCGAGTGTCTGAGGGCATCATGAACAATGGCAATGTGATTCTAGAGTGTATGACGTAAATAATAATAATAATAATAATAATAATAATAATAATAATAATAGTAATAATAATAATAATAATAATAATAATAATAATGCAATCAATTGGCACAAGGTACACGCAAACTATAGTTTCGAGCGGCGTATCTGCGGTTGGTTGCCCTTTAGTATGTAAACATAATTAAATGTGGTTCTGCATCATATACCATCAATGAAACTTGCACCTAATAATAACATAATTCCTGATCGGTAGATACGCATCATACGTATAAACAGCATGACAGTTCACCCAAAGTGCGAGGACAATAAGGAAAAGACTGGGGCTGAATACACAAGACTTTGTGTACGTTAGTAGTTTGGGCCATTTTCCAACCACTTTCGGAAATAAAATGTCGAGCATCTGTATCCGCTGACGTCTTTCCAAAGAACTCTCCAAGCTTTACAACTTATTAGAGAACACCTGCTAGGGTCTTTCTGTTATTAGGTAGGAGGGGAAGGCTTGCGTAGCATCGACATTATTGCACAGTATTAGTCGGGCCAGGCTCGAAGCCTGTAGATGGGCGTGCAAAAATAGAAAAAAAATGAAATAGTAAGATCAAGCCAATTAACTAGGAAGTGGGAGGCGTTCGCATGCAGTGCAGTTGGCTAGCTGATATCCGCTGCTGAAACTGTGTTGCCAACTATGGTCGCTCGGCGGAGAGAAAGATCCGGTTTCTCGCTCCATCCGTCGTTCGGCAATGCAGCCTCCCTGTTGCGGAAACGCTGCTCCGACGCCACGAGCAGCGCACGCGCGCCCTTCTCTAATCACTTGCGAGCCGCGGCTTATTCTGCGAGCGCACATGTCTAAGTAAGCAACAGTAAAGTGGTGGTTGTTACGTGCAGGTTGCGGTCGTCTGGTGTCCTCCGGAACATAATTGCAAGCACTCGCTTTCAGAACAGGGCCGATAGACAAATGAACAAATAAATAAAATCGCAGTAAAAAAAGCGGAAACTTAGCCAGGGAGTGTATACCATCGATTGGCTACTGTGCATTGCAGAACAATAAAACGAGTGCGTATGGTTAGAGAAGAAGGTGGGAAGAATGAGCCCTGTAAAACCGTCTGAGTGGGAGGTGGCACTCTTTCAGTGAAGTTACCTTGCTATGATGCGTAATTTCAATGGGCCACAGAGGCCCGCGAACGCTACAGAAAGCACGTTCTATGAATTGATTGATTGATCGATCGATTGATTGATTGACTGATTGATATGCAGGGTCGAACGTCTCAAAACCTCCATATCATTATGAGAGACGCCGTAGTGGAGGGCTCCGGAAATTGCGACCACCTGGGGTTTTTTAACGTACACCCAAATGTAAGCACACGGACCTACAGCATTTCCGCCTCCATCGAAAATGCAGCCACCGCCGCCGGCATTCAATCCCGCGGCCTGCGGGTCAGCAGAAGAGTACCTTAGCCATTACACCACCGTGGTGGAGCACGTTCTACGAATTGTCACACATACAATACCTCATCGTAGCAGAGCAGCAGTGCCTTCAAAGGATGCTTCAAAGCATCCTTCAAAGTGGCTTATGCAGATATCAGCGCATTAGTCCAAGCATTTTAGTTATTCGTGAAAGGGCATTTGTGCCGCTCGTCGCGTGTGGAACCAAGCGCTACTCTCCAAAATTATTTGAGGGGTGCATGGTCTCACTCCGTCCACAAAAGTTACAAAGTTGGCTGTTGGCTAATCAAATAACAAGGAATTAATCGTGCACCGGTAGATTCTATGATAACCCGTGCCATAAACGGTATAAACTATGAAGGTAGCCGCGTCGCAATGGGAGTGGCAAAATAGGAAGAAAGATGGTATGACGAAATGTGCTCCTGAATATTTATGAACTCTACTGATGTACTGACAGATTGTTTCGTGCAAACTCACAGTACATTGATAGCGGTGAACTGAGTGTCGGCCGCCAATAAACTGACAAGTGCTCAAGCGCGTTGTCTTTTATACGTTGAAGATTCCAGCGTTATCGCTATAAGTGACGTAAGTTCCAAATCTAATTGTAATGCTCGCGTTGAACACGTGTTTATATCAGAAGGCTCTAAGATTATCTAAATATTTCCAATCATTTGGGCACACTAGAGCAAGTCAGGAGCTACATTGAAATGAGCTGGTAAAATTAAAAAGAAATCGGGGGTGATATATGAAACCTCTAAAGCATTGTTTTTTTCGTTGCGTTGGCTCTCGAGAGAAAAACGGCAACAGTGATTGCATTGTCTTATACAGACTAAGTGGGTGTGGTCATTCCCATGATTACTAAAGTGAGTATGCGCTACCACAGAAAAAGTCTCGTTTGTCAAGTGTGCGCGCTGAACTTGTATGAATATAGATTGACTATATGACGTAACGAAAGAAGTAAAACGTTTATGGCATACCGTGTCACGAGATTATTTATAGATTTGGGGTAAAACAGTTATATAGAAACTGGCACTGGTAGTTGTTTGGTCAATATAATCGCCATATTCGTGGCCATCAAACATATATATTTATTATTCTTCGCTCAATTGCGTCCTTTGATAGGACGCAGCTGATTGGTAAAATCGGTGACGGTGAGGCCATTGCTTAATTGCGTAATAAGTGCGTTAGTTTTTCTTCACTAGCCGTCATCGACAGAAGGCGTATCTTCTGGGTAGTGGCATTCTTCAACTCGTAACTGTTATTTCTATTTCGTGTCTATAATACTTCCATGTATAAACAGGCCCAGTGTCACCATAACTTTACTTGATTGTTCCACTTTTAAATAATAGGGCTTCCAAACATGGACAACAGTAGTCGAAACAACACAGACGCCGAATAACAGCTGCAAAGGCCCACAATTTCGACAAAGGCGCAGAGTGGCGGAAGCTTATCTGCACATATAGCAGCTTATACTAGTAATTTTCTTTCTCTGCGACATCATCGGGCCACATATTTCGTACTGAAGTCTGTGTATTATGTTTAGTAATTGCAGTCACCACCCACTTCATGTTTCAGGGACTTCTATAACCCAAAATTCACGGGCTTGTGGCCTTGCTGCTCACATTTCGATCAGTTGAAAAGGCCAAGGTTCGTGTGCTTTGCGATGTTAGTTCACGTTAAAAAACGCCAGATGGTCGAAATTTTCTGATCCCTCCACTACGGCATTATTCATAATTGTATCGTGGTTTGGAAACTTTCATCTCTGATATTATTAGTATTAATATCATATAGTAATAATATTAATAATAATAATATTATTACTACTGCTACTACTGGTAATGATGCTATTATTATTATTATTTTTTTCTGTATGACATCCTCGAATTGTCTTGTATAGTTCGTCACGAGAAGCTGCATCTGCGGCGTTCACTTCAATTTCTTTTTATACTTCCTTGAGTACCACACTGGAGGTCCAATATGTGAGCAGGGAGGTGGGAAATTAAGACATTAGGTGCGGCAGCTTGTAACAGTTTTCAACAACACAATCGCCGAATTATCCGTGACCACCATGAGAGTTTAATATGCGTTGAAATCACTACACGAGGGCTTTTACAGCGAAAGCTGTTATGAGATAACAATGAGAGTCGTGTGCGGAACATCTATACGGAACATCCGTATAGATGTTCGCTGCCGCCGGTGTTCATAACTACTATCGTACTAAATAAAAAAAAAACTCAGTAAATAAAAAAAAAACTATGGGATCCGAACCTGGGTGCCCACCGTTCCAGTTCTATATTTTACCATTTTTTCTCTTTTTTTCCTGTAAAATTTCACACACGGGGGGATAAGATAAACATAATAAAGTACACTACAAACATGACAGAAAAATTACTAGGGCTATCAAGCACTGACAATACAGAAATTTTAAGCCCAGTAATCTACCACTGAGCCTTGCCGGTGCTTGAGACTCCTTTGCAAAATGGCCTTAGGCAGGTCTGATGTCGGGAAAACAACCACGTCATTACGTGAAATAAAGCCTTTGAAAACAGCAAATGAACAACCTGGTGTCACACAATGCGAATCGCGGAAAGAGCGGGTCGTCAAATGCTCCAATCTATGTCAAAAGCTTGATCTTGTTCACCCAATAACTGTGTCGCATACCCACTGCGGGGAATCGTGCCCCTGGTTATTATTCCTTGCAAGCGTGCAGAAAGTACCAGACCTCTCCGAAGAATCGCGGAGGATGGCATAATGAATACCTTCGTACTGCACGATGATTGATGGCGTAGTGGGTACACTGCAAATGTGCTTGCAGCAGCTACCCAGGATGTTAAAAAAAAAGGCTCTGAATGGCTGCCCGTCCCGCTTTCGCTGTGGCAGTGCATGCTGCGAGTGCCACGCAGAACTGTTTTTTTTTTTATTCAGATCCGTCTTCTTCGAATTCTGCAGACACGTATGGTATAGTCTAGCCTAGAATCCTGTGATGAACATTAGGTGTAACCACCACACAGCCACTACGGCAGATGGCGTAGACCTAACAGGACAGTGCCCATTTGCTAGTGATTTGGCACATGTAAATAAGCAGAATAATCCAGACTGCAATTATCTCCCATCGCATCTAAATTATTCACAGCTTATTCTACGTGCGTTTCTGGTATGAGAGCTTTTCATAGCAAAAAAATGGCTTCAAGAAAGTCAGAAACCAGCGTCTTAAGAAATACACTTCGTTATGAATTATTATTGAAAAAACAAAGCTGTTCTCCCGGAAAACGTCTTATTTTTTTATGCGCTAACCTTCTCTGCTGCGAACATCGCTAAGCACTGCTTCACAGTGAGTCTTCGCAACAATGGAAGTGCACCAGTGAAGGTTTTCCTTGTTTTAGTTCCTTTACCCTATACGGCAGCACAATGCACTGTCGAATGATGTAATTAATCCTTGATACAAGACTATCGTGGTTCGGCTCCCGTAGAAACGAACCACGAAATAGAAGTAACTAGAAGAATAATAATAGGTTGGATCACATTCGGCTAGTACTCTGAAATCATGACTAAGAGAAATGAACTACGGACTATGGAGTAGAAACCTGGAGGCTTACTAAGAGGGTTCAGCCTAAATTGAGGACCACGCAGCAAGCGATATAAAGACAAATGATAAGTATAACCTTAAGAGACAAGAAGAGAGCAGAGTGTGTCAGGAAAAAAAAAACCGGGGTAAAGGATATTGTAACGGATATAACAACCTCACAACCGGGACGTCCTATTTACAAGGTTTAATAAGGGCGAACTTGTGCCCAAAGCCAAAAGAACTACACAGTAGCTGGGAGAAAACAGCGAACGCTCGTCGTCCTCTTCTTCTCTTCTTTTCCGCTGCTCGGTAGCAGCTCGTGCACAGGCTGGGCCGGCTCGTGCCTTCCGGCGGGCTTCATGAGTCGTAGCGATGCCGTCAGCGTTCCTCTTTTAACAACGTCTGCGTTGTACTGCGCCTTAACAATTCCTCGTGGCATTATCCCCCCTCTCAAGCGGCATCGCCCCGATGCTTGCGATGAGGCTGTTTTTTTTTTGTGTGTGCAAGTTTGTAAAAATGAGGTTGCAGTACGTCAAGGTATTGGGGTGGCTAGGTTTGGAATCGGTCGTAGTACGGTTTCATCCGTACAATGTGTACACGCTCCGTGGGATTGCGTCGCCTCGAATGCAGGTGGCCTGCAGGCTTGACTTCGTAGACGAGGTCATTGTGTCGCTGTACGATCTCGTAGGGGCCAAAATACCGGGAAATGAGTTTTTCGGAGAGGCCTCGTCGTCGTACTGGAGTCCATATCCACACTTTGTCGCCAACGTCATATCGCGTGTCAAGTCTTCCTCGGTTGTAGCGGTCGGCATCGATGCGGTGTTGGTGGCGTATTCGGTATCTTGCTAACTGGCGGGCTTCTTCCGCTCTTTGTAGAAAGTCGTCAAGATCGGGGGGGTAGTCATCTTGGTCTATTGGTAACATAGCATCCAGTGTTGTGGTAACAGCACGACCGTAAACTAGTTCAAATGGGGTGATTTTGGTGGTCTCTTGCACAGCCGTATTATAGGCGAAAGTGACGTATGGTAAAATTTCGTCCCACTTTTTGTGCTCGACATCCACATACATGGATATCATGTCCGCTAAAGTTCTGTTAAGGCGTTCGGTCAGGCCATTGCATTGAGGATGATATGCAGTGGTTTTCCTATGAACAGTGTGAGTCATGTTGAGCAGGCACTTCAAAAGTTGCGCCGTGAAAGCCGTTCCGCGATCGGTGATTACAACCGTTGGAGCGCCATGTCGCAGGACTATTTTGTGTACGAAGAATTGGGCCACTTCTGCTGCCGTTCCTCGTTCCAAAGAGTCTGTTTCGGCGTATCTAGTTAAATAATCAGTGGCCACAACGATCCATTTCTTGCCGAGTAAAGATGTCGGGAAGGGTCCAAGGAGGTCCATTCCAACTTGGCGGAAAGGCGCTTTCGGTGGATCTATAGGTTGTAGAAGGCCCGCTGGTTTAGAACGTGGTGTTTTTCGTCTTTGGCACTCGCGGCATGTTTTGACGTAGTGTTGCACTGAAGCTAGTAGCTTGGGCCAATAATAATGGAGACTGATCCTTGCAAGCGTTCGCGTCACACCCAAATGTCCAGATGTGGGCTCATCGTGACACGCTCGAAGTATTTCTTGTCGCATAGTTGCTGGAACGACAAGCAGGAACTTTTCGCGGTTGGGCTTGAAGTTTCTCTTGTAGAGAACGTTTCCTCGGAGGCAGAACAATGCGAGGCTTCGAGAAAATATACGGGGTACTTGTACGTCAATTCCTTGCAGGTGTTCGATAAGCGGGAGTAATTCTTTGTCTGTACGTTGGAGTTCGGCTATTTGAGTGGTCTCGACAATTCCTACGAACGGAAAGTCGTCTTCTTCTGATAGTGGTGTGTCTGTAGGAGCCCGTGACAAACAGTCGGCATCGGTATGTTTTTTGCCAGATCGGTATACCACTGTTATATCGTATTCTTGCAGTCTGAGGCTCCACCTTGCTAGTCGTCCAGATGGTTCCTTTATGTTCGCCAGCCAGCAAAGCGCATGGTGATCGCTGACTGCCTTGAATGGTCTACCATATAGGTACGGCCGAAATTTACTGATGGCCCAGACGACGGCAAGGCATTCTTTTTCCGTGGCCGAATAGTTTGTCTCTGCTTTTGTTAGAGTCCGACTGGCATAAGCTATCACTTTTTCTTCACCTTTCTGCCACTGTATTAGAACGCATCCAAGGCCGATGTTACTGGCATCTGTGTGTATTTCCGTGTCGGCTGTCTCATCAAAGTGAGAAAGAATCGGGGGGTTTTCTAACCTCTTTCTCAATTCGTTGAAGGCGCTTTGTTGCTCGTTTTGCCACTGGAAAGGCACATCTTCTCTCGTAAGTCTCGTTAAGGGTTCTGCGATCTTTGAAAAATTTCTCACAAATCGTCTATAGTACGCACATAGACCTAGAAATCTCCGTACTGACTTTTTGTCTGTTGGCACCGGAAACCTTGCGACGGCGGCCGTCTTATCAGGATCAGGGCGAACACCTTGGGCGCTGACGACATGCCCAAGAAAACGAAGCTCTTCGAAAGCTAATCGGCACTTCTCTGGCTTGATTGTCAAATCTGCCGAACGGATTGCCTCTAACACTGACCGAAGGCGCTTGATGTGCTCCTCAAATGTAGCCGCGAAGATGACCACGTCGTCTAGGTACACTAGGCAACACTGCCACTTCAATCCGGAAAGCACAGTGTCCATCATGCGTTGGAACGTTGCCGGCGCACAACAGAGACCAAACGGGAGAGCCTTAAATTCGTAAAGTCCGTCCGGGGTAACAAAAGCAGTCTTTTCGCGATCACGTTCATCAACCTCGATCTGCCAGTATCCACTTTTCAGATCTAGTGATGAGAAGAACTTGGCACACCGAAGTCGATCTAACGTGTCGTCGATGCGTGGAAGGGGATATACATCCCGTTTAGTCACAGCATTCAGTTTCCTGTAGTCGACACAAAACCGTAGCGTGTTATCCTTCTTCTTGACAAGCACCACGGGAGATGACCACGGGCTGTTAGAAGGCTGGATAACATCATCTTCAAGCATTTCTCGTACCTGCTTCTTGATGACTTCCCTTTCCTTAGGGGAAACACGATACGGGTGCTGGCATACCGGCCTGGTTGTCTCGTCCGTTATGATCCTGTGTTTTGTAATGCTCGTGCGCCGTACCTTTGAACTGTTGGAGAAACAGCTGCCAAATTCCCGCACGAGGTCGTATAGCTGTTGACGTTGAATCTCTGAAAGATTAGGATTTACGTATATTGTGTCGCAGGCATCAGATGGAAGTTTCACATTCGGTGACGTCGTTTCAAGACTGCATATTTCTGTCACTTCACAGAACTCATGAAGAAACGCTATTGCCGTCCCTTTTGCGATGTGCTGGAATTCGTTACCGAAATTCGTCAAGAGGATGTCTGTGCACCCGTTTCGCAGCTGGATAATCCCTCGTGCCACACAAACGCCTCTTTTCAAGAAAACATCCACGTTGCTCTCCGCCACACCCTCGTAGTCGCTGAATGCATCATTATGCACGAGAACCATTATACTGCTCCGTGGCGGTACAGTCACATCATCGTCGACGACGCGCAGTGGAGTGGTACATCGTTCATCTGATCGTGCTACCTTTAAAGCTTGCTCCGTCGAAAAGGACACGCTCGACCTCTGTAAATTGATAATCGCACCATTAGCTTGTAGGAAATCCATTCCCAGTATCACTTCCCTCGAGCACACAGGCAGGACGACAAAGTCACCGACGTAAGTGAAGCCCCGTATCATGACCCTTGCGGTACATCGGCCGGAAGGGGTTATGAGGTGACCACCTGCAGTACGTACTTGAGGTCCACCCCATTCGGTCAGAACTTTCTTGAGTCGCTTCGCTAATTCGTAACTTATCACAGAATAATCCGCACCAGTATCGATCAAAGCATTGAGCTCTAGTCCGTCAATCACCAACGGCAAGTCTGAAGTAATTTTCTCTGTACTGCACTCCTTTACCTGGAAACAGTCGTCGTTATCAGGCTCGTACCGCAGTGGAGGATCTTCATATCCCAAGTCGCCAGCGGCCTCGCCTCCACAGGTCGCCCTCTTCAGTTTCCCGGATTTGGGCTAGGCGAACGCTGCCTAGACGTGCTTGGGAAGGGACGTGGGCTAGACGAGCGGTAGCGCATAGGGGATGGTGAGCGTGGTTGATGACGACGAGGCGGGTCAAATTCCCGACGTGAGCATAGGTATTCTTCAATCTCGGAAGGTCTTTCGCCGTTTCGCGGACACGGTGCATTGATGGCGAATCCCCTAAGACCAGCTTGACGATATCGGCAGAATCGGTACAGGTGGCCAGCCTCTCCACAGTGGAAACACAAGGGCCTACGTGTGGCATCTCGCCACACATCGCTCTTCCGTGGCATCATCTCTCTCGCACGAGGTGGAGAGGCTGGCCACCTGTACCAAATTCTGGCAACTCTCCTCGGATACGGCGGCTGACTCGTTGGTGCACCGGTGTAAGCTCCACTGGTTGCGGCTGGTCAGTGCTTGGACTTCGCTCTTGCGTGGGGCTCGGAATCATGTACCCAGCACCTCCACCAGAAAATGTAACGGATATAACAACCTCACAACCGGGACGTCCTATTTACAAGGTTTAATAAGGGCGAACTTGTGCCCAAAGCCAAAAGAACTACACAGTAGCTGGGAGAAAACAGCGAACGCTCGTCGTCCTCTTCTTCTCTTCTTTTCCGCTGCTCGGTAGCAGCTCGTGCACAGGCTGGGCCGGCTCGTGCCTTCCGGCGGGCTTCATGAGTCGTAGCGATGCCGTCAGCGTTCCTCTTTTAACAACGTCTGCGTTGTACTGCGCCTTAACAATTCCTCGTGGCAATATCATAGTTGAAATGAAGAAGAACAAATGGTCATGGGCCGGGCACGTAGCACCTAAACAGGATAGCCACTGGTCATTAATGGTTACTGAATGGATCCCCAGAGAAGGCAAGCGGGCTAGGGGGAAACAGAAAGTTAGGTGGGCAGAGGAGATTAGAAAGTTCGTTTGATTAGGGGCTGCAGCAAGCACAGGATTGGGTTGACTAGGGGAACATGGGAGAGACCTTTATCCAGCAGTAGGCGTAGTGGAATGACGATGACGATGATGATGATGATGATGATGACACTATATTGCATGTCAGCATATATTTAAATATTTCAAATTAGGTGTACGGAGTAGCATCTTTTCTTGCAGAACGTTTTCTTGAGTCCAAAATAATGTTGGCTCACGTGCTTGTATGCAGATGGTGGTGGCATCAGGTTACTAAAAATAGATGACATTAGCGGCTTAATCTGCTCCCACTTTGATCCTCCCATGCCATCGAAAATTCTGGCGCAAGTCGCTGTGTACGCACGACAACCCGTAGCCCAGCCTAGCAAAGGCGGTGTTCCTTTACGTATACAATAATTGCCCTCCTTACCGTCGATAAAAGCCAGACTTTTGTTCTTACGAAAGAGGTCTAGAAAGGGGCACTTAGGGTAATGTCTTCAAAATGGCGTGATTGCAAAAGATTCCTTGAATATCCAAGGAGCATATGGCAGGTGAGACTGAGTCCTGATCTCCACAGTCCCCTATCAGTGTGTAATGCTGACTCAACTAAAATCGGAGTTGAGAAAGCGCTTATGTATAGTGTATTTCGAAGAAAGTGCATTTAAAAAGCCCCAGGAATGTCTGCGTCGTCTTCGGTGAACTTCAGGAGCACTGCTACGCCTCAAAATTGCGCAACGTCATTCTCTATCAAATTTTATACCTTTACTCTTACCGTAAATAACCCTCTAAGGGGACATAAAATGCGCAAATGCAATGTCGCTAAACTCTAGCTACATCACTCCTTTCTCTCTTCAGCCTTCTTTTGGCAATGGCGACGCAAATCTTCTCTGCTTAGATGACTCCGCTGCCTTTACGAAAGCTGTGTTTCAAGGACTTTGTGTTACCATCAATTGAGCTTGTTTGACTTAAACTGACAAGGCTCACTGTAAGAACGGTTTTATCGAAGTGGTTTTAGCAGGATTACCCGTCCTCCAAGATTTCAATCACACGAGGGATAAGGTTAAGCCAGACAGGCGAACAATTGGCCCACCACTGAATTTGGTCTTTGTTCTGAGTGCTTTTAACACGGCGAATGCGATAGAAGCTTCCTGAAGTTTGTCATAATGCTTCATGAAAGCGTGGTGTAGTCACACACAGCACGCTTATGAACTAACATGAAATACGTATGCATAGACGCACACTTCCAAAAGCTACCCACTGCACATAGACAACTCGATAGATGTCTCCTTATGCGCGGATTGAAACCAGCGAATCCTGTGCGACACAATTTAAGCTGCGTAGGGCTTATATGCCATAAATTAGTGATAATGAAACTACGACTGCCAGCCACAGGTGCCGCCTCATAAAGAAAGTAACTTAAAAGCAATTTGTTTTTTTAATGCGAAGCCTTGCTTTGTCTACTGCAGGCCCTTTGAGCATATCTATCTATCTATCTATCTATCTATCTATCTATCTATCTATCTATCTATCTATCTATCTATCTATCTATCTATCTATCTATCTATCTATCTATCTATCTATCTATCTATCTATCTATCTATCTATCTATCTATCTATCTATCTATCTATCTATCTATCTATCTATCTATCTATCTATCTATCTATCTATCTATCTATCTATCTAGCCCCGACGTGTGCTCTCGTGATGGCCTCTTTAATTTGGTTAGGCCTAAATTAGTAGAGGAGTATAACAGAGTTCGAGAAATACATGACAGTTTGGTCACAACATTAGCAACGTGCAAATCTTGTCGCGTACGTCGTCAAGCTGTTTCTTGCATACACTTGTGGCGCATGCCCATGTACATATTATGGGCCGCAGTTCGCTGGCATGTGTCACAGGTGGTTGACAGTTTACAACAGGCCCAGAATGGCGAGTACAGACATAAGTAACTCAAATGTGAGAGCGTTATTAAAAACTGACATCGGCAGCGTGGGCCCGGCGAATTCAAAGAATCAATGTCAGGGTTCCAGCAGAAGTTTAACTTCAGAATACTGCGTGGATATCAATTATTCTAGCACAGAGCCAAGCTTGGTCCCGAAACTGCTTATGAAAAGACCCTAATGTTTGTGAAACTCCTACTGTGGATGCAGTGCTGGTTATATAACTTTATAGACATTAGGTATGTACTCCTATACACACTTTTTTTAAAAGGTGGGGCTACTTACTAACTTTTGAGGGAGTAAAGTGCTGTCACACCATTCGCTAATAAGTGGTAACTCCAGGTAGTAGACCGCAGAGGTTTACTACTTCAGATTACTTTATACCTCAAAGTTAGCGAGTAGCACTACCTTTTTTCAAGAATGTATGACACAGCCGTCATGTCGGGTTAGCGTCACTTGTAGTTACGCGCTGATCCCGGATGTTGATTTATGTTGCATTATCAAAGGTAACCATCCTCGCAATTGCAAGCGCTACATGTCAGCGCGATACCCACGTTGCAGTTGGCATTGTTACGCAACTGTAAACAACAGTTTAAATGAAACGTATGCAACTATTCAACAAAGGTCTGTACGTACAACGTATGTACATACCTCTAGCGCCATTTCGTAACGTTTCGCTGAATGAAAAATTACAACACAGCGGCCTTTCTTCGCATGTCTTGCATAACATTGATTCCCAAGGTGCGTGGTATCTGTATACAGAGTTTCTTTACCTAAAATAAGATCTGCTCACCAGAGGCATGTGTAAGTAAATCTATAGACTTTTTCCCCTAAGGGGTCGAGGAACGTCACCGTTTCATTCTTATGCTTTTATACATACTTTTATTAATGCTTTTATGCATGCGCTGCTTGCGCTATGACAAACGCAGCAGAACAAGTCGTTTGCGAGCATAGCTCGGAATTCTGTGATACAGCGCACCGCAACCACGATATAAATATGAGCGAGGACGTACTGGCTGACACCGATTTATTCTTGACCACCTGGGATTCTTTACAGCGCTTTTATATATAGGTATTCAGAACTTGTGAGTCTTAGACGGAATTAACAATTCTTTTTATTTTGCTTCAATTTGCCGGCTTGCACGTATTCCTATACCCTGAATAACATGTTCAACGCGAATGCTTGCATGCGATCGTTGTCACGAAATATGCTAACGAGCCACTCTGTTTCTTCGAATTATTCTTGGTCTCTTTTCTTCTTGTTTGTGCTTATACAGAGCGCGCGTGATTACAATTTTCTGAAATATTAGTTTCAATATGTTTACACTGTTTATAAAGTGAACCAAAAAGGCAAAACAAAGGACGCCTGGTAAGGCTCTTTAGTTACTATTGAAATGAATTCGCGATTTCACAAGCCTGGTTGATGTGCATGTAGCTGCCAAACAGAAGAGATGTCGTGCGTTTTCAAACTGTATTATAAATGTCTGCCATTGGAAAAATTCCAGAGACGAGGATTTCTATATGCGGGCATTAATTTTCTTTTCTAATTCTCAGGGCGAGAACAGAGGCTCCGCTGAAGTTGAAAATTACCTTCGCGGAAAAATTATCTTCGCGCCTTTAGTTGTGCAAACTTTCTCGTGTATACGTTAACGATTTCACGCGTCACGGGAGGCGGTCCAGCTAGTTATTCGAGGAGCTCCGCCGCGCTACAGAAATAGCAATTTTTTAACGCCCGATGACTTCCATTACGTCCTATAGGTGTCTTTTTTTCTCCTGATATTGTTGTTACTATGCCCTTCTTGGTGAATGAGAGCTTCTCTGATATGACAAAACGCGTTGGTCGCGAGCGCCAAGCCAAGGACGAGACTGCCTGAAATTGGAAGGGGGTGGATAAATAAACGAGAAAAACTGCAGGCAAGGGATGCTGACAGAATCCGAGGCGTAAAGAAAAGGGGCGGAGGGAAAGCAGCGTACCGCGAGGATTCCTCCGGGGGAATCGGGGTAAAGGCGATGTAAAAGAAGGCCTCTCCGCGAGGGTGGCGTCCGGGACCCCGGAAAATAAGGTGGGCGAAAAGGGAGACGGAGGGGGTTGGCGGGGAGGACGAATAGCAAAAGGATGGGACGGAGATGGAGAGGAGAGGGAGAAGGTGACGATAGGGAGACGGCTCTGAGAAAAGGGGAACCGCGACAAGCGGGGCGAAAGCTGAGATAAGCCGGAAAGCGTGGCGGTCGGCCACGACGAACGAGCCCCGAAGCAACAATGAAAGTAGAGGGGAAGCGGCTCGACGGGGCAAAAAGGAAGCAGTGATTGCGCGCACGCACCGCTACGTTGTCTGGGAAAGGCGCGCGGGCTGGGAAATAAGGGTTGCGTGTTCCTCTCCCGTTATCGCCTTCGCGCACCAGAAAATTGTCCGGAGCTCTCTGTCCTCTTCCTCCGCGCGCGTCGTCCCTGTCGCCGAAACGGCGCCGTCAACGGTTGTGTTGCGGTATCAACCCGCGAGCCCTCGATACGTACTGTTACGTTTGATTGCTGCGTCCCAACGGGCTGATATCACTCCCTCGGCGCCACAGAGAGACGCCGGACTGGTCTGTATCACTGGAGCACCAGACTGTACCCGCAGCAAACGAGCCGATCCCGGCGGTGGCACGAGATATCGCGTATGCTGCGTGACCCGTGAAATCCAACACACGGGTGCTCTGATGCTTTGGCAGTTTAAGCTTAAGGTGGTAGTTGTGCTGTTTGGTTGCTGCATCGCCCCGCTGCGATGGTCTAGTGGCTAAGGTACTCGGCTTCTGACGCGCAGGTCGTGAGATCGAATCCCGGCTGCGGTGGCTGCATTTCCAATGGAGGCGGAAATGTTGTGGGCCCGTGTGCTCCAATTTGGGGGCACGTTAAAGAGCCCCAGGTGGTCGAAATTTCTGCAGACCTCCACTACGGCGTCTCTCATAAACATATAGGAATTTTGTGACGTTAAACCCCACATAGTAATCAATCAATTGGTTGCTGCATCGTTCATTTTCATATGCCAGGCAAAAAAAAAGGAGAACACATGCAGGCGCGCACTTGAAGGTTAGCACATTCATCGAAGCCGAAAAAGAAAAACAATGCATGTACTTTAGTGCGGGCAGGTTTTGTTATTCTAGGTGAGGTGTCTGCATGCTTCTTGCCCTTTTTATCTCTTCATATATATAATATGTAATGTGTTTGCTTGTGTAGTACCTGCACGTGCGTGTATGGTGCTATTATTGTAGTAGCTCCACAGGGATCGAAAGCAGCACCTCACATTTCCTAACTTGGCCTGTCGACAACAAATTGAACTAAAACGTTTCACAGCTTCCTGGTCAGGCAAGACGACCCTAGCCCGCAAAGACAGAATAATAAGATGTTCTTGATGTTTTTTGTAGAAATTGTCGCAGCAAACAAGAGAACAACTCGACGTAATTTCTTCCCGCTTCGCAGCTTCTCCAGCCGAAAAATCACCCTTCGATAACCCTCTGTCGAGAAACGAAAGAAGCCGAAAGTGCGGCCCTCGTACAAACACAAACCACTTTGCTCGAGTCATAGCCGCAGGCTTACAATTCGTTCCATCTTCATCTGGCGGACAGTCGAAAGTGGGCGTGGTAGGGGACACTGATCCGAATGACACCGAAGTTTCGGCAAGAGGAAGAAAGCAAGAGCGCGAAACAATCGAACTGCTTCATTTCCAGACGGCGCCAGGCGCTGTACTTGGAGGACTTCCGGTCGTTTGAAAGAGTGCGTTCCCCAGACGGGCGGCCAAGCAACCGAATGGTCTTTGTCGCAGGATGCGTCGGGAAGAGGAGGCCACGACCGAAGGACTGCCATCCTCGTCGGCGTTGCCGAGGACGTATACGGAGGCGCACAAGTTCATATGGTGAGCGCGTTGCCGTAAGGGAAAGAAAGAGAAGAGTTAGAAGAGGGAGTCTAGTGAGCACCAATTTCCGAAACTTGCCATTCGGGCCTGTCGTGGTGTGCGTGCTGTACAATGCCCGTAAGGAGCATTGTGCTGAAATGCGCCTCGCACTCTGCCAGCTTCTTCTCCGCGTTGTCATTTCGTCTGTTGCACTTGTCCTCCAATAATGCGTCCCAAATCGACCAGCTCTAATGGCTTTCCTTTAGGGAATGAACGACTCTTTCCTTTTGCACACATCGACTGCGCCCTTCGCTTATGGTTGTCTCTAACCCGAAGGGACCACAGTGCTTGGGGCGATGTCAAGAACGGGAAAAAAGATCACTGAGTGCGGTCGCAAACCAATGACATCCACGACAATCATGCTGAGACAAAATACGCCTCCCATTTCTTACGGCGCTTGCAAATATGGTCCTCTCATCACATAAACCCATGATCGACGGCACATGCACAAGTTTAACAAAACCTTTCCCAGAATATGTTTGCAGATGCCCGTTCTGGCGTCTTATGTTTCTTACTGAATGGGGCAGTATGAAATGATCATTTATTCTGACGAAGGCAGGCCCTCCTGCCAAAACGTTGGTGAACTTTTGCATTTTTTTTTTCAGTAAGAGCACTTACCCAAATGTTTCACGGGCTTCATTCACATATAACATCGCAACGTTGCTTTTGCATGCTCAATAATGCTTCAGTATTTAATCACATTGTCGTCTACAGAAAAA
Source organism: Rhipicephalus microplus (assembly GCF_013339725.1). Lineage (NCBI taxonomy): Eukaryota > Metazoa > Arthropoda > Arachnida > Ixodida > Ixodidae > Rhipicephalus > Rhipicephalus microplus. The sequence goes on from NC_051165.1 coordinate 252,009,563, forward strand.
ACAACGCATAGACATAAATGTGCTGTGGTTCAAGCCCATGATTGAAAGAGTTTGTCATTGTCATTGCAATTTTCATATCCTTTCACCTCAGTAATTCAGTAAAATTTAGCAAAAACTTGGGTGGAATAGACTACAAGTATTAATTACCGAAGTCGACGCTAACCACAAGCACGGTTGTTTTTAGCGTCCCCTTTTGAAATGAACTATTTTAAGCCTAACATCGTGATCGCCGCTCCGTTGTAACCTTTCAAGGAGCTTTTCGCGTGCAACATCTTCGCACGCTCGCACTTCCTTAGCTGCTCACTGAGCGTGAAATCCCACTTTCTCGGGTAAAAGCTTTTCACTGTGGTTCTTTTACTTTTACCAGTTTACAGTTTTGCGATTTTCGAACCTTCTTCATCCAGCGCCATACCCCCGCCTCGACTTGCGAACCACTCTTTTTGTTTTGGTATCGCGTTATGTTTTCGTTGATGGATATGCATACCTAAACACGTGGTTGTACTTTCTCATCGCGCCCTTCGTGCTGCCTTTCTGATGACTCTCATATCTGAGCTCTCGCCGGTTACTTCCTGAGATGAACGAGCGTCTTCCGGCCAGAGGAAGTGCGTTTCCCTGTTCTCGTGTCGTCGTGCCTAATGACAGAAGCCTCGCCGTCTCCCTCCTAGCGCCGCATCCTGCCCAACCCCTTCAAAAAACGAGCACTATTAGGGAGCGGGCGTCGCGTTCTCGCCATCGCGGCTGCACCGTGCCCGTTTCGACGCTCGCCTCCGGCGCTGTCGCCCAGCATCCGAGCGCTCCTCGCCTCTCGTCCTATTCCGTCAGCACGTTTGAGATGCTTCGCCATCTGCCACTGAAGTGCTGCAGTGAAACAACTTTGTCCCTTTGCCTCTTCTTTTTTTGTATTTTTTCATTGTTCGACGACCTGATGTATTCGGTTGCCGCAAACGTTATGTAAGTAGAGACGACGAGTCGAAGACATCTGCCTGCTTCGCTACAGTTCATAGGCCGGAGCACTGTAACACAAACGCAGCTTTTTGTTGTTTTTTTCTTTCCATTTTCTCTCATGTGCACAGCGCGCAAGTAAGTTATGAGCAAAGCTGTATGCTGCGTTGGAATTCAGCGAATGTCCTCGTATGACTCGTTACGCTTTGCAGTAGCGATTTAAAACTTTCTCTCTTTTTTAGGCTTCTCTCCGTCTAAAGAAACGGCAACGGAGGCTTCTGTGACTCGCTCAACTTGCTTGAATACCCCCTGAAATACTTGTTCGAAACAGCCGCATGTGACTTATTAAAAAAAAAAGCTGGCTCGTTTCAAGTATATGTTGTAATGAGGAAGTATGCAAACGTGGTAAGATGACGAGTTAGATCATGGAAGGTAAAAAATCTATATACGTAGAAGCGTCTCCTGGTTGCATGCTTCGTATATATAGTGGAAAAGACCGTCAATAATGTTCATACCACGTAAAATGTTGTTATTTAGGTCAATTTAAAGACACCTATATTTATCACCTTTTGAGCTAGCTCGACTATCTGACAGCGCAGCCTGTGAAAGGGCAAGTATGAATATTTTCGTCACATCTATCATGATCCCCTTCCTCACTAATTTGGTTCAGGTCAACGATCGAGTTGTTACTCCAATAGGTTAATACTTCCTCCTATATTTTGCCTTGAGTGTCTAGTTTAGACCTATGTGCCAGGTTAGGTTCTGCATTGTGCGTTTTGTCCTTCGACGACATGCAATCAGCAAAGAGTCAACATTGTAAGTTAAAGCATACGTAAAACTGCTCCAGTATTGTGCACAACATAAGCTTTAAAGCCACCGAATAAAGGCAAATTACTTACACTGCAAAAAAAAAGACATAGCGAATACAGTTCTTGCTTTCTTCATCTGTGAAGAGTTGCACTTGTCTTGACTGGTACGTCGCACTTGCCTATTATACGCGTTGGCTCCTGTCGTTTCTTTTCAAGAAAACTCACAGATGTGGTAAAATGGGGGCAGTTATACTGTTTTCACCTAAACAAGCCGAGGCGAACCGAAAACTCTTTGACCCTGCGGAAGAGTTTCTCAGCCAAAGGTGGTCGGCTGGGATCGATTGAGCCAACATCTGCAGTATACCGACTGAGAGATCGGGCTATGCTTTGTCGGCTTTATTTTTCCTGAGGAATGTAAACAGCAGACGGGCCCCACCCGTTCCCTCCTTCGAGAGAGACGCGCTTGTGTTTTATTCTGGTCGCCAGCAGTTTGATGTGCTTTGTAAGAAACGCCTTTCAGTGAAGAACTCGATATATTGACCCACGTCTCAGCTCAACTTAGGCATCCCTCGTGGGGCATTTCTCTACCATTGGGAATTGTGGCAGGAATGTGGAGTGCCTAATGTTGCGACATGCCCATTGTTGGTTCGTGACCAGATTCGAACCACTGCTGTGCTTCGTTTTGTGGACAAGAACAAAGACGTAAGAATGAATATTGAACGGTACAAAGTGTACTGTTATATTAACATGAAAGTAATTTTGCTTTTTCACTCGATGTCGTAAAATGTACACATGAGGTGTGCGCGGTAGAAAGCTATGTGTCTCGTTTCACGCGGGTGGTAACCAATTTGCTTATAAGTTTGATATCTTGTTAGGTTATGTATGTTCGTCAACTTAGAAAAGAAGATGTCGTAAAGAGAAAAATGCGTGCTACGAAATTTTTCCCAGCATGGGCTGCATGACATTGTGGCCCTGCGCAATTGTTATGAAAACAATTGAACACAGTTTTGAGACTTTATGTACCATTTTGTGTTATACGATGTTCATTACAGTGAAGTACAAGAAACAAACTATTGTTAATATCAATGCATCACTTTACTGGAGGCTGAGTAGAGTGATCATTTATGTCGGTGCTTTCCTTTATATTCCATACCTGTCGTGCGACATCAAAGGTGTGGGAAACTTGCTATATGCATATGCATAGTTTCACACGCTCAACAATGTCTGAAAGGAATCTACGGGTTAGCGATACGCCTGCAGATAATGTGACTCCACTCTTGAAAGGCGGACGCACCTTGTTGAAGCATATTCTTGAAATTCGGCCAGCTCCAGTTAGTTATACTCCATGGATTCTGGTAGCACCGCTTTGCGTGGTTGCATGAAAATGCGTTGCATTGTTAATTACCAATATATACTGCTCATCAGGGTTCACGAGTATGAGATGTGATGACACCAGATGGAGTCAGTGCAGCTGTGTCTGAAATGACGATAGTTATAGCGCGAGAACAAAACGACGACACAGAGACAAGAAGGACACGAAAGACTCTTGTCGCTGTGTCATCGTTTTGTTCTCGCGCTATAACTATCGTCATGCCATACCAACTAGTCCAAGCTGCCACACTTCTAAATGTGTCTGAAAATTTGGTATGATGCTTCCACCTTTAGCATCATCAAATATAGAACGTGCGTGATCAACCAGAGACTCTCGAAAGTCTGGTTAATATTCACAGTACCACTTAGCCGTTAAAAGCAATCATTATTTGCTCGTCGACTACACCTTTTACAAAATAACAGACTTTGACATGCTTATAAGTTTCACAGAAGCACAGCGCACATCGACAAGCAGCAAGTCACGAGTCTTATTTTAAATGCTAATCCTGCTTTAACATTCTAGGCTTCCCAGAATATATTCAATGCAAAACGGACGTTTCTTTATACCTGTCGACTTAAAAAGCAGACATTTCCGGTCATTTAAACGAAAGCATAGTGCCTCTATTTCGGCGAACTCTTAGAAAATCGGAATCACCTAATAGGAATGTAAAATCAAGTGTAAAAAACACCGTAGAATAAATATGAGCGAAATAAGTCATATGCTAACGACAATCGTTTTTATAAGTATACGGTCACCAGCTTTGCACATTTTGCTACGAGATATGGTAAAGTTTTTGTGAATGGTTCTGATGAAATGATTAGAGGCAGTCAGAGAACGAATGTAAAGAATAAAAAGTTCTCCAGAATAAGACTGTTTGAAAGTTTCAGTTATATTTCAGTGACGTTGCAGACATTATACTATAGGGTAATAGAAAAATAATACGCAGTGTTTATTTTGAGTTAACGCAAGCATTACATTTTACACTGTCCGATCAAGATCTCTCGCAAATGCTAAACACACGTAATGGGTCCAGTGGTCAAAAAGTTTTGTTTGATGCTGAATTACAAAGAAAATGGGATGGTAAGAAAAATTAGTGCGTTTGAATTTCTCGGTATTTCTTGCATTTGTTGATGCATTTATTAGTCTCCACGTCCGCACTTGCGGCAGTCTAGTCAAAGCTGTCGGGAGTAGAAAGTGCGTGGGTATTTTTTGTATTCCTCCTTCCAGCTTCATGAGCAGATAAAGGCTATCACTAAAGGTGCGCGGCTCGGAGAAATCGCTTCTTCTTAGCGCTTCGACGAGAAGTCCATACATCGATAGGCGCCTAGTCGACAGCTTCCCATTCTTCTTCCTGCACGCCAATTGGGGCCATCCCAAGGATTCTATTTGTTTTCCGCGAACGTGAAAACAGAAGAAAAGAGTTCACGATCCAAGACTTCTTCAGCAATGAACCAAGATGAAGGAAAAAGGAAACTCGAGATACGAAGGACCACTGCCAGTCCAATTACCTTCGCTTATTTTTCGACACTGACGAAGATGTGATTAATTATAGATGGCTGCGCTATCGAAACACATTAAGAAGGAAATTACCTTCCTGCTTGCGTGTAATGCTTAAGTTATCATTCTCTTTGTCCTTTTCGTTTTAATTAGGCAACGCACTTCAATATCTGGAATTCTTCCGCCGAGCCATAGTTTAACTGTGAAACTTAGCTTCTTTGTCTGAATCAATGGACAATACTTGTATAATTAACTTGACAGCAATTTGAAGTTCTGTACTTTCCTCCATCTCAATAATTGATCCTGAAAAGCTGACATTGATTACCATCACCTATTTTGCAAGTACACTGCAGAGCCACCCTAACGTACACTCTACGGAGTAATTTAAGTTAGCTTGTGAAATTTTGTTCATGCTAGAGTATACCTAAAATGAGAGCAGGCCACGCAAGTTCATATAGACTGGGAAGGTGCATTAAAAATTGCGACAAATGATATCCTCATGCTATTTGCAGTGGTAGAAAGAGGCCGTAACTAACAAATTAGACTAGAAGACTTGAGAGCTTTAGAGGAGAAAGCTAACAATGATTCTGCTTTCAAAGGGACGGTACGAAAGGAACGCATTCTCTTAGGTCTAGAGGCCACTGAAAATCAGGATTCAAGATATGCATTTTAAGCGGCTCGTTTTTTTTTTTCATAACAGTTGTGCTAGGTGATTAATTGTTTCAGGGACGAAGCTCCTTAAAGCGGAACTCGTTCGTCTCTCGTCGTAGTACGTAACATGTCTTACTCTTTGATCTGCAAGGTGGTGCTGGTGGGAGATTTCCTCTTGTGCAGTCGTCGAACAATAAAAAATTCGCAGCGTGTGCGTTAACTAAACGCCGAATTCTCCTGTCTCTCATTCCCCATTAGCAGCCATTGGCATGTACATTGAGCACTATCTCACAAGAAAAGGTTGCTACGTTATACTCGCTGGTCGTAACCTCCTTGGTTTTAGAAATGTTTAGCAAGTGTTGGGCCGCAGTGCCATGAATACAGTGAACTAGTATATACCATGAACTCGAGGTGGTTAAAGGTGGGAAGTAGACGCGAAGCGCAAGCCATGAGAAAGTGTGCGTGTGCCACCTCTCGTTTAATCCTCGGAATGTCCGCTGGACGGCGGTGCTTCTATATGCGGAATATATGATGAAAATATGCGAGATGGTGGTACTCTGGTGTTCACTAGATGGACGAACGGACACACAGACAGATGCATAGACGGACGCACGGATGGCTGCACGGACAGATGGACGCATGGACAGAAGCAGGGGTGGATACATGGACGAACGCAGGGACGGACGCACTAACAGACGCACGCACGGACGGGCGAATGCACGCATGGACGGTCACACAGACGGACGCATGGACGAAGCAAGAACGAATTAGCGGATGAATGCTTCGCCCCACTCTCCATCATTCACTCCGTAGATATGCTGCCATTTTTTTTGTTAACACACTTGAAAGAAACTATAAGCTACAAGCAAAGTTGTTAAGGAGTCCAAGATCTTGGTGAGGCCAATATATCGACGAGCGCATTTTATATGTGCGGGCATGTCAACCATGCATACGCATATGTGCATTTTGTCGAAGCTCGTCCCGACATAACCATGCCGCCTGTGCCCGTATGATGCACATGATAAGAACAATACTGCCCTGCAACATGCCTACACTTGCCCTTTCTTAGTAAACATCAATTTACGGGTAAAGGACTAGAGTGTAGCAATTGTATGCTAATCAGGTGGAGGCATGGAAATTGTCCTGTGTCTACACATGACAATCTATAGACACTTCCAGAATGACTATGTTAGTTTATGATTACACAGAGATGGAAAACTTCGTGAATGGCGTCGATAGGACATGGTATAACCCTTGGTGGTATATATGTATCAACATGGTCTTTTTTGTTCAAGACTAATTGTCTGCTGCTTATTTGCTCATGCTTGAGTTTTTGCACTTTTGCGCACATGAGAATTAGATAAGCACGTTCATCCCATTTACCGTAACTTCATTACAGTATTTGAATGAGACGCAATACTTCATAATGTCACTTGCAAGTTATCCTCGTTTTTGTAGAGCATGTCACAAAGGATATCATTCAGCGTGTCTATATCAAAAAGTGGCTTTAGTACTGTGGATGCAAAAAAAAAAAATCTCAGTGACGAGAGAAACAACTCAGACCTATTTCTCAAGTCGCGATTTTCAAGATGAGCGTCGAACTCGCACAAAGTTTTTTGTATGACTAAAAATACTGCTCAATCATCACAAGCTATTCTTACCAACTAAAACCATGTGAGTACGTTATCTGGCTCTGTATTACCAAAGTAGGTACCTAGTTAGAGATAACACGAAGCATATGGAAGTTAACTACATTTTGCTCACTTGCTACCTTATTAGTGGGTGAGAAGATCAGGGAGAGAGAGATAAAAAAGGACACTAGTCTTAGCAGAGAACAAGGTGAATAGAAACTTTCTTGTCTCCTAATAATGCAGAAGAGCTCTGATGGCTTTCTTCGCAGAAGTTTTAACCCAGACTTAAGGACACTATATTCAACAACAGGCCCATCGTGCAGCCTACTCAAGGTACAGTACAGTACAGACGTTCGTAAGAGCTGCATCGATGAATCATACCTGCATATGAATATATATAGTGATTATGGTCATAAAGTGAAAATGGTACTTTCCATTAAAAATTTTTCAGAATATTTTGGCCTTGTCTACTTTTTCGTGATAGTTTACTTATTCTTAACGGCTGTCCGAGAATGCCACCGCTTCATGCAAGAGCCATTTCAGGCAATTTCGAACGTGTTATTATTGTAAAAGAAACGTACTTCGCTAAAAAAATTATGAGGACGTATGATTGCGAATTTGATTGAAATTAAATGCTTGAAAGCAACTTGTAATATTTCATTTTCATATATTACTCGACAACGTCCTGCACTTGAAATGCGCCTCGATTTCTATATGTTTGCAAATTACCAAACCAGCATTGTGCAATGTCTTGTAATATCTCGAAGTATGCTTACCTATACCTAAGAAGAAGAATTCAAGCAAACGAAAGTAAACGAATCTACTTTCAAAGTTTTTTGGGTGATATATGCCTGCAATACTGTGCTTGTGAGGTTAACTATGTGAGTTAAATTTTCTGTGCCTTGCTTACACCAACCAATGGTCGTCATAAATGTTTGTTCATGCATAGTTTATTTAGTATGGCAGGGCTCAGCACTTTGAAAATTGCAAGATGATTCACGAAATCTAATGGTTGCTATAATGGATACAATGATGCATCTCTCATCAAGATGATGTAAATTTAGAGCGAGCTCCTCGTCATAGAGACCGTTAAGCGCGTTATGACAAACCTTATTTCGACAGTTTTAACAAAAAATGTCTAAGCGTCTGCCAAGCGCACCACACAGCATCACGCAATGCTCTTTCTTTCCTGCGAGAACTGTCTGCTACGACGTCTTAAGAAATCTGCAGTCCCATCAGTTTAGGCCGTCTTCCATTTATCCCAACACATTCATCGTCTTCCAACCAGTATGCGCATGCAGATTGCTCCAAGGCCGTTGTCTCTAGCGCTGTCGGTTCTTCCCGACTGGCCTATTTTGTTAACTTTTCTTCGAACTGTGAGAAAACGGTATTGGTATGCACGTGTGGGAACGAAGCTATTTTTCTACGAATCCTCTGGCACGCTCTGCGCCGCGTGGACCTTAGCGTGTCGTAATGCCTTCTTCTCACGGGCTCTCTTGAAGAAACACGGTCGGTTGCACAGTATCGCTTTCCGTGAAGCAACAATACGAGACGGAGAATTCGAACGTGCGTTTGAACGTATTTATACCCATTCTGCATCTCCTTTACGCGTTTCATAAGTACAAGCCATCGCATGGAAGGAGAGAGGAGGTCAGATTGCGCTAAAGGCTGCGTTGAAAGGTGGTTATGGAAGGGTCCACACGGTGGGAGGAAAAGGGGGGAGATGAGAAGTGAGGGCTATTATCAGCGCTTTATAAATCTCGTCAACGGGCGAATGCCTCGACGAGGCGCATCAAAAATTTAAGCCTGCCAATACGCGATGCAGGGGTCCATCGTTCGCTGCGAGCGAGGGAGGGGACTGGACGTGATAAAGTGACTCAGTCGAAAAAGAATCGCGATTTGCCCATCCTGAGAAGTGAACTTGGATGAACGAATTATCCAAAGAAAAAAACGACAGGTTATGCAGAAAAAAACTAAAAAAAAAAAACGGTGTGCGAGATTGCGGACCTTGCGTCAAGCGAGAAAAAGCCAGTAAAGAACAAAGGAAGGAAATGTTGGTGGAGCTGGGATTATGGGATATGGAAATTGGGGCCAGTGAATTCCCTTACTGAGCACATTTTTATGCGCACGACAGGAGAAAGAACGAAACGAGGAAAGGTATAAAAAAGAATAGAAATCGGAGGTGTTTAAAAAGTCGGTGCGCTAAAATAGAGGGAAGTAAATTCGGCTGTGGGAAGAAAAAAATAAAACTGCAGAAGCTCGTGTATTGCTATACGTCTGCCTCAATAACCGGTAATTTGGAGAATGCAAACGTCCTATACCAAGACAGGCAGGGCACACGCCCATACGATGGGCGAGGAAGGAAAAATTGCTCCCAGATTTCAGATAAAACGCCAAGTAGTCTCATGCTAAAGCGAAGAAATGTTTCAAAAGAATGTGGGATGGAGTGCGGGTGCCACGCTGGGACAGTGGTAATTATGCGTTTGACTAAAGATGTGCGCATGCGCAGACGTTTTCTGCATTGGTAACAGTAGCTGCGGATCGGAAAGTATTTCTAAATGCGCTGAAGGTGGCCCGCAACTTCACTGGGGGAGATCTTAATTCGCGAAGCAGACAGCGCCCGATAAGTACACCACATTACAATTTCGAACGAAATAATGCTAGCTGCTAAGTCAAAGGAACACTTTTCTAAATATATAAGTCGATGCAGTCTGCTGCTCCGTATATGTATTCACCGAAATAACAAAAATTGAATCACCGATTTATGCTGACAAGCAAAAATGAAAACAACATCATTAAAGAAGTAATACAAGCATGAAGATTGTCCTATAACTTCCACTGGAGCACGCAAGTCAGTAGTGTTGTAAAAATTTTCGGCATTTTACGAGCAATACTTTCGGTTAACGTGTGCCAACCGAGCACCTCATACAAATGAAACACTTAAACGATTGCACGTAATATTGTAGGTGTCAAACCTGACGTTAATTATTTTTCGCGCCTGGAAGAGAAAAAGTAAGGTTCAGATGGATAAGATGCGACTAAGCTGTTTGCTGCCCTTCAGTGATGTGAAAATATGTTGAAAAATGAACGCCAGGCCTTTTTTTACCACTTTGCTTCATCCTGCAAATATATCTATGCCTGAAATACAATAAGGTAACTGGCAGAGAATTTCGCGCACCTAATTACTCGATATACTAGGGACTGATACGATAGGCTGGTGTGGTTGCAGCATATTAGCCGCGATTCCCGGCATAGAACGCCCTGTTACCTTCATAGTTTCCAGAAAACAGTGATTCGATAGTACACCACTAATAACAATTCTACTGCGACTGCATATTCCCCGAATCAATTTCGCTCAAACATCAGATGATAGTGTAACGCGCGATAATTTAGGAGGAAGCGAGAGTTGGTGAACTAAGCCTAATCTATGAGCCTGCAATACAGCTATAGTCATGTTAAGGCGTATGTTGAGCGCATGAAGTTCCGTAAGTTTCTTCCAATTGGCTGGTTTCTGTGCTACGTTGTTGAATAGAGACTGCGCGAGAAGCCTGATTTTTTTTCCTTAGAGGATTTTTTCGCAAGCAGGCATGGAAACTTCAGCGATTCCTTCCTCTGCAGTGTACCATGAAATAAAAAAATCAAAAGTAATTGCCGTGGATCAGGTGAAACTGTAAAATTGTACCAAAGAAACAAGGGTAAAAGCAAAGGCGTTCGTATTTCTCTCTTCTCATCAGCGATATGCCTCATTTACAAAGATTGCGTTAGCAGTCCTAATAAATTGCATGCCCAGTTAATCTTACGTACGTCTTATTTTCTTAGTTTTGGCTCATGGTCTCAATGTCTAAACAAGAAAGAGAACTTAGGCGTGGGTCGACAAGGATAATTAATTTTCAGGAGTACGTCTTTCAACAGCAAGATGTGCATGCTGGTTCTCTTGCAAAAATCTCCCGCTATTTCTTTTTATACCCTCTTCCTAATGAGAGCAGTCAAGAATGCGACGAGCGTTCCACGCTGCATGTAAAACATCTGGCCCAGTTTATTACGTCATGAGGCTGGCAATTCTTAATAAAGCTTGCTTCTCTTTCAAAACCTTCTCTATCAAAATGAGCAACCATCATGTAAAGTAGGGTGAGTTCGTTAAGATCATCTTCTAAGAAAACTGAGGTATCTGTCTCTTCCTTCTTTCTTTGCGCCTTGTCCTGCTACGCAGTAGCTTACAAAATAATCTAGAAGAAAGCATACCCCAGGATGTAAAATCTTCGTAATTAAACAAATAAAACGTTTAGAAAGATCATCTGATTGAGAGTACAGCAGCTTAAATCGCTGCCCCCGAAGGAAGCATCATGTTAACAATATGCTAAGGTGTGCCAGTTAGTGCATCATTACTTACTTGAAAAACGTAGCACTAGCTCGAAAGTATCTTTAGTCTGTTATCGGCCCTTCTCACTTTTAAGCTTGCGCCACGTCTTTCAATTAACGAAGCATCATATCCGTAAGGTGCACTTGGTTCTCCATAAAACAGGAGAAGAAAGCTGTGTTTTACAAAAATTTCACAAAGTTGTGATGTAAAAACTAAACTTAAGCGATTACATACTGCTCATAACGGCTTGCTATCCGCCCATGGCTTTCCGGGGGTGCCGGTTGGAAGTAATATAGTTTTTCAAAAGCAACTCCAGGAGTGTTTAGTCTTCGTTGTCCACAAAAGCATAATTACCCATGCTCATAAGCATTAAAAATGACGCCAAAGGTTCTTGAGTAATGATCTGGTATAAAATGGGCGCTCCTCACCCCCCTTTTTGCCTAATTAAATAGAAAGGAGTCGCCGCCCTCATGCATCCCCCATGCGCACTTTGATCATCTTAAACAAGACGTGATGCATCACACATAAAAAACAGCAATAACGAGCGTTGCTGCGCATCAACTACTACAGACATGTTCTTCAATCACAGGTGCCACGCACCTGCATGCCCATTTGCAGGTAGGCTTACTCTTTGTATTATCCAGCATATGCCTATCCTTATCATTGTAGTATACATGCTGGTAGTGCGCCATTATTAAAGCCACGTTTGAATATGCAGAAGTTTCTTCTTTGATCGTCCTTTTGTGCTTCAGCATGTATGTTTTGTAATAGTAGTCAGCGTAAATGTATGATGATAACGATAGATGTTACACTCGGTATTAAACTGAAAGTATTAAATAACCCAATCGACAGTATTTTGGTTATTACTGCAACTTAGGCTGTCTATGTAAGGTACACGTATTGCCTTTAATATATAGATACGAAAAAGCTTAGGCATTTTCACGAAAATTACTCTGTCATATAACTTGCTTGACGCTGCGACTATATGAGTGAATAAGCATTAATGAAATGAAGCACACAGTTAAGATGTCTTGGTGACATAAAAAGCTGATGAGTACGTAAATTATGACAAGAGTGATCAAAAAAACGTATGTAATGTTAATGTTGTAGACTGTTGTTGTAATCGTATTCTTCATAAAATTTAATAAAGCCACTGACCCACAATGCGTTGAATTCAGTTGTCAGTAACGCACAGCAAACGGCAAACTACTAACGCCTTTGCTACAGGTCTTCGTCATATTAAAGCTCGATACTGTTAAAAACTTTCATAGTATTAAACACTATTTTCTCGTTCGACCATACAACATTTCATGGCATAATAAAAAGCGACTTTTTTGTGTTATTGATCGACCAGCTCCTTGTCATGACACAACTGTTATAAGTGGCGATAAACCTTAGCGGAGGCAAAAAGTAAGAAAACAATCAAAAACATTCTAAATTTTTAAAAATGTTATCTTCTTACTTATTGTGAAAACACAGCTTGTCATCATTTCATATAAGCCATGGCCGTTTATTTGACAGAACGCAAATGAATGGCTGGGACGCTAATTTGAATAGGAGAGCCAGAAAACTAGTGATCAAGCTTAAAGCTGCGGTCCGATAACATAGATTGCTGGTTCGTATGACCAAGGAAACAGGAAACAGCTTATAAATATTCATCAATACTTGCAAAGGATTGTTTCGCAGCTGAAGCATGCGATTCCCTGCAAAGGATAATGCTTAAAAGGAGTTAGGTATCTGTGTTCGAACACAAACTCCATACGACAGGAGTACCTGAAGTGGTGTATTCCGAGGATAGGAGAAACTCCGCCGCTGTCTCCGAGAAAGCGAACAACACGGTGAGGCAGAGGGAGTACCACCATCCACGCATCCCGAAAGGGCTGCGGTGCAGGCCGGCTCGAGCGCAACTTTTCCTGGGAGGGCTCATGCCGGGCCAGCCAGTAAGTTCATCGGGGAAGTCGGAGGCGTCCTTGTCCGCTAATCACACTCGCGCGATACACAGCAAAACTCGGAGTTCCGGGTCTCGGAGAAAAGGGGCAGATTTGACGGGCAAATTACACTTCTGGTAGGTTCGTGTCAGCGTCCGAATGGCGTTCACATGTGTGTCAGAGGGAGCACGTCACTGACGCCACATCCTAAGGAATGCAGGGACATGGTCGTGTTGACGCTCCATGCATCTCCTGCACTATCGTTCACACCCCACCAACACGGTTAACGTGAATCACAGTTCACTCAATCCGATAGGCACGCAAGAACAATGCTCCTGCAGATACCCCACCAGACGTTCAAGTTTGTTTTGATTTGTTTCCGTGCTACAGCGTCCAACCTTTCTAACCGACGACCTCACTGTTTCCCGCCCTGCCGGCAGGCGCGATCCCTAGAGGCAAACTTTTCGCCGCCCCCGTCTTCTCCCTTTCTTTTCCCGTCTTCAGTGGTGCGCACGACTCAGAAAGTGGGACAGTGTCGTGAGGAGGCAGGCGGCTGCGGCGGGCACCGGGAGTACAGCAACGGCGGCAGCCACGAGGAAGCAGCGAGCGCTCGCTTCACCGCAGGACGCGTCCGATGCTTGTGGCGCCTCAAGGTGGGAGAGGGGGTGTCTGCGGCCTTAGTCACGTGGGAGGTGCCGCTTCCCGAAACGCGCCTGCGCGGAAGAGGAGAGCCCTGACGTCACGTCCGCGCTCCCTTCCCTAGATCCCCTCGCCTTCCCGTCCGACGTCCCGGACGGCGGCGTCGTCCCGTCGCGCCCCAAATGGAGGGAAGAGCGAGAGCGCGTGGATGGGGATTGCAGCGTTGGCGCGTTTAATCCGCATCGCCAAGAAACGCGCGTGCCTCAACCACGCTTTTCTTCCACACACCCTCTTCCTCGCTCTCTTGGTTGGCCCGGCCTTCCCCTTCTCTGCGGAGGCACCCCCTTGGCCCGCATCCAAGTGGAGGAGACTTTTGTCGAGAAACGGGCTGCTGCGGGACTGTCGATGTAATAAAATAATGTTCGCTCTTTTCCATTGCGCCGAGGCCTCGATTTTATTTTTATTTTCCTGATTTTACTTCTCGAGCATTTCCAGTGGGCAGGGGCTTTTTATTCTCAGTGGGCCGTGGCTGCTGCGTATTTGCGGCTACTGCAAAGTGGAAAACGTGGAGCGAAAGCAGCGGTGCGAATCCGTCTTCCAACATGTTTCCTCATGGCCTCGTCATGGGACCTGCAATGCTTCCGGTGCCTCTAACAAAAAAGAAAAACAGAATGCCATTGTTCGTGCTTCGATCAGACGGCCAGCAGCCGAACAAAACAGGTTGTGTGTCCTTGATGGGTCTGTCGTATTGTAAGCTAAGAAGAAGCTACGCAGGAAACTTATGTGGATTCATTTTGAACGTTTTACCACTGTCGTAGTTTCTATAAAGTTGCACTAAGAATAAGTATGTTTTATGGAAGTGGAACGAACAAGCGTTCACAAAGCATCATAGCTTCAACATTTATAACTCGTTCATTCGTCCTTTTGAAGAAATAATGATCATTAGCCTTCCAGCGCTTCATCGAAAGACTCTTTCGTAGCAGTAAAGATTCACGCGGAACTGAAAGCACTTTCTTCTGGATGCTTTTTCTGGGGATTACTGATGATGCGATATATATTATTCACAAAGGACGGTAAGCATTGACGTTTCATGTGAGACTAAGCTTAAATAACCTATTCTGAAGTAAAGCGAATATTTTGACTGTGTATTCAGGTACATGATCTTTGATAAAGTCGGTCTCATTTTCTGAATTGCTGATTTGAGGTTCAGCGCGCCAAATGAAAGGAGTATACCAGTTGAATCAAAGTACGGACCTCTACACAGTTCTCTTTTTCTTTTTTTAGTGAAAGTAGCTGATAGTCAGAAGCAAACGGCTGTGATGCGCAGAACAACGAGGCGAGGACCAATTTTCTCGTGAGTTTTGAGCAATATGAGATCTTGTCTCCGTGGGAACAGAAGTGGATATATTGAATGGTGTTTAAAATTACCATAATAGTAACTAGTTTTAGTACACACGAAAAATTGTAGGACCCTTATGTTCCTGATAGCAAAATTTCAAGCAGTGTAGCTTTTCAGATAGTGGTCTGTGCTACGAAGGACAACATTTTGCCAGGAGTATGTTGGTATTCTTCAGAGAACCTATTCACTAGTGCACATGTGAGTGAGAGTACAAATGGTTTTAAGGACATCTTAGTCAATATAAAAAAGAAAAAAAGTTAATATGGGCACGAAAAATAGCGCTTGATCAATATATGAAGGTTAACGTCCCAAAAGCACGATATGATTATGAGAGTTACCGTAGTGGAGGGCTCTGAAAATATCGACCACCCGGCGTTATTTACCGTGCGCCCAAATCAGAGCACGTGGGCCTATAGTATGAAGCCTTTCCGCCTCCACGAAAATGCAGTCGGGGCTAGATCCCGTGACCTGCGGGTCAGCAGCCGAGTGCCTTAGCTACTATAGACCACCGTGGCGGGGCGGGACATGTAGCGCGTAGGCAAGATAATCACTGCTGATCAAGAGAAACAGACAGTATGCCAACAAAATGCAAGTGCATGAGCGGGAGAGAGAGATCTGGCACATGAAGTGAAAAAGTTTTCAGGAGAAACGTGGCCGCAGCAAGCGAAATCGGGCTGATTTGTGTTGCATGGGATATGCCTTTGCCCTTCAGGAAGCTACGTAGGGGTAATTATGTTGATAATGTCGGTATGTACTCATAACAGTTGCTTGCGCGCGTTGGCACGACATATGCCACAGAAAAACTGCAAGAAAACACAGAGAACCAGAAAAAGGAGGAAAAGACAGCAGAACAGACTCACAACAAGCTTTACTTGTCAGAATCTCGCAATATATACTTGCGGAGTATATAGTGTTAATGATGCGCAGTCATGATGATGATGTATGACTGTTTTTTGCCATTTCTATTGCTCTTGTTTGCAATATACAGCACTGACCTAGTGTTCGTCATGCAAGGAGTAACCCAGCACTGCCATCTCTCTCCTTTCATCTCTAGTCATTGTGTATTTCTTGCGCCGTTTTCATGTGAGGTGTGTATCTAGCCAACATATGTGATTAATTTATATGTGAAGACAAACACGCCCGTAGCCAGCTTTACAGTGATGGGTAGGGGATAATACTTTTGTGCCATGGCGGCAAATGAAAAGAGTGGAGACACATTCATTAGGTGCGAAGAAACTGAATGGGTGGTTTCCTCGTGGCTGTGACAATGTTTGATGGAGCGTGAAACCAGAAATCGTATTTGGAAGGTGCAAGTTCGTTCATTTTCATAAATTATGTTTAATCGGTAAGGTGTTCACAAGGGTTTGACAAACAAGTAACATGCCATATACTGGTATACCCCCCATATATACCCCCCTTCAAAACGAGGTTAGCACGTTCTGAAAAAGATTGCAAGTGCTCATTTTGTGGAAGTCAAATGTTCTTTTTTTTCTATATATAATTTTTATCATGTTATTTGAAGAAGTAAGCAGGAGAAGAAAAGATAGAATAAAAGCAGTTAGTCTAACCGAGGTAGAGCCCAATTGCCTACCCAACTTGTGTGATAAGAAAGAATCACATGAAAAAGAATAACAGAGATCGCTGTTGTTTCCACGAGTTCCTTGCTTGAAGCTGCAGATCATCAACATGACAGTCTTTATAAACTGTATCAGCGCTACTTCTGTTTCTCGCAGCCATCAAACCAGAATGAGAGTATATTTTGAGGTGAAAAAAATTGATTTCCTTTTCTTTTTGTCTTTTCTTTTGTGTGCAAAATTTTCTCCATCAATTATTGGCTTAGGACAAGAGAAAATAAAAGAGTCCATCTCTGAAAGAAATAGACGAGTGACTGTTTTTTTACGCCACAGATTTCTGAGAGAAAGAATGTTTATAGCTGTTGATAACGTTAATAACCGCATAAATACACTGTAATACTCTGAATTTGAAGCATAGCTGATTAGCCGGGTGCTCTCTGAAGGTCGTCATCGTGCGTCAACACTTAAAAAAACGAAATCTCACAAAACCTTTTCATGACCTCGGAGATTGAATCTATAGAATCTATAGAATCTATAGTATCTGAGAATAGACCTGTGTGCTATACAGGATGACCCGAGCTATTCGGACCAATGGGTTTGCTCCGAGGCTGCCATAACATGAAGACAGTGCGGAGCACGTCATTACAGCGTTATAAATATGGCGACTAGGACGCACGTGGTGTTGGAAACACAGGTGCAACAATTGCGGTGGTTATTAAAGAAACACCGCGTGCGAACACGTCAGCGCCGCCACTCAGTCAACACTTTAACAGTGCAGCGACGTCAGTGTGATTGTCGTGCTGTCTTTTTGCCAACTCAACACATGCCTCCCACATTCGTGTTCGTCGGCGTTTGTCCTCTTGCGGACGGGTTCTTTCGATCCACCTGCAGCGTGGAACTATTCCGCTCTCGAAAGCAGCAAGAATGCACACGCAGCACTCTCTTGCTGCTCGTTTCGCTTCTATCAAATACTATAGATAAATAAAAGGGCAAGTGGTGAACAGAGGTACTCGCATCATGTCGGCAACACGGCTGTGATTTGAATACGTCGTGAGCGTGGTGAAATTGAACTCGAGACTACAGGTATCTTCGATTTAGCTGCACCGGTGGCACCAGTTCAATGGGTGCAGCTTCTTTGTCCTCGATTTACTGGTGCGGCACACACGCTCTGCACTGGCTTCCTCGTTTTGCCGTGGTACAAGCGTAGTGCTGCACGAGTTCTCTGCCGGCCTGCACATGCACAAAAGGAGGTGCAGAGGAGTGCAGCATGGCGTGCACCCCTTCCTCCTCGCAAGCTTGGAGCAGACGCTGCGTGTTGTTCAGGGCGTGCGTGCAAATAGTACAGTCAAGCTCGTGTCAACGACGGGTAATATTAACCCTGTCTTATCAGCAGCTATTAAGACTGGATTCTTTTACATTGGTGTCTCATGAGCAGAAAAATCCCACTGTTGTTGGGCAGTAATTAGGAATCGCAGGGGAAAAAAGATTAATGTAATAAAGCTGCTGCTGGAGACGCAAGCTCACTTCGTCTTTACGAAAGCGCGAAACTGATTCGGTTGCAAGCCTTCAAAAAGACTGTTTTAGAATATGTATTCAAGGAAGCTTGTTCACGTGTCTTAGATTGATATAGTGTGAAGAAAAGTGGCTCTGTTGGTCAAAGAACCTCCGAGAGTTTTTGTTTTTTCTTCCTCTATGGCACCGCACGCACTTGCAATAGAAGGCTGACAATACAGGGTCGAATACTTAACCGCTAAATTGTCGTTCTAGGCAGTATGACCAATCACTTGAAATTATACTGATGGAACCGTCTGACAGCGTTCCTGCACCTGAGAACATACTGACATTTTCACGTACAACGAGCAAAGTACCAACACAAACCCCATCAACATCTCCGTACAGATCACCTGTTGTCGGAATGATGGACCCTGTCAACTATTTTTCTTTATACGGGATGAATACAGTCATTACGGCAGTGTTTTGGTAAACAACGTCCATCAATGCACGCCGCGTTGCCTATTCGACGAACTCTACCTGCAGTTGCATCTTCGTTTTGGCAGTAGCCGCCACGCTGTAGTGTCGTGGCTGTGCACCTACACTTGCTGAACCAGTGCTGCGCGCCCACAGCAGCGCGGGCGCCGCTGTGACACTTTTCAGAACTAGTGCAGGCAGTGCAAGCCAAATCGAAGAGACCAATCGTATCGACGTGGTGACGTCACTTTTACGTCTTCATGTGTGTGCGCATAGTCTGCAAGATAAAGCAGATTGATTATTCATGCCATTCGACGTGAGTACTGCTCCTCGGCAAAGCAAAACTTGGTAGGCGTACCCGATCTTCGCCGTCGGGATAAGTCAATCAAAATGATTTACTCCTGAACTCGGATACATATTCATTGATTCTTAGAAGGCCCCAGTTCAATTTGGGACTGTCACTGTGTCGGTTTGACTGTCAAGCGTTTGATACGGTGAACGCTAAGCGGCAGCTTCTTTGTATATAAAATAATTTGGTGAGCTTGCACTATTTACTTGTGCAATGCTGGAGCCATATGGAGGAGTTTGTGATAACCTAGCTTCTTGCAGCTTTTTATGATCATTGTATACTCATGTACTTGTTCGGCTTCGAAGTAAAACCGGATGAGCTCTGTCTTAATTTTGGTTGTACTAATTCAATAAGACTTAACGGACGTTACACTTTACTGTTTTGTCTTCATTGATTAGGTTCCAATTAAAAAGTCATTTTCTCGGTTGCAATCAGCAATACATCGATCGGTATGGCGCTATTAACTGAAATCCTGATTAGCACGATACTAATTGTCATCATATTAGTACGGCAGCATGGTTTAACTTAGCATGCTCATAATTAACGTCGCGTTACTTAGCATGGTTTAGTTAGCTCATCAACTAGCACGCTTTAGTCAGCCCGGTAATTGCTTTGCATGGATTCATTAGTATGGTCTTCTTAAAAGGTGGCGTAATTGCCCCTGCCTTAACCATAACTTGGCGTAATTAGCTTGGTCAAAGCATGTCCTGGCCTAATTAGCCAAGTGTACTTTTCAACCAAATAGCTATTTAGCAGGCCACACGTGCTCAAATGGTAGAAGACGATGACTACAAAAAGTACGCGCACCGTCCAAACAGCGCGCTACATTGTACAGGCTGACCATGAACATGACCTCGGGTTTAGCTGCAGTCGCGATGTTGTAAGACGCTCGGCTGGTACTAATCTTATACCACAGTGCTGATTATCCTAAAACAGACCTAATTGATTGATATGTGAGGTTTAACGTCCCACAACCACCATATGATTTCGAAAGACGCCGTAGTGGAGGGCTCCGGAAATTTCGACCATCTTGGGTTCTTTAACGTGCACCCAAATCTGAGCACACGGGCCTACAACATTTCCGCCTCCATCGGAAATGCAGCCGCTGCAGCCAGGATTTCATCCCGCGACCTGCGGGCTAAAACAGACTTAGTGCAGGTTTTAAAAGCTTCGAAATAATTTCAAACGCCCTGTGCTTTTAACAAAATATTTTCACAAAAAGCTTCTGACATGTTTTCGATGATGATACAAGGGTTTTATTGGCGCAAGGGCCATAGTTGGCTCAAGAGTGCCATTAAAATCTGACACTTTTTCTGCATGGGTGCACTTTTGCACTCAGTGGAACGACAAAGAAATGAAAGAAGATGCCCCTGGTTTAAAAACACTGGCCAACTTAGTCAACCATCCTCGATGCGAGGACATGGTTCCACCACCACCAATGAAACGCAGAGCGCTGAGCGACTGATCTGACGTTTTTGTATTGTTGGCTCATTCAAAAAGTGGGTGTCGCCAGAGCTCGGAAAGATCGCGAGTTCAGCGAAACTCGGGTGAAGCTCGGCCCCTGAGAATTATTTTGCACTCTTTAACACAGAAGTAGGAGATTCTACTCTAAGCCGCCGGGGTCGCAATGCGTTCTGGATCAAATTCAAAACAAAGTTGGCGTGCGTTGCATTGCGCGCAGGCTGCACATCTCCAGACAGGCGTAATTAATTTGGCACGCTACAAACGGCGTTCTTACAAAGTAACGTCTTACTTTCATGACGCTACACGCCACACCTAATTTTGACACTGCGTATAAAACACTCCAAAAGCTTGAACTAACATAGCTGCTTTTTATTCTGACGCACCTGGGCACGAGGTGAACAGGACACCAACCTTATGCTCGTTAACATATAACCACGGGACATCTTAAGGCCGAGAGCGTAGTACATACACAGCCATTCACTTTAAGCAAGTGATTAGGCTTGAGTACAAATAGGAATTTATCTCTGCTATAAAAATTTTTCCGGTATGTTCCCGCTGTTGACAAAACCTTCGCGAATCTAGAATTCAACGACTAGAAGGCATATTAAGCTGTTGAAATTCTTACTTTTATTGCTTGAATTTTTCATGCTAATATCTCGTGATCCGTGAAGTAAAATGAGCTTGTTTTTAGCTGTAAAGGAGGTAATGACAATAAATTTGTCATGTGGAGAGATACTTCAACCCTACTAAGTAGCGTACAGTAGGCTGCAGGCGTGGCATGATATTTCATACTAAATTTATGTATGCATCCTGTAGTCCCTACAATCGAAATTAAAAAAAATGTGAGCTAGTACCTTTTTGCTGTTCTGCTCGTAGGCAAGTGGCTTGGTGTAACAACTCGTTGGACACACTGATATTGCGTAAGTTGAGCGAAAACCACAAACTTTACTTAAGGCAAATTCGAACATTTTTCTTCTTCATACTATCCTTTGCATGCGTATTTTTCACCTTCACATGAGAAAATCGTGAACGACACTATATGGAATTGAGAAAATTACATTATTTGTCCCTATGCACACCTAGTTCTTCTGAAAAATGTTCTATCAACATTTCGACGAAATTCATGTATTAAGCACAGGTGCACGTAGCAAGTTTGACTGTTCTCTATATGTTTATGGTGCGGTCTGAGGGTTTGTTTTTTTACCTTGCAATGAAGAATGTTCTGCTAACTTTGTAACCAGCACCATTGTACGTACTCTTTTTCGATCATTACTGGTGCACTCCATGCGCGTATAGGTTAATAGTATACAGGTTAGTTACAGGTTAGTGGTATATAGGTTAGTAGTATAGTATACACCTTTTTATATATATTATGCCAGCTATGAGTGTTATTCAGGGCTACATAATTAAAATATAGTGCATCTGCGCATTATTCACGTCATTTAAATTGCGAATACTTTTTGAATTTGCAGATAAAATTGGAGCTAGTGCCTTCCACCAGTGTTAAAAACACCATAATCTCGGAGATCTTGGCGCGCGCGCTTGGGTGTGACGTAGAGAACGACATAATTGATGGCGCAGCCGATAGAGACCGTTACTGAGACGGGTGGCGAGCGGTTTTTACGTTTCGCTTAGCCACGTATATCTTTGGCTGTAAAAGGCAGGGAGGTAGGCTTGTTGTGAATGTCTGATTTGTTATCTTGCATGAGGGCGACTGCGGTCAAAATCGTGCAACGGGATACTAAGCCAAAGCTCAAGCCTCACTGAATAGTTTGAAGTTCTGTGCACTCTAAGGGCATTGGAACGCACGCATCAGCGCCGGCACCTTTCATAGTCACTTGTATGGAAGCGGTGAAACTTCGAGAGCATCGGAACAAATAAACCATCTTTTTTCTCTTTCTTTGTCTCATCATTGCGGCAGCTGTTGAAGAAGCACAATCTGCCAGTGAGATTGGATCATACATCGTACATTCATAAATCTGACTGACAAATCTAATTGAAAAGTGGAGAGCACTGGAACGATGAGACGGCCGCGAACGCCAGAAAAAAAGGCTACTCAGTCGTTCTCCTTGGTCGATGTATACCATGCCACACTGTATCTCTGTCTCTCTCTTTCGTTCTCTCAAGCGTAGTAAGTCGGTAGCTAGAGCCAAAAATTTAGTCAAATATAGCGAACCACAACGGCAGACACCGAGTCGCAGCCACGTGTGAAAGACCCGTTCCCGACCCCTTTGTGCTCCGAACCCGCCTTGGGCAAGCGAAAGTGAACCCGGTCGGTGTACTGAAAGAAGAGCATGAACAGCATATACGGAGCGATGCTTGGCTGGGACGATCACTCTGTGTCCGGACGCGAGTTCACGCTTTAATAATAAGATTATTGCCCCCTCCCAATTGGGCCTTTACCGCTGCCTACGCAGAAAGCAACTTCCCTCGCATGGGGTGGTTCGCGACCCAAAATCGACACTGGATCGCTTTGATCTGGGCTAAGTGAGCAAACATTGGGCGCCCAAGTCCACAGACCCCGCGCAGTGCGACATGGGGTTGTCACCCTATGGAAAAAAAATAATGAAAGAGGAGAAGAAAGAAATAGAGAGAAAAAAAGAGAAATAAGTAGGCGAAGTGATGGTGGGAGGACACAGTCGTTTTGGGTCTTAAAGTTTGGCTTCATAGAAAAATAAAAAAAATGTAGTTGTAAATCCCTGAGGGCATTCTT